>OX638386.1:3188633-3892478 GCA_951813785.1 Criorhina ranunculi | reverse complement strand
TAATTGGCAGATAGTGGTCAGAAGTTCCTCTCTTTAACTCATACCGTGATAATATTTTTAGAACTTGCACCTATTAAGGTCGCACCTAATAAAGGATTCTTTTCTTTTGGAAGGACTTTGAATTTAATTCTATTTCTACCATAAACTGGAACTGATTTTGAATGCTTGCGGGTTTTAATGATACGGAAACACAGAGTATATGATCGATCTGATGCTGTCCTTTGTAATGTCGATGATCGAGCTTGCGACTTGCTATGCAAACAATTTTGATTATTTCCGGTGATTAAAGACCTATTTATGTTGCTATTGGGCATCAGCTTTTACCTTGTCCAACAGTTTCTTAAATTTCTTTATCGTGCATAGGTTTTCTGTCGCTAATAGGCTAACTGTTTGTGTAGCTAATAGGCTATTTGTGTCTCTAGATATGCCTATCGTAACGACTTTATGGACTGGAAAGTTTGAGATTTAATTTCTACTTCTTGGGCGTACGGCGTTGTTGTTTTTCTAATTTGTTTTTGTTTGTTGAAATTATAAGGCCGATCTCACAGCTCTAATATGGATTCTAATGGCACTGGTGACACTTCACCTTTTGAAGTTACAATCCGTAACAATAAGCTTAGCATGCTAGAGAATTTGGATTAGGGTTTGAAGCATGCTGATAGTCCTCAAGCTTAGAATCAAGTCCGAAACAAAAAAACATACGACAATATTATTTGTGATTAGAAATTTCTCAATCCGCCATTTGTATGATAGTTAGAAGCTAGGCTATATGACCCATTGTATTTATTTAGAATCGAAAAGCTAGTTTAATTGCATATGTGTACAATATATATATATATATATATATATATAATTTTTTTGTTTCAATTTCAGGGGCTTAGATCAAAAAAATTCGCCTAGCATACAGGGCAACGATTGCAAAGATAATTCAAATGATAAAAAAAAACCTCATATCAAAAAGCCATTAAATGCATTTATGCTGTACATGAAGGAGATGAGGGCCAAGGTTGTTGCTGAGTGTACCCTCAAAGAATCAGCAGCCATTAATCAAATTCTTGGGCGAAGGGTAAGTTTTTCTTTCTTCCATTACCATATCGAAAAAAAAAACAAAAAAAAAAACTTTTATTTTTATCATTTTTGTTTTGGCAAAATAATTAAACTAGAAAAAAAAATTCATAAAAAAAAACATGAATTAATTTTACAATTAAAATTAAATTTAAAACCTTTCTTTATGAATTTTTTTTTTTTTTTGTTTAATATCAATT
Source organism: Criorhina ranunculi (assembly GCA_951813785.1). Classification (NCBI taxonomy): domain Eukaryota; kingdom Metazoa; phylum Arthropoda; class Insecta; order Diptera; family Syrphidae; genus Criorhina; species Criorhina ranunculi. Next base: position 3,891,213 of record OX638386.1, on the reverse strand, counting down.
TTGTGCGTTTAACTTTACACTTAACAAATTACGAAATGCAACTTTTGGGCAGTTTGAAAAAATGTATTTTTTATCAATTATAATTTTCTTTAAGTTTTAAAATGAAATTAATCAACAAAAAAAAAAAAAAAAAAAACATATAATTATAAAAGAGAAGGAATTTTCAATATACTGGTAAATTGCACAAACATCAATATTCTAAAATAAAAAATACAAAAAAAAAAAGAAAAACTTTGAAACAAGTTTTTTTTTCGAATTTTTTTTTTTTCATTTTTATTTTCCTCAACAAATAAAATAATTTTGCTTTGCTTTGCGCAAACAATGTAGATTGCATTTAAAACAAAGTAAAACTCAAATTAAAGTAAAAGTTAATGTATTAAAACAAAGTTAAAGAATTATAAAAAAAAAGAAAAAAAAAAAACAACAAAACCTCCTCAAAAAAAACTTTTATAGTGGCATGAACTGACCCGAGAAGAACAAAGTAAATATTATGAAAAAGCGAGACAAGAACGTCAATTGCACATGGAATTATATCCAGGGTGGAGTGCACGGGACAACTATGGTTATGTTTCAAAAAAGAAGAAACGCAAAAAAGATCGTTCGCCCGCTGATTCGGGAGGTATTGCAAACAATCATTTTATTTTATTTTATTTTGTTTTTTTTTTTTATAAATTATTATTATTCTACTTTAATTGACAAATTTATTTGTTTTACTTATTTGAAAAGAAAACCAAATAATAATAATAATTTACACATTTTTTTTTTTTTTTTTAAGACACTAATCACTAGTTTTCTCAGATTTTTGGAATTTGTTTGATTTAAAATTTATATACTGAGAAAATTAGTAAATAGGGAAAACAATTAACGATCACAGACTCACATTAATTTTATTTAAATTGTTTTTAAAAGGATTTTGTTTAATTTATCATCAGAAAAAAAATAAAAAAATAAAAAACAAAAAACTTTCAATAGATTAGAACCATTTCCTTTCTCAATGATCAAATTAAACAAAGTTCTTCGTTTTTTTTTGCGAGAATAAGACACACGAAAAGAAAAGCAATAAATTGGTTCACTTAACACAAATTCTGTACTTAAAAAGAAAAGATTAAGCGATATTTTATTTTCAATTATTTTGAGTTAAAACAGATATAATATACCACACTCCTTTCATTAAATTCAAATATATATTTACAAACTAGTTTGTTTGACTTAGTTTTTTTTTTTTTTTATGTTTTCGAACTGTGTACTTAACATAACTTAAGATAAAAAGTAATCTGTACTCATCTATCTCTATTTTGTTGAGTTATTTAACAATATTTAACCAAAAAAAAAAAAAAAACTATTTAAGTAAAATCAATCGGCCCAATTTTTAGTTCTAAAATATATCATTGCAATTACAAAAAGAAATAACTAAATAGATAAAAAAAAAAGAAAAAGAAAAAAAGAACGAAATACAATAAAATCTTCTTTCTTTTTTTTTTTTTTTTTTAATATGATATAACACAAAATTGTGATTTTTTTTTAATAATTTGATTTCTCTGTCTATGATTTCTTTCCGCCTTTTTGGAGATTTTATTATTTCATCTCTGCAAACATTAGGGCTCTTTATGGGGTATGCACATATATATTTTTTTTTTATATTCGTTCTAAAACTCTGCGGGGTAAGTAGTAAAGTGTGTGTGTTTGGAAAAACAACAAAGAAAAAGAAAAAAAAAATTAATTAAATAGTAACAAATACATATACACGTTAGCCACTGTAAAAGTTCAAGTTCATGCTCGTATCGGTAAATGAAAGAAAGAAAAAAAGAAAAAAAAAGGATCCTATAACCTTTTTTTTTTTTTTGCAAATAAATGTGCAAAATTCACAAATTTAATGTATAATGTCATAAAATCAATTTAAAATATTTGAAATATACATACCTATATCTGAGCTTAAGTAAAAATACATATACAATTTCTTTAATATAATTTTATTTAAACAAAACCTTCTTCTCTTGGTATACTCTCCAGACATTTATTTATTTATTTTTTTTTTATTTTTTTTTTACAATAACGTATATCAGTCTTGGGAATTCCTCCCTTATTTTTTTTTTTTTTTTTTAAATACATAATTAAAATAATTAAGCAAAATTTAAAGATACCACTACATTCTTTAAGTCACGTTAATAAAACAAAATAAAGTAAAAAAATTAAGATAATGGCCAAAAATTGTAAAGATAAAAAAGACATTTTTAACTTAAATAAATCGCTAGTGATAAATAAATTGGCGCGCGAAAACAAAAAAGAAAAATTATAAAAGTTTATATATATTTATGAATTCTTTTTACATTTTCTTGAAATAAAATTAATTAATTAAAAATTAAAACCCAAAACAAAACAAAAAGAAAAAAAAAAACAAAACAAAAAAACTAACGTGTATTTCATTTGAATAATTTTCCAATCCAATTTATATATAACATCAACGCCTCTTTGTCTCCGCTCAACAATCACAAAAAAAAAATAAAAAATTAAATTCAATAAAATAAAATAAAAAAAAAATTCCGATACGCATAAAAAAAAACTATTTAATAAAAATCTATAGTGGCATGCACTTGGTCGTGAAGAACAGGCTAAGTATTATGAATTAGCTAGACGCGAACGGCAATTGCACATGCAAATGTATCCTGATTGGAGTTCGCGGACAAATGCATCACGGGGCAAGAAGAGGAAAAGAAAACAAGATACCAACGATGGAGGTTAGAAATTATATTCAAAAAAAAAAAAATTAATTAAATATTCAAAAATAAAAAAATTATATAAAAACAAAATACCAAAGAAGTCAGTAAAATCAAAAAAAAAAAAAAAAAGAAAAACCATAAATTCAATTATTAATTTTTCTGTTTGTATATAACCAAATAAAATGCTCTTATTATGTATTTCTTTATAAAAAAAAATATATATGTACGTTTCATATTGCAAAAAACATAACGTATATATTTAAAAAATTACATTTTCATATAACACATTTATATGAAAATAAAAACAAATTCAAAAATTTCATAGAATTGGTTCTATTTCTATTTCACGTACATAATTATTAATTTTTATTTTTTTTTCATTTTCTTGTATATATATTATACATATTCCTTAAATAATATTTTTTTTTCTTTTTTGGTGTTATGATTTATACATGTACAAAATATATAAAAAAAAATAAAAAATACAAAAAACACAAAATCAAATGAAGAAAAAAATCACAAAAAAAAAAAAAAGAATAAAAATAAAAATAAACTTTATATATATATATTTAATTTTACAACTATATTTAGTTTTCTCTAATTCTTTATCTTTCGATAAGTTTAACAAGAAAAACAAACTACACACTAGATTTGAGTAAAAATTGGGCTTAAATTTGATTTTATTCAAAAAAATTTGATTAAAAAAAAAAAAAATACAAATATTTTATTTCGGTTTACCAAAATTTATAAATAACAGTAAAATCCAACAACAAAATCATCTATCCTCTATAAAAAAGCATGTTGACCCCTTTTTCTTAGTGTGCATGATTCCGATTAGTTTTATGTTTCAAATGTTCAGTGTTTACTTATTTATTTATTTATATATATATATAAATATATATATATATATATATACATTTCTTTTCATGGAGTCTTACGCTAATTTTTTTTTTTATTACTTTTATTTTTTTTTATTTTTTCTACTTATTTATTCTGCATGCAAAATTTACTATCTTTATAAATAAAAAAAAAAAAAGCTTTCGCAACCTACTTTATGTACTTCTCTAATAAAACATTCACACAGCTTGCTTATGCCCACATAAAATGAAGTCGATCCTTATTTCTCTCTAAATAGTCAGATTTGATTTACTTAGGTGGCCGTTCCTTAGTGGTTGGTGCGTCGGGGACTACTAAGCCAGCTGACATAGGTTCGAGTCAGCAAACCAACCAAACATCTATCGACAGAGCTGTCGTGTCAAATATTTGCATTTATGTTTGTTTTTTTTATTCACTTAGGGCTTAGTTTGGGAGTAGCTTTAGCACATCGAAAGGTGTATAACCACAGCCATTACTAGCTATTCATACTATATATTGATCCTTGTTCATTGTTCGTGTAGAAAGTGTAATCTCAGGCTGAGTATACCCATTGTGATTAAGTCAAACCAAATGACATATGAAGGTCCTTCATTATCCACTCTAATAAGTATCAATCAGCTCATCATCCAATGTTCTAACTTAAATACATTCATAGATGGCACAACAGGTTGGTGTGAAACCGGGCCTCAACCAATACGTCTCTTTAGTTTGCATGTAAGCCTTCAGTAATGTACAACATGTTATTTGTGGCTATCTTTCAACTTCTACCCTTGTTACTTAATATGAGATTTTTCTTGTAATCTGTGGCATCCCTCCGAAATAGATTTAAAGTCCCTTCAGGCCGGCAGACGATTATATTTATCTAGTCCTAATGAGTCTCTCTCTTTCGCTGTATAGTCAATGTTCTTACGTCGTAGGTAAGGTACTCATATCATGACGAGACGCTGCCTCATAAGCAAACATGTAATAAGGCTAATTATATTTTTTTTTGAGCAATAGTCTTTCCTTTAAAGGACATATACAATGCCTCTCCATGTGGTTTTGCCAGTGGATCGTACAAACCTCAATTTATGGATTTCTCACTGTTCTAACCTTACTTAACGTATGCCTTCGCGCCGTAGATCAGCGTTTTTATTCTTTACATACTTAACCTCTGCTCTGTAAATAGGGAATGAAGGCCCCCTCGCAACCATTCATGTTGTGCGCGTTATATTTTTCGACAGAAAAGAAGCGGCTTACAGTTTTATTTTATGACAATTTATACTCTCGGAGGTTTGTTATTGCCGCGAAAAACACTTCCCAACGAAAGACCTTTGTCACAAGAAGTATTTAAATCTGTCGTTCGAATTCCACAACAAAACCTGTTGGTCCTTTCAATTAAATTGGTTATAAGAAGCTATATCTTAACTTTCTATAACGTCCAGATAATCACCACCTCTGAGACCCAACCAGGCTCTCGGGGGGGTTAAGTAACTTGCAGAAATATTCTATTTATTTAACTATTCGTCCTTTTTGGCTTCTATTCATTAGAAGGTGCTCTTCTCATGCATTTCACTTTTCTCCTTGACAAGTGGTCCCTAACGGGTATCACTCTTTCCACAACTGGGTCTATCTTAGATTTCTTCAGAGCATTGTCATGTTGCGGTCGACTTTTTGCACTGGAATCCAACCGCAGTTAGAAATAGATGTTTTATTCTTGAGTATTTTACTGCTAATGAGCTTGCTAGAGAGGGGTAAGATGTTGAAAAAGCAACATTTGTATATATGCATGCACATATGTACCCCTCGCTTACTTCTCTAGTTTTACAGAGTGGGCCATTTAAACCTTCAGAAACCCTATAACTTTGACATTTGTTTGATCTGTCATTTCGGCTTATGACAGCCCGCGTCCAGCGAATTTGTGCCATGGAACAGCACACGCCACCACAACGCCCTGTTATCGTGCAGCTTAACGTTCAAAACATGTTCCCAATTGTGAAAACGCAACGTGCGTATCGTCCAAAATATCGAGTTAAGGAAGCGCCTTCAGACCACACCATCAGACGTTTACACAACAAATTTATCGCAACCGGCAATTATGCCAGTCATCAAGGCCGACATTGTCCAAGGCGGTTAAATGAGAACATTGAGGCTGAGAGATCACCGACAATATCGAGTCATCGCCGTTCTTTGCAGTTGGGCACCCCTTGCACGTCTCTCCGATGCATAATTCGTTTTTCCCGTACAAAATTCAATTAACGCAACGATTTTTACCGATTGCCAAGCCACGATCGCTTTATTGCCTTCCTTGGACGCCTTATTTGGAAAAATTGTTATTTTAACTGATGTCCGCGATCACCCGGCTTAACGCTTCCAGACTTCTTCTTGTGGGGTTATTTGAAGTCCAAACTTTATGCCAACAAGCCACGGAAATAATTTGTGTTTTTTTTTTTTTAATTACAAACAATAAACATCCCGAAGGTTTATATGGCCCACCCTGTATTTTCGAGTGTGATGTCCATCTTAGTTATGAATATTCATAAAAGTATGTGAAGTTAGTGGAAACATGTAAATTTCAAGAAACTATGACCGATTTCTCTGGAAGAATTTGGAAACCATTTTGTGTGGAGCTTTTCTAATAAATGTTTTTTATTTATTTAATTTTTTTTTTCTTACATCGTTGTAGTTTTTATTTCGATTTATAGGTGCTCTCATTTAAATGTGCTTGTGATTGTTTCATAACTGATAAAACTTGATATACATTTGCTAATTTATTAATTTTTTATTTTTTTTGTTTAAGTTTGGTTGCGTAAGCTTCTAGGAATAATTAAATAAATTCAATATTTAACAATTTAAGATGCGGAGTTTTGAAATGTCGAAAATAATTGACGTAATAAGCTAGATTTCGTAATAACAATAAAATTACAATTTGTAATAAAAGAAATACTCAATCTTTACTGTCAGTTTCGGAAGGAGGATATGGGACTCACTATCATTTTGGGGATATCAAATGTCATGCCAAACTTCTAAATTTTTATTTTTTTTTTTCAGTACAGCATGAAGTTGTAAACACTCGTCTAATTATGCTGTCTTTGCTTTTACTTTGAATGAAGATACTATAAATACTTAGATAGCTGTCTCCAGTTTCAAATAGCTTGTTGATTTCATGCCAATTGTCTTATTCAGCCCAACCGAAATTGCATTAAGTGTGCGATGTGCCAGCAAATGTAATAATTTGTACGAAACTTTAGTCCGCGTACTGTTAAACTCTCGCAGTACCCATAGTTGCATTTAATAAATGCTACCGTATGTCAAATAGTTTTGCCCCATCTTTTTCTGTCATCGTTCCGTACAAAATCGCTCTTAACGTACGGAAGCAAAAGTGAACGAAACTGAGCGAGACGTCCTTTAATGGTTGCAACATACAAATTCTGAGTATTCGTATAATTACGTACGGCAGCGTACGGAGACTTTATTTAATTATTGTTGGGCCTTAAGTAGAAATCTTACTGTGACACATGTAGATTCGAAGAACCCCCGTCGGGAGAGAATGGTGTTCATTCCTTTTACATGTCCCAGCCATTTAAGGCGATAAATTCAAACATTTTTATCTAGGTCAGTGTCGTCAGTTTTGTGTCACTTTCATTTGGCAACGATATCATTTATAGCGGAGGTTCTGTAGAAATTTCCCCAACTACCTCAGTTGTAATAGCTGTCTAACGTCATATTATATTCTATTCATAACCATTGTCTCATTACTAAAGAACACACCACTGATGGCTTGATTTATTCTTCCAAAAATGTCAATGTCATTGGTGTACGCTTATGGGAGCTTATCGAAAGAAATGTTATGAAGATTATAAGCAATGGCAACAATACCAATAATTCTCCTCAGCCATTCAGGAGACCACCCTGGTGGCAAGACTGTAACCTAGTACTACCTGAGTTTCAAAATCACTAAACCAACACTAACGCTGTGTGGTGGGTACCAATTAGAAATTCCCGAAATTTGTTCATGTTCTATTGGAACCTACCGGGCCACCTATTCCCTGCGAAAAGTGTAGCCTAATATCGACGGCCTAACTTAGACACTGTTCCCACTGTGCTTGAAGGACGAGGAAGGATTTTTTAATAATAGCTCGACAAAAGTTAGCCCGAATTTTCAGTGGCTCCCTCTGGAAAATATACTAAAACCTCAATTATTTTCGACTTCAAACACCGATATTCATTTTACTTACTTCATAATATTATATTAACGACTTAATATTTTCATTATAATTTTTTCCTATATATTGATATTTTTATTTTTTTATTTTATGCTTTTTATTTTGAATTTAAAAAAAAAATAATAATAAATTCAACAAAAGGTAACAATATGAAGAAGTGCCGCGCAAGATTTGGACTAGATCAACAAAATCAATGGTGCAAGCCTTGCAGGTATGTTTTAATAGAAATAAATATTCTCCAAAAATATATTATTAAATAGAAAATATACAATATATTCAAATTTTATTTTATCCCCTTTCCCTCTTTTGTAATATTTTTTAATTTCACTTTAAAGAAAAATGAAAAAGTTGTCTTCGATTCTTGTTTAAAAAAAAATAAAAAACTAGTTGCATTTCCTAAGGATTCCTAGAAATGAAAACTTACATGAGATACATTTGACAAGTAACTCAAATGGGAAATAATTAAGACAATATGACTTATGAAATATATTAAACTAGTTTTTGCAATTTTTGTTTTTTCTTTTTAATTTTGAGTTGAGATTTATTATTATGTATGCACATTTTATGTAGAAAATTTGTCTTGATCAATAAAACGGTCTTTGTTACTCTTCTTTCTTAAAAAAAAAGAAGATCATACATCTCTAAAGGACATTTATTTGCTTTAAAATAATAGTCCCTTTCATAAGTCATCAAATTTAAAAATACAGGGTTTTTCACTAAAGGGTTTCATTTAAAATTTGGAGGAATTTTTTGAAATGTATAACATAAAACTGTCGAATAAACATTGCACAATTATCCCATAACTTTTAGGCAGTATCTAAGCGCGGACCAGAAGATAGCCAATGAAGACTTTTCGATTTTCTTTAGGTTTTTGCTTTGAGATGATGTCCTGTGCATGTGCATGTGTCAACATATCCCTATCTATGATGTGCTCCAATATGTTTTCAACCTTGCAGTGCTTTTGCCAAAAGTAACTTAAATCATTGTGCATTCCAAAATGTGATTTAAGATTTTTTTAAGCAGTTTGCAACAAGTCCGTTTAGAGTTTTGACAGCTCAATATCGACGTTTTATTCAAGGTGCCCTCCTCCATTTCAAAGAATGCCACCATTGTAATTTATTTAACTCGAAACTGCAAACTATTTACTTAGTTTAGTTGGCCACCAGTGAAGATTGTGATTGTTGTTTACCATTTTATTCTAGTCGAAAATCTGTTTTCGTCGTGGCTGGTTGACACTATAAACAACAAATGCGACGTCAAACAATGTAATTGTTGTTTCGTCTTCCGAAATAGAAACGAATTAAAACTTTTCCTCGAAAGGATGATCATTTGACATAGAAACTAATATTTAAAATGAAACTTGCCAATGAAAAACTCCATAATATCTCTAAACAAGAATCGAAAGACGCAAACCTACCCCCATTTGAATTCGAGTTTTTGAAAAAAGAAAACGAATTTTTATTTTTTATTTTTTTTTACTATTTTATTTCATGCACTTTTTTTTGAATAAGGGAACAAAAAAATCTTAAAAAACAAAAGAAACAAATGTCAATTTGTAGCTTTGGTTTCAATTTGATTAAATAAGATGTTGTATGTATAAAAAAAAAAAAACCAAAAAGAATTTCTCTGTGGAAAGACGTATATAAGTTAAGCATTAGTACAATATCAGTATATATTGTCCACATTTACATGCTCTTTTGACATACATTTTGTTTAGATTTTTTATTTTTTATTTTTTTTATTTTATGTTGTTTTGTTAGCTTTTTGTTTATCATTTCTGAAAGTGATTAGTCCCTCGCGTTTTATAAGTAAAATAAAAAATAAAAATAAACAAAACCAGAACCGGGAGAAACCATTTTCTTAAAAAAAAAAAAAACACACAAAAATTTTCGAAAATTAAAAAAGAAAAAAACATACACATTATTATTTTTTATTTATTTTTGTTTGTTGGAACGTTTCATTATAGAATTTCTTCTTTTTTTTTTTTTTGTATATTATATCTTCTCAATTCAAACAGGGAATGTGTCATTCCACAAAGAAAGCAACAATAAAATTAAAAAAAATACTTTTGCACTTTTTTTTTTCCTTAAAATATTTATGTTCATTTATTTAACTCTTAAGATGACCACAAAATGGAAAATATATATACAATCTCTAGCAAAATATCAATACCAAGATAAAATATAAATACATAGATTTGTTTTAATTTTTTTAGTTTTCTTCTATTTTTTTTATTATTTTTATTTTTGATGCACCCAGCCCTTTAAAAAAATAAAAAGTTGAAAGTGAACTTAAAAAAGTAAATAATAATGATAAAACATATTGCAACCATTTCCAACCATAAACAAGTTCTCATTTGTATTCTCTTTTTGAATAGAAGACACACATACACAAGAAAAAAAAAATTAAAAATATATATATATATATATTTTTCTTTATAAATTTAATTTAAATTTATTTTATGAGACTTTTCCAACAGAGACATAATATTCTACATTTTATTTTATATTTATTTATTATTTTATTCTTATGATTTTTTTTAAATTTTTTTTTTACGAAACGAAAGAACATATTAATCAGAAGCATCACTTAATTTAATTTATACTACTTAATGCGAACAGTGATTTTTATATTTTTATTGTTAAGTTACGTTATTTTTTATTTATTTTTTTTTACTTTTATACAACACATTTGTTTTTTTTTTTTAAATGGTGAAGGGATTTTGGTATACAATTCACATCCTGGTCCTGGTGTAGGATATTTATACATATACTTGTAATCATCAATTTATATACGTCTTTTTTCAAAACTTGTTGCCATTCATACGTTTTTTTTTTTTCCAATTATTTCTATCTATTTTCTTCTTTAAAAAATTATCTTATTTGTTTGGCAAAATAATAATTATTATAATAAAAATAAATAAATATATATATAAACATCAGAAGTGTTAAATTAAATTCTCCCCTCTTTATACTTTATATTACTACAATTGTGCTTGCCGCAACGAATTCATCTTACAACTATAAAAAAATAAAAATAAAAAAATATATATATATGTATGTATTTAACAATTATAAAAAAAATATATATATATACGTATACATGGAAAAAATGTATATGAATATGGAAACGAAAAAAAAAAATAGTCCGGGTTTGCCTGGTCTGTCATCATCAGGAGTACCGGTGTCAGCGGTAGGTACCGTACTGCTGCCTAACTCATCTTCGTCGTCGTCATCATCAACGTCATCGTCAAATCATCTCCAATTGATTGGCTCGACTGGAGGTCTAATTGGATCACAATCGGGGCTAAGTCAAGGACCCAACGGACCTCAACAACCGTCACCGCAGGCGCCAACATATGTCAATTTATAAGGCAAACAAATGATTTTCTAAAAAAAAAAAAAAACAATATACAAGACAAACCACACAATATAAGACAAAAAAAAATTTAAGAAAATTAAGAAAAAATAAAAAAAGACCGAAGGATCTTAAGTGAACATTTTAGTATGTACTTTCCTTGTACTAAATATGAAATTAATACGAGGAGCATAAATTTATTTAAAAAAAAAAAACCCAAATCATACAAAAAGACGTCGATGTATATGCACATTAAAAATTATCTTAAAATGAAATAATTCAAACAAATTAAAATGGAGATACACACAATCTGGAGGACGACGCACATTGAAAAAAAAAAAAACAAAAAACAAAGAAAACAGATAAACAAATTAAAAGAAAATTAAAAAAGTAAACAAAACGTTTTGTACCTGAACCTGATCTTGGAATTCTCTCGTATGAAACAAGTTTTTTGCTGTCCTAAATATTAATTAATTTTTTTTTTTTCATTTTTTTTTTTTAATTATTGTTGTTATATACTTATATATAGATTTGTTTTTATATAACTTTTTGAACTTTGTTGAAATTTAAAATGAATTATTAACTTAATAATTATTGATTATTATGCGTTTTACTGGAAGAAATATATATTCAGTTTTTTTTTTGTTTCTAAGAGAATGGTGTTAGATGTTAGAATGTATCAGTATGAAATGCATAGGTTATAAAAATTAAAAAAAAAAAAAAAAGAACGACTATGCGATTTGATATTTGATTCTAATGTCGTGCATCCTTCTAATGTTTTTTTTTTTTTTTTTTTTTTTTGCTATATAACCGTTTTATTATTTTCGATGTTTCTGATTGATGTGTTTTTTTCTTTTCGTTTTGAATATACATTTTTTTTGTTATATGTATAATTTCTTTGAAATTAATATTTTGATGTTAATTTTTGACGTAAATTTTCTGTGTGTCTGATTAATTTTTTTTTTATTTTATAAGCGCTTTTTCAGATGTTCTCTTTTTTTTGTCAATATTTTAGCATGGTTCTTATAATTTTTGTTTTTTTTTTTTTGCAGAACCTAAGCACATAGTTACTTCTCGATATATATATATATATAAAAAAGGATTACAGAACCTTCAGAGTTGTTTCTTATTATTTCTTTTTTTTTAGAGGCGTACAAGTGTCTATTTGTTCTGAAAATTGCCTGCAAATAAAAAAAAAAAAAAAAAAGAGAGACTGGTTATGATTTTTGTTGTTTAAACTTAATACTGCATTGCAAATAGTTTGACATTTTTTTTATCCTTGCTTTTAAGAGTAACGCTGCGCAGTTTTATGTTCATATGTATACTAATTATAAAGAACATAATTGAAGTTGTAACCATTTCCAGACTTGTCCCCTTGCATGCATTTTACTTGATATTATTTATGATAATTTTTTTCCCCTGTTGTTTGTCGAAAAGAATGAAAAAATAATTATGTGTTTTTCTTTTTCTTTTTTTTTTCTTTCTATTATTCAAAACAGGCGCAAGAAAAAATGCATTAGATACATGGAAGTGGACGGAGATGATAACAATGAAATTGACAATCACATGAGTGATGACAATCTCGGGAGTTGTGGCAGCGTCGATGATGCGAAGACACCAGAGGATGACAGTGAGTCCCTTAATCAGTCGCTTTCAAGTCCGGGATGTTTAAGTGGATTATCGAGCTTGCAAAGTCCGTCGACAAGCTTGGCCAGTCCGCTTAATTTGTTAACTAGTCCGTCGACGCCGAATGCGGTACATAATCCAAACAGTGGATGTGGGGGTGGCAGTACCAATTCGACAGCATCCGCAGGTGGTGTCGCTGATTCACAACAGCATCAACAGTCAAACACTCAGCAACACCATTCACAGCATCATTCTCTAAGTCAGCATCCAAATCAGTTATCACCCGCTTCACAACAACCACAACCACAACAGCAGCAGCAACAGCAGCCAATAGCACCTCCACCAACGAAGCCGCATCACCAGCATCACAGTCCGATGTTTATGGATACAAGCCGCAGTGCGGCAGATAGTAACTGCAATAGTAATCCATCTTCATCTGTGCATCACATGCTGCATCACAATCCGGGTATTGTCACTTCACCGTCCACATCGTCCTTGCCATCGACGACGCCTTCGGTGAAATCTATTGCAGATCGAATGATGCAGTCTATTTTGAATAACGTCAACATTGGCAACCGATTAGGTCATCTGGCTTCAATAGGACTTGGACTAGGCGACCAATCGGGGTTGTCGGTAGTAGCAAATGCTCCTATCAGTACTTCAATGACCCCGCCCCATAGTCATATGATAATGTCGGGACCTGGAGCAGTTGGAGTGGCCGATGTAAAGCCGCCCTTAATAATGCCACAGCAACACCAACACCAACATGAGTCAACGGATGGTGTTCCCACAAACCCCACAAATGCTTCACTTGACGATGATAAAGCGAAAATGGGCGGTAAGCTTCTACCTCCGCAGACAGGTAATAAAAATGTGCAATCATTATCCGGATCTGGATCCGGATCAACTTCTTCACTATCTTCATCGCTTTCGTCTTCGTCCTCGTCATCGTCTTCATCATCTTCATCATCGTCTTGCCAAGGAAGTAATGTTACATCAGCTTCATCGTCCCCATCGGAGATATTCTTTGAGAAAGCAATAAGAAATCCTGTCGGTGCAAATCCTCGAGATGTTAACAATCCACTTAGCATTAATCAATTAACAAAGCGTGATTATAATATTCACAATAATAATTCGCCGCCTATTTTACTGCTACACCAGCATCAGCAGCAGCAGCTTAATTCAATGAACTTGCAGCAACAACAACATTCCAACATGCATATGCTAAATATGACGAATACATCGAGAACTATACCAAGTGTTATATCTACATCGACGGGACAAAATACTGCCATAACAAATCCGTCTTCCTCCCATTCGTCATCTGATTCAACAGAAAAAAATCAACAAAGTCTACAACCTTCCACGTCGTCAATATCCGTTGTAACGTCGTCATTATCATCATCATCACCTGCTTCGGTACAATCCCATCAGCAGTACCAACTAATAGCTGCTGGTACTGCCTCCGGATCAACAGTTGCAACATCCGCAGCATCTTCTGTTCAGCATCAACAACACCATAACAGCCATCAACAGCAACCACATCCACATCACGCATTTGCCTTAAGTCAACATCTTCAACATTTTAGCCATCATTTTCCGATTTCAGTTACGACCGGAACCAATAACCCAAGCATTAGCTCGAGTGCGGGAGCGGTGAATAATAGTCTCGTTAGTAAGCAGACCAATGTTGGATCGACGGCAAGCACAGCCCATCATCGAACAACAGATGGCGGTGATAGCGGAGCAATCAGCGTAACATAACAGTACGCCGTCAACGAAAAAGCCATAGTTGCACTGGCAGCTCTAGATACGTCAGAAATTGTAAGAAATCAAGTCACACAATGTAAGATTGATCTGAAATTTTTCTTTCAATTTTATTGAATTTTATATTTTTGTTTTATTTTGAATCAGATACATACATATATTGAATGAGTCGATGCTTTGACCGAACCTGTTAAGATTTCTTTGAAACATTTCAATGCGAAAGATTGATCTAACGTGTTTTTACTTTTACTAAGGCTGGGCACACATCCTATCATGGGTGTGACGTGTTAAGTCTAATGCAACGCTTTGTTAATTCCAGCTAGTCAACTATCATAATTATTTATATTTTAATTTTTTTTAATGAGAACAGAACAAAATGGACGATGACAACAAAACCACGGCATACAAGACAAAAAGTCAACAGGTATTTATTCACCAACGCTTCATTGGAAAGTGTTTTATTGTGCTGAATTGAACTGCATTCCTGCGGGTGCACACATTATACTTTGACTTCTCGAGAACAAAAACCATTTTGTATTCTTCTAGTTCTACCACGATATGCTCTTTCGTTTTGTGTGTTCAGTCTAATTAAATTGCTGTCCAAAACATACCAACAGATGACATCTTGTTCGATATGAGCGAATCATGTGTTTTAAGTAAACAGTTTCATTGACACACACCATCTGCTTCTCTATAATGTATTGGGGTCTCTAATCTAAAACCTGGGATTCGATGGTTTCAGTGAATTACAGATGATTTGTTTATATTTTTTTCAAATGCCTTTAATTTTTCCTTCAATTGCAGTAAAAATTAGAAGTGCGGCGTAATGTCGGTATTTCTTGTTTAGAAATTTTAATCAATCATATGGCAGCGTATCCTTTTGACAAAGTTTCGAAGAAATTTGTATCCACTACATTTGGTAAGGATCGGATCAGGTGGGTTTGATTTTCTTCAGTTTCTTGTTAGTTCAATGGTATCGTTCCTCTCCCTTAAATTTGTTGTTTTGTGCGCTGGTCTCCTGCCACAAAATGTAGTAAGTAGGTTACGTAGGTTACGCTACATGCGCATACATAAACGTACTCGTATGTGTTAAGAGAGTTAACGAAACAGATCACTTAGTCGGGTTCCTTTATCCACGAATCGTCTAAGATAGGATATGTAAGAAAAATGGGTTTAACAAATGAGACATAGTCAAATCGATAGAACACTACATGAGAATGTAGACACCCATTGTGGATCGACATACCTAAAATAATTTCCTAGTGCCTTTTGGGTTACAAACCATCACAGGCTTATCTGATAGTTATTCAATGGCTTCAAAGAAGTGTTTCCAAACAATCAGAAATGGAATGTGTTGTAACCTTATCTACCGCATTTTCGGTACAGCACCTACTGAACCGGTACCGCTTATTATGAAATTTTAAGGTTTAAAAAAGGTTTAGTTAAATGGATAGTGATTTTCTTTTTCTGCCTTTAGTCTGTTTTGTTGTTCTAGCCAACATTTTCTGAATTCGTCCGCTGTATCTGTTGACTTGTTATTTTGTTGTGGAGTTAGATTTTTTTTGTTTTAAGCTTTTAGCACGTCTTATTAAATTACAAATTAAAGCTTTAATTCAATCATATTTCACCTCTTAAATCGCTTGTCAAAGCTCGACTCAATACAAAACGCAAATTAAAAGAATAATATTACTCTAGAGTAAGACAATTAAAAATAAAATAACAAATGAAAAGTCGTAAAAAGGAAAGATAAAAAACAAAACAAAAAAAACAAAAAAACAAAACAAAACAAAAACGTGTGCCACATATGATCTGCCATAATTATAATAAAATATATTTTTTTGATTTGCTTTATATATTTTCATGTCGTCAAATGTTAAAATCCTAAGAACAAGAGAAAAACTATACATATGTATTGTATATGATTGCAACCAACATAATAAAGAAAAAAAAAACGAAATTAATAAAAATTACGGAAAGAAAAGAAACAATGAAAATGCCAATTTATATAAGACTGTATATTAAAAAAAAAACAAATAATTATTTCTATATAAATATATATTTATATTTATATATATTCACGCATATATATATATATATGTACATATATATTTATATAAAAAAAAAACATTGATCTTTTCACAATTAAGCCCCTTCAACTTTACTTTTTCTAAGGGAGAGAGAGAAAAAGGAGTGTTCGCGACCAAAACCGAATTTCATTTAAAAACAAAAAAAATTTAAAAAAATAAATACGGTTAAGAGTGTGTATGTGTGTGTGTGCATAAAAAAAAAATTTAAATCATATAAGAATGATAGTTTATAAATAAGAAACAAAAAAGCATTGTAAAAAATTATAATACACGTAATCGTATTTTATGCGATTTGCATTCGTATATACAAGAGTTGTATTATATAAATTTGTTTCTGTTTGTTATACGAAATAACAATGTGCGATATATACCTATATATATGAGTATATGTATGTATCTAAGAGAAAATCGGGACTGAACGAGTGCCACATTGATGTATATTTTATATTTAAAAACAAAAACCGCAAACAATTTTTTATTTTTTTTTTTTTTTTTAACAACCAACCAATATAAAAGAAAATATTTTAGTTTTAAAAATTTATTTTATAGCATTAAATTTCTTTCTATCACCGTAAATAGTTAATAGGAAAATATAAATATAAATATTGATGTATTTACCAAGAGTAATAAAGTGTTAAATCTTAGCTTATAAATTTAAACAAAAAAAAAAAAAAAACGAAAAAAAGAAAACAAGCACTCAACAGACATTACACATACTTGCATCCCACAACTCAAAGAGTGAAAAAAGCAGCGATAAGTGCAAAAAAACCAAGGGAATTAAGTCACCATATAAATTATATATATGGTATAGATGTAGAGGGCATGTTGCACTCGTCTTAATCAAACCTAATATAATATTTTTATTTTATTGTATAATTTTGTGCGCACTTAATAAAATAAAGAAAAGTAAAAATAAATAATAAAAAAAACTTAGAAAATAATGAAAAATGGTGCAAAACATAGCATGGAATGATAGATATGTAAATACAAGAAATAATTAACAGGAAAAGAAAACAAAACAAATACTTAGAATCTAAGATTTATATAAATAAATGAATAACTGCTATATACTGATAAATATTTAATTAATAAACAAAATGTAAATCTATATATATATATATATATATCTACAGAAAGAAATAATCCCTAACCCTTAAGGTCTTTAGATATTTCTAAGTGTTGTTAAAGTTAGCAGGAAAGCAAAACAAAAGCAAACAAGAAAATAAGTACGAGAAATTAAGAAAAAATTATAAAAAAAAAGTTTTATTTGAGTTAAAGTCATGATAAGAAAAAGAGAGAAAAAAAAAAAAAAAACAAAAAAAACAAAAAACAAGAACGAATGCGAGAGATGATTTTTTTTACTATGGAAATAAGTTTAAATGTTTAATGAAAGATTAAATAAAAAATAAATAAAACGACAAAAAACAAATCCCTCATTTAAAAATAGTAGTACACAAACACTTAAATGCCAAACTAGTATATAAGAAGAATGAGTTAAAGAGTAAATTTCCTTATTATTATGATTTTTTTTTTTTTCAATTTTTTGTTTTTATTCTTTTTTTTTCGCCCCCCCCCCCCCCATTTGTACGAACACATATTTTTGCCTTGCATTTTTCCCTGGATATCGATTATAGTTTTATTTAATTTAATTGTTTTTGTCAAAATTGAAACAAATTATTAATGTTTTAAGAGAATTGAATTTCAATGTGTTTCCCATTTCCATATGAATGTTTGGAAAGTGAACGCAACCGTTAAAATTTTCATTTTTAACTTTTATTTGTAGATACAGTGGCATTCATTTGATTTAAAATTTTAAAAACGAATGCGTATATAGCATACACAGTGTCTATCCAACTGTCCGATTTGAAAAGATTAATAAATTTAAGGTGTTCCGGCTAACAGTAGAATTTATGTGCAACCTAGTTTATTGTACAAGCACCACCTCTTGTTCTACACCAAGATGGGACAGGCATCTAAGTTTGTTCGTGAAAGTATTTTAATTTCTTTTAAACTTGTTGTGTTCTAAAAGAAAGCCTTTTTTTTTGACTCTTAAAACTTTCAAACATGGTCGTGTGGACACCGGTTACTCAGACTTACCCCTGAGAGACTTTGAGCTTTATCCAAGATGTAATTATGGTTATATGCGCGTCACTGTATACATACATACATACATATGTGCTACTTATTTATTTGGCTTCTAAACAAAAGTTTTCTTTATGATTCTCCTTTTCTAATGTCACTCATAATAATGTTGTTCTTTATAAATACGTAGTACCTTTTTCAATGAGACATATCCGCATATAAAACACCAATTTTAAAATAAGTGACACAAAAAAAAAAAAAACAAAACAAAAACAAATGAAGAAATAAACCAAAAAAAAAAAAAGTAAAAAAGTAAAAAATCTAAATTACACACCTCTGAAGGATTTGTTCGTAGTTAACTTTAGTTTTCTTTTCGTTGTCTTCCCTTAATTGCTTTATAGTACTTTATTTCCATTTGTTCTCTATATTATATATATATTTTTATTTTTCTTTAAGAAACAAGATCTTCCATTTTTATCTCTCGTTTTGCAAATGCATAAAACAGATATATATACACATATATTTTTTTGTTTGTTTTAATTTTTTTTATTTTTATTTTTATTTTTATTTTAATTCTACACAATGCATATTTTTTGTCATTAGTTTGTTAAGTTTGGTTTAAAATGAAAAAAAAAAAAATATAAATTAAATAAAAAGGTTTTCTTTTTTTAAATTTTATTTATAATAGTGATAAAAGATAAAACAAAATCAAACCTAAATACGTTACACATAATAATGGCAATAATGTTCGATTAGGTGAAGAAAAAAAAAATAAATAAAAAATGAAACAAAATGTAAGAATCCAATAAAACTTAAGCTCAAATATTATCACTGAAATGGCATTCAAAATAAAATTTTGTTAAAAATCTATTAAATCGGTTTAATTTAACTAAACTTTTCAGTTTTAATACAACTTTTAACTGAAAAGAATCTTCTAATTTCCATTTGATCATTCTTTGCCAAACTAAGTCGGTGGTAAGTTGGAAACTTCAGCGAAAGTATTGCTTAATACTTATTTTATTATTTTTATTTTTTTTAATTGTGTAAACATGATGAAAATTTTTTTTTTTTTACTATTTTCTTTTTGTATACTTAGATATGTTTTAAAATAATTAAAGTATAGCTACAAAATAATGTTGTATAAAAAAAAAAGCCTGATCGAAAAGAATATACATATATATAAATATATATTAACAATAAAAAAAAAAAAATATTTCATGTAAAAAAAAGAAGCTTTATGTATTTTTTTATTTAATTTCATTTTCATTTGATCTTCGTTTTGTGTTAACGTTTTCTTTTTAGCATTCGTGAGAACGATACTCTTCCCAGTTTGGTTTTTCTTTCATCCGTTATCGTTATGCCTCAGTATTTCTTGATAATTTTCTTCTAAACAAAATAAAAAGAAAAGAAAAAAAAAAAACAAATATATATATATATCAAAATGAAGTATCAATAGCAAACATAGAATTATAAAATTAACAGTTAATAAACAGGTAAAAATTGTTAATTTCGATTTTCAATACTAATGGGGAAAAAATACAAAGAAAAAAAGAAAGAATAAGCTAAATATTGAATTGATAATCAACACATTCGAATGTGTATACAGGGTGTTTGGCGCGCAAATACGGATATAAACTGGAACCGCAAAGAAGTTAATATTATTGTTTCCCGTGAATCCGTTTCCTTGTCTCGGGTGTATGGTTACTTTTTAACCGGGTTTCTTAGTTTGTGAATGGACGTTGTTTTCGGTTCCCTGATCGGTCTTGCTTATTCGGAACTCAATTTATTTATGTGTATAACAGTGTTGAGTTAACGTTTCGCGAGGTCCTGAGGCAAAAATCATAAAAATCATCTGCCCTCAGATAATATAAACTAAAATTCTAGATTATTAGCTTGTAATTCACGAAAGGCGCGAGGCCTTATTTGCCTTTACGTTAACCTGACGCTGGTGTAAAGACTAATATAATGTGAATTACTTACAATCGTTAAGTGCCGTGATCGTCGAAGTAATAACATCTAAGCTTGTGAAACAGGAGCGAAATGGCAAGTCTATAAGAGATATAACACCACCAAACGATCCTGATCAATTCTGTCGGACGGACGTCTCAATGTGCTTGGCAACCAAGATGAGATGTGGATACTTTGCCTATGTAAAGAGGATGCAAAAACTACACATTAAGATCTCAAATGGAATCGATAGTAAGTATCGATTTGGAGCTGTTACTCATGATTAGGGGTGGACTTCTTGGGTTAAAAAGCATAGGACCAGAATCATGCATTACAGATCGTTTGATCTCCACTTCCTCACCTTAGCAATTTCATTTTGACAAAAAATTCTTAAGACATGTGGTTTCAGTTTTTGTTTTTTTTTTAACCTCCATTCTGGCTCTAAACCCCTTGTATATGCATTATATGTATGTATATACATAGCCACATTTTTCAAAAAACAAAAAATAAATAAATAAATAAACAAAACCACATAAAATACACAAAAATAAATGCATTTAATAATTAACTACAAAATATGAAAGGAAAATTAATTTATTAACGACACATACCATTTCATCACATGAAAAAAAAAAAAAAACAAAAAAACAATTACAAAAATCTAAAAAGAAGAAAAACCGAGCAAAATGACACGAATCAAGAATTTATAATTTATTAACGTATAGATACTGATGAATTTTATTTGTTTATGTTGTAAAAAAATTTTAGAAAAAATTATAAAATATGAAAAAAAAAAAAAACAAAAGAATTTAAGGTTACATATAAAAAAGGGGAATATATATATTTATATTTATATACATATGTATATGTAGCTACTACATGTATATATATGTATGTACGTATTAGGATATGTATATATATTTCCATAAATCAATATATATACGTATATATATATATGAAAAAAAAAATAAAAAAAAAAAACAAATAAAAATATATATAAAATTATAAGCTCAAAGTTGTATTTATTTATTGATCTTTTGGTAAAGGCAGCTTTAATGACGACAGTCTAAAACTTCAACAAATGGATTTGAGAATTTTATTTTGATTCCCACTTCTCATGTGTTGGAGCAATAGTGCGGATTTTGTAGATCAGACGAAGAGGATTTATTTAATTCGAATCTCTTATTTCGTGCTTGGACACCTGCCAGAACCATGGAAACGGGTAATGGTAAAATATTTACCCAAGACGGGCAGGAATCTCGACAACAACCCGAAATCCTTCCGTCCTATAAGTCTCATGTCCTTCATACTTAAAACCATGCAGAAAATAATTGACAAACACATAAGAGGAAACGCTTTTCTTACATCTCCCTTATGCATAACTCAACACGCATACCAACCAAGTAAATCTACTGAATCTGCACTTCACGATTTGGTAACCAAAATTGAAACTTCCATCAATCGGAAGGAATTATGTCCTGTTGCCTTTCTAGACATCGAAGGAGCTTTCAATAATACGTCATATGAGTCCACATACAGGGTGCTAAACAATATGAACATATCCACCACAATTTGCAGATGGATTATTTCCATGCGGAACTCGAGAATAATACAAACGAGTATTGACGATGTGGAAATCTCAGCGCTTACAACTAGAGGCTGCCCACAAGGAGGAGTCCTCTCACCTCTTCTCTGGTGTCTGGTGGTCAACAGCCTCCTTCGGTCTCTGAAATCTCAGGGCATTGAGGCGTAGGGCTACGCGGATGATATAGCGATCATTGTCAGAGGTAAATTTGAAAGCACTGTTTCGGAAGTACTACAATACGCACTATCCGAAGTACAGAGATGGTGCATTAGGGAAGGCCTCTCTGTAAACCCTAAAAAGACAGTAATTGTTCCTTTTTCAAATAGAAAAAAACTCAATCTTCTCACTCGCCCCTCTCTATTTGGCGAAACTATCCCATTCTCACAAGAAGCTAAATATCTGGGAATCATCCTGGAACCCACAGATCGAATGAATTATCAGCAGAGCTACCATATCACTATGGACCTGTCGCCGAATCTGTGGGAAAAACTGGCGAGTACAACCCAAGATGATATTATGGCTATATAAACCGATCGTCAGACCAATGATCACTTATGCAAGCGTTGCCTGGTGGACAAAAACTAACGAAACTACCATAGTTACAAAATTAGGACGTGGCCAACGCCTGGCGGAAACCTGCATGTCAGGATTAAATACAGACTAGTCCTAGAAACCCGCAAAGTAATTTCGGACCTTGCCAGAATAATATGGTCATTCTTCACTGGATTCCTGCAACAAAATTCTTCGGACCCGAACCCTTCTGTGGGGTAGGCAAATCACTCTTCGCGAGACACGCGAAAGGTCTTTGCATGCAAGAATCTAGGGAGGTTTGGCTCAATACACCAGGACAAGCATGTTCAAAAATGCTATTCCCGGTACCGTCACAAAGAAAATCAAACTTCATTGTGAACCTCGATAGGAGCAACCTTAGAGCATTAATTGGACTTCTCAGCGGTCACTGCCGCCTGAACAAGCCGCCTACGTCGCATGAACCTTACAACAGATTCAAGCTGTAGACTTTGCCTTGAGAGTGAGGAGACCTCTCTTCACATCCTACCGGAATGCCCAGCTCTCTTTCAAATCAGAAAAAGAATACTAGGCGGCGAATTTGTCTCTACAGAACAGCTTGCTGCCATTCACCCAGAGAACTTCCTGATATCTTTTGGAGTGAAACAATTCATCTAGAAACAATAGGGAAGGCACAATAGGATTCGCCAGAAACCGCAGTGCCAAGGGCTGATTAGCTCTCCCAAAATAATAATCATCAATATCATCATCAATCAGCAATATATCATCAATACAGTAGAAGCCGGTGCGTCTGTGCATAGAAGAAAACGTAATAAAAAAGAAAGGGAGTGACTAAAGAAGATTAATAGAACACAAATTAGCGATTTTTAGAATTCTTTTCTGTCTGTCTGTCCGTTTGTTTGTTCGTGCACATCTCCGAAACTACTAAACGGATTTGCATGTAGTTTTCACAGGTAGACAGAGCATAATTTGGAGCAGCATATAGGTTTTGAATTATAGAGCATATACAATTTAGTACATACAACAATCAACAGGTGGAGCTGTTCATTATTAGAACGCGCTATAGACATTTTTGCAGTAATCCACGTAACTGGCAATATTCGAAAATTGGAATTAAGAATTTGGTAGGTAAATTCTATAACAAAAATAACGAAACACGTGTTTTTCAAAATTGTAACTACGGGCCAAGATATAGGGTGTTAAAGTTTGCAGATTTATAGTATAAGCAACCGTCGGTTCGTGATCGTGTGTTGCTTTGTTTTGCCGAGTTGAATTTGAATGAATTTAAATTTGAAAGTTCGATAGGGACAGACGATTTCTAGCAACGTAGTGTAAACTTTAGTAAACGCATGCGAAGCCGCGGGTGGACTGCTACTTTATTTACAAGTCTTAAGTGCAAACAGATTATTGCAATAAAATTTAAAAAAGTAATAGACTTATGGCAAAATTTTGAACTTGAGATCTTTCTGAATAAACGGTGCCAGTGAGAGGTTCGCGTTTGAGGCATAATTCGTTCTGTGGTACGCAGCAGCGACAAGATGCCGTATTCTCATTCTCTAAAGATTTGCTACCGCACAATCCAATCATTCTGAGAAGTGAAAGGTAAGATATTAGACTAAATCCTCTCTATAGCTTCCAATCGACTGGAACATAGCCGAAATGCCTATTCTTCATTCCGCTCGGTATATGCTGTCATTGCATCCAATTATAATCTGATTTTTACACTATGGCGGCGAAAGCGTTCATGTGCACGACGACCCACTGTTGCGTAAGCAAGTTACTGTTCTTTGCGGTTATAACAACTAAGAAGGGATTATAATATTGCTATACCACAGCTCAAAACCGCTCCCTTAAAGTTCAACAAGACTACGTGTGACTGGAAGTAGAAAAGTGCAGAGGCTTCAAATCCTCATTGTCTAAATTCGATGAGACTGAAGAAGACGTGAAGTGTCTCCAGTTGTTCAATTAATAATCAAAAATGTCATTAGAGTTTCACGAAGGATAAAGTGAGCGCCTACCTATGTAAGTGACTGCATCTATTGCCGTTCAGGACATCTGCCGTGGGACAAATAAAAGCATGCCTATGATCAATGTGCAAGACTTTTCGATTCATAGATTCCACTCTCCCCCCATTGGATTTCTATGACAAATGGAAATGAGACAAAAAGGAAACCATGAATTCTTTGTTTTACCACAAAACTCAGTCTACTACCTTATACGTCTTCGCTACGTTCTTAGTCTTCATAAAGTACCAGATGGTACCAGGCCACCAGAAACTAAATAAAAAAGACAGTAGGTAGCCATTCAGCACCGGAAAATATGCAACACCAAGAAAATTGAAATTCTATATTCCAAAAGCACAAAAAAAGCCCACGTTCGTTCGTAAAATCATACGGCCGTGTGGTATGCAATATGAGATCAACATTAATTTCGGCAAAAAAAAAAACCATTGCCTACCACATGGCTGTATGATTTTGGAAACAACTGTGGGGACTTTTTTTGTGCTTTTTCTGAGTGTTGCTCGTCTTCTGGTGCTAAACGTCGGAGGAAGGAAGGAAATGCACCATTTAAAGGTTCCTGCATTTAAGATGAGCAATAAAAGTTGGTTTATCCCATATATTGATGAATTACCTGCTGAAAAATCAAGGTTATAATTTTCCTGGGTTAGCTAAGACCACGTACGTAGGTTTTGGAGGAAGAGACAAGTCTAGTGACTTCATTATTTTGTTCAAAGTAATTGACATCGCACCACGTAAAATCTAAAACTACCTTCGTCATCACCAGGACATCAGGACTGGACTGTCATTAGGAAGCTAATGAAAAAGTTGAGAGCTTAAGACCAAAAGCTAATTCGCGAGAACTTCATAATACACTCACGCATTCTATCCATTTGTGCGGATGAATGAATGTGAGATCTGGGCTGATGCTTACTTACTTACTTAAGGTGGCGCTACAGTCTGGGATGGACCTGGGCCTCAACCAACAAGGGTCCCCAGCCAGCTCGATCTTTAGCTAGCTGCTTCCAGTTTCGCATGCTAAGTTGGTTGACGTCCCTTTCAACTTGCGTGTGCTACCTGAGTCGGGGGCGGATTAAAAGATTTTTCGGATTGGAGCATTGGTGTCCATCCGCTCTATATGATTCAGCCACCTCAATCGTTTATATTTCACTCTTCTGGCTAAGTCGCTGTCGCTGTACAGCCCGTACAGTTCGTCGTTGTAACTCCTCCTCCACTCCACCTCTCGATGCAGCCAAGAACACCCCCATCCACTGTTGATAAAGTTGATGCCTCTTCGCCATAGAGCAGGACTGGGATTATAAAGGTCTTATATAGGGTCACTTTTGTTGTTCGAGAGAGGGCTTTGTTGGGCTGATGCGCTAAAAAAAAAATAAAAAATAAAAACAGAAACCAAATGGTAGCGGTACTGCAAAGTGGAGCTCTCCGAGTGGCAAGCTCCTAGCGACAGAGAGAAGGGATTGTACAAAAACATACTTATATATGTACAATATAAAAGCAGAGATTGGCAAGAACACTGAAGCAGATAAACCAGGGGAAGATGGACTGCAAGACTGATCGGAAAAGCTGCGGATTAGAAGGGGCACCCAAGAGCGAGGGAAATCAAATCTGAGCGTGCTCCTACATCAAGGAAGGGCTGAAAGTAAAGCGAAAAGAACAGGTCATAAATCCATTAAGACCGTAGATGATTAGACCCCTTAGAGGCAAAGAAAAGTGACACCACCCTGAAGTTATACAATAAGCAGTTCCGGGGTTTGTGCGTCTGAATATGAAGAGGATTTAGTCGGCAAGAGTCCGATATACTGGGGGAACTTCATCACACCTGTCGGTGCATGAAGCATTGACCCTTCAAAACAAAACAGAAAAAACCGTTTGCAATAACAAATCCAAATTATTGAGATAGTTCGATGAGCTTGAGGAAGCCCACAATGAGTATAACAAAAAAAGATTGTTATGAGACTTATACCCGCCCAAAAGAGTCATACTATTCATCTGATTGCCAACTCTTAACGCTTTAGCTGTATATCTAGTTGCCTTACACGCATCATATGATTCAGATTTGTTAGTCATACAATGTTAAAGAGCACAAAGTAATCATTCATCGCGAGCATTGAGTAAGAACGTCGTTTTGTAATAAAAAATAAAAAAAATTAAACCTTTTCTCCAGGTGGCTTATAACAGTTTGCAATTAATCTGCATAATGCGACACGGTGATAATTGTTTTAAACTTTCTTTTCAAATAAATAACTCATCGATGCCATATCAAGATTGTGTACGAAATGGCCGAACTATCACCTAATCTGCATTTTTAGCGAATAGTTCGCGAAATTTTTCTTAATGACATTTCACCTACTTAAATCAAAATGATAAAAAAAAAAAAAATTTAAAGAAGAGCTAATGGATAAAACCTTTGTGACCAAAGTTGAACTCTCATTCAGTTCGTTAATGAATGAAACTGATGGTATTTCTTAAGCAAGATTTTTCTTGCTCAACTTATTACATTTCCTTGCAATGGTATCCAAATCTTTTATGACAAATCGGAAGTATCGAGAAATGATGAAAACGAATGAAAGAGAAACCAACTTTGTAAATAGTCCCTGACTGCTTTTGTGATCCCGATAAATAGATTAGGGTGCTTTGATATAAGCCGTGTTTTTTTGAGAATTATACTCACTTCAGTCAAAAAAAAAAAAAAACGATTTATACTCAGTTGCAGCGGCACCAACCAACTGGTTTGCGGCTCGATTTATTTTTCTGCATTTGACAGTTTGTAAATGTCAAAACCGAGGAAAAGCAACAAATACGATCGGCCTAAGGCTAATTTATGAGATTTTTCGTGCTCTGGTGGTCAACTTATGTAGTTCTATCCTCATTTGCTGCTACTGGGAAAGTTATCGCCACTTGGTGTGTGGTTATTGCTTTGTGTGTAAAATCTTACTGGGCTGGGTATACAGCTCTCAAAAAACCACGGCTATACTGTGCACGACAGACATTTTACTTTAAATGAGGTCAAACACGGATGCCGGTGAAGTAAAATTCCGGAGCAAAAATAAGACCTTCCCCGGGCTATTCCGACATATTTGGAGCACAGGCCGGGAAGGATTACCAAGACCTAGTCAGGGTCTTGGAAAACAGATGGTGGCGGATGAGTCCTTAATGGATCAACGGCAGCGCTCATATCCCCGAAGTGGGTTACTGACACCGGTGTTACCGACCCCGTGTTCTAGGGGTTCTCAAAATGAAACTGGACCTCCAGGTTGGGGGTTGTGCCGTCGGGGTAACTGCCCGACCACGTTAAAAAAAATTTTAAGTTACGTATCGACCACAAGCCTCGGACACTGTCAGACATCTCGGACTGTTGACGACCCTAGCTATCGAAACGCGGATGCCGGAGTAAAAGAATATAAAACGCTACAACAGTGTCTCTGTCAAAGGCTCTTTGCTAGGAGAAAACTTTCAAAAATTAAACAATTTCTTTGTTGAAACTTTGGAGAAAAATAAAATCACTTCATAAAAACAATCTGACAACGTCTTGCAATCGTAGTAATGCTCTGTTGTTGAAATTTATTCAACTTCAAGTCACGAAAAGTTCATTTAAGTTCAGATCACGCACTCAAAAGAGCTTGTATTGTGTGTGATTCATATGATTTAACCACATTTATGAGGAAGGTCACAATTAATTTGTATAAGCTTCAGGAAGACCTACTTAAGTAAACAAAACACAATAATTTATACTATAACAGCGTCCACGACACACAGCCCCTGCATATAATTATAAGGTTCCACAGAAAGATTCAATTGATTTTGATAAGTTTGCAAAATAGTGGACAAGTTGAATGTCGAAGTAAACCCCAGCAGTTGTGATGACATGAGGAAGTTTGCTAGATATACTGTGACAACAATACAAACAAAGTTATTCTAGACACCACTCTCGGAGCAAAGACTGAAACCTTATACCACTACTACAGCGACTCGCTTAAACACCGAAGTAATGTTCCTTGTCTCTCACTGTTTTGGACTGGGTGGACTGGGCGTTAATCCGAGTTAAACTGAACTGATGCTTTTTACCACCAAGAACAAAATACCGACTTTCAAGCTTCCACGCCTTAACAACCAAACACTCACTCTATCCCCCAGTGCAAGGTATCTTGGCGTCATACTTGACCCCAAACTCAACTGGAAACTCAACATAGAACACAGAATAAAGGAAGCAGGCGTCGCTTTCTTTGCACCTCTGGCAAAAGTTGGGGACTTAAACCTAAGATGGTTCTTTGGATGTACACTGCCGTAGTTCGTCCAATCGTCACCTATAGTTCACTCGTGCGGTGGCCCGTCTTAAGTAAAGCTTACAACATCTCAAAACTTAATGGAGTCCAACGAAAAGCTGGTATTGGAACCACAGGAGCGATTCGTTCGAGTCCGTCAGAAGCTCTTAACGTGCTCCTCCATATCCTGCCCCTGGACTTGCACATCAAATACATTACCTCGTGTAGTGCTATCAGACTCAGAATAGTAACGCTCTTGACCTGCTGCCTAGGGATCTGGCCGCGACCATAACTGATTACACAACTCCCACACTCAAATTCAATAATAAGATTCAAGTTAACTTTCCCGATAGGTCGGAATGGAACAACAATCTACCCCAATCAAACTACCAATTATCGATCTTTACCGACGGTTCCAAGATGGAGTGTGGCGTTGGAGCATGTGTCTTCTCAGCGAAACTCAAGGTGTCCAAATCGTATCGCTTCCCAGACTCTGCTAGTGACTTCCGGGCGGAGGTACTCGCGAATAGAGAGGCCTGCAAGATACTTAGCCTCAGCCCTACCACCTGAAACAGTTTAGGAATCTTTATTGATAGCCAGGCTGCCATCAAAGCGCTCCACTCACTTGCTTCGTCCTCTAAACTAGTTGAATAGTGTAAGGAAACTTTAACGCAGGCAAACGCTCGGTTAAATATCAATCTCCTCTGGGTTCCCGGCCATAATAACATAAAGGGGAATGAGAGAGCCGACGCGTTAGCCAGATGTGGTTCTACCCTTGATGCCTCCCTTCCGGAGTCAGTCTACTCCCCGAAGCACTCATCAAGGGTAACATTTTCCAACACTTTCTCGCTTTTGCCAACTCTAGGTGGAAAAGTCTACGAACCTGTACCATATCCAGACAGATATGGCCCACCTATAATAAAAGCAGAACGAATTACCTTATTAATAGGAACCGCAAGAACCGAAAGAATCACAGCAATTAGCACGGGCCACTGGCCAATAGGTCCACACGCTGCCAAGTTAGGCATCCCGGTCGAGTTTGGGACGATACCAATCCACATAAGATCCAAGAGCGTCCAATGCATCCCGAAAAAGTCACTGTTTGGTGTGAATTTTGGGCATCAGTCAATATTTCCTTGAGAAGGACGTTGGCTTGAATTGGATGATATGGACACCAACGACATGTGGTTTCACCAGGACGGCGCTACGTGCCACACAACTCACGCCACATGGGAAATTCTGCACGACCGATTTGAGGGCATGGTCATCTCACGTGGAGGTGATGTGAACTGACCACCGAGATCGTGCGATTTGACCCCGTTAGACTTTTTCTTGTGGGATTTTCTGTTTTTTGAAGTCGCAGGTCTATGCGAATAAGCCACAAACTACAGCGGCCTTCAAAGGCAACATAACCCACACCATCGGTCAAATTCAGCCTGATTTTGAAATTTGGACATTTCGGATACGCGCCACCCAGAGAAGTCGCGGCGGACATTTGAACGATGTTATATTCCATACATAATGGCATCGATAGGCCTTTCAAACGAATAAAAAATGTCGATGATGTCTCACCCACACTTTGTTTTATTTAAATTTAAAGATAGGAAGCGCTTAATGAAAGACCCTTTAATTGCTTCAAGATTTCCTGACCATTCCTGCTGGTAGAATAGGTTATAGAATGACGAGTAAATACACTATATTAGGGCCTTCGCTTATGATTCACAAATGCCCAAGATCAACACTCACATCTGTTTGTTTACTTTTAATTAGCACATCAATAATAATAAGGTATTCTCCCGGCCTCAAGGCTGTAAGGCTACACCTCATCACGACTAAAATTTACTACGTGTTGTATTTTTCATACAGAGGTCCACAAAAAGAGAGAAAAGAGGCGTTGGAGCGTGTCAAAGAAAACGTGAGTATGAATAATCATGAAAAGAAGCGGGATTCCAAGGAATCAACTTTGTGGTAACGTAAAATCCCACTAACCACGTCTTGGAAAAACCCTGAAAAAAAAGGTGTGAAAACCAAAATCAACATCAATCTTACACAATCTCAAATGTGATTTCGAAGAAGTCTGGACTCAAGGAACTTGCGACATCCCTTTTTGATTAGTTATCCTTAAAATGGTAGAGGGGTTACAAAGAAAGTGTTGTTATGTTGTTAACACATAGTGTCATGTGTTGTAAGTTTAAAGTTGCCAAAACACTTAACACTTATTGGCCAATTACTCAATCTTACTGAACTTTGCCAACAAACAGATGGGTTATGAGATAGATCATGTATGATGTGGGTACGAGTATGATGTTCGATTTCAAAATAAAAAGTACACGATACTGTGGCCGACGATTGAGTCCCATAACGACAGTTCTATTCTTCCAGACCTGGCCATTGTTGTGAGCCAGGGTAGAGCCACGGAGGCAACTTCGGTTTAGGTGAGGAAGACGGCGGCACGCTTGTCGTTGCTCGTCGGACAGGGGTGACGGACAGAGAAAAAAGAAAGGGAAGAAAGGATCATTTGTCCAAGGACCTATGCCAATACACGAGAGAAAGACTAATTAGCCTTAACTAAACCTAAACTATGCTAACACTTAAAGCTAAACCTATACTAAACCTATCTATCTTACGGCTATCCTTAATTCAACCCTAAACGCATTATCTTTTCCGGTATCTCTCCCGGATAAGGTTCGTCAAGAACGAAAGGATGGCCAGCTCACCCTACGTGTCTGCGCCTTCAATTTGTAAGTACCAGGACTTCCAGGACCAGGCTGCACACAGCCGTAGTGCAGCCAATTCTCAACTTCGCGTTGAGTAAAGGCTACAATATCACGAAACTAAAAGGCTCCTAAGAACAGCTAGTATAGGCACCACGGGCCCGAACGGATGCTTTTACTGTACTCCTGCATCTTTTGCCTCTCGATCTACACACAAAATATATCGCATTATGTAGCGCAGTCAGACTCAAAGAATCTCGGTGCTGGACTGCACGGCCACAGCAGTCGTTACCTAACGACTACATCACCTCTAAACTTGACTTCAAGAAAAGCCTCCAAGTAGATTTTCCCACCAGAGCTCAGTGGAGGAAAGACGAAGTAGTAAACGACTTCGACTAGGTCATCTACATAAAGATGAAAGATGTGGTGTGCGGGCCGGTGTCTACTCGGAATCATTGAAAATATCATTCCGCTTGCGGAATTTCGTCAGCGTTTTCCAGGCGGAACTACTGGCAATCCAAGAGGCTTATACGCAACTCGGGCGTCCTCATCGATAGCCGCTTATCAAATCTTGCAGGAGTGCAGGAACGAGCTTGTCCATTTGGGTGAAAGCGTCAGGGCCACGCTACTCTTGGTTCCAGGTCACAGTGGCATAAAATGAAATGAGCGTGCAGATGAACTGGCTAGGCAGGGCTCAGCTTTAATTTTGGTGGGAACGTAATCCCATTTATTAGGCTTAATACAAGCAAAACAAACTTAGAACTAACTTAAGTTAAACTAAGATTAGTGGGGGTGGTGGAGGAGATCGAATTTAAGGGAAGTCGTAGAGCGGTTGAAGTCGAAGATGGTAGGCGTAGAGCATACGTGGAGATTGGTTCGTTCGAGCCATAAGAGGTGTGGTTGGTCGGTAAATAGAAGAGATGAGGGTTAGTGTTGAGGAAAGAAGAGTTATGAAGGGAAGTGCTTTCAGGGTGACCTGAGAGCAGTCGATGAATAAAGAGAATATCGGCTGCATCTCTGCGTTCCTCAAGGGTATTTAAGTTAATGAGGTTGAGGCGGCTTTGATAGGGAGGTCCATGTCCTGCAAGGATCAGTTAAAGAACAAATCCACTCACACTTCCTGCAGAAGGCAAACCTCGAATGGACGGGATTAACCAACAGCGCCATTTCAAGGAAGATATGGCCGACCTTCGACCTACGGTAAGAGCAGAACAAAAGACATAATTAACAGAAATCGCGAGAATCAAGGCGATAATCACGGGGCATTTGGCCAATTGGAGACCATGCGGCCAAACCAGGAATTCCTTACAACCTCCACTGCCGGAGTTGCAGGAACGAAAATGAGAAGGAAACTCTCTCCCATTTCCTCTGCAAATGTTAGGCCCTAGCAAGAGCCATCCTGCGCACACTAAACTAATTATTCTTCGACGACCTTATTGACATCTCGGGCAAAGGGATACGAGATCTAATCCGCTGTCTTAACTCCACCGGCTGGATGTAGGCACCGACCGTCTCATATCCTCAATAACGCACTTCACCAACCAGGTCACACGTGTAGTGGTAACAAACCTACCTTCCTATCTTAGCACTTTAGATTTTTATTTATAAAGTTTAAATGATTGAATAAGTAAGGGCTCTGGAGGCGGCTTAATTTTTTACAAACTCTCATGCAGATGTACAACTTGACCTAAGCAACAGCAAGTGATACATTTTTGCGATGATGCTATAAAGTGGTTAAAACATATACACACGCAAATTAATTTAGACGTAATCTTACAATTAAGATGAGTTCCATTTCGTTTGCTTAATCAGAACAAATTAATAGCTAGTGCTGGTGAAGTCATCAGTGCGTGACTATCTGTAAACTTCTGGCACGTCGCAGATTGTGTGTACTCTCCATCAAAGGCAAAAGTAACAAAGTAACAAGGCCACCTAGTCTTAGAGACTAGGTCGATCTCCACTTAACCGCCATTTAAAGTAACAAGAAAAAAAATTAAGTAGGTTAGGGGGGTGGATCTTAAAGTAAGACACCGCTTTACTCAGATCTTCATGGATGTATTGTGTTTCCTGTTGTGGGATCGTTCAATCTATTGGTCGACTCCATAAATCATCCCGAATACAGTATAGAATTTCGAATGGCCTTCGGTGGCATGGTTGACAGTTCGCTCGGGTTGCTAAAGAACTAAAAGTCTAGGGTTTTTTTCCTGGGTTTCTGCTGAGGCTTGGGCAGTAGCAGTGGAAATGCGTCATCCAGGCAGCTGGATCTTTAGCTAACTGCCTCCAGTTTCGCATGCTTAGTTGGTTGAGGTCCCCTTCAACTTGCGTGGCGCCACCTGAGTCGCGGTCTTCCTCTACTGCGCTCTCCCCCGGGAGCGGATTCGAAGATTTTTCGGACCGGAGCATTGGTGTCCATCCGCTCCAGCAGACAAAAATAGCAGCACTGTTAACGGGACAATGGATAAATTCCCCAGATGGAATCAACGGTGAAGAAAAATCCAACATATTTGGTGGTGGATGGGTCCTTAATGGACCAACGGCAGCGCTCATATCCTCGAACGGGTAACTGGCTTCGGTCTAATTGACCCCTCGTCCTAGGGGTTTCTATAATGGAATTGGCCCTCAAGGTTGGGGGTTGTGGCGCGCGGGTAATTGGGGGAAAAAAAAAAACAAAGTTACGAAGCAACCAAGAGCCTCGATCACGGACGGATTTACTTTGCAGGGGTCAGTCGTACTTAATAGATTGTGGCTTGTGAGGATGCTTATCACTAGTACTAAGTACGAATAATTTAGTTCTCTTTTAACTGTATTGTCTTAGAACCTCTACAAAGGATCAGAACCACTTTGGTTCAGTTTTTAACCTAATCTTCCAATGTCCCGGTGTTGGCGATGGTGTAGTGGGTAGTGTGACCCGATCTGTGCAGGTACGACCCTCAACAAAATTTAAGTCTCTCAAACCACTACACCAAAACAAGGTTTTGCGTGGGAGTACAATGGACCGAAACGAGTTTGAGTGCTCCTGGGATTTGGAAATTTCCGTAAAAAAAAAAATAAAAAATTTAAATTCCCCGGGACGAACCCCACAAAGTGCGACTTAATATTTTGAGCTTAGGATTTGACGCTCATTGCGATAGCTCTTCAGTTTATTTTTTTTAAATTTTTTATAATTCACTCGTGCTAAAGGGATTATGAATAATACCCTTATGATGCTTATGATGATTTTAAAACTCAGGTGGTATTAGGTTTCAGTTTGTTGGTCCGAATGACTGGGGAGGATTGAGTAGCCGAAGCCTTACCCTTTATCCATTTTTAAGCCGAGTCGGTAAAAATGAATATATTACCGACTATTTAAGTCGATCCTTTCTTCGTCCCGACTTTCTCTTGATGGAAAGAGTGTTTGGAAGTTTAGATCGAAGTCAGGGTATATAATTGTGTAATCAAATTTTGTTTCCAGCTTTGCCCATTCAGCGGTATAAGTGTGACCTGTTTGGCCCTTTCTCCAAAATGTAGATGCTTGCAGTGTCGTAGTCGTAGTCGTAGTCGTATTCGTTAAAAGTAAAGAACATTATTTTGGAGGAGAATCCAAGACACTTTGCCTATTCAAAACTGCCCTATGCACGATTCTACAGCATCAATATTTAAATAAACATTTATACTTATTCTTTAACAAAAGAAAATCCCATCCTTTATAAAATAGTGAAACTAATCACAGAAACTACTTATAATCCCTCGCACGACCACCTCATTTAAATGTTAAAGACATGTTACTGCAGTTCGTGGCCGAAACCGATGGAAGATATTTTTATCTTGTTTTTTTTCCCCCCCAAGCTGGCAACACAGCTTAACAATTCCCTCAGTCCATAAAAAAAAAAGAAAGAACATTACCCACTCCGGTTCGACGAACAATGCGCGTTTCATCATAAATCAACTCGCAGCTCAGACTGATTTAATGCAAGCCAGGCTTGGCCAGTGTGCTATAAGTCGAGCTTCAAGAATGGTTTTGAATTCATAATGTGTTGCTATTAAATAATCAGAAATCAGATAATAAAAGAAAAAAAAAAATAATAATAATAATTAAATTAAAACACAGCAGAGCGTTTCATTTGTCACAGTCGACTGCGGTTGGCCTGTCCCCTAGCCTTCGTTTAATGATGTTGACCGGACGATATTTGAAGGTCAACCTTTTGTTTTACCACACTGCCATCGGCTAAGAACAGCACATACGGAGGCAGACAAACACTATTAAGCGCGCAGCCACTTTTATTGCTTGAATCTGTGATTTAAAAGATATTTTGTGGTTTGGTAATTGTTTTACTGATGGCCGTCGCCTATCTTCGTCTATCTGGATATCTGCAATAAGCAGGTTAATGCAAGAAGCTGTGCTCAGTAATTGGTTAATCGCAAGCGGAAATAATTACTAAACACGTGAGTTGGTCAACCTTAACGGGGCGCTGGGTTTTTTTTTTTTTACGGTTAGAACAATGCAAATACTTTTTTTCTTGGGTAAATTAGAAGGGTTTTGTGTTTTTTCATGATGGTGTCACACCGATTTCCGATGTCGAAGGTGATAATGGTAAACAATGTCGACGATGAGAACAATGCTTACATGCTTCAAGTAGTAACAAAATTTGGACATGAATAACATTACTGTAGATTTTTATAGAAAAAAAATATATAAACGTGCCGTTAGCGTGCTTCAAACCCTAAATTGAAGAAGCTCTAGCGGACCACATTCATCTGGTTTAAAAGTGATTCTTAGTCAGGGAATTTTGAGGACTTTATCCTTTGACTCAAATTTTATGGATATTTTTTTTGTTTTGTTTTTTTATAATACACTCGTGCTGAAGGGGTTATGAATACCCTTATGATGTTATTTACACAGCCCAAGTTTTGGTGTATTGATTTTTTGAAACTCAGGTGGTATTAGTTTTCAGTTTTTTTTGCTCTGAGGGTGGTGTCCAGAATGACTGGGGCAGAATTATTGGTACTGTTGCCATTGCTTATAATTCACAGTATTTCTTTCGAACATCCCGATGTCATTAGTACGATCAACACTTTCAAGGCATATGACCATTTTTTTTCTTAGCCTCTTATGATTGTAGTCGGCTATTGGCGATTGAAGAAGTCTTATCTTGGTTAAAGAAAAACATGATCCGCATCTTTTTGGATCGCTAAACAGCAATCAAATCACTGGAATTATTTTCTCTAAACTCAGGTTTGCCTCTAATGGGAATGGTAGTGCTGGCTTTAGCTGGCAACTATTTCAATCTAACCTAACCTACATATGTGAATGAACAATAAAAGATAAAAAAAAAAATGCTTATAATAAGTATGAGGTTAACACAATCATAATTCGCAGAGCCACTTGGCATTTCACCAACATATACTTCACCTAGGTTACAATTTTGACTTTCTCCAGTCGTCTTAAATGTGGTGTAGAACTATCTCGATTCTTAACCGTAACGAGTTGAATTTTCACTCTAATTACTTTTGCAGTTCGCGAAACACGTTAACCTTTTCCAACAACTGTGCCATTAACCAACTTAACAACTACTTTAAATTGCGGTTCCATTTGGTGATAATCATCCTTTGTGGCCTTGAACACCAAATCTCCTTTCACTTTCACAAGCATCATACCATTAAAGCCGAACTGCTACAACAGAGTTGGCTGCGAAATCACGATCGTAATCGCGATCAGAATATTTTTTATTTTTATTTTTTATTTTTGTGTCTTTATCGGTGGAGCGCCGGGTGCGGTTAGCCGGAAGAAAACTATATACCACATACATATGTATGTATGTTCGTACGTTTGTTGCATCCATAAACCGGTAGAGCTAAAATTTATCAGGAAATTTGGGAATTCTCGTCATGTTCCTAGCGCTTCACTCTATGCAAATGGCATTAACTACAAGTTATAAAACAAGCAGTTCGAGAGCCTCCCCTAGAAGCTACATATAACAAATTAGCTGTGGATTTGTCGACTATAGTATGATGACCCAGTTTGGTCATTGTTACTTGTCGGCCGGCTTTTTGATGATTAATTTAATTTTTTTTACAAAATGCAGTAATTACACACTTATTATGCGATATCTTGCGTTTTTTCTTGTTGGAATGGTTCACTTTTACCTGAGATACAAGTACGTATCTACCTAAAATGTGTATGTGTTAAGTAATTAGCAAGCCTTGCTTATTGCGGCTGAGACTTTTGACGATAATAACGACTGGCACAACACAATCCCATCTGCACAGTGTATCTCCCAGTACGAGTTTTGTCATTGTATCCGTATCGTATGCCAAGTTGAGTCATCATTCGAGAAAACCACTTTGTGGAATATGCCAGATACCCACAAATAGCCAATAGCCAACAGTGATACGTATTCGAGAGGTCTTGGCGGGGTCTCTGCGTAAGAGAGTTGACTTTTTCTGTTTTTTTTTTTTTTTTTTTTAGTTTCATGTTGTTGTCACGTAAAGTGGATTCTCTTCCTGCCCGAGGTAGGTTTTGTAATACTGGCTCAAGGTTTATTTAAAATTTAATGGATTTCCCCTATAGAGCGTTCTTGGTTTAATCAACTAATTAGATGCAGAATTGAGTGACCTATACCTACGTAGGATGATGATCTGATTAAATCATAGCCACGTAGGAACGTGACTATAGAGAGAGAGGCACTTTAAATGAGTTAAGACATTGAGCGACTTAAATGAAATGATTTATTTTAATTTTAATTATATAGCCTTGTCGCGGTGATTCCTAAGAAATGAATTGTATTCAAAATTTCCTTGTACCTTTTGGATACAGGCCAACGGTTTGTGATAGAATATTTATGTAACTTCTGATAGGTCACAGTTTATTCAAGTTGGTGCCGAAAGTGTCAACCAACTGGAAGTAAATATTATACAAAGATGAACAATAGAATTAGCAACTGATTGTGTAACTAATTCGATGCTTGGTGCCACAGCTTAAGCAGTTCGATGAAGTTTCAACAGTTAGAAGTAAATTGGGCATGACATCTTTACATCTTAAAGGTTTGACTGTTTCAAATAGCTTTGTAGCAGCTTGACCATCAACGCGTTGTACTATGCCTGAAAGCCATCTAGATTGTCAGTAGCTGCACCTGGAAGACATTGCCCAAAGTCCGCTAGTTGGTAGGATTTTGATGTTGCAGTTCATCTTTTAGCCATCAGTGTGGATCTCTGCATCGAAGTCTTATACCGCTTTTTACCATATGGATCAGTTTTTGGTCTGAAGTGTGCAGAAGCATGGTAAGCACATTCAACGGAGCTTACATCAGGACGACTGTGGTACCTACTCTTTCTATTCTTCGAACTCTTTTGAGTATAGTTAGGTTGAATTTTCTGTTCAGCGCAATCCACCATATAAATGATCCGCAGGTTAGAATTGAACGCACTGCGTCATCGGTGGTTCTACACATTTCTGACTAAAAGTTTCATTGCAAGCATAAAAACCTAGACATAATTTTGTGCTGAGCTTTGGGTCGAAGACAACCTACCGCTGGTAGTCAAGCAGCCATCACATCGACAACAATCAGATCCAGATCTGTGAAACGCTGCAACGACGAGCTTTAAGCACTCAGCGCTAATCATAACGTCACGCTCATCTGGGTCCCGCGACATAAGGGCATCCACGGGAACAAAAAGGCGGACGAGCTCGCAAGAACAGGCTCGGAGATGACTTAGTCCTGCCTCCATTTGTACTTCAAAAGACCAGCATCACCGTGAAATCCATAAAACTCGCGAACCAGAGATGGACCTCACTCACAACATGCCTCACCTCAAGAACGCTCTGGACAGAACTAAATAAGAAAAAAAAGAGAAAGGGAAAAAAAAAACACTCAACAGACATCAACTATCATTTCTTATAGGTATTATGACAGCTCACAACCTGCGAGCGGTCCACCTAAAGAGAATGCGGTTGAACACAACAGAACTGTGCAGAGGATGTGGCGACAGGACGACACATTTCACCTCCTATGCGAGTGCCACAGCCTTAGCAAAAACCGAAAGATAATCCGCGGAGAACATTTCTTCAGTGATCTGGGCGAACTGTCAAGTAAGCCACCGAGAACCATCCTATAATTCCTTCGGAACTCGGGATGGTTCAGGGAGGCCAACTGAAAATAATCGAACATCTATTTCATTTATTTTAGGCATCCCACACCACATCGGGGAACACAATGGATCCATTGAGATCCGAGTGAGGTTGTACACAAATGCAACCCCCCCCCCCCATAACCTAACCTACCTACCACTGGAGGTGTGTGAATGGCCAGTCGAGGGAGTGTGGAGCAGGGTATTTTAGTTTGAGTGGTGGATATCATCACAAAGTCAACAACTTGTAGCCCATTTTATCCAGATTTAAGGAATTAGAATCTTTTGATGTTTGCCACGGACCTACTTGCTTTTCATAAATTTAAAAAGGGCTTTTGGCAGTGCAAATCGTAAATTGATATCGAGGGCAATCTATAGCAGAGGTATTCGGGACTAGGCTGTCTGAAGAATTAAGGAATGCGATAAGGCTTTTTACTATCTCCACTATTAATGGTGTGCAGTGGAGTTCAATGGACAAATGGGCGAATGAGTTGAAAATACCACCGTGAATACTACTTGCTGTATAAAGATGTGGATATAGTCTGGAGAGCAAAAACCTATCGACTCCACTGGCTTGGTCACATCGAGCGAATGGATAAGAACGCTCCAACTAAGAGGGTGTTCGAAAAAAAGGAAGTCCGAACCTTCGATTTAAGGATCAAGCAATCGCAAAAGCCAGACATTTTGATTTGCTCTGTCCCTCCAAGGGTCCGAAGAAAAAGAGCAACCAGATCGCACACCATACAGTTCTTACCAACACTCTTTCAAATTAAATCTGTTCTTCCAACTTGAGGTGCTCTTAAAACGTGGTCACGAAATGTGAATTCATACACAAAGAGCGATGGAAATTTTGGTTTGATGATAAGTTCAAACGTGTTTCAAAGACCTATTCAAAATAAAAATTTTAAAATTGTGTTGTGTTCTCAGAAAATTGATCGCAGGACTATGAAAATTAGGGGTTGGGTACGAAAACTCCAAAATTAAAAACCCCAAACTAAAATCCCCAAACCAAAATATCCAAAACCAAAATTCCCATATTGGGAATCTGTATTGCACCGCTTCGCTACTCTGGTCCTTTTATGTCCAAAATCGTTTAGAAGCACAGTTTTTTGTTATATTCCGAGTTATGGCCTTATATCGCCTTCGCCAAGCAAGTAATAGAGCAGAAAAGCGGAGCGGTAATCGCAGGACAGTTTGGAGATTTTCTTTGGGGATTTTTCAAAATTTGGGGATTTTGCACTTGTGTATTATGTAGGTATCCCGAAAAATAGTAACCACAGTTGGAGAATCAGAGCACTTCATTAGAAATCGAAAACGAAGACCGGGACAGAGGACCTAACTCTGTACATACTCGTTGTCCTTTTAAATACTCCAACAAGAAAATAGCCCTGAAAAAAAAAATCCACACACAAGCTTTGTTAATATTTTCAAATGAAGTAACATCCGTCCAAAAGAAAAAAAAAAGGAAGATGCATGCCATCATCAGCTTAAAAAAAAAAACCATCAGCACAGTCTTTCTTTAAGAGATTTATTGCTCATTATTCACGCATGAGATGAGTTCCACTTAAAGTGATTTGTTACTGGCTAATAAAAAATTAAAACAAAAACCAATAACCCGCTGCAAGAACCCCAACATGTACATTTTAATTAAATAAATTAATTTGAACCTAGCCGCTAGCATTGGTGGAACATTGACTCATGGACCCGTCGTCGTCTCATTGAAACCACCAATTTCTGTTGCACCGTATTACAGAAGATAGTTTCACTCTCTCGCATTGAGATACATAATACATTACCCCATTACATGGCACACCTTCTCGAGTTGCTTATTTCCTAAAAAAAAAAAAATATTAAAAATTTCCCATCTACATATATACAATACAACTGTATTTATGTATCACAAGTGATTTTTTTTTTAGAATCACGGCGGTGTCTTTTTGTTGTTGTTGAGTTTTTAATGCCTTTCGTTGGATATTTTCCTCTTTAACAACTACCATAACCTATTAGTGATATAGTGTTGAGGTTTTTTTTGTTTTTTTTTTTTTGCGTGGTGTATTATTGTTCAACCATAAGCAAGGCATCATTAAACAACAACCATCACACACATCACACAGAGCCAACAATAGTAATCTTGTTCCCTTTCTCTGGCGCATATAAATACCGGCGTCGATGGTATACCTCAACTCAATTCAGTACTTACTTTCACTAGCTTCAGATCGTCGTTCGTTTTCGTTGTCGTTTCGTCGTTCGTTTTTGTTGTTGTTGTGGTTTTTGTTTATTCTTTAAAAAAAAAAAAAAAAAAAATACAATTTTTTTTCCACCTGAATTCAGTTTTTTTTAAATTTATCGATTTGTTCCGATAAAACATTTCGGATTACCAACGATTAAGCTTTTCTTAAAAAAAAAAAAACAAAAAACAAATAAAATATTAAAAATTTAAATCAGAACTCTCATTAGGCCCGGTAAACGATCTCTGTGATAGAAATTCCTTAAATCCTTGTGATAATAATTAATTCAAAGAAGAAAAATTTCAAAATGAAATCCTACATTGCTTTTGCCTGTGTTGCATTCCTTTTTGCCGCCGTCATGGTCCACTGTGAGGACGAGAAGAAAACCGCCGAGGAAGAGATCAAAGTATATAAACGCTTGATTCCAGCTGATGTTTTAAGAGGTAAGTCGATGTATTTTACATATTGGATATGACAATGCCTATGGACAAAGTCTTTATTAGTAGTGTGCCAAATGTCATGGAAATTTGATTTGTAAAATAAAAATAAAAATATA
The DNA here is from genome assembly GCA_951813785.1 of Criorhina ranunculi. NCBI lineage: Eukaryota > Metazoa > Arthropoda > Insecta > Diptera > Syrphidae > Criorhina > Criorhina ranunculi. The sequence continues at coordinate 3,848,555 of OX638386.1, read as the reverse complement.
CAGTTTAATACATGTAACTTCTACCAACACATGTACATAATGTATCTCATTTTATGCTTTGAATAACGTTTTTATTGCCGCTTACTTTTTAAAAAAAAAAAAATTATTGAAAGCCGTTGTGCCTTAATTACTGACCAAACATTCATTCAAAACATTTTAAATAAAAGTCCTTCAATTCGATTTATTGGCGTCAAAATTGTTCTAATTTGTCCTAAATTTGTAGTTTTAGGATCGTGTTATAATATGCGATGATACTGTAAAATTTAAGTTTAAACTTGTGTCAAAAATTGTTAAGAGACAGTTCTAAACACCTAAATTGTGTTGACAATTTTTGAAAACTAGTTTTTCGATATTATGGATATGAATGGATCTATTCTAATGTGGCCAGTTACCCTTGAGAATAACTGTTTGACAAAATTTGCCAATATGGTTGCATTTATCTTAGAATCTCCATATAAAAATTTAAAACTGTAGCTTGACTATCTTGACTTAAATGCAAATTTAACTTAAGTTAAGTTGGGTACATGCTTAGACTAGTATACTCGATTTTTAACCAATAAAAAACAGAAAAAAAAAACTTAAGATGCAAAAAATCGATCACTATACAAAACATCTATTACATATGTAGCAAATAAAAATAAAATTACTCATACGCCCTAGCGTGTTTCATTTATTTATTTATTTTTTTTTAAATTAATTTATTCACATAAATCATTTGAAATAAATTACTAAGCGACATCGCTAAACGGACGACAAACAACGCTATATCTGGTTCTAAGGTATCATAAGGCTGGCATTTGGAAATGCAAATTTAGCAAAAATAAATATTTATACAATGCAAGTCAACAAGTCCAATCGACTTATAACTCAAAGACCTTTTTGAGAACATTATCAAATATTAAAAAAAAAAAAACAAAAAAAAAAAAGACTTTTCGGCTAATAGTAAACGACGAAAGGTAGATTGATGGAAATTTTTGTATGCATATTTCGTAAAAAAGAGATACAAAATCACTCAACCATACCGCTATTACCACAGGTAGATACATTCAATAAAGGCAGGGGGATTTTCATTTTGGGTATTTCTATGAATGGCTGTGATGTAGATAAGGTGTTATTTGTAGGTTTTTTTTTTTTTTTTTTTATTTGATTTAGTTAACCTTCACTAGCCGGTAGCCTCGACACTTTATTCTGCTAAAGTTAATTAACATGTTTTTGAAAAAAAAAACAACTCGTATGATGTGAATCTTGACTTGGGAACATATATGACACCCGTGCCATGTTTGACTTTTTAATTAGAAGTTAAAGATGAAATTGTTGGTTAAATTTTTTGGCTACATTATTACTCACGTATTAAGCGCGTCTTTTGCTGAATGCTTACCTAAGGTTATATAGGTACACACCTCTTGTTTGATTATTTTATTGAGAAAATCAAATATAGTACCTTTTAGTGCTCTAAGTCTCTTACTCATGAACCAAATATTCAAAAATATCTGTATTCATCCCCATGGTGATCAAAGGAGAGTGTTAGCATGACTAATAATCCAAGTTAACCCTCAATAATGATTGAAGATAAGCAAAAACTCAATTACTTTTCAACACTACTTCGTAAAAATGTGTATATTAAGGGACTTGCCTTCAGTATGTACAGCATAAATGAGTAGACACTCGTCAGTATTTTAAGATTTACATTGAAATTCTGTCTCCTCTTGCGGTCTTTTCGGAATTTTCTATAAACAATTTTATTATTTTTCAATAGATCTTGACGACTCACTGACCAAAGATCAGGCACTCTACATTGATTTTGAACCAGTCTGTAGCGTTAGTTCTGTTCTTTGATGAAACTCAATTGAATTGGTATATCTTTTACTAAATTTTTATAAATTTTATAACAAAATTTGCAACACTTACTTATATCAAAGAGCAGGTATTTTTCTTGTCCGGTTTTTATTTCTATCGTCTATTTTTTGTTTCCTTTCAATAAAACCGGTAAGCCAAATCCTCCTAATCTGAGATTTCTTCTTCATCTAATATAATATGCAGTTTTGGCATTTTAAGACCGTTGTCTTTGAGTCATAGACTCCATAGACACTGTGTACAGAAAGTCATAAAATTTCTACTCACGATGTCTTTATGTCTTCTACAGTCATATTTGCTGACTATGACAACTATGAAAGCTGTCTCTAATAATTTATTACACAACTTTGAATATGAAGTGATGTAATCTTATAGTGTAAATCAAAAAAATCAAAAAAAAAAAAATGTGTATTTCCCCCAATTTATTAGCAAAAAAATATCGCAAAATTAACATTTTATGTAATTCATTCGTGGAGTGTGCATGAAAAGTAGAAAAAATAAAAAAAATAAATCCAGTCCTCCGTGGTTATCCATACTTTCACCAGAATTATATGCAGCACCCCTCATACCACACATGGTAATCGAAACCTAAATAAACCAGTTAAATCCGGTTTTATGGACGAATAGGGTGCTCTTTGGTTAGTGGCACGTAACTTGTGATTTAATTATAAACGCAGGCTCTGTTTGGGTGTAGTTGGCCACTCCCTATCTGTAATTTATACATCAGCATATATACCATAAACGAGAACCTTTCACATTGGAAATGAACGTGAACGTTTAGCCCCACCGCCACTAAGCCAACAGACCCCGATTAGTCTCCATATTTTTGTACAAATACACTTTCAATGAGTTACACTTTCTTAAGCGCGCAAAAGCGAAACCAAAGTACGATTTCCTAATTTCAAGTATTTCAACCAGTTTGGCTAGGAGCCACCAATAAAATGAGAAATAACAAACTATACGATACGATTGCGTTTTCTAATTGCAAACTTTTGCATCGGTGCACTCCTATAGACCACTGTGTGACTTGAGTTTAGCGTACTCAGTGGACCATGGACTGACCCAGATTTTCGCAGCGCTGCGTTTTTATTTGTTTTTTTTTCTTCTGTATTTCGTTTTGCTGCGGTTACGTCCAAAAGAGAGCGCAAACTGACGAGGAGATTTGCATGACTTGCGTTGACTTAAATTAGCCTTCGATTGAGATCGTTTAACCCTATTTTTGGTTTATGGCTTTGTTTTTCAAATTTTTGTTTGAAGGCGTTATGGATGGCTGATTAAGTTGCATCTTAAGTTAAATAAGATGAGATATTTTGTCATTGACCCTTTCCAATTCTAATGAAAAGCAAACATACAAATGTCAAAAGTTCAGAGTGTTTTTTTTTTTTTTTACAATTTTTTAGGATTTCATAGTTGTTTGCGTTTTTAAATCACCTTTTCAGTGTCCAAATGTCATGACTTTTTATTGTAGAAATAAGATGAATGAGCAATTTGTTTTGTTTTGACTTAGACAGACTCTGTTAGGTTATGCGAATGACTTAGTAGTAGTAGTAGAGAACCTTTAAAGGCATCACAGCATCATATATGCGCTGCAATGCCCTTAATCTATATCTCATGTTGCCAATTGTTTTCTACGGAAGTCACTCGGTACACCGAAGTATTAATTTTTGAAGCTTCTTAAATGGTTCTTCTTAAACAAACGCTCATAATATTTCGTACAAATTGTTTATATATTTACTTACACAACATTTTTATTTTTCAGATTTTCCCGGAATGTGTTTCGCTTCCACCCGTTGTGCCACAGTTGAACCTGGCAAGACCTGGGAATTGACTCCATTCTGTGGACGTTCAACTTGTGTCCTCAACGAGGAGACTCCAGCCAAGTATATACTTATCCTACACATTTCACTTCTCATTATAACAAAAAAAAATTTATTTTTATTTAACTTTCGATTAGATTACTCGAATTGGTTGAAGATTGTGGCCCACTTCCATTGGCTAATGATAAATGCAAATTGGATACCGACAAGACCAACAAGACAGCTGCATTCCCATTCTGTTGTCCAATTTTCACGTGCGAACCTGGCGTAAAGCTAGAGTATCCAGAAATTAAGGAAGACCAACCCAAGAAGGAATAAAACTCTAATTTCTTTGAATATACAAACATCTCAAAAAAAAAAACAAAAAAAAAAAAAACAAGAAAACATATCCAAAATGGCCAACAGCTAACATTTTAAGTGCAAGATCAACAACGGTATCTGTTGATACCTGTTATAATATTTTATGTGTATAATTTACTGACGGAATTTGTAAAATTTCCATTATCCTTTTTTTTTTTCATTTTATAAATGTGTGTTTTTTTTTTTTGTATCTTATCCTAGAAATATGTCCCTCTATCCGTCGATACTCGAATACTTTTTTTAAATTTTTTTAAAGTTTTTTCTCTTTTTTTTTTTAAGTTTGTTTGATTTACTTTCGACTAATAAACGGAATAAATTTTATAAATAGAAAAAAAAAAACGATGTTATATTTTCAAAGAGGAGCCGTTTTCAACACTTAGGACTGTGTCCTGTATCTGTTTTTATTCAAGTTGCAGTAATTTACTGGTAATCGAATTTTCGCTTCTAGATAACAAGAACCTACTCACGCCGTACAGAAACAACACACTAAGGGTGGCCATGGTGTAGTGGTTGCATCATCGCTTGTCACGCTGAAAGTTCCTGGTTCGAATCCCGATGTCACAGAAAAAAAGTCGGTCAATTGCGAAAAAAAACTGAAGTCAACTCTACTATGTAGGCATAACACTGGCAGTAAGGTGGTGTTATGGCTTGAAAGTGTTGATCGTACTAATGCCATCGGTATGTTCGAAAGAAATACTGTGAATTATAAGCAATGGCAACAGAATCAAAAATTCTCCCCAGTCATTCTGGACACCACCCTCGGAGTAAAAGGACTGAGACCTAATACTACCTGAGTTTCCAAATCCCTACACCAACACTAGCGCTGTGTGAATAGCATCATAAGGGTATTCATAACCCCTTTAGCGCTTTTGAATTATAAAAAAAAAAAAACATTTTCAGTATTGAAGTAGAGAAAATGACTAGAACGCTCCGGACAAGCGGCTCTCACGGGCCTCTAAAAATAGACTGATCCGCCGGAGAACGCACTAGTATTCTAGACAAAGCACTACGAAAAGCCTGCCCCCTAAGGGCAATGAAAAGTAAGAGCAAAAGTACACCTCCATGTTGGTCCAAGGAACTGCATAGGATAAGGAAAGAGACAAGAAGACTTTACAATGCAGCAAAACGCACTAATCTAGACCTAGAAAGCTATAAAGCTAGCCAAAGAAAGTTTACTGTGCCAGGTAATACTTGACAGGAAACTTAACTGGAGTCTCAACTTTAAAGAGAGAGAGTGAAGAAAGCAAGGATAGCTTTCTACGCTTGTAGCAGAATATTTGCTAAAACCTGGGGCCCTAGCCCTAAAATCATCCTGTGGCCTTACACGGCAGTAGTAAGACCAATATTGATTATGGTAGTCTTGTGTGGTGGCAGGCAGAGTGCAAAACCACTAACCTTAAGTTAATAACAAAGATTCAAAGGTTAGCCTGCATCAGCACCAGTAGCGCATTGAGTACCACCCCCACAGCGAGACTCGAGACAATAATCAATCTACAGCCAGGGGGCAATAAGAGCGATTTCTGCCATAGAAGTGAAATCGAAACTTGTAAGTCGCTGTCGCGAAGAGCAATGGGTTTTTGGCAGGCAGCACAATGTAAGACCCTGCTGGTGCTTGGAAACGAGACAGCTGATGAGCTGGCAAGGGAGGGATCATCATTGGACCTCGACCAAGCTGACACCTTGTTACCTCAAACTGGAGATTGGGAGCAAAATTCAAAAGACTGCAAATGATAGATGGAATGCGCTCAGCTCCTGTGTTATAACTAGGAAACGATAAATAGAAAACCGATAGAATCCTGCAAATGGAAAATAATCCCTATATTCTCTAATATATATGTAGGTATCATCACCGGGCATAAAATGCAAGAAGACTGGGATTGAACACGCATGAACTATGCAAGGCGACGAAGAAGTAGATGAGGATAATGCACACTTTCTTTGCCACTGTCCAGCGCTCTGCCAAATAAGATTCAAAACCCTAGGAAGACACTTCTTTCAGAACCTAGAAGAACTGTCCGACAAGTCTGTGGTCGACATACACATATTTATCCGGGCCTCGGACTGGCTCGATAGACAATAGGTGAGCGGGAGATTATGAGAATAATCGTCCTTAGGTTGAGGGGATCGAAAAATGAAAAATCCACGGTTCGGGATGGATAGTTACAAATTTATTTGGAGATCCGTTCTTGGGCACGGCCGGATTAAAAGAGAAAGTTGATCGGGAAATTAGGTAGGAAGTAGGTGAATCGGAAATGGGGGAATGAAACGGATGTGGTGAATATGTAGGACAGTGGGAATGGAACCGGGAAGAGGTGAAAAGGTGAGGGCGACATCGTACATTTCAATTCAATAAATCTTAATTTAACGTGAACAATAGGCTTATGATTCTTAGTAAGGGGGGTTGAATCCCTTGGGGTACCACAATGGGTCAACATTGACCCAAGTGTGGGGGAGATAAGACTTCCTTCCCCGTCAACCCTATTACCTAACGTAACCTTACCTAATTTACTGGTATGTAAATCCATTACAAACTTCCTAAGGATGGGTGCCAAAAAGTGTAAATTCGAAATTGTTACTTTTTACTTACTTACTTATCAGGCCAGGAACCCCCGGAGGGCTTTCCATGCTTCAGGTCCCGGGTAAGTTGCTTTCACACGTAAGCGCGTCTCCTTGCTGAAATCTGGTGCATGGTTGGGAATAATTTTGAGTCCACGTTGCACCGTACATTGTGAGTTCTTAAGCGTGGTCTCGTGCCACATTCGTCGCTGCTAGGGGCCTTGAGTTTGAAGCTCCATTCTATTAATCTAGGAAGAAGATTTAAAGGGGAGACGAGAAAAGAGTATGCACGCTTTTCGAGCAGGTCCCGCTTACAACAAAAACAGGACGAATGACATAATCAATAGAAATCGCACCGAGATAGCAAGAACCACAGCAATTAGCACGGATCACTGGCCCATTGATCCACACGCTTTCTTTGTGACTGCCCGGGACTAGCCAGAGCCAGGCAACTCACACTTGGCAAAGCCAAGATTTCTGATATGCAATTTTGCAACATCAGTAACTTCCTCAACTCCACAGGATGGTTTTGCAAATTTCCCCTCTTAGCATCATACCCCATTAACAACGACCTTCGTTAAGGCGTCGAATCGCTAGGACACAGAATGAAGAAAACGGTTTTGATCTTCAATGGACTTAGTTTAAAACGATGCTAGTTGCCGATAGATGGCACCTAATGCATCCTGTTTGTATATCAAGGACTCGCAACGCACGCCAGTAATGTCAAAAATAAATAAAAATTCCAACCCGTGTTTTGAGAAGAATTGCTGGAGAATGATGGGAAAATCAAAGACTGAACTAGTACAATTTGCCATGATTTTTGAGGCGGCCGCAAGATGGCAACGGTTATTTCTGGTTCCTATAGTAAGGATTCCTACCAGTTAAAATAAGTATTCCTAGTTCTCATTAGATGGGATAAAATACATCCAGTTCCGGTATCAAATGCTACCACCTATTTTAAAACCTTTTGCTTATGCTACTACTTAAAGGATGACTCTTGGTACATCCGGTTGTTGTACCGATTAACAGCAAAGGTTTAAACCAGGACATACTAGTGCCATCTATATTAAATTTACCGCATTAATCATTTCTATACATACACGTATTGTAAGCGGTTTTATCGGAGAACAAGCAAGTACAGAAAACGCACACCCTGTATATGGCATCATTAAGGACATCATTAGCGATGTTGGGCTCGACGGCGGCGCAGGCAACTACTTTGGAATGAATAGCAACATTCACAGGACTTAAAAAAAGATTCGTTAAAAAGTCGTAACGTTTGACGGGAAAAAATGCAAGCTTTCGGAGCAGATCCGGGGTCGGTGGGAACAAAACAAATTGTTTTTAGGCCACATTCGGCGCTGCTAGGACCCCCAGGGTGCGTGTCTGAGGACGGGAGTGGGCTTTCCTCGAGTTTGAAACTCAATTCTACGCATCTAGCAAGGAATATCAAAGGAGAGACGAGAACAAAAATTCACGCTTTCCGAGCATTTCCGGTGTATGCTCCTTACCAAGTCATCGCCTGTCGATTTGAAGAGCTCGACATCAGGCCGTCCGCTCCAGCAGCTTTATTGGACTTCAGCTTAGATATGACTATAATCACTTCATCCAGGTCGGGTGGTCGAAATTGTTGGTCTACATCGTACAGGTTGAAAGGTTCATTCTGCCTGACAACGGGATTTGGTCCATCATAACCGTTACACTGTCTACAGAAATGCTCTTTCCAAATCATCAGCATCGACTGTGACTCTACTATAATGCTCCCTACCCCTACCTATCTGTATCGAAATACCAAGTATCGATCTTCACCGACGGCTCCAAGATGGAGGCTGACATCGCTGCAGGTTTCTTCTCGGCGGAATTGAACGTATCTAAATCGTACCGCCCTCCAGACTCTTCGAGTGTTTTCCAGGCGGAGGTACAAGCGATAAGGGAAGATACTTAACGGCAGTTCTACTACCACAACTAGCATAGGAATCTTTATTAACAGCCAGGCTACTATCAAAACAGGACGAATGACTTAATCAATAGAAGCCGCGCCGAGATAGCAAGAATCACAGCAATTAGCTCACTGGTCCACATGCTGCCAAGTAAGGTCGTGTAGATTTTTTGTTGTTGTTTCGAATGGAAAAATAATTTAAAAAAATTAATGCACTAGCATTTTTTTAAACGCGGCTAAATAAAGGCTTATATAGATGGCACTAGTATGTCCTGGTTTAAACCTTTGCTGTTAATTGGTACAACAACCGGATGTACCAAGAGTCATCCTTTAAGTAGTAGCATAAGCAAAAGGTTTTAAAATAAAATATGTTTGATACAATTTTGAATAGAGATGGTACTAGTAACTTCCGGTGGTAGCATTTGATACCGGAACTGGATGTGTTTCATCCCATCTAACGAGAACTAGGAATACTGCTTTTAATTGGTAGGAATCCTTACTACAGGAACAGGAAACAACCGTTGCCATCTAGCGGCTGCCACACAAATCATGACAAATTGTACTAGTTCAGTCTTCGATTTTCCCTATCAATTGCATCATTCTGCAGCAATTCTTCTCAAAACACGGGTTTTAACTTTAATTTATTGTCGACATTACTGGCGTGCGGTGCGAGTCCTTGATATACAAACAGGATGCATTGGGTGTGATCTATCGGCAACTAGCATCGTTTGAAACTAAGTCAATTAAAGATGAAAACCGTTTTCTTCATTCTGTGACCTAGCAATTCGACGCTGCTGAGAAAAAAAAAATTCCCACTTTCCGTGCAGGTCCGGGGTCGGTGGAAAAGAAACCTTTTTTTGGTTTTCTTCGAGCCACATTCGAGGCTGCTGAGGCCCCCAGGCTGCGCATCTGAGGACGGGAGTGGCTTTTTCTCGTGTTTGAAGCTCCATTCTACCCATCTAGCAAAGAAATTGAAAGCAAAGACGAGAAAACAAATTCACGCTTTCCGAGCAGGGCCGGGGTGGGAGGGAAAAAAATCATTTTTTTTGGGTTTACTTCGAGCCACATTCGAAGCTGCTGAGGCCCCCAGGCTGCGCATTTGAAGACGGGAGTGGGTTTTCCTCAAATTTGAAGCTCCATTCTACACATCTAGCAGAGATGCACCCGGTCTGCATATCTGTAGACGTGGAGGGTGAAGAGGCTTTAACATCCCTTTTTTTTAACTCAGAAAGGGTATTCTTTGAGGCGAAGTGGAACAGCTTGCGGCCACTCACCCTGTGCAGTTTCTCAAATTCTCCTGACATCTTCTGGATTAAAACGGCTCATCTAAAAAGCATAAGAGAAGGTGCATCAGGATTCTGAAGAATAACCACACTAACACACATAATATAACATGCGTCGCATCTTTCAAACTCCTGTGCCTAATCTTAGCAGGATATCCTTGGTATGCGGCTAGCTGGACGTTTCCGTGTGCGCTGTGGGGAATTAAATAAAAAATAAAATAAAATAACAACAAAGTCAAGTTTCGTATATTTTGTTTTTTTTTGTTTTTTTTAATTTATGTCCTTTTTATACAAATGGGTTTTCGTTTTCTGTTTTTTTTTTTTGTTTTTTTTTTGTTTTGATTTCTTTTATTATTTTGTATTTTCTCATTTAGTTATTTGTATCTCAGCTAAATTTTTTGTTTTATTTTCATTATAATTCGTTTGTTAACCTAAAAAAGCAGATTTAATTTTGAAATATATATATATATATGTTAGTATATATACCTTTTAAAATATTTTACATTTTTATCCCTACAACAAAAATAACAATTTCTTCGCTTTGTTTTTATCTACATTTTTTTTATAATAATTTAATGTTTGCAAAATATATTAAATAATTCACAACAAAACTGTAATAATAAAAAAAAAAAAATACGTTTATATAAATTTAAATAATTTTTAGTTTATTTAATTTTTTCAGTTATGTCTCTCAATTGTAATATTCATTTAGTTTAGTTTTTTTGTTTTTAAGCACTTTCATTGTTTCTGAATTTGTAATCCTCTAGAAAACTACGTGTAAACAAATTAAAGGCACACTATTATACTCTAAGAATTTTTATTTATGTTTTTTTTACTTTACATCATGGTAAATAAATATATATTTATTTAGTATTTTCTTGTTTTAGCTTTATTTACAAAGATATTTAATACCTGTTCTCATTGGCAAACAAATAGTAAGTGTAGATATTTTTAATTTCTGACCAAAGAAATAAAATTTATTGTTAATGAGAAGAGGCATTTATTGTTATAGTATTAATGTTTTTTAAACTTATCAATTGATTGAAGCAATTTTAAATTATAACAAACAAGAGAATAAGTTCATGTTAAATGATGTGTGCTTTAAGTTGTTGCTGATAACAGTTTTAATTTTATTTTACCTTATAAGCTATTTTTGTTTTGTTTGTTTCATTTTTATTATATTTTTCACCTCACAGCCAATGTTTAGAGAAACTTAAACGTGTACTAAGTGCTATAGATCGATGATAAAAATTGTATTTCTTATTTTAAACTTGACAATCGTATTGGCAATTCGTTTCCACTAACAAAATTATTGTTTCGTTAGCATGGGTACGCCTACATTAAGCTTGAATCTTCAATGTTAGTCTTTAAGTTTCGATAATGCGTGACAAATTTTTTATTTATTTTTTTTTATAACGGTTTGGAGGTTTGTTTTTCAAATTGGCAATACTTTTTCTAGCGACAACCAATTTGACAGTTGGCAACTGATTTGTGCTCAATTTGGTTTGCCGTTTCACCACGAAAGTGTCAAAAATCATGCTCATATGCTGGAAGTCATATGTAAGCAAAAAAGGCGTAAAATTATTTTTCCCATAACGCCAATTCAGAAGCCCTAACCACGATTTGTATGCGTTTTATTTTATTTTAAAGTTCAAACCTCAAAAAATAATAAAAAAGACAACACTCTAGGGAACGTCAGCCAATGTGTAATTGGTCTAATTTAAGGGGTTTGTTTGTTGGTTGAGACCCAACTATAGCGCCACCTAAGTACAAAAGTAAGGTACGATAAAGTACGATAACCCAGCTAATGAATTTAAAAATTCTACTTGAAATAAAGATGAAGATGGCAGTAGGTCCTAGTCACGTTTATGCCATAAAAAGAGCCAGTTAAACATGCGATACGGACATTTTATAGAATGCCATCTACAACTAAAGAAAATACATACATGAAAATTAACCAAGCAGATAACCGAAAATCATCGTACGACATGTGCGCTGCGCTCTACTTCAAATAACACGGAGTTTCCAAATCACTACACCAGCACAAGCGCTGTGTGAATAGCATCATAAGGGTATTCATAACCCCTTTAGCACTAGTGAATTATTAAAAAAAAAAAAAAAAACGAAAGCTGTCTTATTAGGCATGCTAAAAAAAAATTCAAAAAATAAATAAATATATTGTCTATACAATTCTTATAAATTTCGTGTACAATTCGAACTTATTTTTAACATTTCAGACTCTAGATTTTTCTTTCTTTGCCATTACATATGTACGTTTATATTTACATCTTATGATTTTAACTTACAATTTAACGTAACTCTTACATATATTGCAATTTTACTTTTTGTTTTATAGTAACCATTATTTGTCATGAATATATGAATTGAATTGAAACATAGTTTTACTTTAACAATTTCAATTAAACTGTAACGTAATTCATTGTTGTTTCGTTGTTAAAAATTAATCATTAACTGTATATGTAAATATTTTATGTTGTCTAAATTGTATATGTATAGTATGATTTTTATTTTAATTGCATTATTATTGAATTAATTTATTATTTTGGTTTCCATTTTATGTTGCCAATAGGATAATACCTGGGTCTTTAAATAGGACTTTTTATTATCAACTAAGTGTATACTTGTAGTTAGTCTAAAGCTTTTTTTTTTTGCGTGTACAAAACATTATAATTAGAAATTTACCAAATATATTTATAATTTTTTCGTTTTTAAATTGAATGAATTTAAATAAATAAATTATGACACGAACTATAACTGAAATAATCTTACAAAAGATGGGAGTCCACTTTTTGTTCAACACACACACGATAATTGCAATAATTAAGTCCTAGCTGCGTCTGATTTATCATAAGGAGATCAGATCTACGTAGAGGCTGTTGATTTCTGAAGACTATTTTTCTTTCTTGGTTAAGAAAAAGAAAAAGCGGGGCCTGTATATTTTTTTCCACCAGAATACGAATCCAGATGAACATACAAAAATATTTTGCAACCATATCGGAAGATGTACGGGGAGATTAACGAAAATTTGTTAAGTTAGTGTCAATTAATTCCAACAGAAAAAGAGAAAGCGAAAAATTAGTGAAGCTCGGTTGAAGTTCCACCGTCAACACATTTACCATTCAGAATCAATCAAATTGGAAATGTTAGTTTTGATTGGATTGTAACCACAAACCATACCGTCAAACAATACCTCATCATACAAAAAATATACCAGGAGTACACAGCCAGCTTTTCCATCGAACATTCCATGTCCGACACATCCTTTAGGAAGGACATTAGCATGTTAAAACAATTTACCATAATTGGAAAAATAGGTTTAGAAATCCACTGCTAATACAAACTTAAAGTGTCACTAGTGTCAACTTTGTATCTGATGATAATATTTTTCAAAATTTTATTGTTTCAATTCCATTAGGGACTTCCGAACTTTGACAGTTGATAGCGGCCATATTGTTGAAGCTTCATTTCTCAAATTGGCTGTCATTTATTCAATCTATTTTGCCAAATCACCATGGATAGACAAAGCGTTCAACAACACGTGAAAATAATAAAATTGTTTTATCAAAGTGGGTGTTCTGTTCGGGCAACGTTCCGCGCGCTTCGCCCATTTTACGGTCACCATAATCGTCCTTCCGAGAGAACTATTAGCAGTGTGGTGGATAAACGATCAAACAACACCCGTACGTTGACGAAACGCTCTGATCTGCCCAAAACATCGCCGCTGTCCGTGAGAGTGTGCGGGAGAAACCGAGGCAGTCGATTTCGGGTCGCTCACAAGAACTCGGCCTTTCGCAGACGACAACTTGGCGAATTTTGCGTCGTGACTTGGGCCTGCACCCGTACAAAATTCAACTAACCCAGGAGCTGAAGGTAAACGACCATAGACAATGACGTGTGTTCGTTGAATGGACTCTGGAGCAGTTGGAAACTGACCCTAATTTTCATCAAAAAATTATCTTCAGAATGGTCACGTCAACAAACAAAATTGTCGAATTTTGGGACGATACCAATCCACATGAGATCCAAGAGCGTCCAATGCATCCCTGTTTGGTGTGGATTTTGGGCTGGCGGCGTCATCGGTCCATATTTCTTTGAGAAGGACGTTGGTCAGGCCATCACCAACTTCTTTTGGCCTGAATTGGATGATATGGACACCAACGACATGTGGTTTCAACAGGACGGCGCTATAATCAAACTCAGTGCAGATATTGTCACTGAACTCCACGCTGCGGTAGCATACTTTAGGTCCGGTAAAGATGGTAATGTGTGTTCTAGTGTACACTAGTAGGGGCAAAAACACGCGTAGCTCCGTTGAAACTTATATCAATTCCGCGCCTAGAATTATAACCCGTTTGGGTAGGACGATAGTAGCCAATCACTCTGTCGGAATTACTCGCAGAAATTGTTGATCCGATTCAAGGACAGCTTTTTGTTGGATCCAGTCAACCAATAGAGCGTTTCGTCAGTTCATGACTTTCTCAATACTTGCAATTTTAAAAAGAACAAATGTCAACGAATGGCGATCGATACGTACCAACAACACAAAATGTTGCAAATGAAGGCACTCACAACACCCAGACTTCCATCTGATGAATTGCTACCATACAATGTTGTTGGAAGTCGAAAAAACTATCAAATGCATCCCCTAACCTACATACCACTGCAAAATGACAACGCTGAAGCTCTAAAACCCGACTCCTTTTTTACTCGGTTCTGATGATGGACTATTCTTAAGAAGGAACTGAATGAGGGCACAGCAGTATGCAAATATATTTTGGAAGCGCTGGTTGAAATAAAATATCTTGCGACACTAACTCGAAGATCCAAATGGCGGGAGCCAGTAAAACCAATCGAAGGAGGAGATATTGTGGTCGGTTGGAGACGATTCCAACCCTCAAAATCGATGGCCTAAAGGGAGAATACAGGACACTGCTGTAAGCAAGGATAGACAAGTACGAAAGGTCACTCTGCGGACGTGTTTTGGAATTTATATACTCCCAGCGGTTAAAATAATAAGAGGATCAGCCATATCGACATACCGGGAGGGAGTATTGGCAATGCTTGCCATTAAGAACGCCATCTAGCAAAGTAAAGGCTTACGGGAAGTAAGGGTTGGGTTTAAATGCTTGCGGGTTGTAGTGATGAAGAAACAAAGAGGTATGCAAACCATTCCATATTCGTGTAGATTATTACAATCCGCCCGAAAGAAGACTTAAGGGTAAACTGACCTTCCAACGAATGTCGTCGTTAACAGACATACCCACGATGGAAAGTCTTTCGGCTTCAACGATGCAGGCACCATTTTTAGTTTCGCTTAACTCACAGAAGACAGCATTGAGTTTTGGAAGTTGACGAAGCATACTACGTCCATCCAAAGAGCAGGCATATAAGTTAGAAAAGGAATATAAGAAACTAACTGAGCAAAGGAATGGATTGGATTGGAGTTTGCAAACAATAATGCGGATGAGAGTCGAAAACGAAAAGGAGCCTTGAGCAACACCGGCATTGTAGACTAAAAATCGTCCAAAACAACTTGAATTGAGCGGTCCGAAAGTTGTTTTTAAACAAAAGCGCTTGAGACTAAGATGGCTTGCATTCGGGTGAGCTGTTGTAAGAATATATTTCAGACAAAACAAAGCGAAAAAATACAAAATCTAAATAAATAAATCCCATTTAACTTTAAACTTACGTACTAAGGCACATACCTTAGCCTATAGAATATGTTTTTTTTTTTTTTTAATTTCCCTATGTTTGCTGTAGCGAAAATTTATTTCATTTTTTTATACATAACTTCTTAATTAATCTTATAACATAGTCAGTGTAACAACCAAACTCATTTACTTTCTAACTTAATTATAGTATATTCGTAGGATATATAAGTTTTATACAATATATACTATGTATGTATATATATATCAGTAGCTACGTTCTTTACTTAATTTTTAATTATTATCCTAAGTTGCTGCTAGTTAGTTTGTTGTTTTTATTTTATTTTTTATATAATAGCTTAGATGTCATTGTGTAAAAGTAAAAAATCGAGAATTAATAAGGTTTTTTTTTTTTAAAGTTTTATTGTCCTAATTTTGTGTATTTAAATGTTTTATTATCCTACCAGGTGTATAAAATCTGTTTTATAGTGGAGAGAAAATTTAAAATAAAATAAGGGATGATCGACTTATTTTATTGTGGAAAAAAAAACTCGCCGAGTAGGACTGTAGCATAATAGTACGTTTTGACCTAACGCAAATTAATTATTTTAGCTTTAATGTCAATTTGACAGGTAGTTTAACAAGTTTGACAAGTTTAACCAAACGACATTTTCCTCTTTAACAAAAACTTTATCTTATTGATAACGTGACGATCGATCAAGAAGCATTTTTTCGATTGTCCATTGGACATTTGTGATCTGACAGACACGCCTCTGGCAAAAAGATTCATAAACAAATCTAATAGAGCCCTGAGATCGTTTCGAATTATCGCCAATAAACTTTCGTCTCGAGTTTTGCTGACTCTAACTATTGTTGTAAATAAAATATACACTGCTCATGTCTTGCTTGGATCATCTATAGAGAGATATGTACATGACAGTCGAAAAGGATAAGTTTTTAATTTCAACACTCACCTTCAATAATGCATTCAAATCGAAAGTGACCTCAATCAAATTTGAAAACATATTTGATGGCTACCGGACTGTCAGAACTCCCTAGAGCTTAAATAATCTTGAATAATTAAGGCGCTCAGCGTTTAAACACGACCTAAGCCACATTCGCAAAAAAAAAGTTAACCGACTCTGTTGTAATAAAAAAAAATAATATATATATAGTGGCTTAGGTCGGTTTTAACGCCGCTCAGCCCCTCAATTGGACTAGAAGGTCTAATACAGAACAAGAAGACCTCGCCATTCTCAGTGATGTTACATCAAGTCAAAAGTGACCTCAATCGACTTGTTGGACCTCAGCTGAGATGAGATGATTGATGCATAAGTTTCGATGTAAAACTTAATTTCAATGAAGTCACACACACAAGTTGAAAGTGACCTAAATCAACTTATTGGACTTCAACAGAATTCTTGACCTTTTACATACTAAAAGGTGTTTTCTCATTGACTAATTATAGCATGGTGTGTGTTTAACATAAATACATTACAGGAAGGGCAAACTTTTTGTTTTTTTTTTTAATTCAATTTTTTTTTTCGCAGACCCATCGAATTGATGCTTAAAACCTGCCACAGAGAAGGTAGACCACACCTATCTGGGCAGACAATAAGACCTCCAGCAAGTATTGTATGATTAATTGTCAAATAAGACTCTCCCTAAACTGAACAGCTTTTGACATTTGTTTTTCTTTTTTTTTTGCATTTTAAATTTTTTCTTAAACTAATAGAGATTATTTATTTTCTTTTTTAACCTAACAATATACATATGTATATATATATATATATTCTGTGGCGAGATCAGTATCTTTTGCTTAAAATAAAAAATAAAAATTGCTTTCCTAATCAAAATAAATAAATAAAATCATCTACAATTGGGGTATTAATATATATTTTATATAGTTGGTTGTTTATTAAATTATAATATTTACTTACTGTTTTTCGTTGTTAAATATTTCAGGTTTAGATTATTTGTTAATCTTAAAAAATATTGTATTATTTTGTTTTCAATGGTTCAGTTGTGTATAGTTTTTTTTTTTTTTGTTTTGTATATATAGTTGTTATTTTTGTTTTTTTATATAATTAAGCCTAATATTGTCTGTTTTCTAAATTTATAGTTAGTTTATTGTAATTGTACAATATTTTATTTTTTATAAGTGTTTTTCATTTGCTTTATATTTTTGTGTGTATCTATTAACAAATGTTTTGGTTCCGTTTTCGTTTTTTTGTTTTTTTTTGTTGATTTTACAGTCCTCGTTTATTAATTTTTGTTAAAGGGGTTTCTTGACCATGACCCAATCGATGTTGTTGTTGTTCTTGTTAATTTTTGAATTAAAACGATTTTTTTTTTTTTGTTTCTCACTAAATGTCTTTGAGTAGTCTTGGATTAAATTAAATTTAATAAGCGTATTCCCTCTAATACATCGTCATTTGTAATCATGTCACATAGTCCCGGCTGGGATATTCCTCATTGTAACGCGATGCCGTAGCATGCTCTAATGTGAAAAAAATTAAAATAAAATAAATAAATAAAAGGTCAATAGAGGAATATACATATGTCCTCTAAGGGCAATGTCGCACTTTGACATATTAAGTAAATACAATGTGCGAATGTGGAGTGAACCGAAATGTGACCTCTGGCTCTACACAACTTCCAAGTAGTACTACTCTCTATTATGCAGAGCGTTCGACAGCTTACAGCTTGTTTTGTCATGGGTTTATTTTTTATTGTTTTCGTGTGTAGTAAGGACTTTTTACTTGGACTTGGATTAATCTCTTATTCTTCTTTTCTTTTTTTTTATTATCGAAATGAATATATGTAACATATTGAGGTTGTAAACAAACGAAAAACGAAACAGAACATATTAGGTGCGCAACTAAGTTCTCGCTGTTTGTCAATAGATGACACCAGCAGTAAGTGCTGGTCGATTTTTACATATCCAAAAGCTTAGACATATGGTAAACAAACCGTATTGACACATGAGTGATTTTCTTTTGGCGTCATATACTTTTGGTTGTGTGAAAATGTCTGATTTGCGGGAAGTGTTGGTTTTTTTTCTTTCATTCGAAGAAAACGGTGGCTGGAGCTCATCGAGAGCTCCAAAAAGTTTACGGAGATGCTGCCCTAAGTGAAGCAACGTGCCGTGATTGGTTCCGTCTCTTCAAAGACGGTGATTTCGATGTTGACGACCGTCCGCGTGAAGGAAGGACAAAATTCTTCGAAGACGCTGAATTGGAGGCATTGCTCGATGAGGATCCGTTCCAAATGCAAAAACAGCTTGCTTCAGCATTAGGAGTTACCCGCTAAATCATTTCCAAGCGAAAAACGGCCACAATACGAGCAGGGGCACGAAAAAATGCCTCACGTTACCAAACCCGTGAAAACCTACCTGGATACGCTCAAATGGGAAGTCCTACCCCACCCGCCATATTCCCCAAATACTGCGCCGTCCGATTATTACTTGTTCCGTTCGATGGTACACGGTGTGGCTGATTAGCAGTTCCGCTCATATGAAGACATCAAAAAATGGCTTGATTCGTGGATAGCCTCAAAAGATGAACTCTTTTACTGTAGCGGTATTCGAGTTCAGCCAGAAAGATAGGAAAAAGTTGTAGCTAGCGATGGGCAATACTTTGAACGATTCATTTGTAACCATTTTTTCATCATTCATCATTTTAACATCAGAACACTCGACCTATCAATAAGTTACTACGAAGCTCATTAACGCACGAGCGTTACGAAATTGTGGGCGAAAAACCTCATAAATAAGCTTTAAGCCGATTGATTGTTGCTTTTGCTCGGTTTTGACATGTAAAAACTGTTAAATAAAGAAAAGAATTCGAGTCGCAAACCAATTGGTTTGTGCGACTGCTACTGAGTATGAAGTGAGTATAAATGGTTTTTTTTTTTGACTGAAGTGAGTATAATTCTCAAAAAAACACGGCTAATGTCTACAGCATAGACACATACAAATGTAATACCTAATAGCTGCTAAAAACATACATATGTGTCTTGTGTCAATGGCAATATGTATCTCCTACGTCACATACGACTTTCTATTTCTAAGGATGAAAGCTACGAATATGCACTTACCCTCCTCCATTAAAATCACAGAACTCGATTCGGGATTATTACTTGAAACCGAATGCGTTATCATGCTAAAGTCTTCCTCCATAAGAAAGGGTGCATTCCATCGTGTGCGCGGGGTTGTTCTTGGCGAAGAGTACAAGCTCAAGTTTGTCGGACTTATAACGCCTGACATCGTTGATATTGAACTTGTATAGCCCAAAAGCTGTAAGGGAAAACAAAGTTTTGTTTAGAAGAAGCTTGTGGATTTATGTTGTGAACTTACTGGCGTTGGTTGTGAATGAAAGTTGTTGAACGGCACATACTCTCGGCCATTTGGTGGATAGGGATTACTTGAGATACGCGCAAGGTTCTTTCGCGTCACATCCAAATGACTTAATGGCGGAGATCCAGAACCCATTTCAGTTGTTTGTCCAATGTTACAGCCATTATTGCCACTGTTCCCATTAGAATTTCCCGCAGATCCACTGCCTGGATTTGAGCTTCCACCATTCGAACTGGATCCAGTACCACCGCCAGATGAATTTCTGGGCCCACCTCCACCGCTTGAAGACCCACCACTTGGTATGCTCGGATCCTGGTCTTGATGATGATGAGAGGGTGATGACATTGCGGAAGCTGGACCTGCAGGCGGTGTAATCGATGACGGCGGACTACTCACCATTGTGAGGTCACCGGTTGAACGGATAATCGCGACTGGTCGTGCCATTGGCGGCAATGGCGGAGGCGGTAGCATTGTACTATATTGAGCGTATTGAGCTTTCGGACTACGGCCGACATGTTGCACTTGAAATTGAGTTGCGGCAGCAGCCGCCGCCGACGCAGATACTGCTGCAGCCGCGGCTGCTGCTGAACTCGAATTATGGGGATTATTGTCGGTTTCCTGGCAGACGAACGTCACAAAATCAGACAGTGTGTCATGACCATTGCCAACCTCGGTTGAGTATTTTGTGGCGACTACATGCGGATGCGTCGAATGGTGTGGATGCTGCGGATGATGCGGATGATGTTGATGGCTTTGTGTGGATTGCTGTTGTGCTTGTTGCTCTTGTTGTGTTTGACTACCATCGCTTGATGCCTGCGAGTCGGATGGTCCTGACGGACTACTATGCTGATAATAAACCGCGCTTGGACTTACTGCATGTGGCACCAGACCGCTGGCATTGTGCTGAATTAATACTGCAAATGGCAAGACTTGGAAGTCAACTGAACTTTAGTACGTAGCCGAAAATTCGCCAAAAACCTACCTTCATTAGAACGTGACTGACTCATCGTGAGGAGCCTAGAGGTAGGGTGACCGGTTGGTGTGTACCTTTGCAGTGAAATACCGTCGCTAGATGGATTGCCACCCAATGGTTGATCACTGTGCCGCAAAATGACCGAGAAACTGCTACCACTCCCATCTGGCGGTGAGGAACATGGGTCGTTCTTACACGACGTCTGGCCACGTAACAGGGGGGAACTAGACAAATGCATTCCACGTGGATCCACAAAATCGACTGAAATTTACAAAATAATTGCTTCTATCTGTTAAATGTGTATCATCTACCATCACTTACTACTATAGCCACTGGCCACAACCATGGAGGGACCAATTGAACGATCCGTCACAATACCGCCAGTTGGCGCTGTCAATGGATACGTATTACAATCGTATATACTGCTCGTGTTCTCCATTTTGATGGCATTCGTGTTCGCCTGAATGAGGTCGTTAGTTTCATCCAAAATCGAGGCTAGTAAATTGAATGAGTGTGTAGATTGATGGATAAGAAAAGATGAAAGAAAAAGAAAAATAAAAAATAAAAAATAAAAGATAAACCGAAATAGAGAAGCATATCTATAGCATGTATAGTTAAAGTGCATGCAATTAGATGTGGACTGGTTAATTTATGGTTTTCTTAGAGTTATTACTGTTAGGTTATTTGCCTAGCGATACCTTTCGAAAGCTTCCAAAGTTCCTTGGAAGAGAACACACCTGTGGCCAGTATGATATCATTGCATATGACTCCATTGTAGGGATTATGAGTGTAGCCTGTAAAAAAATAAAATAAAAAAATATTTATTGCTTTTGGGAACTAAACAAGTTCGATCCAACAAAAAATTAAATGAAATCAAATACTTACCCTTCTGTTTACGTTCATCGTCAACTTTCTTACTATTGTTATTATTGTTGTTATTACTATGATTGTTATTGTTATTATTGTATAACAGCGGTGGACTTAGTGTATCGTGTGTATTAATAAAATTCGCTAAATACAAGTCCAATTCTCGCACAGATACATTAATATGATAAGGATTGACACACAATCCTGGATGTGTACATTCTGGATTTTTTTCTAAACGCTCGCCATCAGTGCTTTCAAGCGGTATCGCCTTAAATAGTATCACCATAACTAAGTCTAATCGCCAGACTTTATCCGCTTGTCTTAGACAATCGATGCGACGCATTTTACCCTTTTGATCGGGATTCGAGAGGACACAAATCGATTGACGTTTCCCCGTTATGCTTTGTACAAAATCTTCCCGGCACTCTTGGGTAATATCTTTTCGTAGCTTGCCCAACAAACGTGATGCCCATTTTTGTTTCACTTCCGCTTTTTCATTCTGTAATATCATCATCATTAAACTATGCAAATACACACACATGTGTATAATTATGTACCTGTAATTCGTCCTTGCAATGCCTCTCCTCCTCAAGTGACATACGTTTTTCGTGTTTTTTATAATATTTCCTTTTCGCCGCTTGTAAATTGAACCATGAGTACGAAAAGGATTTAACAAATGGCAGGAGGGCCTCAATGAACGGATGAAATTCATCCTGCATTATACAATTTGGGTAAAAATAAAATTCTTTTTTTTAGTTATATGCATTGTGTATGTAAAACAAAAAAAGTTTTTCTTACAAAAAAAATAAAAAAATTCAAAAAATTAATAAAAAACTAAATGCAAACAAATTATATCAAATTATTTAATTGCGCCAGGATTAAACAAAACAAACACAATATGTATCATGAAATTAAAACAAAATGAATTTTTATGCAATTTTAGTGTGAAAACCAAAGAAAGAAAAAAAAAAAAAAAACAACATAAAGCAACCTTAAGTGACAAATATTTTTCATAAATACAAGAAGAAGAAAAAGCAAATAAATCATACGTAACAGAATACACCATGAAAATGGAAGTTGAAGTATTTCCGGTTTTTTTCTTCCTCAAATTACAATAAACACCCATTAAACATAAAAAAAAACACACACAGAGAAAGGACATTTAAATTTATAAACTTCGACCAAAAAAAAAAAAACAAAACGAATACAAAAACATTGACATTTATGTACGTATAATATATATTGTATATATAAAAAAAAAATATAGAAACAAGATAATAAATCTAAAGCAACATTGTTTTGCATAGTTTTTTGTTTTAATTGTGTATGCAGCTTAAGCTACACTTTATATTTTAGAAGAACGTGTGTTGAGCCAACAAAAATTAATTAAAAATGAAGATATAGTAGTAGAGACCCTACTCATTAGGCGAAGGATTTTAGACTGAAAGATGACTGAGATACTAGAAAAACATAGGATGACCCCCCACATGCATGTGAGAAAAATTCGTTAGGTTAGGTTAGGTTGGAGTAGCAGGCTGCAAGTTGAAACTTACTTCTTTTTTTTTTTTATAATTCACTAGCGCTAAAGGGGTTATGAATACCCTTATGATGCTATTCAGACAGCGCTAGTGTTGGTGTAGTGATTTTGAAACTCAGATGGTATTAGGTTTCAGTCTTTTGCTCCGAGGGTGGTGTCCAGAATGACTGGGGAGAATTCTTGGTTCTGTTGCCATTGCTTATAATTCACAGTATTTCTTTCGAACATCCCGATGTCATTAGTACGATCAACACTTTCAAGCCATATGACCACCCTACTGCCAGTGTTATGCCTACGCAGTAGAGTTGACGTCAGCATTTTTCCGCAGTTGATCGACCGTTTTTTTTTTTGGACATCGGGATTCGAATCTGGAACCTTCAGCGTGACAAGCGATGATGCAACAACTACACCATGGCCACCCTAAACTTCGACCAGATAAGGTCTTTTGTGATAGAACTGTACGTCAACCAGAATTACTACCCCCAGAACCAGTCGGAGGTTGCTATGGAGCGCTGGAGGCTACCTATGCTGATGTCAGCCAGTTCACTTAGGTTGTGAAAGAAGCTGGCTCCTAAGTATGCTCTTCTTCGAGCTGAGGGGGCCGGACATGTTCAAAGAAGGTAGAGAATTTTCTCCTCTTCCTCATCGTTCATGCATCATTGTAGAAGAGGCTCAGCCTACAGGCGTGCGTACCGATGGTGCAGTGTCCCGTTTAGACACCTACTAAAGTGCTTTCCATCTGATGAGACAGTGAGAACATTTGAGATCCAGCTTTGGCCAAATCTGCTTGGTGATAAGACAGGTGTTACCTACTGTCCATCTGTGATTGGCGATGTTGATCGCGTTTCTTTTAAGTGGCAATTTGCAGGTGGCCAGAGGCACGCTTAAACTCCCCTATTTCGGAAGAATTGGTAGAATTGTGCCCTCTTTGGCGAGTTCATCAGCCATCTCGTTAAGAGTCAACCGGCAATTTAGGTTTATTTCTGAGTTAAAGGCGACAGATTCCAAAGATTTGATCGCTTCCTGACTACCAGTAAAAATTGTGATATCCAGGGAAGCTAGTACATTATGCCTCAGTCACGATAGGGCTTCTTTGATTGCCATTATCTCGGTTTGGAAGACACTAAAATGGTTAGGTAAACGGAACGGAGATGCTTACTCTTCCGATTCTGTTTTAGAGCCATTCGTGTAGAAGCAGATGGATCCCTCTCGTTGTAGCTCAAAATCATCCTTCCAGTGAAGTCTGGAAGTAACGAAATTTTTGTCGAATAGAAGTCGTTGAAGGGTGTAATCGGTAATGGTGAAGTGAAGTTCTTTGATGTGCATGGCTGCGCTGGCTGCCACTTGTTTATTGTAAATATCTAGAGGTAACAGATGGAAAACAGTGTATCTAAAGCCGCAGTTGGGGTGGTTTTAAGTGCTCCACTGATACATATGCAGGCCGATATTTGCACTTTGCACAGATGGTTACGATTGCTGGCTTTATCCAGGGCTTTCCACCAGACCATCACGCCGGGCGTTAAGATTGGTTTTATTACAGATACATAAAGCCAGTAGGTTTCACGTGGTTGTATTCCCCATGTTCAGTTTTATTGGGGTTGACACCGAGGCCACATTTTTTAGTCCATTTAGATAGCTTAGAGATAGAATTCTGCAAGAGACCTCTGAGCGTGACAGCTATAGCAACATCGTCCGCATAGGCAATTACATTGCAACCTTCCTCTTCCAGCATCAATAGTAGCCCATTGACCATCAGTTTCCAAAGAAGAGGATAGAGCATCCCCCCTTGAGGTGTGCCGCTACTCACCATTTAAAAGTGTTAGCTTTTTTTATTATAAGGATTTATGAGGAAAGACATTCGAACTGACTGAAGGCGCTTGTTTGTTGAGACAAAGGTTGTAGTGATGAGGAAACACAAAGCTATGTAGACCATGCCACATCCGTAGTTGACATTTCGTCCGAAAGTAGGTATTTAGGGTATGCATTCGAAGCATGATGCATATTGCTGGGTTTTCAGTATTCCTGTCTCACTGATAAGGTTTTTAGTGTAGCTTTGGGCGAACGAACACCTTATAGAGTGATGCCATATCAGAAGGGGTAAATTATTTTTTTGTATCGTTTAAGGAAACCTAGACATTTTACAGCAGTTCTGGTTAATCCATTTATGTACATCGATGCCATATACTCGTACTTTAGATAAAAGAGCTTGGCCTTCGAAATATTAAGCGCAACAATCTAACTTTCACCAAAAGTGATGAAGATAATTATTCCATTTCTCGGTGAGATATGCCATCAAATCACCAGAGGACCAGTTGTGATATTTCATAAGCGATTTATCAACATTTCCGTGACTTTGTAAAGAAGATACGCATATGTATGAAAGTGCAATGGGTCTGTAGTTTGAGGGTGAATTCGGTAGGATAGATAGGAAAGCTTCCGCAGTGGTTTTTTCCAGCGTAGAAGAGCATCCCTTAAGAACTATGGGTGAGATACAATCTGGATCAGCGAATTTGGAAATTTTAAGACCTCTAAGTACACCTGCCAATGTAGAAGTGCAAAAGTGGGCTTGTCCTATGGTTAATTCGACGATCTCTAGCACAGGCAGAGGCAGAGGACAATCTGGAAGCATTAAGCAACCTACAAAGTGCGCAGCAAACAGATTGGCCTCGTCTAAGGAGCTGCCAGCTTGAATATCTTTGTAAATGAACTTTGGAATTAATGACGTGGCAGAATTTTGTATGTAGTGTATTTTGCCTCAATTTTTGGTCATACTGGAGTTTCTGGCTTATATTTAAACTTTAAGTGAACGTCCCTCATTGTCCCATTTGATACCGCTCGCTAGATATAGAATATTTATGCTAAAGTGTGTGCTTATGGCTAAAACTTAAATTAATAAACATTGAGCAACATAATATAAAAATAAAAAATAAACAAATTTGACTTCAAATAACAGCTACATATAAGAGTAATAGAAAAATGCATTGAATTAATTGAATTTACATATACATATATGTATATATATATATATTTTGTTTCAAAAAAAAAAAAAAACATAATCATTGCATTTTTCTAATTTTAAGTAAATAAAATTAATAAATATTGTGAAATATAGCAAAATATTATGCTCCAAACACCGAAATTTGCACATTAAAAATTATTATTGGTTTATTTAAACATACACGCATTTAATTATATTTAAATATATATTTATTTAAACCAATTAGTTTTTCTAATTTGCATCGCTTAAATGTCAACACAGACAGAGATATACATTTAATCTAACATACAGAAACACACACCAAGAATTTTGAATTAAAAAAAAAAAATTATTAATTATCATTTAAAAAAAAAAAAAAAAATGTTTTCCTTAATTTTTTGCATTACTCGCGCTCGATTTTCTAATTTAATTTTATTTTTATTTAATTTTTTATGTAGAAAAAGAGAAAAACAAATGCATACGTACAATATTAGTGTTGGATAATAATAAGTGTGTAAACGCCCCAATGTGTTGTTGTTGTTATATTTCTATTACTTTGTATTTTTCAATTCCTTTTTGTTTAATTGTTTTTTTTTGTTTTTTTTTTTAATTATTTTTATTATTAACTGCCAATTGGAATTAAGTTTTTTTTTTTTTTTTTATAAAGTGTACCCTTATGGCACAATAGTTGCAATTCGTTGACAGGGAGAATTAATCACAAGGAGCAGAACCGATATGGTGGGAGAAATTCAAAGAAAAGACGGGACAGGCTATGCTCAATAGACTCCAAAGACCAGCCGCCCTTCTCCCTTATCTTTACCTTCTTCTTCTTGAGAAGGAAGCACTAATTAACGCTGTTTAATCATTCAGACAAAAAATTTCATCGAATGAACTGCTCGGAATCACAATCACTAATAGATGTCTATTAATATTTCAAGTTTTTCAATAGGGACATAACAACTTTGTATTTGAATACAAACGCACCCTTAAACTTTTTTTATGATCTGTCAATGTCAAAACGTCAGTTAAGACTTACGTTCTTATCATGGTGAAGCTCACGAACAAGCTGAGTCGTACCAATTCTCAGTTGTAATTATCGTCCCACCAGACAGGCTGTGCCTGTTATAGTGAATAAATTGGAGTCAACTTATTCACTATTGAATGTTCCTGTGCTAGTAAGACAACCCACTGGTCGTTGTACCAAAAATATCACAGCCGTAAGTGCTTCAGTTAAAAAATGAGCCAAATCAGTTGATTCTAAGCCGTTCACAGGAATTGAGAACCTCTCAGTCCACATTGTGGCTAATTTTGCGTAAAGATCTTTGCCTTCACCGTTACAAGATACAAATTAATTCAAAAACTGAAGCCTTTTGATCATTTGAAGTGCGCGAACTCTGCAGAAGTTTGAAGAAAATCCGGAATTTCATCGAAAAATCATCTTCAGCGATGAAGCTCCGTTTCGGTTTAAGGGCTTTCTCCAGTAGCAGAATATGCGTTATTGAGCAGCAACAACCCCCGAGACTCCATTGCACCGTGTGGTGTGAATTTCAAGCCAGAGGGGTGATTGGACCATATTTTTTCCTCGATGAAAATGATCACCATTATACGGTCAATGGAATTCGCTACCGTGCCATGTTGGAAGACTATTTTTGGCCAAAATTGTATGAACTTGACATCAGTGATATGTGGTTCCAACAAAATGGTGCCACATTGAAGGGGAAGTTCGCTAATCGTGTAATCTCGAGAAATGGTTGGTCGCTCATGCTGTTGGATTTACGATATACATAGTTCAGGAACAATATTGAAATCGAAATTGCCAACGTTTCGGTCGATATGTGTGAAAAAGTGGTCGAAAATTGGTTTCAAAGAATCGATCGCTGCAAACGTGCTCGCGGTGGTCATATGAACGCGATTGAATTCTATACTTCAATTTAACATGTGTACTACACCTGGAATAAATTTCAGCCTGATATCTCAATTATTCTGTATTTAATTTGAATACGAAACTGTTATGTCCTTACTGGAAAACCCTTTAGAACTCAATTTAACTGGGAACAGAGCGAGACAACATTTGCAAACGACTCTCATGTATGGTACACAGAAATGCCCACGACAGATGAAGGGGTCTACGATAACTGTACTAAAACTTCCCTACATAGCAATTTTGGAGAAAAAACAATTCCGTATTTCAGGCAATAAGAACATTCACAGTCTCTCTGACGGTAAAGCTGCTCTGCTAGCGATAAACGTCTATGAAATAACCTTTAAACTTATTTGGGACTTCCTACAGCTGCTTATATGTTCATATCATGGATAGATGATCATAGCGCGTATGAAGGTAATGAAAGGACGGACTAACTAGCCAAAAAAGTTTCTGCATCTAACTCCATTCAGTGGCCTTCCAACAAGCACTGCAAAAAGCAGTTTGAATATTGGTTAAAAAAAAGCGCACCATTACTGGTAGGAAACGGAAGTTAACAGACGAGCAAAAATATTTTACCAATCAAAATTTACTAGAAGTCAGATTCGAACAGTTAAGGCTCCCTAGCCGGACACTCCCGGGCTAAAGAGTACCTCACGACTTTGGGAATAGCACAGGATAACAGACGCTGTCACTGTAACTGCCTCATTGCCTGCGTATATATTACATAAGGTAGAAGTAGCTGTCTGATAAGTCCTGCCAGAAACACAGGTTGCACTGATCCGCCGGTCCACAAGTGACCCCAGTGACTAAGTCCCTGCTCATTAATTTATCTTATCTAATCTAATGTCTTATCATAGAGGGCGGCTTTAATATCAAACCTGTGGAGACTGAATCCGTATGGACATGCCAAGGTACTTAGCAAATACCTGGGCGCTTATGTCTAATCAGTCTAAATTTACTAAGCAGCTGCATAAGACTACAGATCACAGCAGAGTTTTTCACGCGGACTTTCTAGCAGCGATAAAAACCGTCCAATTAGTGCCGATGCTAACAATAACCCTTGGGGATGTCATGATTAACATTGACAGTCAGGCGGATATAATAGCAATAGCTAACATTGAAACTTGTAAAGTGTAAAATTCTGCTGGGTCCCTGGTCACAGCGGGCTAATAGGCAATGAAATAGTTTATGAATTAACTAAAAAGGATTCAATTCTAGACCGAGAGCAAGCAGACGGTATGGTTAATGAAGTGAAGAGTGCTCTCTAGGTTGATGTGTAACAAGAAAATGTTGGTTCATATCAAAGGCAAAGGCTACAAGACTGTAAATGGAAGACCAAGGCATAGCTTCTCGCACAAATAGAAAGTATCTTACATTTTCTGCTGTCACAGATTGTGAAGCTTTTCTTTTTTTAAATTATACTCTCCGGGGTTTGTCATTGGACCTTCGCGTTAGAAGTTTTGACGCTAGTTGCTTGGAAAATTCAAAGTAGCAACAGTTGCCAAAGGTCGAATCGTAATCGTTTGTCAAGTTTATATTTACCTCCTTTACTGTCTCTAAATTTTAACTGTATTCGACAGATTGGATTTTGGTCGATAGCAGGTAGCGATCATAAGTAAGACAATGGAACAGATCTTGGGATCTTTCTAAAGAAAAATTCTCCATCGAATATTTGGTCTTGTCTGCGAGGAGGGCGAATGGAGCAGGAGATACAACCGACATGAACCCTACCAGCTGTGTAAAGATGTGGATGTAGTTCGGAAAGCAAAAATCCATCAACTGCACTAGCTCGGTCTTGTTGTACCTAAGAAGTTCTTTAAATCCCAGCCACCTGGTTCGCAAACAAAAGGGAAACCGAACCTCTGGTTTGAAAGTCCAGAAATCGCGAACATTAGAATCCTTGGTCTAGTAAACGGGATAGAAGGTGGTGTTAGTTTATGCTTTGACCCTCCAAGGTTCGGTGGCCTGATAAGTAGGTTAAGCCGTGTTTTTTTTGATAGCTGTATACCCAGCTCAGTAAGATTTTACACACAAAGCAATAACAACACACCAAGTGGGGATAAATTTCCCAGTAGCAGCAAGTGAGGATAGAACTACATAAGTTGACCACCAGAGCGCGAAAAATCTCATAAATTAGCCTTTAGCCGATCGTATTTGTTGCTTTTCCTCGGTTTTGACATTTGCAAACTGTCAAACGAAGAAAAAGAAGTCGAGCCGCAAACCAATTGGTTGGTGCGGCTGTTACTGTGGATGAAGTGAGTATAGATCGTTTTTTTGACTGAAGTGAGTATAATTATCCAAAAAACACGGCTTTAGTAAAATGTTTGTCATTGCCCGCCGATAGATAGTCCCACCACGGGGAAACTTTTAGTTTTTTTTTTTTAGCTAACACAAGGATCTTATTTCGATACGATATAAATTATATCGACAGTTCTGTTTACACTCGCGAACTGAGTTTGTCATGCGTTGTTTTATTCAGAAACACATCATGGAAATCTTCTTACAGCTACGAAGGGATTCAAGTTTTAGAAGTCAGTTCTTCCCAAAATGTCTACCGTTTTTTGAAAATCAAACCTCTCCTTCTCCAAATAAGACACTCTTTTGTAACAGATTTCTGTTACAAGACATTTTATATATATAAAAAAAAAAAATAAATAAATAAAAATAATAAATTTTGAAAAATAGAAGAAAAGGATATTCAAAATGAATTAATTCCTTTTTGTTGTGAATGATTGCCTTACGTATAAATCAAGAGTGACAATCAATGTTTGTGTGATGGAATGCACTGGTATATATATTATTTACTGAAATAAAATAATATGCCTGTTAAATATAATTTATTTTTTATAATTGCAAAAATTAAATAAAATTTTCAACAATATTTAATATTTTTTAGTTTTTTTTTTATGTATATTACATAAGTTACAAAATAAAATAAAATTTGTATTTCTATGTTGTTAATTAATTTCAATGTACTGACTGGTCCCGACGATCGTGATAGTTTACATGCGAAATTTTTACAGCCGGAATTTAAGGGGCCTAACGTGATATCAAGAGGCACAATCTTTCAAAAGTCCGTCCAATTACTCGCATACGCCGATGATATTGACATAATCGGAAGAAAGCAGTGTGATGTCAGTGGCGTTTTCGCAAGTATTGAGACGGAAGCGGCAAAGATGGGTTTAACGGTAAATGAAGGCAAGACCAAGTATATGCTGTTAACAAGAATGGACACTCAACACCGACATTTTGGACAGAACGTCTCCCTCGACAGATATAACTTTGAGGTAGTTAAGGACTTTGTCTACCTCGGCTACCGCTTTCAATTCAGACAACGACACCAGCGCTGAGATCAGACGAAGAATATCCCTTGCCAATCGCTGCTTCTTTGGGCTAAGAAGGCAATTGACTAGCAAAGCCCTCTCTCGAACAACAAAAGAGACCCTATATAAGACCTTAATAATCCCAGTCCTGCTTTATGGCGTAGAGGCATGTACTTTATCAAAAGTGGATGAGGGTGCTCTTGGCTGCTTCGAGAGGCAAATTCTTCGGGTAATTTATGGTCGGTAAGTGGAGGAGGAGATACAGCGACGAACTGTACGGGCTGTACAACGACATCGACTTAGCCAGAAGTGTGAAGGTTCAACGACTGAGGTGGCTGGGTTATGTTGAGCGAATAGACACCAATGCTCCGGTCCGAAAAATCTTCGAACCCCTCTCCGAGGGACAGCGCAGTAGAGGAAGACCGCGACTCAGGTGGCGCATGCAAGTTGAAGGGGACCTTAACCAATTTAGCGTGAGAAACTGGAGGCAGCTAGCTGAAGATCGAGCTGGCTGGAGACGCTTGTTGGTTGAGGCCCAGGTCCACCCCGGAATCTAGGGCCACCTTAAGTCAGTAAGTAATGTGATCACCTTTCTGATTGACCGCTGTCTCAGCAATGAAAGCAAAGCTTTTGAAGTGCCGTCAAAAAGAGCTCAATATTCTTGGAACAGGGTCCCCGGGCCATGAGGACATACCAGCGAAAGACAATGCTGATAAATTGGCAAGAAGTTAAGCACTACTATATAGGTCCGTGACCTGAAAGGGGTGGATATGTACAGAGAAGGTGATGAATGCGTGTAGCTTTGAGAAGAGTCCGAGCCTATTGGCGTGCCTACCGTTGGTGCAGTGTCCCGTTTTCTGCCTGATCAGACATTGATACAATTTGTAATCCAGATTTGACGAGATCTGTTTGGCTCATGCAGATCATGTATGTTTAAGGTAACAGCCTGAAAGTAGCGAGAGGGTACCCCC
Source organism: Criorhina ranunculi (assembly GCA_951813785.1). Classification (NCBI taxonomy): domain Eukaryota; kingdom Metazoa; phylum Arthropoda; class Insecta; order Diptera; family Syrphidae; genus Criorhina; species Criorhina ranunculi. Next base: position 3,816,148 of record OX638386.1, on the reverse strand, counting down.
TTTTTCAGCAGAATCGTTAGAGGACCTGGAATGTCCCTATGCCCCAGCACCGAAATAAGATGAATTTTGAATTGTTCAGCCATCTCGTTAAGAGAAGTTTTTGAGTTAAATGTGATCTAGATTCTAGAGATCTTTTCATCGGTACCTTAGCCACGATAAGGCCTCTTGGATTGTCATTATCTAGACTTGGAAGACACTACAGTGTTTGGGTAAGCGAAAGATGTCAGAGCCATCTGTACTGTAGCTCTAGATCATTATTCCAGTCAAGTCTGGAACAGAGAGTGGTTTCGAAAAACTACGTCGCTGTAAATGCACGTAAATAAATCCGTGATCAATGGGACATGTTGTACATTGTATATGTTGTATTTTTTTTTTAATTAAAAAAACTGCATAAATATTTACACTAAAATATAATAATTTTAATGCGATTATTATATAGCTGAGGTAGCAATGCATTTTGCCATATTTTCATATTTTTCCCTATGGTTTTTTTGTTTTTGTTATTAATTTTATTCTACTATTTATTGTTATTTAAAAAAATTTCTGTTTGAGTTTAGGCGCGTTCTTAATGCAATTAGAATGGTCGCGTCAAATGACACATATAAGCAATCAAACTAACAACAATTACGACTAAATTGAATATCTGTGTACATGCAAATTCCTAACGTAAAATGAAGCATGCCAGGCAGGGCGGCCTAAGGGATTGTTGAACTTGTTTTTTTTTTTTTTTTCGTTTATGTTTGACTAAACGGTTAGGGATAATGTCCCTAAAACAATTGTTTCGAGGATTATTGCATTGCACAAGGCTACAAGTTGGATTGCAACAAGTTGTTAGGGCTATTGTGGTCGAGAACATAAAACCACGACACATAATGACAAAATGTTGGTCGGAAACAGCGTGATAAATTCTAGGATGACAAAGGGACTTGGCGTCGGCTTGTGTACACATGGATTTGTCTACTATTTGTCGGAGGCGTGGGTTGCAAGGCAAGAAGAAAAATACTGCAGTGGGCGGGGAGACAGAAATATTGGATTTTTAAGACAAGAGCCAAGGATACCGGGTTAGTGTCGTGAGCAGAAGTGGCAATAAAAAGCTCCAAGCGGGTTATTTTTATATATTTTTTGCAATTCACTAACGCTCAAGGGGTCAGAAATATCCTTATGCAATGCTCTTTGCTATTAACACATGTTTTCCGCGATCCCAAACATCATACAAAAGTAATGCTTTTGGGGTTGTTTTCCCTCTGAGGATCCTGCAAACTCTGATAATTTTTTAGAAAAAGAGTTTGCCAAGTGTGCGATGCCTGGTTCTAGCTAGTGTCGGGCAGTCACAGAGAAAGTGGATTAGGGTTTCCCAGTGGAGGTTGAACGGAATGACTAACTTGGCAGCGTGTGAGGACAATTGTCCAGTGGCTCGTGCTAATTGCTGTGATTCTTGCTATCTCGGTGTGAGTTTTGTTGATAAAGTCATTCGTCCTGTTTTTATTGTATCTGTCTAGACTGTTACACCTAAAGTTGGCTATAGAGAAAAAATGTTGGTGAATTGTACCCTTGTTGAGTCCCATCGGGGAGCAGACTGACTCCGCAAGAGAGACATCAAAGGTTGAGCCACATCTGGGTAGCGCGTCGGCTCTAATTTTTCCCTCATTGTTACTGTGTCCGGGAACCCGGAGGAGAGCGCTTATAGTTATTATTATTATTATAGTGTTCGGGGGGGTTGTTCACAGCCCCTGACACTGTGCCTTCCCTAATGTTTCCTGGATAAATTGTTTCACCGCAGAAGACATCAGGAAGTGGATGCCAGCAAGCTGTTCCGTAGGGAAAACTTCACCGCTGAGGATTCTTTTTCTAAGTTGAAAGAGAGCTGGGTATATCGTTAGGATTTGAAGAGAGATCTCTTCACTCTCAAGGCAGAGTCTACAGCTTGAATCTATTACAAGGTTCATGCGATGTAGGTGCTTGTTCAGACGGCAGTGTCCGCTGAGAAATTCAATAAGTGCTCTAAGGATAGTCTTATCGAGATTCACAATGAAATTGGATTTTCTCTGTGACGGTACAGGGAATAGCAGTTTTGAACATGCTTGTCCTGGTGTGTTGAGCCAGGTTTTTCTAGATTATTGTATGCAAAGATCTTTTGCTGTCGTGCGAAGAGTGATTTGCTTACCCCACAAGAAGCCTTGGGGTCCAATGAATTTTGTTGAAGCGCCACCTTTTGCCAGTGAGCCGGCTTTTTCATTGTCCGCAAATCCACATGGTCATCCTTGCTCCTAGGACTTGTTTGGATTTGATGACAGCCGAGTGGAGCTGTGGACTGTTTGGGAAGATAAATATGATTTTCCCCATAATGCGAGAGGACTGATTGAGTCTCACACATTGATTGGTGGCAAAGACCTCGGCTTGGAATATGGACTCGAATTCATCACGGCTGACTGAGAAGTTGGCACATGATGATTCTCCAAAGATTCCGGAACCAGTTGGGGTTTGTGGTTATCCCAGTCCTCCCTAGACGGGATAACTATTGAGAAGCTTTTATTGAAGTGGTATTCGGGGAGCATGTCGTCTGAAGGCATGCTGAAGATTGTGTAGTGCTCCAGTGTTTCAAGCCGAGCGCTTATTTGCGTAATGATTTCCTTGCCCTGTTCTATTTTACTAACTTAGAGGACGAAGTAAGTGAATGAAGCGCTTTGATGGCAGCCTGGCTGTCAAAAAAGATTCCTATTTTGTTTTTGGTAATGGAACTGAGACCTAGTATCTTGCAGGCCTCTCTAATCGCTAGTACCTACATACGTCTGGAAAATACTCGAAGAGTCTTGAAAGTGCTACAATTTGGATACATTCAGTTCCGCGAAGAAGACGTCTTCTCCAACTAGGCTACTTGATTGACGAGTTTTACAATAACTTAACTTAACAATGCTTACGTCGTTACCTTTTGACAACTTTTAAGTAAAATGGTGTAGTAAAATTGACAGATTCATTAGAGTCGTTTAAAGAATACTTGTGACATGCAACAATCATTTAACGAATGACAAAAATTAAAATTTTTACAAAGCAGTGCAGCAGTAAACAATGAAAAATTAAAGATCTACAAAATAAAAAAAATAAAAAAATATACATACATTTTACACATGAGACACTTAATAAAAAAAAAAAACAATTATAAATAAAAACTTTCACAAAACATCGATTGGCATCAAGATTTAATTAGCTTGTTCTTTGGTTTTTCTTTTGTTAGTAGGAGGCGTGCAATCATATACATTTATAATAATTAATACACATTATATTGAAAAACACATAGATATAGATATATATGTACAATATGGAAAAACAATTTGAAAAATTTAATTATTAGTAGTTCTATTCCTTACGAATTCCAAACAAACAGAATGAAAATGAGAGTAGTAACTTGAAAAGGATATAAAAGTTTGTAGTAAGAAATAAAATACGGCAAGGATGGTGTGAAAGGAAAAGGGAAGGATGAAGAGAAAAGGAGAATGAGAAATGGTTGCGCGGAAAAGTTTCAAAGAAAGAATGTTTCTTTTTTCAAACGAAACTAGTTCCCGGAAACATGTCCACTCCATTCATTCCAACTGGAGTGGAACTGCCAATGAAAAGAACATATTCCAGAAGGATTGGGAAGAATTTCATTCGTTTGAATGTATGTATAGGGATGGCGGAGCAGTTCAATATTCACCTTTGTTGGGTGCCGGGGCATAGAGATATTCCAGGGAACTGTAAGACAGATGAACTCGCCAGATATGAAACAACTATAGCTGTGTTGATCGTACTTATGCTATCGGGATGTTCGAAAGAAATACTGTGAATTATAAGCAATGGCAACAGAACCAAGAATTCTCCCCAGTCATTCTGGACACCACCCTCGGAGCAAAGAGACTGAAACCTAATACCACCTGAATTTCAAAAATCACTATACCAGCACTAGCGCTGTGTGAATAGCATCATAAGGGTATTCATAACCCCTTTAGCGCTAGTGAATTATAAAAAAAAAAAAAAAAAAAAAAAACACCCTGCGTATACCGATCGCTACATGTAAACTCAAATTTAGGCGGGACGCTATCGAGAGAACAAATTCTAGGTGGACAAGTGGTATAACGTGTCCAGAGACAAAGCAAATTTGACAACGGCTGGATACGAAACGCTCCAAATCAGATCCGTAGTAGGTGTCATCACGGGACAGCATGCAACAAGGCTTGGCGTTCATTCAAGCGATTTTTGTAGGAACTGCATGGACGAAGAGGAGGAGGAAACTACTCCCCACCTTCTCTGTAACTGCCCAGCCATCTCCCGCAGAAGAAGGCTCCATTAAGGAGAACTCTAGTTTTAAGGACTTATGTGATCTGATAAAAGCAGATGTCAGAAACCTCACTCGCTTCATAAGAAGCTCCAATTGGTTCAATGAGTGGGTAGAGAGATCCCTCCAGATCCATGTGGTCTAAGTGTTCTAGCGACGGCTGGCAGCCACTTCAACCTAACCTAACCTAATCATGTGTGGACTTGATAAGTTCCCTTTCTTCCCGCATATAGTACATACATAGTTCGGATTACGGTACGCACACACCTATTATGAATTTCTATGGCTAAGTCGTGAGTGCATTGCCTGCTAATTGCGGGGGTTTGGAATACGACCTACTGCGACGCAGCACACCCATTGTGTTGACATAGAGGAGGGGTTTTTTTTTTGTGGTGCAAAACACCCTCTCAAAACCAACTTAAAAACCCTATTCGAAGGGGGTTTTAGTTAATCGTTTGCCGAACGTGTGTACGTAAAACCTCATCCCCTTCATTCATACCCCTGTCAGACCTATAGGTATTGTGTATAGACATAGTTTCCGATAGAGGGCATACAGTATTGGAACGACCTAACTCCAGTAAAAATCTAACAAATACAGTGAAAGCTCTCCTTGTGGGCATCTCTCTGGGGCCCTCTACACACGGAGCTTCTCAAAGGAAACGGACAAGTGACGCAACGCCTATGTTTTTAAGTTCTTCAACTTTTTTGGAAATGGATTTTTTATTTTTTATAATTCACACGCTCTTATGATGTTTTCAAAGAACACAATCAACTTTTGAAGCCATATGACCACCCTACTGTCAGCGTTATGCCGAAGGGTTGACACCAGCTTTTCGCAGTTGATCGACTTTTTTTAAACCAGCGGTTGAACCTGGAACCGTTAGCGTGACAAGCGATGATGCTGACCACTACATCACGCCAAAAAGACAAGCTTTACCAAATTCATCTGTTCTTATGTCATAAGTCGCTTCACTGCACACACGTACATAAGAATGCATGTGAACAGTTTTGTCGCAAGCAAATGCTTCTCGCATCGCATCGCCTTGTCGCTTACACCTTGCATGCCTGCGTATACAACTTGGGTAGGTTAGTGCAAAGAGGAATAACTTTGTTCGTTCCCCTTTCGACATAAATTCTGTGTTCGGTGGCTACAACACGATAAGATACAGTCATTCACATTATTTTTGAGATACAAGTAGGACAAGACTCGGTTTGAAGGAGTGGCTGCACTTATGTACAGCCTCACTCAGATCTCAAAAGATCCACAGGACAAGAGTCAATAAACACTAAAGATGCAGTAAGGTACCTACATGCGAGTGAGGCTGGACACAAAGCCCCGAAAGGGCAACGAAGATCAATACAGCACTGAGCATACTAATGAGAGGATCAAAGGCAAGTCGGTGAAAACTTCTTATGATAGTCGCACATTCTATCCTTTTGTGCGATCTAGGCTCATGCGTTCAACCAAGAAAAATACAGAAAGCAAATGCGAAATTCTCCAGGTTGCGAGCTCCTATAGAACAGTGCGAAGACCAGCCGTTCTCGTGGTCGCAAAAATGAATCCCCTACGATCTTCTAGCTTCAAAGAGAAAGTACATCTATGTACAAGAGAAAAGACAAAGAGAACACTCCACAACGCTGGAGCAGAGAAAGATGGACTCTGCAAGACTGAACGGAAACATCGCTGATTGGATAGGGTGGAGGTGAATTTCTACTTCACACAATCCCTTAACGGATACGTGTACTTTAATGATTATCTACACAAAAACCAGCGAGCTCACTATGTCAGTACGGCGACTCGACTCGAATGCACCAGATGGGTGTTGATCGTACTAATGCAATCGGGATGTTCGAAAGAAATACTGTGAATTATAAGCAATGGCAACAGTGCCAAGAATTCTCCCCAGTCATTCTAGACACCACCCTCTGAGCAAAAGACTGAAACCTAATACCACCTGAGTTTCAAAAAATCACTACAGCAACACTAGCGCTGTGTGAATAGCATCATAAGGGTATTCACAACCCCTTTAACGCTAGTGAATTATAAAAAAAAAAGAAGTAAACAATCTAGAAACGTACAATATCGTTGCAGTTATGCGCACGAGTGAGGGAAATTGGAACCGAGTCTACTCCTAATATCGTGCAAGTGCTAAAAGTAAAGAGAAGATTCAAGACCATACAAAGCAGGAAAATTAGCAAGTAATGCAAAAAGTAGTTCCGGGGTTGGTTTGCCTAAAAACGGAAAGGATTCAGTCAGTAAGAGTCTGACACACTTGCAAAGAACTATTGCATGAAGCATTCCCTCTTCTAAAAAAAATAATCTTTGAGCTCCTGCCATATGGAAAAAGTAAAAATCACATTGAATAGGCTGTTAACCTTTATTATCCTTTTTAATTACTTGAATCCTCCTGCATGCAAAATGCTACATCAGACATTTGTGCAAAACCCATCGAAGTGTTAGAAATCAATAACCACTCTTGTGTAGAAGGATGCACGATAATCTCTGTAGGTAGCACAGGGGGGTAAAAAAAAAAGGTTTTTAGCACTAATGAATTGATGCAACGTACAGTACGTGTGTTTGCTTTGTGATAGGCAAATGGATTGAAACAAAAGAGAGAAGGAGAAGGACAAATACGAGTTAATGAAAAAAAAAATAAAAAATTAAATAAACAAAAATACACCGAGAGAATAGTATACACACACGGCCAACAAAGTTTTGTTAATGAAAGAAAAATAGAAAAAAAAAAAAAAAAAAAACAAAACAAAACAAATTCTTTTTTTTTTGTAAATATTTTGGGGACGTACACACACAAAATGTCTATACAACGCATTCTCGCTCGAGAAGTTTGTCTGTTGTTTGTTTTAGTTTTTCGTTGGGTTAGGGGTGGTTTGTTTTGTAAATTAATTTTTGCGATTTTGGTAAATTTTTTTGGACGCGCGATGGAAAAACACAATTTTTTGTTAAAGAAAAAAGTTTTTTTTTTTTTTTTTTTTTCTGGTTTCGGATCGCTTTTTTTTTTTTTTTTGGTTATGTTAATGACATATGTTAATTACATATGATATGGATTTCGGCTGGTTGGTAGCAGTAGAGTAGCACAAGCACCTGTCCTGAGGATGATGTCTGTAGATACGATGATACGTCCGTCTCGATCATACAGCTTCTCAGTGTATCAGGTATGAACATGCCTTTCTGCACAACACCCTGTGCAAGAAAGGATATCGACTTGGTTGTTGTTTTTTTTTTTTTTTTTCTATCTTATGGATTTTTGTTATATGTTTTAGGTAGTTGGTATCTTCTTTTAGTTTCTGCTTATTTGGCTGGAATCAGTCAAGTTGGTTTCACTATTTTGAGGGATGTGTGGTGGAAAAGTGGAAATTTAGATAACGACGATAAGAAAACAAAAACATCCGTTTTCTTCTGTTTTGCTGTTGTAGATAATAGCTTCTGTATACGTAAATTATGAATTTGATAATGTACTGTCGAGCCAACAAATAGAAATCCTATAGTGATGAGGGATAAAAGCAACACTATGGTGTTTAGATGATTAGTGTATTAATAGCTAGTACAATATGGAACTTACCTTTTTAAGGGTGAATCGGGAAAAATAGCCTTTTGTATCGTATTAGTATAGCAGGAACTGAATATTCGAACTGAAGGTCTACTGTTCGTGCTGATTTGGAATTTAAACTGAAGAATAATTTCCATAGTTTAACACGTATTTTTGCTTTTGTGTTTTGATTTTCTGTTGTTGCGATCTAGCTCTCTGTCAGGTAGTGGAGACCTGGAAGAAAGAACATGTCATTACAATAGGGAAGCTACAATCGAGTATGGAGGGTTTTTTATTTTTTTTTGCAAAGAAATATAAATAAAATGTATAATCTAGGAAAGCGTTCCATTCACACACTGCTTCGTCTGAAAAGTGAGAAGAAATAGCTACACAGGTAAGCTAGAATAAAACTTCAACAAGTCAACACAAGACTCTTGGTAATTTGAAGCGCCGAAACTTTTCGATTGGGCTCTGCAAAAGTTTGAAGAAAATCCGGAACTTCATCGAAAAGGGCTTAAGGGCTTTCTCCAGAAGCAGAATATGCGTTATTGGACAGCAACAACCCCCGAGACTCCATTGCACCGTGTGGTGTGAATTTCAAGCCAGAGGGGTGATTGGATCGTATTTTTCCCTCGATGAATATGATCACCATTATACGGTCAATGGAATTCCCTACCGTGCCATGTTGGAAGACTTTTTTTTTGTGGCCAGAATTGGATGAACTTGACATCAGTGATATGTGGTTCGAACAAGATGGTGCCACATTCCACACAGCTGGTCAAACAATTGATCTAGTGAAGGGGAAGTTCGATAATCGTGTAATCTGGAGAAATGGTCCGGTCGAATTGTCACCTTCCTTCGTTGGATTTCTTTTGATGGGGTTACGTAAAGTCGCTGGTTTATGCCAACAAGCCAACAACATTAGAGGAGTTCAGGAACAATATCGAGCGCGAAATTGCCGACATTCTGGCCAATCCTAAGACTACAAGAACAAACGAATCAAAACAGAAGTAAGCGAATAAAGATAAGGATAAAGATGCTCAAAAGGTGGGCTCAACACTTTGTAGACTTGTTAAATATACAAGACAAATAGGCAAGGAGAAAGTGAACAGGAACAAGACTACATAACAGTAGAACCTTTATTGGAACCGTCAACATTTGATGAAGTCGAAACGGTAATAAAGAAAATTAAAAAACGGAAGAGCACCTGGGAACGATAAAATTACTGCGGAACTTATTCAAAATGGAATCGAAGCCCTAACGCAAAAGATACACAACAAAATGTATAAAATATGGGAAGGGGAGAGAAGGCTCAATTCTGTCGAAATCCGAGGAATGCTTGGAATAATTCGGAGGTTCTGTTTCCAAGCTGCACGGTGCGTTGCGAGCTCTCTAGCGCGGTGCGACACAACATAGTTCGGTGCGATGAATGCTGTCGTATATGGCTTTGGAGTGGATGAAAAGATGATGGGTAACGACTTGGAACTTGTTGGTCTTTTCCAGGACTTGCCGCTGTGTGAAGATTTGGTCTATCGTCGATTTGTCGGGCCGAAAATTACGCTGGGTGTGATGCAAAACGACTTTAGTCGTTCACACAGTATACTGGAGAAAGGATAATGCCTCGGTAGTTCTTACAAGAAATAGGATCGCCTTTCTAGAAGATGGGGCGCAGATAGAGCTGTTTTCGGGCATGCTTTCGACCTCTCATACTTTGCAGATGATCTGGTGCATACTCCTTAGCAAAAAATCGCCACCAGCTTTGAAGAGCAGCAAAAATCGTTATAGAAGAGGCCCAGCCTATAGGCATGTTTGCCGATGGTGCAGTGTCCCGTTTTGACACCTACTAAGGTGCTTATTATCAATCTTTTCGATCTGATGAGACAGTGAGAACACTTGAGATCCAGCTTTGGTCAAATCGGCTTGGTGATAGGACAGATGCTACCTATTGTCTATCTATGATCGGCCATGTTGATCGCGTTTCTATCGCGTCTAGTATCCATCGTTATAATTTTATACAACGCCTAACGGAAACTCTCAAGCTTGTCATTAAGTCGAAATGTATTTACTTGCTGCAATACTCATTAGTCACTTGCTTATGAGTTCGGTTTTAGACCTGAAAAATCGAGGACTAACCAAACCTTTACGTCAAATCCTTAAAAATACCCAAGAGCTTCAGTATCGATACTGGCCATCTATTTATCGATTTCAAGGCGGCATATGTCAGTGTGTGTGATAATATTTTTTATACTTGCAAAATTCATCTGCTTTCTGTTCGGTCAAGGTGGGAAAATCTAGTGAAGGAATTCGTCTACCTAGGCTCTGCTTTTAATACTGCCAACATTGAATAACACCCGCCAATCGCTGTTACTATGGACAGCTTTTTAGCAAGGTCCTATCGAGAAGAACCAAGGAGACGGTATCGCCGGTCCTTTGATCTACATACATACAATCACAACCGACTTTCTAAGAGAGACGAAGAAAACACAGTTAAAGGGTTGGCTAAGTTCCACAACTGTCACTCTGCGTTGAGGCACATGTGATGCTCTGTCATCATTTGTTCATTTGACAGTTACAAAGGAAATGGGAGAGAGTTTTCTTCTCATTTTCGTTCCCACAACTACGGCAGTGAGGGTTGTAAGGAACACCTTGTTTGACCGCATGGTCTCCAATTGGCCAATGCTCCGTGATTGTCGCCGTGATTCTGGCGATATCTGGGCGGGTTCTGTTTATTAGGTCTTTTGTTCAATTCTTATCGTAGGTAGGCCATATCTTCCTTGATATGGCGCAGCTGGTAAGTCCTCTCCTTGAGCCGTGAAGAGATGAGCCCTGCCTGGCCAGTTCATTTGCACTTTTGTTTCCTTCTATGTCACTGTGCCATGAAACCCAGAGCAGTGTGACCCTGAAGCGTTCACCCAAGCGGGCAAGTTCGTTCTGGCACTCCTGTACCCGTTTAGAGAATATGGTAGCTGAGTCAATAGCTTTGATAACGGCTTGCCCCAAACAAACTGCGTGCAAGCTTCACGGTTTACCAGTAGTTCCGCCTGGAAAACGTTGGCAGACCGAACTATTATAATCGGTCCTGAACACCCTAAATAACTGACCTTAAGGATGTGGACTGACACGTCAACCCCCAAAAAGAGAGATAGTTTTCTTCACTAATACAGGAACAATACCAACGTCTGGGTTCTTAAGACCCGATGGAACTCCTCTCCAAGTCTCAGAAAGAGCGAGATACCTAGGGTGCATCCTTGATCGCAAAATGACATGAAAAAATAACATCGCAGAAAGAATAAAGAAAGCGTCAATAGCCTTCTAAAATAGGTCCCTAAGCCCACGTTATTAACTGGATGTATACAGTAATTGTCAGGCCCATCCTGACTTATGCATGCTTAGTCTGGTGGCCAGCAGTAGAGAGAACTATAAACCTCCAGGCACGTACCAAGATCCAACAACTTGCAACGACAGCCGTGAAAAGTGCCCTGCGTTTAAAACAATTCAGTTTATGGAAAGCGGGCGATATGGGCCATCGAAAGATAGCAAGTTAGGCAAAACTACAAGCTGATAAGGACTTTCTCACACCATCTTCTGATTTCAGCCTAAGCACAAGAACAATCATCCCCTTAAGAGATGAGTTGGCTAAGGGCCATCAACCCGATGAAAATTACGATTTTCACAGACGAGTCAAAAACCGAAAAAGGAGTGGGCTCCGGTATCTAGTCACTAGAATCCAACATTACCCGGTCAATAAGCCTTCCGAACTCAGGTTTGTGAATCGTGCATGCAAGTAGACCGGACTACTAGTATCTTTAGAAGATTCCACATCCGGTGGCGCAACCAAAAAAGAAAAGACTTCCGAACCCATTGCCATTGGCAGCCTAGGAACGCCATTTCATCCACGCCACAGTGAAGTCAAAACGTAACAACGCAACACACTTGTAGGTCCCGGGACACAAAGGTATCCACCGAAACGAAATGGCGGATGTGTTAGCCAGAAAGGATTCGGAACAAGACCTATCACTGGTCGATCACTCACTACTGTCCCACCAACTTCCAAAGACAAGCTGACGAGAGATGGAGCGCACTCTTATCAATACAGGAAACATTCTTGCGCTGAATAGACCAAACTTAACCTAACCTATTGGCGGCACACCTCAGAAGAAGGTTTTTAAGCACAGACGACTTATACAGGAGCTGCGAATGCCTGCGAATGCCTATGCGAATGCCCCAGCCTACACAGAACAAGAAAGGGTGGCCCTCGGTGAATACTATTTCAACGATCTGGGCAACCTGTCTACGAAGCCACAAAAAACCATTCGGGATGGTTCTGGGAGGCCGAACGATCATAATCAAACTAACTCAGACATTTCTTTTCTTCTTGCCTTCTTCCAGACTGGCCAGAACACAATAGACCCGTAGTGATCCGAGTGAAGACTGCCTAACTCGTGTTTTCAACACCGTTCTTAACGACGTATTCAGAGCTCAGCATGGCACAATCAACCGGGTCCACAGAGTAGCTGCAGTGTCTAGAAGAGAATTTGAAAAGATACAATACAGCGCGTTTGTGTTTCTAGACGTTATACAAGCGTTCGACAAAGTCTATCTATAAAATATATAAACTCTTGCCAAAGAATTTTCACAAACCAAATTACAAGTCCTTCACATCGAAAGCCCACTTTATAAAAGTAGAGTGTCCTTGGCCCACTCCGTTACATATTCGCCGTTTTTTATTACCACCAATGAACTAAACTCCAAAGTGTTTTTCAATAAAGACATAACAATTTTGTATCTAAATCAAAGACAGAATAATGGAGATAGAGGGCTGAAATTTATTCCAAATGTAGTACACATGTTAGATTTAAGTACGATAGTTTCGATCTTGTTCATATGAACACCGCGAGCAAGTTTTCAGTGATCGATTCTTTGGAATCAATTTTCCACCAATCTTCCACACATATCGGCCGGAACGTTAGCAATTTCGTGTTCGATAATCTTCCTAAGCTCCTCTTACGTTGTTGACTTGTTGGCATAAGCCAACAACTTAACGTAATCCCTTAAAAAAAAAAAAATCCAACGGCGATAAATCGAATGAACGAGATGGCCATTCGACCGGACCATTTCTCAAGATTAAACGATTACCGAACTTCCCCTTCAATGTGGCACCATTTTGTTGGAACCACATATCACTGATGTCAAGTTCATACAATTTTGGCCAAAAATAGTCTTCCAACATGGCACGGTAGCGAATTCCATTGACCGTATAATGGTGATCATTTTCATCGAGGTCCAATCACCCCTCTGGCTTGAAATTCACACCACACGGTGCAATGGAGTCTCGGGGGTTGTTGCTGTCCATTGTCCAATAGCGCATATTCTGCTTCTGGAGAAAGCCCTTAAGCCGAAACGGAGCTTCATCGCTGAAGATGATTTTTCGATGAAATTCCGGATTTTCTTCAAACTTCTGCAGAGTTGCGGCGCTTCAAGTGATCAAAAGGCTTCAGTTTTTGAATTAATTTGTATCTTGTAACGGTGTAGGCCAAGATCTCCCAATTCCTGTGAACGGCATGGAATCGACTGATTTTGCCATTTTAAACTGAAGCACTTACGGCTGCGATATTTTCGATACTTGGACCAGTGGGTTGTCTTACTAGCACAGGAACATTCAATAGTGAATATGTTGACTGGAATTTATCCACTTGTGGGATGATTATTACGACCGAAAAGTGGAGTAAGCGCTCTTAAAGTTGCTACCACCGACTCGGTAGTAATTTTTAATAATTTCCAACCGTTACTCGTTCGTAAACTTCACCAATATAAAAACTTAAACCTTGACTGAGACGTTCTGACACTGACGGATCATAAACAAATTTTTAGGGGTCACAAAATTGTTATGTCCCTATTGAAAAACCTTTTATATGTGTTCATATTCATTTCAACAATAACATAAGAGTTTGCATTTGATCAAGACTGTCAACCATGTCACCGAAGGCTATTCAAAAATCTATACTGGATCCGCGGTGGTTTAAGGAGGCGACCAATAGGTAACAACAATCCAAATAGGTACACTCATGTAGGATCCCACAACGGCGAACAAAATTAATCCATTCTTTGCCACCCCTCTAACGCAAGCCCAGAAAGACTGAATAAAAGATGCTGAGATAGTGAAAAGTTAAGGAAAATCCACATGAGCTTGCGTTTAAAAAACTCATGGATATTGAGCTTGATTTCGACAATGCGACATCCCTCTGGGAAAACCTTAGCAATAATAGTGACAACCCCAATTAAATGTCTTCAAGGCTTATTAAGCCTATACCTTTATTATAAAATATATACAACTTACCATCCTCTAGTCTGTTAGAAAACACAGCAAACACAATAGGTGTTCTAGAAATCATTTTGCCGACAAAACTTGGAATCATGGCACAGCGTTGTGTAATTTTTTATTTTTTTTTTTTTCTTAACTTTTTTTTCTAATATATACTATCTACCGCTACATAATGTTTTTTTTTTTTTTTTTCAAATTATGTTGTCACAGTAGTTCTGGAATAAGAAACCACATTAGAAATTTTAAGTATTGACACGTCGTTTATTTGTTTCAAAAACACGGCGTCATTCATATAAAGGCGCTATAAATAAACACAAAAACGCACAGATCGCGGCGAGTATCAGTTTGTGACAAAAAAAAAAAAAAAACACGAAAAGCCCCCGAAATACGCAACGAATATGAGTTCAATTTTCAGTTTTGAAAGTGTGTGTACATAGTTGGTGTGTGTTTTGGTATTTTTTAATTAGTATTACCAGTCTTAGTCTTGGTTTACATACAAACCTACAAATAAATTCATTATCAATCCTAGAGGTTTAAAAAAATATTTAGTATTCTTCGTAGGACACATGACATTCTTAAAATGCTAACCATGATGATGTAAGTATCAATATCCCAATCTGTCTATCAAAGACAGTTAGATAGTGGATAAGAATTCTCATTGCAAAACTTGTCGATAATCTGTACCGCAATCTCGTTATTTTTTAGGGGAAACTCTTTATCTTCATCATAAAATGCTGTCATTCTGCAGAGGCTAAATCTGATCAAAAGCCATATATTCAGTCCAAACTGTTGAAACATTATTCCGGAAACAGCTTGTAAATAAAAGTAATCAGCTTGAAGTAGCAGTGCTTTCGGTCACAAGCCAAAAGTACCACAGCTAATTTGTGAAAAAAGGGTGTTCACAAGTGAGGAGCATACGGATCCACTTTTTGAGGGGACCCACTTACAATGGATTTCTGAAAATAATAGTCAGAATTGAAAGCGAAATAGTGGTGGTGGTGAAACGTCTCATGCAGTGTATTTCTGTCAAGTTTTAAAAACCAAATTACGATGGCCTAAACTGTAAGTAAAAAGACTCCAGTCCTTACAACCAAAACAGTGATCCACTAAAAAAAACGAGGCATTACCGACAAAAGAGTTTTTGACAAGCCACAAAAACCACAAAAAAAAAGTGATGCCACTTGGACTGGCGATGGACGCACAACAGTTGAGAATTGTTGAGAAAGTTATGTTTTTTTTTACAATAACCTAATCTAACCCCCGTCCTTTACCACCACAACAAATATCCTCCGATAAAAAGAAAGTGTTCCGATATTTGAGATTTTACATATGTACATATAACTTTATATAAACAAAATAAAAACCAAAAATTAGCTGGATGTTGAAAATACAGCATTGATTTTCATTGGCAAAGCTTATTTTTTTTTTTTAACTGAACTCAACATTAGCGCACTCTGTTGACGCTAGACTACAATATCGTCCACATCACGTAACGCGAGTTATGCGATATGATGACTTTTTTTTCAGAAACTTTCTCTTGAAAAACCTTTATAAACTGGTCAGCACAGGAAAGCCTTTTTTATGAACTTGTTTTTTAAAAATTTAGATGCAAAACTTTGAAATTCTTTTCGGTCTGGTCCCACCATTTTCTTTATTTATGTAATTATATTACAGTTCCGACTGTTAGAAAAACAAAAAACACGAGCTATTAATCCAATTTGAACACATTTTGTTTATTTATATTAATTTAAAGTTAATTTAAGATTTTATATAAAAAGCGTGCTCTTATTGTTTTAAGAATCCCTTAAGGAAAAAAAAATAAAAAATAATCCTTAGACACACCGGAGACTGTCACTGTCATTCACAGGATATTATACCACCATGCAGACACACACTTAACAAATTTTAATAAAAAAGTTTCGAAAAACGTATCTCGAAATTTTGCGATTTAAAAAGCCCAGACACGGAGACAATAAAACCCGACAACAACTACTACCACAGACACGACGAGACAGGCAAAACGACCAACAACAACGAGGACGTTGAAT
Organism: Criorhina ranunculi; assembly: GCA_951813785.1. Lineage (NCBI taxonomy): Eukaryota > Metazoa > Arthropoda > Insecta > Diptera > Syrphidae > Criorhina > Criorhina ranunculi. The sequence goes on along the minus strand of OX638386.1, from coordinate 3,799,921 downwards.
ATATTTTTAATTTTTTTTTTTTTTTTTTTGCTTTTTATATTTTCATTTCGTATTTTGAAAATATTTCAAAAAAAATTTTATTCCCGTTCCATTTGTCTGCGTTAATTTTACACTCCACTGATGAAATTTTAAAAGTATAATTACGATTTTTTGTTGTTAAGTTAAAAAATAAAAAAAAATTTAAAAAAAAAAATTGTAATAAATTTAACTATGTTTTATTTATATAAACAGGAGAAGAACACAGTAGCAGTGTAGTGTATTATGAGCAAAGAGCAGTTGTAGGGGGAAAACAAGGACCGTAATGAAAAACAATAGTCAAGAAACTAAAATTCTCTGTGTGACTATATATTTTCGAGATTGCTACCGATTGAATGGTGTTGTGCGGTTACAAAAACAACACAAAAAAAAAAAAAATAAGGAGAAATGAAATGAATTTCTTCTTCTTTATGGTTTTCATTTTTTTTTTTTTTACACTGTTTGCTTCTTGCTCCCGCATTTTCTGAAATAGAAGAGCAAAAAGGAAAATGTAGATTGGATGGAAATGGTGGAAATTATTTTTAAAGAGAAATCTCGCATGCGATGGGACACACCAAATTTTATGTGGTAAATGTTCCACGCATGTATAAAATTAGAATTTAAATAAGTAAAGAGAGATAGTGAGAACGAGAGAGAGAAAGAAGAGAAATGTGAGTGGGCCCAGGTGGGTGGAAAATTAAAATATAGCCATTGAACGAAAATACCCTTGAATGCAAGTTTGCGAACAGTAGTGTCTGGATAAACTGGTCGTGTTCAAGACATTTTGTGTTAATGTAGTTGATTGTCCCAGTGGTGTTTTTTTTTTTTTTTTTTTTAACATAAAACCAGATTCAGACCGAAATAAGAGGTAAAAAACAAGCTCGAAGACGGTACATAGATGCATATCCAAACTCTGGACAGCAGCACTTAGAGTCAACGCGAAGTCGTCTTTCATGGAGGAGTCCGGTGCCAGTGTCTTTTCAGAAGACCTTTCACCACTCCTTTAGTATTCCTTTCAAGCTGGCTATCATGACTTACAGTTAGGCCGCCACTTGGCTGAAGGTTAACTCAATATCACGCACAGATATTGTTATTTATGTCGACAGTCAATATCCTTTGTATCCAACGCAACAAAATCTAGGACAGTGAAAGATTGCCGCGTGTCTTTAAAAGAGACCGCTTTTTATTTTATTTTTATAATTCACTAGGGCTAAAGGGGTTATGAATACCTTTATGATGTTATTCACACAACGCTTGGTGTAGTGACTTTGAAGCTCAGATGGTATAAGGTTTCAGTCTTTTTGCTCTGAGGGTGGTGTCCAGAATGACTGGAGAGAATTATTGGTGCTGTTGCCATTGCTTATAATTCACAGTAATTCTTGCGAATATCCCGATGTCATTAGTACGATCAACACTTTCTCTGTGTCGGTTGAGTCCCTGGTCATAGTAACATTCCGGGGCACTATGCTGCTAACGACTAAGCCAGGTACAGACAAGAGCTTTAATTGGACAAAAAAGTGACCAGGGAATGAGAAAGCTGAGAATTGGCAAGAAAAGGATCCGTATCAAGCTGATGACTCAGTAAAAGTCTCGCCCTATAAACTTGAACATAAAGCAGGTCTTGGACTTCTGTAAAATAACAAATCGGAACTAATACCCTGATGCAGAAGGATAGGTGAATTCTTTTGTCCCTTGTAGGAGCGATTATATGGCATAATACTCTGTGAAAAAACAAAGGCCAAATGATGATAGCTTAGTGGTTAGTACGAGAGGAAACAAGTATAACAAACCTGCAAGGTGCATATACATTTTCTCTCCTAACCAACGTGGCTTTCTTAAAGGCAGATCCACCACCCCTAATCTAGTTGAATTTACATATAAATGTGTATCTGGAGCTTTGTGCGCCTTGGAAAGCGGGCATGAAATTGATGTTTTTGCCACTGACTTTATTCATTTCAAACTTTCTGCTCTCGGATTTCAACTAAGATTAAGGAAGGTCGATAGCCTGCCTCTGACTCAGACTGCCACATGTTCCTTAAGGCTTGGTCTTTTCAACTTAATTTATGCCGATGACATGAACAATTATCTGAAGTAGTGTGCAACGGCTGTTTTGTCTGGTGTCAGAAAGTCTTGCTCCAACTTAACGTAAATAAATGCCAAGCCCATCAGCTATTCTCGTAAAAAAAACTCCCATCAACCTCTTGGGCTTACTTCATTAACGATTAGGGAGTTCCCCCTGTATCAGTGTGACTTTGGCGTTATTTGCTATAAGGAATTCAGCATTCATTCCCAGCGTAGGTTCGTCTTTGGGTAGATTCTTTCAACCGACCACCCCACTTGAAAATCGATTCCTTCGTCACTTTGACATGTGGAATGTTTTTCCACCTCATCCAACAGCTTCATCTTGTACACCCATTCGCATTATCAAAGAAGAAAAGAAGACCTCCTAGTCAACAATGACCTTTTCATCGGCATCAGAGCTGACAACTTCTTTAAACTTCGTGAGGTTCTTGAAATTGTCCTCCAAAACAGACAAACGCGTTGACAAGTCATTTTTTTTTTTATCTCCTGAGAGGATTTTGCAACTTCAGAAAACCCCACAAGAAAAAGTCTAACAGGGTCAAATCGCACGATCTCGGTGGCCAGTTCACATCACCTCCACATGAGATGACCATGCCCTCGAATCGTTCGTGCAGAATTTCCAATGTGGCGTGAGCTGTGTGGCACAAAGCGCCGTCCTGTTGAAACCACATGTTGTTGGTGTCCATATCATCCAATTCAGGCCACAAGAAGTTGGTGATTGCCTGGCCAACGTCCTTCTCAAAGAAATATGGACCGATGACGCCGCCAGCCCAAAAACCACACCAAACAGGGATGCATTGGACGCTCTTAGACGCTCATGTGGATTGGTATCGTCCCAAAATTCGACAATTTTGTTTGTTGACGTACCCATTCATCCAGAAATGGGCCTCATCGCTGAAGATGATTTTTCGATGAAAATTAGGGTCAGTTTCCAACTGCTCCTGCTGCCCATTCAGCGAACACACGTTGTTGTCTATGGTCGTATGGGTGCAGGCCCAAGTCTGCGAAAGGCCGAGTTCTTGTGAGCGACGCGAAATCGACTGCCTCAGATTCTTCTGCACACTCTCACGGACAGCGGCGATGTTTTCGATCTTGCGTCGACGTATGGGGCTTGGTTGATCGTTAATCCACCACACTGCGAATAGTCCTCTCGGAAGGACGATTATGGCGATCGTAAAATGGGTGAAACTCGCGGAACTTTGCCCGAACAGAGCACCCATTTTGATAAAAAAAAATTTATTATTTGCACGTGTTGTTGAACGCTTTGTCTGTCCACAGTGATTTTGCAAAACAAACTGAATAAATGACAGCTAATTTGACAGATGTAGCTTCAACAATATGGCCGCTATCAACTGTCAAAGTTCGGAAGTCCCTATTGGAAGACCCTTTATATAGGTATAAACAGAAACAGGACCCTCTAGTAAGTTTTGTAAGTATTCGACAACTTTTCCACCAACTGTTCGTTTACGTCCACCTACTACTGTCCAAGGCACAATCTCTTTACCAGTTTTTCTCTCTCTTAAAGTACCCCCCAAGAAACTTAGCTACTGAAAAAAAAAGAAGAAGAAGCAAACAAAAAAAAATAAATAAAATAATAGAAACGCTGTGTTGGTATGCATATTGATTTGGGAAATTCAGTGCAAAATGGAAAAATAAGCAAAAAAAAAAAAAAAAAAAAAAAAAGAAGCACACACTGCCTAACCCAATTGAAAGACCTTTCAAACAAAAAACACTACGAATGCGAGTGCTACTCTGCACAAGAAGGTATTTAATTTTTTTTCGTTACTCGCATTGAATTCGAAATGAACTTCATGTTGACGTTGGATGGCTTGTATTAAGAGATTCCAATTGAAAATGCAACGCAACTTAGAGAAAGCGGACTTGGCAAGGTTGATCTATTTATTTTGATAGCATAACACATTCCTTACAAGTTACAAGTTTGAAGGCTTGTCATTGAGCACTTGATGAAAACCGATCAAAGGCCCTCTCATGGCTTGTGTTCGAAGGAGGTTTTTCGTTTTTACTTACTAAATATGTCTCGGCAAGATACACATATTTGTTGTTTCTGTCTTGAAATGAAGGGCGATAAGCACCAATTTAAAATCAACAGTAAGAGAGTTAAGGTTCTAAAAAGCCATCGACGTAGCAAGTTTAAGATGAAACATCAAACGTAAGTAAACCATTCCCACTCTCTCTCGTAAAAAAAGGTTCCACTTAGGAGGATTCTAATTTAACGACCTTAGCAATCCGATAAACACAGATGTCAGAAACCTCCTGTGCTTAAGGAATTCTCTCTCCAGATCCTTGTGGTATCTCAATGGACCCTTCACGGGCAGCCACTTCAATCTAACAACAAGGAACAATCCTTAAGCTTAGCATTAACCTTTCTAACTTACAGACTGAGTAAGGTCGCCGTGGCTTAGTGGTTAGTGCGTTGGACTGCTAAGCAAGAGGACACAGGTTCGATCCTAAAAACCACCAAACATTTTTTCGCGGCACCACCTCTTCGCAGGCATGACAAATCTGCAAGAGTTTAATCTGTCATGAAAAGCATCTCAATTCGCCGTTCGGAGTCGTACATTAAAACTGTAGGTCCCTTCCATTCGCGCAAAGGATATAACACGCACAACATGAATGGTTGTGAGAAGCTGGGCCTTGGCCAAATATATGTACATGCTTACAGACAGAGAATGTGTGTGCTGTTCCATTGACTAAGTCATAAAAGTCTGAATACAACGGCTCAGATAACTGGGACATGTAATGCAGCTAAGCTAGACAGAATGGTAGATGAAGTCATCGCATCCAGTGTGAAACTGGAAACCATTGACCGAGTCGAGTTTATATTGTGAGTTCCTAACCGGAACATCTACAAGCAGCTTGGAAGGCAGTTTTTGCTTATAACTTTTGTCTGGTTCTTTACAGAGCGGCTTCCGGGTAGATCGCGTTGATATGCTTGTTTAGTCTCCTTATGTGTCTGAGTGCAATGGATCATTGCTCACACAAGTAAGAGTCTGTTCTAGTCTATTTAACGGATCCTCTAAAATATGGAAAGGTCCTAAGCCACGACAATACTAAAATGGTTCATTGACAAAGGAATAAAAGTGATTGTCCAGCTTAACGTCAAATCAAGGATTACATTCGTCTAGTTAAACGGTTTTTCCCATATAAACTTAACTGCTGCTCGGACGTGCTGGGTCCGTGTGAATTACCGCAAATATCTCGACGATAGGTTTGGCACTTCCTTTTTTAGATTTCTTTGGAATTCATTATTCCGGATCGGTGGCTTGTGAATTGATTAAATAAATCCTCTTCTCGACTTGCATAGACTTATTATATTTCACCTTGTCAATAGACCTATTGTTGTTTACAGACCAATCGCTACCTGTCCCTCTAATAACATTTAGCTTACAGTGAGCAATCTTGCTTCATCTGGAGTATGTACATATATCAACAGTCTTGAGAAGGCGAATTCATCCCCAAACCAAGTGGACAATTGATTTTTGTTAATTAGTCAGGCTATAGTAAGGGTGAAGATTAGACCTATCTGCACTCCCCCACTGACGTGTAGACCTAAATAACGATCGGAATTTCCCCATCACTACAATCTGCAATCATTCAAAACCAATGTGCATTAGTGTCTCCTTCATCTTTCCTCTAATTTCACAACTGCTCGTGCTCTAGTTTAAGTGTATTTGTAACCCCATTAGATTACGCTTTCACAAAACCCACACAGCATCGAATACATCGACAGTTATTCCGTGTAACTTTTCTCCCTATATTACGGCCATTCTTCTTCCACTAGGTGCATCCTCTCCCATTGACATTTTCATTGTTTTCCTTCTTCCTATGCTTTGTTCTATGCACATGCACACCCATTCTCAGTTTACCATTTTCAGAGCGCCGCCGGCCGTCGTCTTCCTTCCAAAACCATCCTGCATCAGTCTGTGAGCGAATTCGCGTATACAAATAACTCGAATCCTTTTATCTCAAGTTTCACTTGATGTTTTGCGATACTTCGGAGGACTCGTTCAAGCTAGTGTGCTCTCCGAGCTCTCCAGTAACTATGATTTGCGCATAATCTTTGCCAGAATAACACTTGCAATGTTCGGTGGTACTTCAAGTATCTTTTATACACATACGTTTGCATCTGCTGGCTATACACAATAACATTTGTTGCTACACACAAAAAAAAAAAAACAAAAAACAAAAAAAAACTCATGCTTCACAGCTTGATTTGGGGGTTGTTGTCGCTTCTTTTGGCAGCTTGTATGCGCGGGTGGGCTCAGGTCGTTCGTTATGTATTGGTTCGGGTCGGCACTAGTGAAAGCACTTTCCAAAGTGAGTGGCTTCTCTGCGATAGGTATCTCGTATCTTATCGTCGCCGTCATTCCAGTTAAATAGAGAATTTTGCAAAATAATTTGCTCAACGCATACCGGAACATTGTGTTGTTAGTATGAAGTTTGTGCCAGTGCCTAAGGTTTCATAGTCACAGTGGACCACTGAGTGTATTCCATCAAACGGATGTATCTATCAATTGGTTAGTGCATTGTATCCTTAAAAAAAATAAAAAATAAATAAAAATATCCAAGACAGTTGCAGTTAATAATCCTTGATATATGTAAAAAGAAAATTCATGTCGCACACGAGTGAAAGTAAGAGTGTGTGCACTAGTGCCTTCTAATCGAATTAGTGTTTTGTTCCGTTTTGTCCAATCACCAGACTGGAAACCGTCTTCGAGATGAAGAATTACGAAATGGATTTGTTTTGAAGTACAAATGCCATCCGTAACAACCGAAATATCTGATAATCTTATGGGCGCCCTCAATTTGTGTTAAGCCTATTACCCCCGCTTTGGAGTGACCTTCTTAGGGAATATTGCCAATTCTGTACTTTTATAATCAGTTGCTTGTTTGTTTATGCATAATTTTTTCTACATACATTATGCAAAAGGGAAGGTTACTGTAAGTGGGACAAGCTTTTGACGAAGAGCATATTTTATCTTTCAACAAGAAGCTCAATACATATAAGTTGTTGAAACGGTTCTATAGCTATCGATTGTTTGACTTAAATTGCACAATAAAGAACGGCAACTGAGCCAACTTGTTGAAGCGATCTGATCTCATGTTTGCAGCAACAAAGCTTTGGAATTCATTCATTTTCTTTTGATCATTAAGAGGTTGTGTAGGTCCTTTACTAAAACATTTAAGATCTAGACTATTAAAGGACAAAAGCACCAACTTCAAAAGGTAAGTCTCTCGCTCTCTGTTTTATTAAGAAACGATACCGGTGCAGTGTTCGGATATCCGGAGTCTTTTCCGCTTCGTAGAAAAATCTGTAAAAATTGCCCTAGCTTTGGGAGGTATTCGCTGAAATCTTTTGAGTTTCCTGTTCATTACGATCTCGTTCACAGACACGCGGCAGACCTTCACTGCCCTAGATTTGATTGCGTTAGATACAAGACATCTGATCGCAGCTTGGCTGTCGATATTAATCACAATATCTACGGCCTCACTGATACCCTTGATTTTGACTTGGAAGACACTACAGTGATGAGGGAAACTGAAGGAGTGCTGAATGTCAAGGTCTTCTGAAAAGACACTGGTAAAGATAAATATAGAGCGCACTAAAGGCAGTTTTAAGGAATCAGCTGCCATTCTAACATAAGTTTTTTTTTTTACTCACTACCTGCATTTTTACTGGAACTCATTACTTTTTATTTTTTATTAGCTTTTACCCGCAGCTTCGCCCACCTAAAATTTGTGAAGTTACACTTTAATAAGCGAAAGTAGCCTATACTATGACCCGAGGTATGGCCACTCTGTGTGCAAAATTTTAAGTTGATTAGTTCCGTAGTTTTCGTGTTAAAGAGGAACAAACAAACAAACGGACAACGATTGTTATAATATTTCTGAAATCTAATGCAACATCATTGTCATACATCGTCTTTATAGCGACTTGTACGAAAGCAAACTGTGTGTTGGCTAATGTAGTTTTGCTTTGGCGGGTGGAGTTGGGCTCAAAAAAATAAAAATGTTTGGTGCGACAGCTCATGGAGAGCTAGGGCCCAGCCTCACGCAACTATTCATGCTGTGCGTGCTTTATTTTTCTCACAAATGGAAGGGACCTTTTGTTTCATTCCTAACTCCGAACGGTGGAATGAGAAACATTTTCTTGCAGGTCTGTCATCAGTTTGGTTCCAACCTGTGTTCAACGTGGAGTTAGACTACTTGGTGATTTTCTACTGACACGCACCAGTTTCTCTAGTGTGACGGACTGTAAGCGACTAAATGCTCTTCATCTTCAGGCAAGCCAACCTTGGAACTGCTTCTTGCATTACTTTAGGGTGGCGCCACTTTTCCTTGCCTCCATAGGCTCAAATCTTCAATGGTCTTGAATCTTCTCTTAAGCACTTCCTCGATATGAAGAGTAGACTCAATTCCAATTTCCCTCACTCGTGTGCATTACCGTAAAGATATTGTCCAATGTGGTTCCGCCTGCCTCCGTTTCTAGTTTTCGTCTTCCTGTAGTTCTATGTTTCCTCATCACAACGTGCATCGGTACCTCCTAAAGTCTCTTCTCTTATTTTCCCTAATGCCCGCGCTCTTGTTTAAGGGTAGTCCAAATCCCTTTAGCACGCTCTAATTATAAACAAAACAAGTATGTCGCCATACTGACATACTGGGCTCGCTGTTTTATTCCATTTTGTGTAGATATTCATAAAAATACCCGCATCCGTTAAAGAATTGTGTGAAGTAGAAATTCACCTCCGCCCTATCCAATCAGCGATGTTTCCGATCAGTCTTGCAGTCCATCTTTCTCTGCTCCAGCATTGTAGGGTGTTCTCTTTGGCTTCCACTGTAACCGTTTCCTTCTCAAATTCTTCTTTTCTTTTGTACATATATGTATGTACTTTCTCTCTGAAGCTAGAAGATGCATGGGGATTCATTTTTGCGACCACGAGAACGACTGGTCTTCGCACTGTTCTATAGGAGCTCGCCACCTGGAGAATTTCGCATTTGCTTTCTGTATTTCTTGGTTGAGCGCATCAGCCTAGATCGCACACACATACAAAAGAATAGAATGTGCGACTATCATAAGAAGTTTTCGCCGACTTGCCTTTGGTCCTCTCATGTTTGCCATTAGTCTGCTCAATGCTGTATTGATCTTCGTATCTCTTTCGGAGCTTTGTGTTCAGCCTCACTCGCATGTAGGTACTTTACTGTATCTTTAGTGGTTATTGACTCTTGTCCCGTGGATCCTTTGAGATCCTATAAACTGACTCCTGTCCTACTTGTATCTCAAAGATAATGGCGATCTGCCTCCTAGTCAGCAGGACTATCTTTGTATTCTCTGTTGCATGTCTCATTACTTCGGTGTTTCGTATGGTGATCACTGCTGCGATGTCATACCGTCCAGAACGAACTTCATTTATCGTTAAATTGCCTTAAAAACTACTAAGTCAAATGACCAATTTCAGATGGCGTTATCGGGATCAAAAACAAGTCAACAATGTTGATTGGATTATAATATAGGAAGGAAAGCAATAGAAGTGGATAGTGTAATTCAGATAAAATAACTGAAAATCTTTCACAAAAAAAAAAAAAATGTTCAAGCATAAGCCAAGTGCCAATGAAAATAACGCCAATGAAGCCATTAATAGCCTCAATGTTGCCAAACGAAAGCTTCGATCTCGAAGTATCAATCGGTTAATTGAAGTGCAACATGATATTTGCCGCTGCCATCAACAAATAATACCAAAAGCTCCATCTCCTGCCATCGTTAACGTTAACAATAAATGTGAATACCTTCTAGCCCAGTGTTCCTTGCTGTGTAGAGCAACACCGGTGGCGGTGCCATCATCATCCATAGCAACACCGCCATCGTGTATCGCAACGAATTCCGTGCTGCAACAATTGCAACGAAATTGTTACAGCAATATTTATTTAATACAAAAACTCTTGATGTCACTGGTTTTTGCCACTCTTATCCTGGGTGTAACCTCATTACCGCCTGTTATACGAATTGGTGAGTGTTAATACTAATATACTTTCCAAAAAAAAAAAAAGTTCTTAATTCAATCCATGGTTATTAGGTGCAATTTTTACAGAGGATCAAAAGGACAGTAGTACTGAATTAGCATTTAAATATGCCGTCTATAGGATAAATAAGGATAAAACAATTTTACCAAACACACAATTAGTTTACGATATAGAATATGTTCCTCGCGATGATTCATTTAGAACATCGAAAAAAGGTAGGTGTACAAGTGTCTAACCTAAGCTATCCCCCCACCAGCGGTAAGGTGGCTTTAGTTAGTATTTAACATTTGGTCCTTCGAGCCGGCTATGGCTTCTTTAAAAATGACTTCTGAACTGTTTAATTTTTTTTTTAAATTGAATTCTCTCCTCTACATAGTATGTCGTCAATTAGAAACTGGGGTCCAGGCAATATTTGGACCCTCAGATCCACTATTGGGCGGTCACATTCAATCGATATGTGAAGCGCTTGATATACCACACGTTGAGGCTCGCATCGATTTGGACCAAAGTGTTAAGGAGTTCTCAATCAATTTGTATCCATCGCAAACACATATGAACATTGCATATAGGGATTTGATGGCGTATTTGAATTGGACTAAAGTCGCAATTATCTACGAGGAGGATTATGGTAAGCTTTAGCACTAACCATACACACAGACAAATGTGAGTTTTTTTTTTTCTTTGAAAGGACTTTTCAAACAGCAAGAACTTATGAGAACAACAGCAACGTCTAGAGCTGAAATGTACATTCGACAGGCTACGCCCGAAACATATCGCCAGGTTTTAAAAGAAATCCGTCAAAAGGAAATTTACAAATTAATTGTAGATACGAATCCAAGCAATATTAATGCATTTTTTCGAGGGGTAAGTTGAAAAATTCGTAGTTAACTTGGGTGATAAGTTGAGAAAGTTCTTTTATTTTTCTGTATATTTTCGTGCAGATCCTTCAGCTGCAAATGAACGACTACAGGTATCACTACATGTTTACCACGTTCGTAAGTATTTGGAATGGAGTTTGCCTTAGATAATTTCGAAGATATGTAGCTTAGGATTGCAAAAGGTTTATTAAGGTCTAGTGAGGCACGTTACATTTTGCTAGTTGACCTCTGAGAAGGAGTTCACTTACACTAAAAGTAAGTCCGTGTTATAGGTTGGACCCCAGTCTACCCTTGAAACTTGGATCAGTTATTCAGATTATTAAGATTGTTAAAGAAGTATTCGCCTAGGTTAGGTTAGGTAAGAGTGGCAGGCCGCAGATTGCAACCTCACTTAGACCATATAAGGTCCTTTGTGTTACCACATGGATCTGTATTTCACCGGAGAAATACTACCCGCAGAACCAGCCGGAGCTTGTTATGAAGCGTTGGAGGCTGCCTATGTTTATGTCAGCCAGTTCACTAAGGTTGTGGAAAAGCCGGCTCCTAAGTATGCTCTTCTTCGAGCTGAGAGGGCCGGACGCATGTCGACATCTCTTAGGATCCAGCACAGGCCAGATTAGCCTAGAATTATTACAATAGTCAAGACGTTGTCATCTATCATTTGCTTTCGACAAGCCGTAAGCATAAATCAGATGTTTAAAAACCAACAAAAGCACTGTCACATGGTCGAAGTTCTTACTTTTTGTACCTTGAGAGCCTTGTGCGGCTTATTCTTCAGCCGCACAGTTTCCTTGGAACTCAACAGGGTGTGACATTATGCTGGTCAGCGATCTCGTTCACAGACACGCGGCAGACCTTCACTGCCCTAGATTTGATTGCGTTAGATACAAGACATCTGATCGCAGCTTGGCTGTCGATATTAATCACAATATCTACGGCCTCACTGATACCCTTGATTTTGACTTGGAAGACACTACAGTGATGAGGGAAACTGAAGGAGTGCTGAATGTCAAGGTCTTCTGAAAAGACACTGGTAAAGATAAATATAGAGCGCACTAAAGGCCTTAGGGAAATTAGAGGAGATACCGATGCACGGGTTGTAGTGATGAGAAAACACAGAGCTACATTTGTAGATCATTCGGTATAGGAAAGAATCCTTATCTTTGACAGTACATCGGAAAGTAGATTTAAGGGTAAACTGATGTGCACACGAAGCATGACGGTATGCAACTAACTATTGAACTAAGAGAGACAAGAAACTTCGCAATATCAATGTGTCACCTTTAAATCTTAACGCACAATCAGCCTCGTTGTGGTCAAAGAGTGCCTAACCCAACATACGCTCAGTCAAAAATCCTGACACTGAAGCTCGATATAAATGCGTCCGCACGTTCTTAGTTCCAAGAAAGCCAAGTTTTTGGCCACATCTCCCATCTGATTGGCAGTCGGTACAAAATCATGCCGATCACGAATGCATCTAACGTAATGTGTTGGTTGTCGTATCGATTACTGGCCGCAATCCATCATGTGGCTCCTCCTTGACTCTTGGTATAATATTTTTAACAAATTCGAAACAAATGTCTGCTCCAGCCGGTATGGGTTTTCGAATTTCCGTTCGATTAAACATAACGAAATCCCTACGAAATATGCAATTTAGGTCCGCCAGTTTAAATGTTTGCAAGATGCCTAAACGCCTTCACCGTAATAACTGAACAGTGGGTCAAAAAAAATTATAAAATTAGGTCCATCTCTCTAGACAGTAGCTTTAAGTTTTTTTTTTTTTTTTTTTATTTTTTTCTTGTTTTTAGCCAAAGTATTTTCAGTATTTCAAAGTCCTGTTTGCATCAATTTCAGGATATCGAAACGTTCGACTTGGAAGACTTCAAGTATAACAGTGTAAACATAACCGCTTTTCGTTTGGTCGATGTTGAAAGTAAGCGTTACGTCAAAATTATGGAACAAATGAAAAAGTTTCAACACAGTGGACGTAATATCCTTGATGGGAATCCTTCAATACAGGTACAAACTTCATATTGTGCCTAAATTTGGTCCACGAATTCTTACTTAAATTTATTTAAAAGACTCAACCAGCGTTAATGTTTGACTCTGTGTACGCATTTGCTGCTGGACTGATGGAATTGGACCGAAGTCATACGTTAACTTTGACAAATTTATCTTGTGACTCTGAGGAACCCTGGAGTGATGGTTTGTCACTGTACAACTATATTAATTCTGTAAGCAAGTCAATACTCAACTGTTTAGGGATAATCTTTTTAAGAGAATTTTTATCTTGAAGGCCAGCATCAGTGGACTTACAGGAAATGTAGAATTCAGTGAAGGTCGTCGCAATAATTTCAAAATCGATCTGTTAAAGCTGAAACAGGAAAGAATTCAAAAGGTCGGCTTTTGGAATCCAGAAGAGGGTGTCAACGTTACCGATCCATCGGCATTTTATGACATAAATTCCACAAACATTACCCTTGTTGTAATGACACGAAAGGTGGGTCAGCTAAAGGAGGCAAAGTAACCATTAAAATGTTTTTATCTTGAACAGGAAAAGCCCTACGTTATGGTCAAGGAAGATGCAAATTTGACAGGTAATGCTCGGTATGAGGGATTTTGCATTGATTTGCTAAAGGCAATAGCTAGTCAGGTTGGGTTTCATTATAAAATCGAACTTGTTCCCGACGCAATGTATGGGGTTTTTAATCCCGAGACGAATTCTTGGAATGGAATAGTTCGGGAGTTAATGGAGAGGGTAAGTCTGAAAAGAGAATTTATTTGGAATTTGTGACTTTTTTTTTTTTTTTTGTGTGTTTTTGTTGTTTTTATATATTTTTTCAGCGCGCAGACTTGGCAGTTGCCTCGATGACTATCAACTATGCCCGCGAGAGTGTCATTGATTTTACAAAACCATTTATGAATTTAGGTATTGGCATTTTGTTTAAGGTAAGTCAAAAAAAAAAAAAAAACCGGGACAAAAGTAAGAAGAATTTTTATTTTTTTTAATTTGTTTTTTGCTTTGTGCTTTTCTTTTTATCATGCGCCTGCAGTATGCTTGAACTCTTATAAGTGGTAGAAAATCGATTGTTAAATGTTACTATCTTTGTTAAAGCCTTTGAGTTGCTTCTTCTTACAGTCACACCTTTTTTATTCTCGTTTATCTAGGCGAATCATTGATTATGACAACGGAAAGTTGGAAAAAAAAATACTGTGAATTATAAGCAATGGCGACAATACCAATAGTTCTCCCTAGTCATTCTAGACACCAACTTCGGAGCAAAGACTGAAACCTTATATTATCTGAGTTTCAAAATTCACTACATCACGGCGCTAGTATTTACTTAATTAAGGTGGCGCTACAGTCCGCGGTGGACCTAGTCCTCAGCCCACAAGCGTCTCCAGTCAGCTCGAGTTTTGCACGCAAAGTTGGTTGAGGTCCCCTTCAACTTGCGTGCGCTACCTGAAGATTTTTCGGACCGATTTTGTGTCCATCCGCTCTATATGACCCAGCCACCTCAGTCGTTGGACCTTCACTCTTCTGGCTAAGTCGATGTTGCTGTACAGCCCGTACAGTTCGTCGTTGTATCTCCTCCTCCACTCATCGTCAATGCAGACGGGACCGAAAATCACCCTAGCAAATCCTCTCGAAGCAGCCAAGAGCACCCGCATCCATGCCTCTGCGCCGTAGAGCAGAACTGGGATAATTAAGGTCCTTATATAAGGTCACTTTTGTTGTTTGAGAGAGGGCTCTGCTAGTCAATTGCCTTCTTAGCCCAAATAAGCAGCGATTGGCAAGAGCTATTCTTCGTTTGATCTCAGTGCTGGTGTCGTTGTCTGAATTGATAGCGAAGCCTAGGTAGACAAAGTCCTTAACTACCCCAAAGTTATATCTGTCGAGGGAGACGTTCTGTCGTTGACACCATATACTTGGTCTTAACCTCATTTACCGTTAAACCCATCTTTGCCGCTTCCGTCTCAATACACGCGAAAGCACCACTGACATCGCTATTGCCGTTTGAAAAAGCATCATAAGGGTATTTTTAACCCCTTGAGCACTAGTGAATTATAAAGAAAAAAAAAAACACTTTTCATCAGCTTGTCAAAGTCTTAAAACGAGAGCTTTTAATGAGAGCTTTATCGTTTCTACCACCTATTTTGGTCTGCCTGCTTTGTTTTCAAACCAAAGTTGTACGTAATGCGTGACATGTTTTTAGTGGCGCAACGTCTTCTTCTAAAATCCCTCTTAGAACTCTTGCAAAAGCTCTGGCAACGAATCTCTTACCTTTTAGACCTGTTGGGATTTTCAGTTCTATACTTGTATCGCTAGTCATTCGTATATCATTCATAACCTTTTATATTGTCACTCACTATGCCATACACGGAGAGGTCAGTTTAACTGTCCTGTTGATGATAGCAAAAGAGCTTCTTCCACTCACCCTGTTCACCTGACCGGTACATACCGTGAACTCCCAGCTAAGCTTGCTAACTAGGTATAAGAAGAAGACTCATTTGTTTAATGTTTTTTTGTTTTTTCTTGCAACAAATATTTACACAATTATTGTATTTTTTTTATTTTTTTATTTATTTTTTGCGTCCTTCCCCTAGGTACCAACCAGCCAGCCAACACGTCTATTCTCATTTATGAACCCTTTGGCTGTGGAAATTTGGTTGTATGTGCTAGCAGCTTATCTCTTAGTATCGTTTACATTGTTCGTGATGGCACGCTTTTCCCCATATGAATGGAATAATCCGCATCCATGCTTGAAGGAATCCGATATTGTTGAAAATCAATTTTCCGTCTCGAATAGTTTTTGGTTCATAACCGGTACATTCCTCCGGCAAGGATCTGGACTTAATCCAAAGGTAAAATGTAGTTAATATCCCTTTTAAATTATAAAATAATCAGGACAAAGGAGAGTGAACAAGATTGTAAGTCACCTGGGGAGTTTCGCATTGATCTTGTTCACTTTTGTTTAAGCCTTGCTTCACTCACGCAAACTACAATTTTAGATATTTAGCGCGCTTTCCCAATAGCCCACCAGCTCGCTGTTGTGTGACACACCACCAATTACTTAAAGAACCCAATATTCATTCACCTAACGTATCTTGGCTTGACAGAAATCAGAACGGGTACAGAATCGGTTCTTCTCTTTTATGAATCCTCTTGCTGTGGAGATATGGTGCTACATAGCCATGGGCTATGTCCTTGTATCACTCACTATTTGGATTGTGGCACGGTTCTCACCGTTTGAATGGCAACCGGCGAAGCCGCCATGCTCAATGGCCTGTGAACACATGCTAAGTCGAATACGACAAGCAGCCAGGCAGCGCGAGAAAGAGCTGAAGCAAAGACCATCGCACTCAAAGGCTTTTAGTATGTTGCAGAGTTCTGTGATACCATTGGTCACATCCTCACAAGCTGCCATGTCAAGTGACCCGACCACACCCAGAAAGCTTAAGAGAGATGTGGTCAAACAAGATCAAGTGATCGATCGTGAGGAGTGTAGTGATACCGAGAGTAAGACAATATTTGTCGAGAATTTTAACAGTGAGGAGATCATTGAGGAACCTCATCAGGCAGATTCTCATGATCCTAGCCACGATCATCATAGCTATGATCACAATCATCAAAACCACGATCATGATCGGTACCAGCAGGCCAATGGAGAGCATAGTGGCGATGAAATCTGGGATTGGTGTGATCATGAGCATACGGACGAAACCGAGTTAATTAGCATTCGAAATGAGTTTACGTTGAAGAACAGTTTTTGGTTTGCGATCGGAACACTAATGCAGCAGGGATCTGACTTGTATCCAAGGGTACGATTGCAAAGAAACATTTCTTCTATAGAAAGCCCATGCAATCCCTTAAGAAATACCGAAACATATGTCTTAAATTTGTTTGTTTATTCATTTTATCCTGTAGGCTACGTCGACGAGGATCGTTGGTGGTATCTGGTGGTTTTTCACATTAATTATCATTTCATCGTACACGGCCAATTTAGCAGCTTTCTTAACTGTTGAACGTATGATTACACCGATCGAGAGTGCTGCCGATCTTGCCGAACAAACAGATATCTCCTATGGTACACTGGAAGGCGGATCAACTATGACATTTTTTAGAGTAAGTAGACAAAGACTCTGTTCTGTTCATCGATTTTAGGTTAGGTTAGGTTGGAGTGGCAGGCTGCAAATTGCAACCTCAGTTCGACCAGACAAGGTACTTTGTGTTAACACAATTGTAGATCTGTGCTTCAACCAGAAGTACTACACGCAGAACTAGCTATGAAGCGCTAAAGGCTACCTATGTTGATGTCAACCAGTTCGTTTAGGTTGTGAAAGAAGCTGGCTCCAACGTATGCTCTTCTTCGCACTGAGAGGGCCGGACATGTACAAAGGGGCTGGAGAATTATCTCCTCATCCTTCTTGCTGTGATCTAAAATGTCACCCTGTAATCTTTGTCAGGGGTCACCTCAGACACTTTCATAATTTTTTTCAAACATTCTTTTCCCTCCCGAAGGACTCGAAAATTGGAATTTATCAAAAAATGTGGCGCTACATGGAGAACCGGAAGCCATCGGTTTTCGTTAAAACCTACGAGGAAGGTATCAAACGAGTCCTTGATGGAAATTATGCATTCCTAATGGAATCCACAATGCTGGACTATGCTGTGCAAAGAGACTGTAATCTAACACAGATTGGTGGACTTTTAGACTCAAAGGGATATGGTATTGCCACGCCAAAGGGCTCCCAATGGCGAGACATCATTTCATTGGCAATACTCGAGCTACAAGAGAAGGGTATCATACAAATTCTGTACGACAAATGGTGGAAAAATACAGGCGATGTCTGTAATCGAGATGACAAAAGCAAAGAGTCAAAGGCGAACGCTTTAGGGGTGGAAAATATTGGTAACAAAATACAAATACATTTTTTTTTTTATATTTATAAATACAGTTTTCCTTTAAGGTGGAGTTTTTGTCGTTCTACTTTGTGGTCTAGCTTTGGCTGTTGTCGTAGCTATATTGGAATTTTGTTGGAATTCGAAAAAAAATGCCCAAACCGAACGACAATCGTTGTGCTCTGAAATGGCCGAAGAGTTAAGATTCGCCATGCACTGTCATGCATCGAAACAAAGACCGGCAGTTAAGAGGAACTGCACGAAATGTGCCCCAGGTACGACATATGTGCCCGGAAGCATTGGAATGTCTCACATCAACGGAGTGCATTACAATTTTTTTAATTAAAAAATTAAAAAAATAAAAAAAAATAAAAAATTCATGAAAAAATAGGGAATAGAAATAAGATTAGAGACAAATATTTATTTTAAAGGATGTTCTGAAGGATATGTGCACATATATATACTCGTATAGCATGACACTGTGAATGCAAAAGTGAAAATTAAAAAAAGAAAAAAATAAAAAAAAATTCTTCAAAAATGGAAAGCGAAAGCGTTTTTAATGGAGTGTGTGGGTTGAGTTTTGAAATAATTTTTTTTTAAACGTACTTCTGGATCTAACTCCCTTGCAGCTTTGGTGCAGATACAGTACAGCGAAAATAAAACGTTCCTACGGTTGGCAAAAGCGGGAATCGAAAGGAGGAGATGCATTGTATCCCCTTTGAAGAAACGTATTCCAGCGCAGTTCGCTTAAGAGTCGCCGTACTGAATAGCTGGACTACTTGTTTTGCCCATTTCGTTTGAAATACCCATTTCCGGTTAGAAACTGAGTGACGTAGTAGTTAACTTCACCGTTCTTTTGCCTTCTCTGTTGCCCCTTCCACTTCCCTTTTTTTTTTTGTCATAGACGTACTTTTTCTCTGCCGCCCGCGTGTAAATCGATAGGCGTCACTCCCGTGATTACAAGCATGGCACCATTCGGCACGAACTTGTAACTCGTAGAGTTCCGTGTCTCTGTATTGTGGTAATTTGCTTCCTGTACGTCCGCCAAACAGAAGGATGGCGTGACAAGTTGTCATAAGAAACCTTCGTTTGCTGGCCGTAGGACCACTGACGTTTGCCAACAATCTGCTTAGCTACGTTGTTACCTTCGCAGCTCGTTCAGATGCAGACTTTATCTGTTGCACGAAAGTAGGTCGACTACCATAAACCTAATAGAATTTATAGCCTTTGCCCTCTCAGCTCTCGAGAATGGTAACGAAGTCGACGTTATAGCTACCGATTTCAGCAAGGCTTTTGATAAAATCTCCCATCAATTAATGCTTTTCAAACTGTCTGCCATCGGCTTCGAACCCATACTGTTGAAATTTTACAGTGTTCGATTTAGATCCACCCACTCTGTTCCTTTTTTAGCCACCTCCGGTGTTCCCCAAGGCAGCCATCTGGGTCCCCTTCTTTTCATACTCACTATTAACGATATCGATAGGATCATCAAACACTCGTCCGTCTCCCTTTACGCCGACGATACAAAATTTTTACATCCCAAGACTCTCTCCTCCTTCAACAAGACCTCGATAGTTTTTCGATCTGGTGCCTTGAATTAAATATTGCCAAATGCCAATCCATTACCTTTTCTCATAAGCGGCACCGATCTCCTCCCCGACTCTACCTTCTGCACAATCAACCTGTCTCTTTCGTTCAATCTCTTTGTGACCTCGGCATTTTGTGTGATAGAGAGCTCAATTTCCGTTCACATATTGATGAAATAATCCTTAAGGCCAATTCTGTATTTGGCTTTGTAAAACGGTGGTTCAATGAATTCAAAAACCCATACGTAACTAGGTCTCTCCACAGTGTATGCCAGTCAAGTGTGGTACCCGTACCATCGCGTGCACATCTCGAGAATCGAAAGCATCCAGCGCCGTTTTTCTTCGATTTACTCTCCGAGGTCTGCCCAAGAACGACTTTTTTACTCTCCCTCCCATTCAAAACCGTCCAGAGATGTAAGTATACCGGTCTCATGACGTGGTTGAGTTTTCTTTGTGCGCCATCAGTGTCTTACCAGGAAGACGTCTTTGGGCATCTCCATACTAATCCCTTTGGGATACAAAACTTTGCCATTGCCATAACGATGCAATTCATCTTGGATGGTGTTGGCGGTTTTCCTAGGGAATTTTTCCCAGTGTCTGCCTCCTCGCCTTCGGAGTCGAGTCTACTATTGGGATTTTACAGCTGACGACAGGGCGGTGTTGACTCTCTGGGAGGCATCTTTAACTCAAAAAAAAAATTGTCTCTCAAAAGTAGAAGCGGCAAGTAAAAGTTCAAGGGTAGTCCTCTACTCCACCACTAAATAACACAAAATGAATCAAAACAACTTGTATGTAACGATGGTTTACAGTTTTTTATTCGACATACAATACATTTTCCAATCCAATAGATGAAACTTTAAGATTTTGAAACCAAAGTTTTTGTTTTTTTAACTAGAGAAGTACAAGTGTTAAGTTTTAAAATCGTTTCGCGAATAATTTATTAAAACGTTATCGAAGTTTAAGAATTAGTTATTGCGTATACCTAAGAGTATAGAAACACGTATGCATACACACAATATTTACAGGGAGTATTTCAGAACATGACTTCAATTCGTAGGAGGGTAACACATCGTTTAACGTTCAAAATCGGCGAACGCTTTCGTGAGCAGTGGCCAGACAAAAATGCTATGGCAACCAGATAGTACCACACACACTCGAAGGAAAAATGAACGCCTTTAAAATGGAAATAGCGGCTATAGAATTTCGCAACTTATATTATGTATGTCACATCCGATGAATAAGCTGCGTTATTTAAACTTTAATTTGGCCGATAATGACGTCTTCCCTCACGTCTTTTTTACAGATGAACCAGAAAGGTTCAATAGTTTTTTTTTTTTTTTTGTTGAAAATTGATTTATACTTGTTCGGAAACATCCCCGCACATCTAACTGTATGCATGCATAAAATAGTAAATTTATTATTATCACGGATTTTTTTTTTTAATACTTCATTTGTTTAAGTTAAACTCAAACATATTTTTACGTATGATGCGGATGCATTTTCTTTTCCATTTCGACCTCAACACGTGCCTCATCAATGCTGGAAACTGTTGGCAATCCTCCAGGCCATTGTAAATGGTCTTGCTCATGTTGCATTATAATATCAGCTTCAGCTGAAATCCATAAATTGTTATACAATGCATTGTTTTGTTTTGTTTTTTTTTTTTTTCATTTTTTTTTACCACGAATCCTATGTAACTTACTGCCATAGGCCAAGTCGCCATAGTAAGCTGTTAAAAATGTTATTGGTATTATAGGGGTCAGTGCTGTGATCCGTTTTACACGCTGATAGTAGGAGGCACATCCGAAAATCGTTGTTACCCAGAATGCTGTTAGCCAAATGAAGAGCTCACGATTTCTTGCCAAATTCATGGCCAGTTCACGTTCCTTGATCTGATAATGCATCTGTATCCATCTATCCATCTGCATACGAGAGTGTACATAAATAAAACGATGAAAGGGATGTTTCTAACTTAATGGCTTGTAAATTTCAATTCACTCACTTTCACAAGAGAACACCGAACTTACTTTTATGCGATTCATTTCGGATATAAATTCTTGGTTCCTTTTGAAGTTTTCTTGATTGTGACTGGACGACAGTAGGCTACCCATTTTGGGTGAAATTTCTTTACAAAACTTAACTCGAAGTTATATACTTTTTATTTGTTGTTAATTGTTTATTAGAAAATTAAATTTTATTTGGCGAACCATTTCAGGATGTGTGCTGAAGTTTGAGTCACGTTGCTAAACTGACTGATAAAAACAAATGACAGACAGTTGACAATGGATGCACGTTGATACTGTGTGCGTGTTATTGGTGTGCGAATCCTGAAGGAGGAAAATCGATAATCACAATTTTTATTTTTGCGCATGCAATCTAAGGTCAGCATATATACATATGTAGATATGTGTTGAAAGGAATAATCCGATAACCCTGGTGTGTATATCCTTCCTCAAAGGATTTCTATTGTGCATGTGTACTTGCTTTATGTTTGTTTATATTTGTGATAAAGTATAGCAAATTTTATGCATATTTTTTACAACGTCATGGTAGCAAAGCCTTTCGGTTCACATCAGTAGTAGTAAGTATAGAATAAGCTTTACACAACATACATATGGAATAAAAAAAATTTTAGCGGTAATCCTGTCGAGGGTAGGACTTTCAATACGTGCTCTAGAAAGCCTGGAATTCCTAGGAATTTTCTTAAATCCAGTAAAGGAAATCGTGGTTTTCTCCTTTTCCTTGTTAGTTACGTCATTTTTTAAGGCCTCGATAAGGAATATCCTGAGCATACAGACTTCCTGTTCTTGACCTATTTTGGTCGAAGTTCTTAAAGAGTACATATATTGACTTCTGTCATTTGTTGGGAGTGTGGTCCAGAGGTTGTGTGTTTTGATTGCCTACGCCATGTAAAGCTTCGCCCATACACCTCATTTTGCCAGTTTATCCAGCCGCTTAGAGCCTGACTGTTTGACACGATGGCACTGTTTTAGTTCCTGTCGATGTTGACTTGAACACACATTTTTTGATAGCCCGTGAACTTTCACACAAGTCACTCAGAGCATTTGGTTCTCTTACTATCCGTATGTTTTGTGGATTCTCAAATCAATCTGATGGCGCCATAAGTTTCCCCACTTAACTGTATTTGTACGTAGGCATCTTCCTTTTCCATTTGTGCGTGGCAGTTCAAAGTTCAATAACACCGTTCAGCTTTTACAAAAAGCAAAAGGGGATCAGAAATCTGACAGCATTTCCATAGAGTTGATGGCACCAACATGGAACAGGACTAGGGCATTTAGGGTCTTATACAGCGTTAACCTAGTTGTTCGATCAAGGGCTTTACTACTCAATCGCACGAAGAAACCGCGATTGGCTTGATATCTAAGATGGTATCATGTGGGGAATTTACTGCCAAACTTGGGAAGATAAAGTCCTTGACTATTTCAAAGTTACAGCAGTCAATTGTTTTGTCCAAACCGTCAGTGCTGAGTGTCCTGTTTGTTGACAATATACATTTGTACTGTATTTATTTCAATCAGTGCTATGCGGCTGTGTTCTTCAAATAGTTCTATTCTGGAACCTTTGCTGTTGGCATGTGAGTTTTGTGCGACTCTCACTCGAGGATGATATTGAAGAAATCGCATGACACCTCGTCGTCTTTTGTAAAGCCTAACACCTGCCTCCCATATGCATGTTCATGGGGATGATCTTTGACTTGATGCACTTAGTGGACCCAAATATATATTTTTTTCATGATATACACTAGGAGAGCGAGGACTGTTGTCCATGTCTAATAAATATCTGATCACTGCCAGTGATGACGTATAGTAGCCCATTTGACCTACATACTTATGTACATAGGTCCAGGACTGAAATAGTGTCTAAACTAAAAAGGGAGGATAAAAATGTAAAAGAAAACACAATGAATAAATAGACTACACCCTTTGTTAAATATTATAGCATCAAATATCGTCATTTGTAACTGACAGCTGTTGACAACGATAATAGGTGATATGCTGACGTGGGTATCTATCTATAACACGATTGTGTTTTCATCGGGAATCCTGAGTGTGGGTGGAGTGGAATCCTTTTGTTCTGTATAGCTTGTACGCACGTTCAATAAGTGCGTCAATATTATTGTATCCCCTACATAACAACAACTGCCTTGACTGAAAAAGAAAAAAGAAGAAAATCTTCATCAGCACCAGTGTACCTACATTGATTTGTGGTTATTCCTATACAGATTGCTCTCGATTATTTTGTTCTCTCTCTCTCTCTTTCTCGCTTTCTCTCTCTCTCTCTCTGTGAAATTCCTTTCCTACATTCTTTTTTTTTTTTTTTTTTTGGGGAATGCGCAGGGTGTTGTATCCCTCTCTTGCTTCAAATCAAAATACAAGCTCCAATTTATAAATATGTCCGCTTCGCATGTATACAGGAAAAAATATTCGAGAGGGAGAGGGTACAATCCTGTATTGTGCAACTATCAACTGTGTAACGCAAAATATAAATAATCATGTAAAGATATGTATTTTCGACGCAAATTTCATACTCTCTCCCTCCCTCTCTCCCTCACTTTCTCACTCTTTCTAGATACATGGAGGTGCTATCTTGCTATCTGCTACCAATGCCCAATTTAAAAGCAGATACTTGTACTCTCTTGGTGATTTTTGGCTATAAAAGCATTCAGTTTGTGGTATTCGGTGGTTGGCTTTAAGTATGTGCACGTTATTCCCCGCCACGGTATGAAATACGAACAAAATACAGTACAAGATACTAATAATGACAAACGGCACCCAAACGGGGGCGCAAACGTTCTATTTATTTATATTTGCTTGCGTTTATTAATGTAAAATAAGTTTTTTTTTTTTTTTTTTTTTTTTTAAATATGTTCAGCTAAGCGGTTATAAGTTTGCAAAAAAAAAAAAAATGACTTTAAACAGTGTTGCACTATAGTATCTACCTAATTTTATAAAAAATAATTGTGAAAATATATATCTACCTATATATTTATATAAATTTGTATTATTATTTATTTTTTTATTTTTTTTAAGAAAATCTTGTGCGCAAATAGTTTTTATTCTCTATTTTGTATGGTCCATGTCTTGAGGGGAAACAAAAATTAATTATTTCAAAGTGTTTTCTCTTATATGGCTTTTGTTTACATTATAAACGAATTGTGCAATGAAAAAATTTAAGAAAAAAAAAAAAAAGGAAAACAGGCAAGGGTGTGTCTTAAATAAGAAATATAAATCGAGAAAAACATATTTTAGAAGAGAAACTTCGGTAATATTAAATTTTTGGATTACTATGTCTTAACCCTAATCCCCCATCCTCCGATTCGAACCGGGGAAACACAGGCTAACATGATAGTCAGTATACAATTGGTTTGGTTTGCTTACGTTTACTATATTAGCAGTGTGGCGGCAAAAAGTTCCTTTGTCTGACAATAATTGTTAAAGGTGAAGGTGCTTGGTAGTTTGAATTCGGGAACCATCACCGCCACCTGGCACATGTAAATTCTGTGAGAAATATTGTAGTAAATTTGCAATGAACTTTTACATCACCAACTTGACATACTCGTATAACACGACGTTAGACTTTTTTTTTTGGCTTGCCTTGTTTCGCTCTCTCCGGCCCCATCTCCACCCTATACAAATCACACTGTGTGTCATCTTTAACAAACGTATGTGTATAGATATTTTGATATATATAATTAATTTTTTTTATTGTGTATCTCTGCTCGATTTAAAAATTTTCATAACAAGTGTGTAGAATTAAATAAAAAAAATAAAAAAATTGCAATATACATAAGTATATGTGTGTGGACAGATTATGAAGTTCGAAAAACAAGGTTGGTGGGTGAGTGAAGTAAGAATGCATATTTAATTAAGAATTTGTTTGCTTACGCACATTTTGCCTACATTTACTTATACAATATGCGTGTGGAGCGTACACACATCCTGCACGCAACAATTGATCAAGTGTTATATATCATACTTTTCCCCACACCCACCTGACCGACTAAGAGTGTTTGTTGTGTGATAGAGCGTAAGAAATATAATAATGTGTGTGTTATTATTTTGATTTTTATTTTTTTACAAAACCATTATGCAAATATAAGGACGAGAAAAAGAAAAGAAAAAAAACGTTAACAGTTGCAACCTGTGTATGGAAAAGTGCACTTGATTTAAATTCCTTTTTTTTTTTTTGTTTTCCAAATTTTGACACCATAACTGTTCAGTGAAGTATATACCCGTACCTGATTCTATATAACAGGATTCAACATCATCATATTGGTGTGAGCTTTCGGTTTTTCTACTTTGCGCCTCTAAATTTCACGATTCAAGGCCACGGTTTTCCAGTTGCTTACGCCAAATTTCCTAGCAATCCATCCAGTTAGTTCTTGGATATCTATTGTGCAGAGGTATGTAGTCCAACATACAACTTGTGTTTTCATTCTAGCAACATGTCCAGATAAGCCTCCTCCACAAAGTTTGAGCAGTTCATTGTTTTATCTTTGCCTGTTTTCTCCGTATTCATCCAGCTGTGGGACAAATTTGTCGTGTTGGATTTGTCCTTTGAATTTTCTCAAAAACTCTGCTCATAAGTGTGTCCATATTTTTGCAACTTTTTATATGTATATGTGCATACTGGGCTTAAATAATTAGTCTTGTAGGCGCAATCAGCTTACATTTCTCCGATGGAATACTTGTGTTAAAACGTCAAAGGTACCTTGTTTGTAATTGGAAGTCGTTCCTCTATGCATTATTTTTCACGAGTATCCTTGTTCGATGGTAATGTGTTTTGGGGACTTCGTTCTGTTTTCTGCTGTTGATCAGTTTCATGTACATATTTTGTTTTATTTTCATTGAAAATGAGCAACATTCAACCATATACCGTTAATTTCTAGCCGCCTATTGCGGTTAATTTCCTGTATTCGTGGAGTCCTTCAAGCATAATGGAGCATAGGGTTGAAGATGATTGTTGATAATGAATCCCCCTGCTTGACGCTACTCATGATTTTTAAAGGATTGGATACTTTTTCTGGTATAACCATTTTTCCTGTCGAGTTAGCGTGAGCATAGCTAACCTAATGAGCTTTTTGTAGATTTCCCAGTTCTATAAGAACCATCGATGACTTGTTTAAAGTCTATAAACAGCATTCTGTATGTCTATATTGTATCTTTAGGCTTTTGTCAGATTTGTTTTAGAAAGAATGCCTGTAGACCTATTGTAGATCAGGTCAGGTCTGAAGAAACACTCATGTCTGGTGGGTGACGAGTTCTGTTAGATCGCCGGAGAACATTCTCACTTTCAATGTTATCTCTATTGCTACTGAAACTATCTTCATAATCATTTTTTGTTTTGTAAGTCTAGATCAGGTCCTCCGATGGAGGCTGCCTATACAGATGTCAGCCAGTTCGCTTTGATTGTTAAAGAAGCTGGCTTCTAAGAATGCTCTTCTTCGTGATGAGAGGGGCGGACATATACAAAGAAGGTGGAGAATTGTCTCCTCCTCGTCCTAGCCTAGTCTATTGGCGTGCTTACCGAAAGTGTAGTGTACCGTTTTGACATCTAATAAACCACTGATGAGCAGTCTTTTCTATCTTATGAGACAGTAATAACGTGTAAGGTGTTCCCCTCTGTCCATCTGTGATTGGCGATGATCGCCTTTCTTTTAAGTAGAAATTTGAAGTAGGTGGCAGATGCATCCTATTCCGGAAGAATTGGCAGGGGTTGTCCCTCCGTTGGCTGGCCCTCTCTGGCGAGTTCATCAGCCATGTAGTTGCCTGGAATGTCCCTATGTCCTGGCACCCATATAAGATGAAATTTGAATTGCTCAGCCATCTCTTTAAGAGACAAGCGGCAATTTAGGGCTGTTTTTTGAGTTAAAAGCGACAGATTATGGGAATTTGATCGCGGCCTGACTATCAGTAAAAATTGTGATATCCAGAGAAGTTAGTACATTATACGTCGGCCATAATAGGGCTTCCTTGATTGCCATTATCTTGGAAGAAACTGCAATGGTCAGACAAACGGAAAGCGATGCTGCCGTTCACATCCTTAGAGAATACACACCCGTCCACTCCTGATTCTGTTTTAGAGCCATCCGGGTAGAAGCAGATCAGTCCCTTTCGTTGTAGGGATCCATCCTTTCAGTTAAGTCTAGAAGGGATAGGGTGTAGTAGGTGCTTCTAAACGATTCAGACTTCCTTCCGCAGGTTGGAACAATGGTGAAGTTCTTTAATGCGCATGGCAGCGCTGACAGTGCTTGATAACAGTAAAAGTGCCAAATGAGTTTGACTATTTTATGCCTGCTTAGACGCGTAGTATAAATTGTTGAACTTCAGAGGATATCACGAGGTTAAATGCAAACAATTTATTTCACTTCGCCATCAAGGACTATTTTTCTGAATTTTAAAAGGATTGGGCGTTCCACTACGATTTGTCGAGAGATCTCTCCACTCTTTGGATAGTTTAAGTCTGTGACTAAATTTCTGCAACGTAGATATTTTTTCAGGCGGCAGTGTCTGGTGATTTCTTTTTTTTTTGTGACGGTATCGGAAATAGCTGTTTCAAGCATGCCTTGTCCTTGTATATTAAGCGAGGCTTCTCTAGATTCTTGCATGCAAAGACCTTTTGCAGGTTTCTTGTCAAAAGTGATTTTCTTATGCAGAAGGTTTCGGTTCCAATGAATATTGCCGTGGCGCCATCTTTTGCCTATTAGTTGCCCGCCATGAGTTACATGAAGATGTAACCATCTCCCACATGCTGGTGTAGTAGACTGTACTTGTCGTCGATGTGAAGCTGATAACTAAACAAACCAGATCGCATATGTCGTGTTGCCAAGTGCGAGATCTGCGTCTTGTTTACAAGCCAACACCATCAGACACAAGAAGGCAGAGAAAGCACAAATATATTGTTGCAAGGCTGACTAAAAGCCACGCTCTGCCCACGAAAACAAATATGTATGAGTGAAAAGCGAATTAGCAAGAAGTACGTGTTGTTGTGTTGGTGGTTGGACTCATAAGTCTCGCGGGATGTTTTTTGTGTCTCTTTTGCGTCTACAGGAACTTGGTGGTATGTGAATTGGTTTTTCTATTTTCTAGGATCAATTGATGTTTATAAACATTTACAGGTGATTCGCTTATACATATACGTATATATGGTCATTAAGATTCTCCTGGCCGCTATGAATTGTAGCTAAGTCGGATCTAATATCATCATTATCGGCTGAAAAAATTAGCGACTGTATTTTCTTTACCCTTAATATACTCTATTTCAAAGTAAAACTCGTTCAATCTTATTTTCCAGCGTTGCAGTTTTGAATTTGAGTCTTTCAAGGAGTTAAGCCAGACTAACGGGCGATGGTCGGTCTGTATTATGAACCTTCGACCAATCACACTATGGAAAGTAACTCTTTTTCCATCGCGCTATAATTAGTCTCATGACAATTTAAGCGAATGCTATTGGGTGATGACTCTGCGAAACAACCGCCCCTAAAGCTGCATCGGTTGTAAAGGTGAATGTTTTTTCAAAATTTGGATATGCCAAGACTGGGCAAGTACATAAAAGTTTCTTAAGCTTGTTAAAAGACTCAATGTAGTGCGTGCAATATACAACGCTACGTATTGTAAAAACCATTTGGTCTTCTTAAATACGTTTTCGCGGAATTCATCGGCTCTAAGGAGCGGCATAGTCCCTTTTTTTTTGTGTCAAAGAGAAAATAAAACGTTGTCTGGTTAAAATGCAAGTGTAAAGATGAAAATAAATCTAAAACAAGACAATGGGTTTGTTATTCCTACGAAAAAGGTTCAAATGGAAACCAGGAAAGTACAAAAAGGATATGAATTTTGCCCACAACGACATTTTAGTAAAACTTCTTAGAAAGCAATAGGTTATCGTTTGTTGCCTGCTTTAAATTTTTTTCTTGAAATTTCATCAAACTTTTACATAACACAAATATATTTTTATATACCTTAGGTTTGGTATGTACCTAAACCCTTAAAAATGTTCTTCATTTTATAGGAAACACATTTTTGGGGGAGCAGCAAACAGCAGTTCAGAAAGAAGTGATATAAAAAAAAAAAACAAAAACACACACGCAATATGGAAGAAAGTATGATAAACCGCATGAAAATAATTTCTGCAACAAAACAAAAAACAACATAAAAGAAAATTATGGAATAAAAAACGATTTACAGAAGAACTTAAACTAAATAAAAAAAATAATAATCTATACAGTTTAATCGAACAACACCATTCGCATGTAATCAATCATCAATCATAATTTCTCAGGATAACAAGATGTATATAAATAAAGCATAAAAATAAAAAACTCCTTGACCACAAGTGAAATCGAAAACATCAATATATATTCTAAAATAGTTTAAATATTAAATAGAAATCAAAAAAACAATTACAAAAACCATCATGTAGTAAGTTTTACAGCTACAAATACATATATAAGCGTTAACCGATAAGCATTTGAAATTCTAAAATATATTATTAAATATCGCAAACGGCAATAACTTATATAATTTTTTGTCGATTTATAAGTATTATCATAGTAATAATAATCGTTAGGTATGATATTCAATTAAATTAAAAAAAAAAAAAAAACAAAAACGAGAGATACATACACTGAAGTCAAATGAGTTTGACCACCGCATTCTAAGCTTCCACCCTCGCTTGATATAGACTACAAAAAAAAAATATATATATATATATTTATACGTACGTAGCAATAATAAGGCCAACCGGGATAAGCTTAAGGGCTTATTGAAAGGCAACGGAATTTTTAATACCCATTGGTCAATTTGAAACATTCCACCACACAGTATGGCCTCGGTCGCCGCTTGGCTGCCATTTGCACGGGCGGCGGCCATTGGTTGGGTACCAATTGCAACGCACCCTTTACCCCCACCGCCGATACCAAAAGATCGTAGAAAAACTGATGACGAGAAACTGCTTATAAACGTATCTGGACGTCGTTTCGAAACATGGCGTAATACCCTCGAAAAATATCCCGATACACTGCTCGGCTCCAACGAACGTGAATTCTTTTACGACGAAGACTGTAAAGAATATTTTTTCGATCGGGATCCAGATATATTCCGACACATTCTAAATTATTATCGAACCGGTAAATTACATTATCCAAAGCACGAATGCTTAACTAGTTATGACGAGGAGTTGGCATTTTTCGGCATTATGCCAGACGTTATTGGCGATTGCTGTTACGAGGATTATCGGGATCGAAAGCGTGAGAATGCGGAACGTTTAATGGACGACAAACTATCAGAGAATGGAGATCAAAATCTACAACAATTGACAAATATAAGACAGAAAATGTGGCGAGCCTTTGAGAATCCACATACATCGACAGCGGCATTGGTATTCTATTATGTGACTGGATTCTTTATTGCCGTTTCGGTGATGGCCAATGTTGTAGAGACCGTACCATGTGGTCATCGGCCCGGACGTGCCGGGACATTACCATGTGGCGAACGTTATAAAATTGTATTCTTTTGCTTGGACACAGCTTGTGTGATGATCTTTACGGCGGAATACCTATTGCGATTGTTTGCTGCACCAGATCGTTGCAAATTCGTACGAAGTGTGATGAGTATCATCGATGTGGTGGCCATTTTACCATATTACATTGGTTTGGGCATAACGGACAATGATGACGTTTCCGGGGCGTTTGTGACACTTCGCGTATTTCGAGTGTTTCGTATTTTTAAATTTTCACGACATTCACAAGGATTACGTATCCTTGGATACACGCTTAAATCATGCGCCTCCGAGTTGGGTTTTCTTGTATTCTCACTGGCCATGGCTATAATTATATTCGCAACGGTTATGTTTTATGCTGAGAAAAATGTCAATGGAACTAACTTCACCTCAATACCAGCTGCCTTTTGGTATACAATAGTAACGATGACAACCTTGGGGTAAGTTAAATAAAAAATAAAAACAAATTTTCTTCTTTTGTAGTACATTAGTATCACATCAATTAGGGGTTAGATTTGAAGGAAATCCTCATGTTTGAATAGGGGATGCTTCGGAAGCGACACTTGCAGGGTCAGAGCCTGAACTGACGTCGCCTTCCATCCTTAACTAGAGTCTAGAGTCCACGATTGCGTGATCTTTAAACCACAGGAGGTCCAGTCTTTCACTTCATCGTGGATCATTTGGCCATTTGCTCGACCAGTGGTGTCGAAGGATTTTTTGCTTTCTTGACTACATCCACATCATAATACGTCTATAATATTAGACGTAGAATTTTCCCTTTGAAGGATCCCCGGATCTGCTCCGCTGTCTAACATATCGTCCAGCATTTAGCTCCATAAAGCAAGACAAGCAGGATTATAGTTTTGTTGAGCATGATTTTGGAGCTGCGAAATAGGTGTCTGGTTCCTGGGTGTTTGGACTGAAGTAGCAACTTAGGGAAGAATTGCAATCGACAGAAAAAAATGTTTTCGAGATTTTAACAGAGATTCACATTACGATACCCTAGAAATCATTTGCACCCTATTTTCGAAGTATCGTTTGTGTGTGCGCGGTTTGGTTTTTTTGGTTGCGCCAATGGATGTGGAATTTTCTAAAGATACTGGTAGCCCAGGCTTCTAGCATGCACGATTCACAAACCTCAGTAGTGGCAGAAATACGTCTACGTACTAACCCACAACCTACACGCTTCAAACACTCTCCCTGCGGGACTGCCGTTAGATATTCCATCACGCGGCTGGATAGCAATTTATGCTTTGTTCTCCATATTTGCGGATTCTTCTTGCTTCATTCTTTCTAGTCGTCGCAGCTTGTTTTGCACATTTATTACTAGTGTGCAGATTTGCGTCCAGTTGTCCTCCGAGCGCACCATGCCATTTATAAGACTGCGATGACCATTTCGCCAATGTTGAAAACGTCTGCATTAGAGTACTGCGTGCTCGGGATCTTTTTCTTCATCTGAGCATTCTGAGCAGTGGCACTATCGTACCCAAATCGGGGCAAGTATTTCCGATAGTCGAGGTGACCAAACAGAAACTGCGTATGGTGATAGTTGCAGCTGCCATGCGATAGGTTTGTCCACACTTCGAAGACAGCTGATGCTGAAATATTTGAAGAAATGCTTTTAAAAAAAAGGTGTTCGTTGCAATGTTTGTTGTGATATAATGCAGTACAAAGTGGGAAGTACAGTACAGTACAGGCCCATTCTGCTTGTTTGAGTTTAGTCGTGGTCTTTGGCTATCATTTCTGTTCTAAGGGTCAATTTGTTGTAAAACAAAAACAAAAAAAAACCAATCATCAGCGAAATGTTAAGATGAATTCTCTCTCAATTACAGTTATGGTGATATGGTACCAGAAACAATAGCTGGCAAAATAGTTGGTGGCGTATGCTCTCTTAGTGGTGTATTGGTGATCGCCCTTCCAGTACCTGTTATTGTGTCAAACTTTAGTCGAATCTATCATCAGAATCAACGAGCTGACAAACGCAAGGCTCAACGGGTAAAATACACTTATAAAAATATGACAACAATTAATTTTAAATTTTTTTTATTTGCATTTTATTTTTATTTACAATTAAAGAAAGCACGTTTGGCGCGTATTAGAATTGCAAAAGCCTCATCTGGTGCTGCATTTGTTAATAAAAAGAAAGCAGCCGAAGCTCGATGGGCTGCTCAGGAATCTGGTATTGAGTTGGATGACAACTATCGTGATGAGGACATATTTGAGCTGCAACATCATCATTTGTTAAGATGTTTGGAAAAAACCACGGTATGAGGATTGTATCCAATTAGAAAATGTAGAAAAATATACATATATAAAAAATCATAAAATTCGGAGACTTACATATTTACATATTATATTTATTTTTAAAAAATTATTTATTTTCTATAATTTTATAATTCTCTAATTTAAGTATTTTCCAAAAACATGAAAAAAAAACTTTCTTATTATTTTAAATAAAATAAAATCATCTAAACACTAAACTCAATCGTACACTAATAGTCTAATATGCGAAATATATTGTTAACTTATTACTTTTATAATATGTATTATTAAATTAATTTGTTTTTTTTGCGTTTTATTATTATATATATACGTATTTTATTTTGTTTTTTCTAAAGCTATTAGACACATATTGTACACACTTTTATACCTTAATTATGTATATGTTTAATAAGTCTAATTTATTTATTTAATTTATTTGTTATACATGTATTTAATTATTTATTTGGTTAATATAGCTGTTTATTTACAATTTATTTGTTTGTTTTATTTTTTATTATTTATTTTCTTTTTAAATATTCTAAATGCGTATTTGAAATTTTACAAAAGCTAGCATCAAATTGTTTTCAAAAGAAGAAATCAAAAGTGCGATTCCGGGTGTGTGTATTATAAACTATTGAAAATATTATAGTGATTGAAATTTGTTTGTTCTTTTTTTTTTTGTTTTTTTTTGTTTTTTTTTTCTTGAGAAATGAGAGAAAAAATCCTTATGGGATATGTATTGCCCTAGGCTATGATTTCTAGTGGCGGACCATGTGAGAACATATCTTGGTGAGTGAGAGGATTAACTTATCTCGTTTGTGTTTCAATTGTGGTCGTCTCGCTAAAATAAAAAAAAAAAGTTCCCTTAATAGCCGGTCACTGTATTTGTAACGCACAAACCCTTAACGGATTTTTTTTTTTGTTATTTTTTTTACAGCTCAAAATGGCAAGCAAATTTAAAACCTAATTTGCCTGATGTTTGTTATAGTTTTTCTTGTCTAATTTATTTTGCCGTCAACTTGTATATTTATTTATTTAATTTTTTTAATTTTGATTTTTGATCTCCTTATTCGTCAAGAGCCAGTATGATATTTAATGCAGTAAATGTGGAAGCTGAACTTTTGAAAACCAAACCAGTACCCTCTAGTTATCCGTAACGCAGAATTAAAAGGGAGGGTATGTCCTCAAAAAACCATCGAAGATAAAGTACTGTTTTCATTATTTTCTTATTTTATTCACGAGCGCTTGAAGGGGCTTTATGATGATATTCACACAGCACTAGTAGTGATTTTGAAATTCAGGTGGTACTAGTTTTCAGTCCTTTGCTCCAAGGGTGCTGTCGATAATAACCAGGGAGAATGTTGCCATTGCTTATAATTCACAGTTTTTCTTTCGAACATCCTGATGTTATTATCACTACTCAGTACGATCAACACTCTAAGTCGTAGGACTGTAGATGAACATTTTCCTATGCCTAGCATAATCGTTGGTATGCATCACTTTTGAGATAGTGGCAGATTAACTCTCACACCGTTAACGCACGGTGACTTAAATGCCCTCCCTACATCGTTCAACTCGGTCATATGGGGCTCTATGGGTGTTATTGGATTTCTGGCGAGATGAGACTCTTTCCCGCCATATACGATTTGCGCCAACATTGTGATGACTATTTTTAATTTTGAACGTCTTAACTGTAACCACTCGATACTGATGTTTTATACACGAAATCGACTACACCGAGTCAAAAGTTTCCGGACGCGACGAAACGAATCCAAAATGGTGGTGTGGTGCGCCCCACTCCGCCCCGCACATGACAATACAATCCCAATTAGATGAAATAAATTCTTTGATTCTTTATCTATCACGTGATATATTTTGATTTTCGATGTAAACAATAGTTTTTGAGTTGCAATACGAAACTCGATCCCCTAATTTCGTTATCATTGTAGTTTCTGTTATACAAAGCAAATTTATAGACGTATTCACGTCGAACACCAGTAGGAATGTGTGCCATCTCATCTAAATTTTATCTATCAATCTATTGGTTTTAAATTTGTACCAATGTCCACTTGGCTATTTTTAACTTTCACGACTCCCGGCTCCAGATCGGTAATGCACATTCGCTCTAAGTGGCTCAACCATCTATAACCGAATCGGTCTTACCTCAAAAAATTAACCAACGGTTTCTATATTAAATTTTGAGATTTTCCATTAAGAAGATAGAACAACCCGTTCAATATTTCACCCGCAATACGCGTCATCAATTTACCCTTAATCCTACTTTCGGATGTACTGTCAAATAAGAAGCTAGGGCTTGGTTAGTTTTGACTACTTCGTTATACTTATGATAAATGACAAGTGTTATACTTGTATTCCATTTCTTCTGTTCTTTTTTTCTGGTATTTTCTTGAAATTATCTCCGCAGTTTGATCAGCGGAATATCAATTTCTTGTGTAAGATATTCACCAACTATCTCTGTTTTCAGGCCAGAGACCCTCCACCCACCCACTTCTTCCAGTTTACTAAACCAAGGATTCTAGCGTTCGCTGGAATGCTGGATCTTTTCTTCGTAAACCAGGTGACTGGGTTTCAAATCCCTCCCCTTAGTCCATTCTCGTCCATTCGCTCAGTGTGGCCGAAACGGTCAATGGATTCTTGCTCTCTGGACTACATCCACATCTTATATACAGCTCGTAAAACCATCCGCGCAAATACCACCAAATATTCGATGTAGAATTTTTCTCTCCATGAATTCCAAGGTCTGCTCCGCTTTCTTACTTATTGTCCAGCATTCAGTTCCGTTAAGCTAGACTGGCTATATCAGAGCTCAGCACACGTAAAACCATGAAGAGATTCTCCTTACTCATTACTCGTTAAACGAATTGGATTCTGCTGAAGCGTAGGAGGTTTCTGAGATCTTCAAGTCAAGTCAAATCTTCATAGTAAAATTGCTGATTGTCTCTCATAGAGATGACCTATCACATATTTTTGCCCATCCGTCGGTGTAAAAGTGAGTTTAATTATCTTCCTCTCAAAATGACCTGAAGGGAATGGTAACAAGGTAGTTCTTATTAAAGCTTAGCTTGGGTGTGTCTTTTTTTGTTGATAGTTTGGACCCTAGTTGCTTGAATAAACCTAAGTAGCAACAATTGCCTTAATCGTATCCCGATGTCATTGTGACAACAAATAAAATCGAAGCACTAATTTTCTTGATATATCTTGTATAACATAAAAATGGCGAGCAAAAAAAAGTCGGTACCGGTACAGCGTAAAAAAAAAAACGCCCTCATAAATTTAGATAGCCTTTACTAGCTTTCAGCGAATGTGTTGTCATGTAATGCTCCAACCAATTTCAGCAGTGCCTAAGCGACATGTTTGTGCTTATTGAAAATATGTGTATGTATTGTCAACCACCTTTCTCCATAAATATTGTGAATACCGCAGACGCTTTGTGTAGAACTATTACATAGGGTCATCCAACAAGTAGTGTCATTTTAAATTAATAGAACAACGCAACATTTTGATGAAAAGCGGTGATATTTTTATTTCAATTTAAAGTACAAACTCTGAAGTTAGCAATGGAATACAATATCTGCCAAATGTCCGCCTCGACTCTGCCATTCTGTCATTCTTTGGATGACATTTTTCAACACCTATTTCAGTACTAACAGCTCTGACAACATTGCCGTAGACTTTATCTTTAACATAGCCCCCGCAAGATCTTGGCGACCAATTGCAGTCTCCATTTCGAGAAATCACACGTCCAGGAAATCTATCACTCAAAAGAGCCATTATTTCACCAGCTTTGTGGCAAGTGGCCACAAGTGGCCATCGTACGGTGGCACCAGCAAAATTTTCCAAAAAATATGGCCCAATGACACCGTCACCCTAAAAACGGCACCTAACTGTCACTTGTTGTTGTTGTGGATGGAGTGGTTGTACCGCTATTTCTATTGGGTTCTTGGAGCCCCAGATGCGACTGTTTTGTTTGTTTACGTACGCAGGCAAATGGAAATGAGCCTCATCACTTAGAACAATTTTGTGTAAAAAATCATCAAGCACCCAATTCAATTCTTGTGTCAACTGGACCATATAAGCCTTGTAGGCCAAGTGATTGCGTCTCAAAATAGACACACCTAGGTTTTGAGTCACTCTCTCAGCTATTGCGGCAATATTTTCAGTTGTCCTTGCCGGACAAACACGAGTTGGAGTCTTTACATTACTAGCCTATCCGAGGCGTTCCAATTTATCAATTAAATTCACTATTGCTGTGCGAGAAGGCGCTTGATGATGACCAAAGGCAGTACGAACTTTACGAAATGTTTTTGCACGATATTTTCACCGTTTTTACATATCAAACGTCATCGCAATGAGTAGTTGAATGTTGACAGTTCAACAATGGCGCGAAAAAAGACACCCCTTGTTGGATGACCCTATATTAATTATTTTTCATGATTTTTAATTTTTAATTTTTTATTTATATTTTTTCGTTTTATTCATTTTCCTTATTATCTTCCTATGATTTGTGTACACTTTTTGTATTATACATCAAAAGCTCATTCCTGTTTGTAACAAAAAAAAAAAAAAAAAAAACAAAAAACTTTACACGCAACTACATGTGCGCTTTTGTAAATAACTTTAAAATACATTTGGTTTTTTGTTTTGTTTTTTTTTAATATTTGCTCTAGGATCGCGAATTTGTCGAGCTTGATATACCATATAACGGTCAACCGAAACGTCCCGGTTCGCCATCGCCTATGGCTAGTCCCGCTCATTCCACAAATAGTGCCGTGGGCCTAATGCAATCGTGCTGTGGTCGTTGTTGTTCACAGCGTTATCAGGTTAGTATACACCAGCTTATGCTTATTACTTTTGATGTACTACTTATTGATTTTATTTAATCAACTTGGTTTGTGTTATAAACTAAAAGATGGAGTTTTAAATGGTTACAAAGCTTCTAAATGTTAACGAGTAAGATTTAGAAGTTGTA
This sequence comes from Criorhina ranunculi, assembly GCA_951813785.1. Classification (NCBI taxonomy): domain Eukaryota; kingdom Metazoa; phylum Arthropoda; class Insecta; order Diptera; family Syrphidae; genus Criorhina; species Criorhina ranunculi. The sequence goes on along the minus strand of OX638386.1, from coordinate 3,761,647 downwards.
TTCTTCTACTTGTGCTCCATAAAATAAATTTAAAAAAATATATAAAAAAACATTTAAATTAAAAATATGCTGCATAAATGTGTGTATTTGTGTTTTTATTTTTATTTTTTTATTTATATTTTATGTATGAATTTTATAAATGATTTAAAATAAAAATATGTTTTATACAATAAATGCTCTTTTTGCATGCTTTCGTTTTTGTGTAAAATAAAAAGAAATATATCTCGAATATACACGTAAGGGAATGATTTATATATATGTAATAAAAATTTATTTTATATTTTAGATTGCTTATTTTATTTTGATTCTTCCTTCAAGCACGTACTTATTTTTATAAAATGAAAAAATAAAATAAAATTAAGTTATCGTTCCAATTTAGACTGGTATATGATGATTTACGTATATTTTTATTATTATCTATAACTATTGCTATAACCATCTTTCACTTATACGGTTGTTACATATGACTTTTTCACATCTTCCTTAGGTGTTTGGGTATTTTTAAGGTATCTATTAATGGCTGACTTCCACGTGAGCGCGGTTGATCTCCTCACTATTCTAATCGATTTTATGGGAAATAGGCTTCACTCTGAAACTGCTGCGGATATACATAAAAGTTCATAGTGTTGTGCAATGCCCACATCTGGTCTGGTGCGCCAAAAACCGTCTTGCACATTCTAGATCGAATTCAAACACGCGCGATAAAACTAATAGGTGACAGAAACATTGCGAAGTCAATAGACTGTTTCCTGTCTCTCACTGTTTTATCGATTCTTTTACAAAAAGTGCTCTAGCGAAATAGCCAGCTGCATTACGCCCCTGCAAAATTTCACCCGCAATACTCGTCATGCTTCGAATGCACATCAGTTTACCCTTAAGCCTACTTTCGGACGTACTGTCAAATATAGAGATTCTTTCTTTAGCCGTACCACACGAATGTGGAATAATCTACATAGTTCTGTGTTTCCTCATCAAGCATTTAAAACCAACGTGTATCGGTACCTCCTTCGTCTCTCCTCTAATTTTCCCTAATGCTCGTGCTCTTGGTTAAGGGTATTCATAACCCCTTTAGCGCGAGCTAATTATATTAAAAAAAAAAAAAAAACATTACCACGACGCCAGTTCTTCTGAATATTCTCATCTCGGCTATATGTAGCCAACATTCGGCAACGTTTGTCATAACTAGACGCACTGGTGTCTTGTAGACTTTGCCTTTGATGTAACTCAGCTTTTTCTTGTTACACTGCTCCCCAGACAACTTTCTTCACTATTATCAACCAACCGGTATATGGTGAACAACATCTGCATCTAAAGTCCCATCTTTACTGACAATTGTGCCAAGATGTGTAAAGTTGTCGACCTCTTTAAGTGGAACATCTTGGGTGGCCATGGTGTAGTGGTTGCGTTATTGCTGGTCACGCTGAAAGTTCCAGGTTCGAATCGCGATGTCAAAAAACAAAGTCGATTAAGTGCGAAAAAAAAAAGAAAACTGACGTCAACTCTACTGCATAGGCATAATACTGTACTGGCAGTAGGGTGGTCATATGGCTTGAAAATGTTGACCGTACTAATGAAATCGGGATGCTCGAAAGAAATACTGTGAATTATAAGCAATGGCAACAGTACCAATAATTCTACCCCAGTCATTCTGGACATCACCCTCGGAGCAAACAGACTGAAACCTTATACCACCTCTGAGTTGCAAAATCACTACAACAACACTGGATCTGTGTGAATAGCATCATAAGGGTATTCATAACCCCTTTGGCGCTTGTGAATTATAAAAAAAAATAACGAATAATGCTGACACCTTTAACTGGCTTTCTCAAATGCCGATCTCCAGAGAGAGAGTTCCACTCAGGAGGGTCATGACAAAATTGAAGAGTAGGAGGCTCAGTGTCGTACATCGCCACACTGAATCCATCACTCGTTCTAACTGGGGTGTTCATTTTTAATGTGACGTTGCGATACATTTCCCTTAGTGCTTGCTAATGAAGTTTTCATGGCACCCCCTCGAATGCTTTTTCGAGTTCGATGAATGTGAAAGTATTTTTCATTGTTCCTATGCTTCTCTATAAGAATCAAGAGCGTCCTTGGTGAATTTCACGAGGCTCAATCACTTCCAATAACGCTTTTGTGCTTGTACGCCAAATATTTGTATTTATATTTGTTTGCCATTAGGTTGTGGCCTATGAGGATGCTGATCACAAGTGCCAAGTCCGATCTGTCCAGCGTAAGTTTTTCTTTTGTTTTCCTTTTACTGTGTTGTTGCCATGCAGCATTTTGGGATTGTGCTCTATCTCTTGACGGCAAGTTACCAGAAATACTCGTATGACCATAGGTCTTATTTTAGAACTGCTATAGGAATCAGAAGCGAGTGATTGACCACTGGTTGGTTCAGTTTTGACTCCATTCTTGGCAGTTAATCGGCTTTTATGTTCCGGGACCCAACAATGTAACACTTTGTGCCTTAAGCTTAGGATTTTTGCCTAATTGTAATACCTCCTTACTAGTTTTGACTTAAGTATTGGCTTGGCTTTCGATGTGCGTATATGTCACTGTTTTTTTTGTCAGCGTTGTTACTGACGATAGTTCTCTTGGGACGTCGGTTATCGCTAGAACTTCTGCTTGGAGCATATTGGCTTTAGAAATTTCACCGACCAGGCTACTACTTCGTCTTGGCGAAAATGAATGTATTGTCGTGTTTGTCCTAACTTTCTCTTGTTAGAAAGAGAGTATTATGTAATCAGTTTTTGTTTCCATCTTCGACCATCTAGCGATATAAGTACGACCTATTTGACCCTTTTTACAAAAGATGGATGGAGCGCTCTTTGGTGCCCATTTTTTTTTTTACATATTTCTTAAATGTGTAGGTCAAGTGGTAACAGTGAATTTGGGGGCTGCTATCGGGGTCATTCTTATGGTGCTGGGTTGGGTATGTTGATGAAAGGTTGAAGTTTGTGGCTCTTTTTCGCCACCAGACCAGATACTCATAGGTTAAAATTGGCCTCATCATGGCCGTATACATTCAGTAGATTATGGCAGGTCTTGGCCCCGCGCATAGAACGTGATAGTGGATTTCTTTGTTCTTTCTAGTGTGTCTTATTTCCAGCTCAATTTGTGGTCTTTTCCAAGATACGTAGGTATTCCATTTAGTATCAGGAGCTCAAATGTTGGTCCATTTAGTTCAATTTTTTTGGGAATTAACGTCTAGACCATTTTCGTTCAGTTGTTCAGTGAATTTAGCGCGAATGGTTTTAGTTCTGAAACTAAAGGATCGGGCTAACTGCTGAGGCTTGTTGGTTGAGACCCAGATTCACTTCTACTACGCTCTAGTTCCATTAAAATATCGCCAATAAAAATGGTGATAAAACAGCCCAGTTAAGGTGTGCTTCTGTAACTAACCAATACTCCGCTAATGTGTCTTGTTTTGAGTCTTCAGCTGAGGAGAATAGGCGTCTTATGGCTTCAAGTTCGTTCCACATTGGTAAAGGCCCCTTCAATATCCAGAAAGGTTGCAGGGGTATGCATATTCTTTGTGATTAAATTTTCTATCACCATTACCATCTCATGCAATGCTGTCTATACCAATCGGTCCTTCATATATGTAACAACCTACGTTTTAATTTTCTTTTTCTTTTGTTTCTTTTCCTTCCCATTTATTTTTTTTTAACTTTTTTAATGGAACTTTTCATTAAACAAACCAAACACACAAACTATACTCTTATCAATAAACAGGCCTGTGGAAAATACATGCCAGCAGCGGGTAATGCTCAAAATAATCAGAATAACCAGCCAATGGATGGAACATATTTAGTGGAGGCATCATTTTAATTTAAAATTAAAAAAAACAAAAAAACTCAAAACTTCATTGTGTATGCAAACAGATACTACATATGGATGTCATAATTCAAAGCAAACGTTTTTTAATTTTTATTTTTCTTAGAAATTATTTATTTATTATCAAGTGAAATTTAAATTTCACTTGTATTTATAGGAAAAAACAAAAAAATTAAATAAAATAACTTTTAAATTTAAATTGTGATAATTAGAACTATGAATTTAGTCAGTAAAATGTATTCTAGACAAAAGAAAAAAACAAAAACAAATGTAATAAAACTAGTTCACAAAAAAATATGTAATTCTCAATGTACTTCGTATCGCCCCCACCAGAAAAAAAAAAAAATAGTAGAAAAAATTAATACCTAAGGGTGCATACAATTTTAACATCTAACCTTAAATGCAAAAAGTTTACAACCTTTTTTTTTTGGTTTTTTTTTTTTATAGTCCCTAATTTAAGATTTTGTAATTTTTTTAATTTTAGGGGATGGGACAAGCAGATTTTTAGAGCCCACCTTTAACATCAATAAGTTGTCTCACTTTGTTGGGCGTTAAAGATAGTAAGGTAGCGCATTTATTTTTAATTTCTTCGCCATGGAACCATACCTCAATAATTGCTGAAATGAGCTTGTTTTTTGTTGCCGTCTGCAATCCTATTTTCTAAGCCTCGCTTTAATAATGATCTGCAGATACAAAATCAAATCAGATTGATTGTTTAATTTTTTTATTTTTTATTACACGTGTCATGGAACAAGATTTTGTTGGAAAATGGCATTTCCGGTTGGCAGTTTATTTCGAATATTTGCCTTCGATCGGTAAAACAATCCCATAAAGAATAAGTTTGGCATGATGGTTAGGGGCTCGGAAAATATATGTGAATAGCAAATAGCATCTCATAAGGGTATTCCTTACCCCTTGAGGGTGAGTGAATTGAAAATTATAAAAATGACCAAGTCGGAGCTTTTCATTGTTACTTCTGCTCATGATACTAACCCAGTACCGCTGGCTCTCGTCTGAAGAAAAAAATCCAATATTTCTGTTTCCTCGCTCACTGCGTCAGTCAGAAGTTCCTTTTTGTTTTGCAACAAACGCTACCATCTGTACACTAGCCGACACCAAGTCTCTTTGTCATCCTAGGATTTATCGCGCTGTTTCGGACCACAATGTTGTCATCATGTGTCGTAGTTTTATGTTCTCAATGGTCCGTATGACTCGCAGCAATCCAACCTGTAGCCTTGTGCAACGCAATAATGCTCGAAACACTTGAATTTCCAACTCTAACATCAACTGAAATTTCCATTTCAGTGTGCTCTTCTCCAATGATGCAATACATATGTAATACATCGTTCACAATCAAGTCTTAAAGCACTTACCAAAACTTTCAAAAAACAACGCAAATATCTGAGTCTACTTTTGTTTAAAAAATGTGTTTTGCACTAATTAATTTACACAGCACTGGCAGTTAATATCCGGATTCACTTTACACATGTCTTGGCTTATTTTTTCGCACAAAGCTTAACAGTGTCACAAACATCGGTAGCATCTACCATAGCTTTGTTTCAAAATATTTTCCTTATACCTTAAGAGTTATCTTTGAAGCAAGAGAAATCAAATAATATTGGTGGAGACTTAAAACATTAGCCAAAAGACCTGAAGACTATTGCTTTTTCAAAACTAACAAACATTTCCTAGTTCCTTTTTGGATTAATCTTGTGGTACCGGTTATAGTTCACACTTTGTGGGGGGCGCCATCACCAGGTTCGTACTTTTTTCTTTTTTGCAACAAAATCCTTTTTTTGTTTCGATAAATATTAAGCTTGACTTAATAAGATTTTCTGTGTTTAAGAAAATAAATTAAAATATAAAGAATTACATATAATGTACTACGTTTTCACTAGATCAAAATAAGAGACCGTTGTTAGCTCTTCTGAATGCTTAATGTTCAGGTAAAATGTCTGATGTCAAGAAAGTAGATCAATCGAAAATAGCTGATGATAACTCTAATGAAGAGGCAGTAGGGTGTTCATATAGCTTGAAGAGAGGTAAAAAGAGAGAAAACTGTCTTTCTCTCGTACTGAGAAATGACAACAATACCAACAAAAATGCTTCTCAATTATTCTGTACTCCAGCCTCGGAGCAAAGACTGAAACCTTATACCACCAGCCCCACTCGGGCTGTGCGATAGATGGATTCATAACCCATTAAGAGGCGACAATTGTCACATTCTTTTCGAATTGAAAAGCTTAAGTCATCTAAACTAACATTTATTTTATGACCACAACATATTTTGACATAGAACTGCAATACATCTTTCCTGGTGGTAAAATGCGTCACGAAAATGTGTAACACTTTGGTAGCTTTTATATCCTTAAATAACAATCGTAAAATAATTAACCAAATGCCGATAGAAAGCTTGTGTAGTACGATTTACTATAAAACAAGTTTCAACCCTTCATCTTTCATCCCTTAAACAAGACAGCATAAAAACCAAATTCCGAATGTCAATACTTCCATTCATTCGCATTCTTTTGCATTCATTTGAAGTCTTTTGCATTCAATTACATTCCCATTCATTTGCATTCATTTGAAGTCTTTTGTATTCATTTGCATTCATTTGCATTCAAAAGACTTCAAATTAATGCAAGTGAATGGGAATGCAATTGAATGCAAAAGACTTCAAATGAATGCAAAAGAATGCGAATGAATGCAAAAGAATGCAAATGAATGGAAGTATTGACTGCCATTCATTGAATGCAAAAATTGAATGCTCATTCAATGACTTCAAAATGAAGTCACCATTCAAAAGTGAAGTCAATGAATGAATTCATTTTACATGAATTCAATTGGGTGCGTTCAGTGAATGCATTCCCAAATGAATGCATTCTTTTACAGCTCTGCCAAACGAGTGTAAGGCATTTGGCACTTCTCCAATTTATTGTATTTCCTGCCTTGTATCACACGAGGACAGTTCTCTGTCATTGATTTGTGGCGCAGTCGTATCAGCCTTTTCATTACAATGAGTAAACTTGACCTCTAATTTACAAAACTTATTAAGATCTCTAGTGAAAACTAAGTATAGTTATCGCCATTCGATTAGTCGTTCTAAAATAATTTCAAGAAAAGAAAAAAAAATAATTAATTAATTTGTTAAACTATATTAATTGTATAAATTATACATTATTTGAAATGTACAAATCTACGAAAACACCAATCAAATAAAAGTAATAACAAGATAAAGAGATATGACACAAAAAACAAAAATATATATAAAACATTTGCTAATTTATTTTTTGTGTAATTAAAACTATATTAGTTCTAGATATATGTCTGTATGTAGGTGTATCGTATTGAACTGGTTAAAAAAAAAAAAATATTAAAAATTGTTTTATATAGAAATATGTATGTTTTATATATCTAAGGTTCATTTGCGCGTACATTATATCGAATTCTTATGAGACTTTAAAGCAAAATATGCCTTTAAAGTCAAGGCACACATAATTTTGTAATTTCTAAATTTTACGATCTTATATTGGATTTTCTTTTTTATACATATGATTTTCTATAAAATTAAGTTCTTGTTCATTTTCATAAATGCATGGTCGTGTACGTAAATATAAAATTGAATGCAGAATTTTCTATAAATGCAAACATTGTTCAAATATCCGTGAGTGTGGTGATGAAAAACCTGTTATTCTGTCATTTTGTCACTCCAGAGCAGTAGTGCCAAATATTGGATTTTTTGGCCCTTCAAAGGGACTTTCGACACACTTCAAATCGTGTGAACTTGGCAACTTTATAAAATTTTTATCAACCGATTCGGAAACCGTAAGACACTGTAGCCACCGCTTATCTTCCATGACATTCGCTGGAGTAAGATACTCTTCTTGATTCTCTGCCACTGACTTTTATGTTTTCAGGAGAAATCCTTTGGTGAGTTCAGAAGAGATGCAGGATATGCCCAAACTATCACATTTGGGACCAAACCACCGCAGTTAACTAAGATATTTCCATTGTGTCTCTCGATCCCTGTGAGTTATTACAAAAAAAAAAAACATCCACGAAGAAATTACAGCGTTCATTACATAGATTTCATGACCATAGGTAGGTGAGAATTGGAACAAATACCGAGTTAAGGAACGACACTAAGCTCGGCCTTCCTCATAACAGATAGACAAAAGCTGACTCAAAATTAATTAAATTACTGCATCACTTCCATAGCTCGTTAATAAGGCCCCGAAATATTTGTACTTTTTAACCTGTTTCAAGGGGTATTCACTGACATGTGGATCAACGGTGTAAAATATGTTGGCATGTACCTTAGGTTAGGTTAGAGAGGTAGATAATCGGCGTATACCGCCAATTATGATACCTCAGAATGTAGGAGGAACTCCACCACCTACTCGTTGAACCAGTGGAACCTTTTGAAAAAGCGAACTAGGTTATTGGCATCTTGTTATCTAAGGTCACCAGTACAAAAACACCCTGGACAGGAATAGGAAAGATGGAGGATTTTTTTCTTATCTTCTTTGCCCCAGTCGAGTGGCAAAGAGGAGCGGTTTTAGTCAATAAATGGACAAATTAGTCTGCTAGTTTGTCAGAGGTCCTACCAGTTGACCACCTTTGATTAGTGTTACTGATTGCATCCTCGTCTTATATTAAAAGCTTGCATGCAACTAGTGGTACGCCAAGATTCTCTTTGTCAGGAAGAAGAATCTGTTTAATAGTATGTATCAAGTTTCGCCGTACAGCAGACTCAGCAGAGTGATGAATCGCTCTGTCGTTTCCAATGCAATCAAGAACTGTTTCTTGATGTTGGCCAGTCTGGTTTAAGAGACTTTATAACGACCCGCCAGACTACCTACAAAATGCGAATATCCCGAGTAGATTAGTATTATATTGCACCTTAGCCAAGGCAGGGTTTATTTTATCGCCATAATTTCCGTCTGGAAGATCCTTCAATGCTCCGGAAGGCGAACAACACCCACATTATTTTTATCGACCTTTTCTTTTACCAACTCTTTCTTCTTCGGGTGGATGACTAGTCGTGTACTTTCTATAATAGTTTTAGCACTTTTAAAAACAAATCAATAGAGTTTCCGTTTAGTAAATTTGTCTCTTTCAAAGTAGAAAAACATTCGCTACAGTGAATATCATTATTTTCGTTGTTTTTTTGCTCGTCATTTGATAAATTCGTTGTGTCGCCGCATTCGTTACACTAGACCACTCCCATTTTCGAATAACTTCACACCATTCAACAGATGTATAATTTTACTGATACCAAACCAACCAAGCATTTATGAAACAATGGATTTAATATTTCTGTTAAAGTCATGCACACTTTTATATGCACCTCTAGCTTAAATTCTAAAAAAAAAAGAAATTGTAATAAAAATCAAAGAAAATATCCACAAAAAAAAAGTAATTAAAGCAAAATTAGCTTATAAATTGTGTTAAACAGAAACCGATGAAATCATTAATAAGCTGCCATTTATTAATAAGAGAATTTGATATTTATAAATTAAAAAAAAATTCATTATTTATAAGGACAATTATTATTATAACTTTCATTTATAACATACGGCAATAAACCAGATTAAGAAAATCAACTATGTTATATAGTCACTGCCAGAGCGGTAGTCTATAAAAACTAACAATGAAAAACCTAATTTTATCACTCTTAAAAAGTTATTTTGCATTTCTTCTTCTTTTTTTTTCATACTCCAAAACAACTTGAAAAAAAAAGCAAAAAACCGAAACATATTCTTCCAAAATTGACAGAAAAAAAATGTATTTAAATAAATATTGATATATTTAAAAAAAAAAAATGCAAGCTTAAATATGTTAAATTGCTAAACTAAATTTTACCTTTCCTATATTGATTCTTAACCCTCTACCGCATGAATTATTGTGCGCGGAAGAAAAAAGTAAAAAAAACCGGTTGAAATAGCTTCTCTTGATTATTCTTTAAAAATAGTGATTAAAAAAAGTAGAAAAAAAAGTTTAGTTTAAAAAATAAAGTGCGAGTTTTAGCAATAATTTTTTCAACAAAAAAAAATACATTTATATTATAGGAAATTAAGTATGCATTTTTAAACTGATTGTAAACTGTATGATTGCACTTGGAACGAAATATTTTTTTCACTTTTTTTTTTTTCAATACACACCCGAGAGGAACTGAAGTGCAAATGAAAAAATCGCAGACCACCGTCATCTAGAAATTGCGAAAAGTACCATTTTGTGTTGTCAAGTGTATCCTTGTCACACAAAGCGATCATGTTTTGTTTTAATCATTTCGAATGTGATTTAGTAAAGAAAATACCGTCTGCGGTAGAGGGTTAAAAAATAAATAAATAAAACCCACACAGATACAAAATTAACATAATAGTACGAAAACAAAAATTATGAAATAATGTTACTGTAGTTTATTCGTGTATTATTTAACAGATATAAACTAGGGATTAACTGTAAGTTAAAGTAGTTGAAAAAAAAAAAAGAATATCAAATGAAATATGTATGTAATTTAATCAATTCCAATTGTCATTTAAATAAACACAAATATATACAATATACATATTAAAAAAAAAAAAAAAACATTACAAATGATCAATATATACATACATACATGTGCTGTTCATTCTGGGTAAACTAAATGATAAACTTTTAAAAAGTAAATTCCTAGCAAAACACTTCTGTCTGTTTAGTTAAAAAGTAATAAAACAAAAAAAAAAATTAAACTTCCAGTCGTTATAAATATAATTAGAACAAGTGTAATAAGAAAATTAATTAAAAAAAAAAACAAAAGTCAAAATAAAGAAAATTTCCCATCGGCAAAGACTCTTTTGTGCTTACACTCGATCTTCGTTCAACAAATGAAATACCACTGATTGCTAGGATCTTGTCCCCTCAAATCATCTAGATTTACTGACGGCGGTGTTCAAATCATTTAGATCGTTAAAGAACTATTCGTCGAAGGCGGGTTTTCCTGATGCTTGCAAGGGCAGGACACCTACAAAGGAAGAGCGCAAAAAAATCTTCCTAGCTCCTGGAGCTTCTCCAGAAACTGTTGCATACAATACCCAAACGCTGAGCATGCCAGTCAAGGATGCAGTGCCCTTTTGGGACGTTATTCGGTTTCAAGAATTTAACTCTTTTTAGTCGAACTAATGCTTTCGACCACTTTTAGGATCCAAGGTGGACCAGGTTAGCCTAGAATCGTTAAAATAGTCAAGATGTTGCCATCTATGATTTGTTTTCGGCAGACCGTCAGTATAAATTAGGTATTCTACGAACGACATAGGTGCTTTGATATGTTCGAGCTTCCAACTGTCTGTACCATGAGAGATTTGTCCGGCCTCACAGTTCCATGGAATGTAGTTGTAACCTGGAACCCAACAGAGTGTGACATTGAACTGGTGAGCGATCTCGTTCACAGGCACGCGAGATATTCCAGGAACTCGCCAGATATGGAACAATTATACCCGTGCTTCCAGAAAAAGGCACCCTGTGTACATATAAACTCAAATTTAAGCTGGGTTTTTTTTTTTTTTTTTTTTTTTTTTTTTTTTTCCCCGAGGGTAGGTGAAAATCTTACATAGACACTATGAGGATAGTGTCTCATAGTAGTGTCAGATTCCTACTGACTAAAAACACCTCCCTTCGATTTAAATTCGTTCGATATTGCAACTAAGTTAAAACTTATCAAGCAATTTTTTTATCACGAAATAAAACGTTTGGCAGGTTACTTTCCAATGAAAGATCCTGCATGTTCCGCAATTTAATCGCGGTTAGTCCTTATCTCGCCAAGTCGCAAGGTTTTGTTCTTTGTAGTCGGCGAAATAAATTGCTATCATCCAAAACAGCTAGGACTGTATTGTTAACATGTCCCATTATTCGGTTTCTATGTTTTCGCGCGAAGCTTCTAGTTTCCGCTTCGATTGCAGGAATTCCGAGATCTCTGTGGATATCGTCGTTTCTGGAATACCACGGTGCTTGGGCAATTTCTCTAAGCACTTTATTTTGGAATGTTTGTATGATATTCGCATTCGTTTTCTTGGTACAACCCCAAAGTTGTATACCGTAGGTCCATACCGGCTTTAGCACTTGCTTGTATAGAAGCAGTTTGTTCTCGGTACTGAGCTGGGAATGTTTTCCGAGTAACCAGTACATTTCTCTATATTTGATTTCGAGTTCTTTGCGTTTCATTTTCACGTGGGAATTCCACTTCAGTTTTGCGTCTAGTGTCATTCCCAGATATTTGGCTTCGTTAGCAAAGGGTATTTGGGCCAAGTTTAGAAAAATTGGCAAGTCATTCGTTTTTTTATATGTGAAGTTCACGTGGACAGATTTAGTTTCGTTGAGGGCAATCCGCCAGTCCCTCGTCCATTCGTTAACTTTATTCAGTGCGCTTTGCAGTTTTGCAGTCGTTTCTTCGACTGTTTTACCTACTGCAAGGATAGCGGTGTCATCGGCAAACGTAGCAAGGGTAGTGCCATCTTCTTTCGGTATATCACGAGTATATAACAGATAGAGAAGCGGCCCAAGAACGCTTCCTTGCGGTACGCCGGCCGAAATTTCTTTAAGCTCCGAGTATTCGTTTCCATGTCTAACACGGAAGAGTCTATTCCCGAGGTACGATTTTAGAATATCGTATAGGCATACAGGGAGAACTTGTCGTAGTTTGCATTTAAGGCCATCGTGCCACACCTTATCAAAGGCTTGCGAGACGTCAAGAAATACGCTTGAGCATATCTTTTTTTCTTCTAGTGCTTTCTCGATTACGTCAGTAATTCTATGCACCTGGTCAATCGTCGAATGCTTACTCCTGAACCCAAACTGGTGGTCAGGGATAAGACTGTTTCCTTCTATAACCGGTTGAAGGCGCCTTAGTAATAGCCTCTCGAAAATTTTGGATATGATTGGAAGAAGCGAGATTGGTCTGTACGATTTTACCTCATTTGGCGGTTTTCCTGGTTTTAAAACCATTATAACTTCCGCAACTTTCCATTGGCTCGGCACGTGTTTTAATCTGAGTGCGGCATTCATTATATGGAGAAGCTTGATTAGTGCTTTCCTAGGTAAAGCTTTGAGAATTTCTCCGGTGATTAAATCATAACCAGGAGCTTTCTTAGGTTTTAAATTCACGATCTCCTGTTTAAGTTCTGTTAGCGTTGCACTTCTGAGTATTAAATCGTCAGACGGTAATTCCGGCCTGTTAATGTCGTCGTAAACCACTTGACCATCGTGCGGTTTGAAGGTTTCTTCCAGATGAGTGGCAAAAACGTTCGCTTTTTCTTTATCTTCCCTTGCCCATTCATTTTGATTTATTTTTAAAGGTGGCGAGGGGATTTTGGGCCTTTTGGTGCCTTTTACAGCTTTCCAAAGTGAGTAATTGGAATCTTTTTTCGCTGTAAGACTTTCAAGGTAAGAGCCTATCGCACGGTTCTTAAAATCCCCAATTGTCTTCTTCAACAAATTGGACAATCGATTCAAATGTGCTTTGTGTTGCGGGGCACGACTCTGTTGCCATTTTTTACGCGCTTTCCTCTTTTCTCTGACCAAATCAATTATTTCCGGAGGATATCGTAAACCGAATTTGTCCGGCGTTTTCCTTGGGTTGGGCGTATTATTCCAGGATGCAAGCTGTATGATCTCAACGAAGCGGTCAACTTCCACCTCAAGTTCATAGGGTGTCGTGAGTGGAACGCTCAGTGCAGTATTCTCTTCAGTTTCGTTCTTAAAGCCTTCCCAGTTTGTTGTTCTACCAGTAAGTCTCGCTGGCTCTAGGTTATAGGCTAGTTTTTCGCTCAATGTCAAAATAACTGGGGAATGATCAGACGACAGATCAAAGCTCTCTTCAACTTTTATGTGATTTGTAGATATTCCTTTCACAACGAAAAAGTCGATCAGGTCAGGTATTTTCGAAGGATCAGCTGGCCAGTAAGTCGGTTTGCCCGTCGAGTGGAAATCACAGCTGAACTCCATACCTGCCCCATAGAGTATTCTTCCTTTTTGCGAGATGTATCTAGAACCCCAGAACGTATGTTTCGCATTAAAATCGCCGCCAATAATGAAATTAGGTTTCAGCGATTTAAACACATTAGTAAAATCACTTTTTTCTAGCGTGTAACGCGGAGGACAGTAGATAGATGCGATTTTAAGAGTACGCTGATTGTTTTTAACTCTAATTGTGCACAGTTGCAAGGTTTCAAGCTCTATCTTCAGGTCTTCGAATTGTTCGATGCAGTCTTTAATATACAAAGATGATCCGCCTCTCGCTTTCCCCGAGGGGTGACAAGCGTGGAAATCATTATAGCCTTTGATTTTTAAATGCGATCCATTTTTCACGTGGGTTTCAGTAATCAAGCAAATGTCAATATCTTTTTCACGCATGAATATTTCCAATTCATCGAGTTTTTGCAAAAGTCCGTTTGCATTCCAAGTACATATTTTTATCATTCGTTTTTCATTCATATTCTAGTTGAAGTACGCGTTTTCCGTGAATTACTTTCGAGCTTAACTAACCTATCGAGAATAATTGTATTTATTTTGCTTTGCTCTTCAAGTTTGGACAGAATAACTGAGAAAACGTGAGAAACAGGGTCTGTAGAAATTTCGGCGTTTTTTGGTTTTTCGGATGCCGCGGCCTGAGCGTAAGTCTGCACTCCTGCTGTCCGAGGACCATTACCCGATGGCTTTTCTAATGGTAACTTTCCAGTACCGTTTCTTTTCGGAATAAGTGTCGAGGACTTTTCTGTTGTCACTCTTTCTCTCACCTTTTTGCGCTCAGAACCCGGTGGTTTTGGTTTGAGTACTTTCTCCTGAGCGGTCTTACGCTTTGATTTAGTTAGCGGTTTTGTATTCTGAGGCTTTAGGAGCGCATCTCTCCGTTTTTGCAACTCCTTAGCTACTTCACAGCCTCTATAATTTGCCGGATGCTTTCCCTTACAATTCGCACAGGTTGCGGAGGTTTGTTTGTTTACTCCACAGTCTTGGGAGAGATGATTTCCGGCGCATTTAACACATCGCGGTTCTTTTTTGCAATACATTTGCGTGTGATTAAATCCTTGGCAACGTTTGCACTGCGGAATTATTCTTATATTTCTACGCATGGGCTCAATTTTGACCACGATATTTAGTATAATTTTAATTCGGTAGATATCGTCGATATTATCAGACTTATCGAAGGTAAGCATAAAAAGCGGAAGTCCACGTCTTATCAAGATGTCCTTGTCTATCTCCGATTGTTGCTTCTCCTTCTTGATGATATTAACGGCATCAAGAATTTTAAAGCCTTTGGCTTGAAGGTCGTTCATAACTTCTTCTTTGGTGCATGAGGGGTGGAGTCCCCTTGCTACAACACGATGTGGCCTTTCTGACTTAATTTCGAAGCTATACCACTGGATCTTCTCGGTATTAAGCTTTTGGGATACTCTGCGGTAGTCGTCGTGGTTATCGACGTTAATTTTCCACGCATTATTCCTCAAAGATGTAACCCTAAATTTCGACGTTAACGTTTCTTTGAGGAGGCTGTGCAACATATTATATTCCGCTATCCCGACGACGTTTATTGGTGGCGGTGGACGAGATTGCGCTCGAAGTTGTTTTTCTTGCGGTTCTTTATGATTATCTTCTCTAAGGGGTTCGACTTCGGGCGAAGAACCGGCTCTTCGTTTCTTACTAGGTCTTTTCTTTGGGACCCGATTCGTTTCGCGTTCTAGCTCTTCTTCGTCGGTGTGGTATTCCGGAATAGCTAAGCGTGTTGGAGTACATTCGCGTTCTTTCTGCAAATGTGTTTCCCTTAGGAACTTATTTTCTTCTTTTAATAAGTCTATCTCTTTCTTAAGATCTTGATAGAGTAGATCCATTTCGTTAAGCTTGTTTCGGAGTGCTTTATTTTCTTCCTCGAAGCTTTTATAATTCTCTGAGTCCCGTTTTTCGCGCGCTGGCGCTCCCGGCGGACTTCTTTTCCCGGAGTTATTCGATCTTGGTGAAGGAGATCGAGATACCCTTGAGCTTTTTGAAAAAGGGTCATTGGATTGCAATAAGTGGCTCTCCCCAGAATCCGTAGAGCCGACCTCCGAAGAGGGTGGATTTTCCAGTAAAGCTGGACTGCCACCTGGGGTATTATATCTTTTCGTTTTGTTCATTGCATTTTTTGTATACACTATATACTCGGTATACGGAGATTGGATTTTAGTCGCCTCTTACGACAGGCATGCCTACCTCGGGTATATTCTAAGCCCTACCCGAAGAGCTGGGTGCTGACGAGAAAACAAATTCTAGGTGGCCACGGCTGGATTTGAAACTCTCTAACAATTTAATTTCTCTAAACAGATCGCATATCAGATCTGTAATTGGCAAGCATGCAACAAGGCTGTAACATATACACCCTGTAATCGAGAAGTGACACTGCTGCCACCATGGCGGAATACTATTCTATCTCACCTTTCAGAATACTCAAAAGCATCTACTAGCATCATCTTTTGTTTTCTGATGCCTCGAAATCAAATGACAGAACTTCATTTGCTGTTGTTAATGAAAATGGTTGTATTATCAGTAAGGGCCTACTTCATTTAACTTTATCTACCTCTACGGCAGAAGCATTCGCCATTTTAAAAGCAATTCAAGCCGCAAAAAATTGAAAACAATAATCTTTACTGACAGCCTGTCTTCAATATTATTGCAGACATCCGTGATAAACATATCACCAAAAGAAGCAATCTAAGATTGGTCTGGATAGTGGATACCAGGACACGCAGACATAGCTGGTAACGAAAACGAAGATGCAGAAGCTAAATTGGCACCTTACACCAATTAAGCCAAAATGACTTTTAAAAAAAACACCTCAAAACATCTATGAGCATCAAGAGGAGAAACGCTTGATCTGAATATAAACACTTATATTCAATGCTCAGTCCAGCTGCTGTAAAAGGCATATATCCTACAAATTGACCAACCTCAAGGATAAAAACCTACATAAGGCTCAGAATGGGACATACACCCACAAACACCTAATTAACAAGGAACCTGCTCCACTTTGTGAGACCTGCAACGAAAAACCAATACTTACTTGCAATGCGTTAACATCAATTCAATCAGCAAAACCATCTCTGGAAAAGACCTCCATCAACATTTAACATTCATCTCCGACAGTAATATTAGATCTGTGCTTACGTGGTACCACTTTTCAAAAAGGGTGACAAAATGGATAAAAACAACTATAGGCCGATTTCCTTGCTACCCACAATATCTTATGTAAAGGCTGTTAAAAAGAGAATGTTTGGTTATTTGAATAATTTAATTTTTTTCTGTTCAGCGCAATTTGGGTTTGGAGGGGGTCCCGTTCCATTGAGGATGCTCTTCTAACGTTTTGCTCTTTTATTAACAAAGGACTTGATGACAAAAAATGCTGCGCCGGTCATTTCGTGGACATTACTAAAGCTTTCGATATGGTAAACCACAACATTCTTTTGTACAAGCTTTATGATGCTGGTTTTCGTAGTTCTGTGTACAATTGGTTTGTTTCTTACCTTAAAGATGGGACACAAAAAGTAAGAGTAGATGATTGCCTGCGCGACCCAAAAGTAATTTAATTGAGTGTACCACAAGGCCCCATCCTGTTTTTTGATCTACATACATTAACTCTCTGTTTGATCAACCATTTGTAGGAAAAGTTACTGCTTTTGCAGACGATCTTGGCATTACCTACGGTTCAAATAAACCATGATGTTCATTTGCTACGAATCTGGTTTGCGAAGCACAGATTAATAAATATAATGTATTTCAGCCTAAGCAAGCAGGAGTCTCCTGACTTCGAAATACATTTCTATGCACTCGGCTGTTGTCGCCACAGTATGATTAATTGTACTTGTACCGTAGAAGCCTGTAAAGCCATGTATAATGAAAGAGTGACTTGCAGTCACTGTAAACTGTTTTAAAGTTGAACTAGTAACACAATTAAGGTGCTAAGGTATTACAATAGACCAACATTTTAGATGGGGTGAACACATCTCGGTCTTAAAAAACTGTCTGCGTTCGTCTCTTCGTAGTCTTTACTGACTCAGAATTTTCTGTACAAGCCATACTTTGAAAACAGTTTACGACGCAATTTTTCATTCCAAGTTACAATATGGTATAAGTTGTTAGGGGGTGCATACTTCACCAACATCCAACCGTTTGTTGTGTTACAAAAGTGTGCCGACCGAAAAATATGTAATGCTCACCGCTTATCGCACTCTATGGTAATGTTTAGATTCTTAAAAAATTCTGCCAGTTAGGGATTTATACTATTTTAAAGTTTTTTTTAGAGATTCTTTATAAGGAGTGGATATAGGCAAAGCCCAATCTCAGACACTCATAATTTAGGAAGTATCTCCCGATAACTAGAGGGTACTGGTTTGGTTTTCAAAAGCTCAGTTTTCACATTTACTGCAACACACACCCGGAATCGCACTTTTGATTTCTTCCTTTGAAAACAAAACAAAATACGCATTTAGAATATTTAAAAAGCAAAATAAAAAATAAAAAATAAAACAAACAAATAAATTGTAGATAAACAGCTATATTAACCAAATAAATAATTAAATACATGTATAACAAATAAATTAAATAAATAAATAAGACTTATTAAACATACATAAATAAGGTGCACAATATATGTGTCTAATAGCATTAAAAAAAACAAAAATATATACGTATATATGATAAAACGCAAAAACAAATTTAATAATATGTATATTATAAAAGTTATAAGTTAACAATATATTTCGCATATTAGACTATTAGTGTACGAGTGAATTTAGTGTTTAGATGATTTTCTTTTATTTAATAATCAGCAGTTCACCCGCGGTTTCGCATGCATCAAATACATACTAAGTCACTAGAAATCGTCTGTTCCCTATGGAACCTTTAAAGATAAAAGGTAGCAAAAAGTGTCACCATTCCAATATTGAATTTTTGAAATCGGCTGAGAAGTTCCACAGATACCCGTTCCCCGTCGAATTACTATGAACTGCGAATGCATTGTAAATATCCATCAGTGATGTTCAAATCTGTGTAAACAACTATTTTTGCCTTTTTTACGTTTGAGTATTTAAAAAACGCGTAAATAAGTGTAAACAATGTAAAAATCCCGAAAAAAACGTAAAAAAGTCTTCAAAAAGGTAAAGAAGAGGTAAATAAAGTAAATTACTGAGAAAAAAGAGATAAAATCAGAGGCATTACAATAAATTTATCTCTCAAAATTGCTGGGGGTCCGCATTCCGCATCCGCATACGCTTAAAGGTTGAGAAACGTTGGATTAGAGAATTTGTTTTCAACAAATCGGGCTTTTTAATCATTTTATCGAAAAGAATATAAAAACCCATTAGTTTTTTTTTTGGATACCGCACAGTTTAATCAGATCCAACTCTCATCTTCTGTTTTGAAGCTCCCCAATTTGGATTATTTTCCATGGTTTTTTTTGTGACTTTTTTACGTTTTTTACATAAGCATAGTAAAAATTCAGCGTAAAGTAAAATAGTCGAACAACACTGGTATCCATAGAAGCAGGAATACGACCAAAGAAAAATAAATGAAAAAACTACCCCTGTGCAACCCGGCAAAATAAAAACAACATATGATCGAAAATCGATGTGCCGATGGCTACGGTTGCGCATACAATAAATCTTCAAACTTTAACACTCTGTATCTTGGTCCGTATTTATAATTTAAAAAAAAAAACGGTGAAACACGTGTTTCTTTATTTTTATTGTTGAGTTACTGCAAACATTTCAATACCATGTGAACAGCGCCACCTGTTAATTTTTTTATGTACTAAATTTTATACGCTCTTTAATACAATCTTTCGTGACGTCTATAGGCCTTCAACCCTTAACTTCTAACATGCAAAATTAAATTCCAAAAATCTTTAAATGGTGATAACTTTTCCGCCATACAATTTTAATAAAACAAAACCCATATGCTGCTCCAAATTATGCTCTGCCCACTTGTGAAAACTACGTGAAAATCCGGTCAGTAGTTTCGGAGATGCGACCGAACAAACAAACAGACAGACAGAAAAGAATTTCAAAAATCGCTAATTTCTATTCTATTACTCTTCTTTAGTTACCCCCTTTATTTTGTATTCCTTTTTCTTCAACGTTCAGACACACCGGGTTCTACTGTTAATTTTTTATACCGTGGTTTTTTCCAAATATCTTAATAAACGATGATGTTGCAGCTCATATATTTCCTCCTCACGATAGTTGTCATCCAGCTCAATACCAGATTCCTGAGCAGCCCATCGAACTTCGGCTGTTTTCTTCTTATTAACAAATGCAGCACCTGATGAGGCTTTTGCAATTTTAATACGCGCCAAACGTGCTTTCTTTAATTGTAAATAAAAAATACAAATAAAAAATTCCAAATTAATTGTGGTCATATTTTTATAAGTGTATTTTACCCGTTGAGCCTTGCGTTTGTCAGCTCGTTGATTCTGATGATAGATTCGACTAAAGTTTGACACAATAACAGGTACTGGGAGGGCGATCACCAATACACCACTAAGAGAGCATGCGCTACCAACTATTTTGCCAGCTATTGTTTCTGGTACCATATCACCATAACTGTAATTGAGAGAGAATTCATCTTAACATTTGTCTGATGATTGTTTTTTTGTTTTTTTTTACTTCCTACCTCCATAGGGGAAGTATTGCAATCACCCAAAAAAAAACAAGTTCGAGATTTTAACAGAGCTTCACATTCCGATACCCTATTTTTTTCTCCTTCGATATCTGGAGAACGGAACAACGTATGATCTTTTTTTTTTGTTTGATTTGTCTCAACGCAACTTAGAGCTGATTAGATTTTGAGCAAAATCGGTCTAGTGGATGCTGAGATATTTGAAGAAATGCTTTAAAAAATTTTGTGCTCGACAACAAGCACGTTATGGTGTTATTGGAAATAATTTTCGCTTTGACATAACGCAATACCAGGTGGGAAGTACAGGACTGGCCCCCCAGTCAAATTTTTTTCTTATATACATCAAATTGACCCAAAGACCATTGAAGTGTAATCAGGCCATCAACCAAGGAGGAAAAGTAAACAGATGTCGCTCGCTCGGACCGTGCGCGCAGTTGAACTCATGATCTAGTACTTTCATCCTTAGTTGGTTTTTGTCACTTGTCCAGCAGCAGCCGAGCGGTAAGGTTATCCTTTTTTAAAAATAAAATCGTGTGCGAACATACGATGGTTAGACCTATCATATCATATGTGTACGTCCATTGTTGGAATTCAAAGACAAGCTTACTGGCTTGGCATCAAATTATGAACTGAACGCCTACACTTTTTATTCACGCGTCGCCGCTGCCCGGTACCGTATACTTTTAGTGTTGAATGTATTATTAGTAAAAAAAATAAGAGACTGCAATTGATGTTACAGGACTTCCGAAGCATCCCCTATTCGAACATGAGGATTTCCTTAAAATCTAACCCCTAATTGATGTGATACTTATCTTCTACTAAATTAGAATATATTTTTTTTATTTTTTTTATTTGACTCACCCCAAAGTTGTCATCGTTACTATTGTATACCAAAAGGCATCCGGTATTGAGGTGAAGTTAGTTCCAATGACATTTTTCTCAGTATAGAACATAACTGTTGCGAATATGATTATAGCTATGGCCAGTGAGAATACAAGAAAACCCAACTCGGAGGCGCATGATTTAAGCGTGTATCCAAGGATACGTAATCCTTGTGAATGTCGTGAAAATTTAAAAATACGAAACACTCGAAATACGCGAAGTGTCACAAACGCCCCGGAAACGTCAGCATTGTCCGTAATCCCCAAGCCAATGTAATATGGTAAAATGGCCACCACATCGATGATACTCATCACACTTCGTACGAATTTGCAACGATTTGGTGCAGCAAACAATCGCAATAGGTATTCCGCCGTAAAGATCATCACACAAGCTGTGTCCAAGCAAAAGAATACAATTTTATAACGTTCGCCACATGGTAATGTCCCGGCACGTCCGGGCCGATGACCACATGGTACGGTCTCTACAACATTGGCCATCACCGAAACGGCAATAAAGAATCCAGTCACATAATAGAATACCAATGCCGCTGTCGATGTATGTGGATTCTCAAAGGCTCGCCACATTTTCTGTCTTATATTTGTCAATTGTTGTAGATTTTGATCTCCATTCTCTGATAGTTTGTCGTCCATTAAACGTTCCGCATTCTCACGCTTTCGATCCCGATAATCCTCGTAACAGCAATCGCTAATAACGTCCGGCATAATGCCGAAAAATGCCAACTCCTCGTCATAACTAGTAAAGCATTCGTGCTTTGGATAATGTAATTTACCGGTTCGATAATAATTTAGAATGTGTCGGAATATATCTGGATCCCGATCGAAAAAATATTCTTTACAGTTTTCGTCGTAAAAGAATTCACGTTCTTTAGAGCCGAGCAGTGTGGCGGGATATTTTTCGAGGGTGTTACGCCATGTTTCGAAACGACATCCAGATACGTTTACAAGCAGTTTCTCGTCGTCAGTAAGGACAACCGAGCCCATAATTTTTGTAATTATTTTTGAACTCTATTTAATATTTCAACTATTTAAATATATATATATTGCTGTTTTCGATTTCTCTTGTGGTAAAGGAGTATTTTGTTTTTTATTTTTATGATTAACGATTTTTTGATGGATTTTTTTTTTTATTTTGTTTAAGTTCTTCTGTAAATTGTTTTTTGCTATCAATTCTTTCTGTTCTGCTGTTTGCTGCTCCTCCAAAAATGTGTTTCCTATAAAATGAATAGATATTTAACAATATTGCTTATAACCCGTCGAAAAGAGAAGAGGTTTCAATAACTTGCTTTAAAATACGTAAATAAATAAAAAAAACAGATTAAATTAATAAATAATTAACCAAAAAATAAATAAATAAGTAACCAAAGCAACAAATGAATAACGAGGTAACGTAAAACAAATATAAATTAAGAAATTGACAGCAAATATTAAATTTATGATTACGATATGTTATAGTATTGCACTTATGATAAATCAAGTCATTGTTAGATGATAAGCAGGAGACGTTTTTCACATCTAGTTGCAACGGTTTCAGCGTTAGCTAGGCTGTGTAGTTCCTCGATGGAGAAAAACCAAGGCTGGTTAAGGATCATTTATTCAATAGTTTATTTTGTGTAATTTGAAGTCTGCGCAGATGACTTTTAGCGCATTTGCCCCAGGCAGGAGACCCATAGCCGTGTTTTTTTTTTTATAACTATGCTCACTTTAGTCAAAAAAACGATCTATACTCACTTCATCCACAGTAGCAGCCGCACCAACCAATTGGTTTGCGGCTCGATTTCTTTTTCTTCGTTTGACAGTTTGCAAATGTCAAAACCGAGGAAAAGCAACAAATACGATCGGCTAAAGGCGCTCTGGTGGTCAACTAATGTAGTTCTATCCTCACTTGCTGCTACTGGGAAATGTATCCCCACTTGGTGTGTTGTTATTGCTTTGTGTGTAAAATCTTACTGGGCTGGGTATACAGCTATCAAAAAAACACGGCTATCGACAGCTTATTTTCCTTGTTTAATTTGCACTCCTGCAGATGAATGGGTTAAGGATTCTTATCGTAGTATTAACTTTATTTATAATTTCCTGGACATGAAGATTAAAGGTTAAGCGCTTATCTAGATGCATGCCAAGATATTTTCCTCTCGTTTTTCACTCAACCTGAACTCCGTTGAATAAAAGGCTATGGCTTTTCCTTTTCGAGTCTAAAAGATAGCTTGAATCTTAGAAGCATTAATTTTAATTCTCCAGTAACTATAATACGCTTGGATTGTATTTAAAGCTGATATCAGATTAGTTTCAATGTTGAAACCAATTGCATCCGAGGATGCACGTATGCACGTATCGTCAGCAAATAAGGCTATGTTGCAGTTTGTCAGGTTGGGGAAATCCGAGGTATATACATTAAATAGGACTGGACCGAGCACAGATCCTTGAGGAACTCCTGCATCAAAAAGTTGGTTGTCTGAGAGGATTTGTTTGATGGATACATTAAAACTACGGGAAGATAGGAACGACTGAATGATTTTATCAAAATACAAGGGAAAGTTAAGGCTTAGTAAATTATGCAATAAGCCATTGTGCCAAACAGTATCGAACGGTAGTATTACCATGCCAGTGCTTTCGCCCCCTGCAAGTTGGTTTTTGATGCCGTTTGTAATACAATGTACTTGATAAGTGGTGCTATGAAATGCCCTAAAACCTAAAACCTAAAACCCTAAAATTGCTCTTTAGGTAGCACTGCGTTATTATCGACGAAGGATACAACTCTGTTCGATATTATTTTTTCTAAACACTAACTTAGAGAGCTAAGCAGACTTATTGGCCTGTAACTATAAGGCATATTAGGAGCTTTCCCAGGTTTCCAGTTATTTGGGAAGTATCCCACCCTGAGACAGCCATTAAATAGACGCTGCAAGTACTCAATAGCAGAACTTGGGAAATTTTTAAGGCAAACATTTTTGATCCCATCGAATCCCGAAGATTTCCTTGTTTTTAAATTTTAACATCATTCACACGAGGCAAAATCTTTCAAAAGTCCGTCTAATTACTCGCATACACCGATGATATTGACATATTGACGGAAGAAAGCAGCGTGATGTCAGTGGCGCTTTCGCGAGCATTAAGATGGAAGCGGCAAAGATGGGTTTAACGATAAACGACGGCAAGACCAAGTATAAGCTATTCAACACAAAACACAGACGTCCCGGACAGAACAACTCCCTCGACAGATATTACTTTCAGGTAGTTACGGACTTTGTTTACTTAGGCTCCGCTATCAATTCAGACAACTACACCAGCGCTGAGATCAAACGAAGAATAACTCTTGCCAATCGCTGCATTTTTGGGCTAAGAAGGCAATTGACTAGCAAAGCCCTCTCTGGAACATCAAAAGTGACCCTATATAAGACCTAAATAAGCCCAGTGGTGCTCTTGGCTGCTTCGAGAGGAAAACTCCTAGGGTGATTTTCGGTCCCGTCTGCATTGACGATGAGTGGAGGAGGAGATACAACGGAGGCAGCTAGCTAAAGATCGAGCTGGCTGGAGACGCTTATGGGTTGAGGCCCAGGACCACCCTGGACTCTAGCGCAACCTTAAGTGAGTAACTAAGTTTCAAAACAATGTAAGGGGTTTTCAATAGGGACATATTCTTATACCAACAAAGCCAACAACATTAGAAGAGCTCAGGAACAGTATCGAACGTGAAATTGTCAACGTTCCGGCCGATATGTGTCACTAGAATTTATGTTAAGCCTTATTGTATGCTAGCTGAGTAGACAAGTGTCCCTTGATGACGTGATGCTTGAGTGACGAAGTCGAGGGAGGCCTAGTTTGGCTTCCATTCGTATGAAGTTTTGTAGTGGTCGTAAACCCAAGATGACATTGAGTGCAGCGGTTGGTTACAAATTATAAAAAGTTTGTAACAGAAGAACTCGTGACAGGTATATGTGAAATAGGAGGGCAAAAGTAATTATCAAGTACTATAGACAAATGTATAAACTGATAACACAAGGTACTCACAAAAATGTTCAAGAAACTTTGGCACAGTTGTGTCACACCAATGTGCCACAGCACAATTCAAAACATAAGAAGTGTACTTCGCGTAGTTACGGGAAAGCAAACTCGAACGCACCTCATCCAAACTCAAGACGTACCACAACTGATAGATTGGAATCAATTCAATCTGACGTATGGGTCGGGGTCGTCGATTGGTGGGGCTCGATATGATTTGGTATTTTTAGAAGATTCCTCCAACAAAACTTTTGTCTAACATCATGCAAAATTAATCGGAAGTTCGAAAGTATTTTACATCCGTTTAAAAATGTTGTAGAGCATGTAACAGAAAAAAAGATTCAAATCCTTGTAGTACAAGAAATTCGAAAAATGTTTAAACAAATGTTTAATGAAAAGAACATCGATATGTTATACATTGCTTTACAGCAAAACGGAAAGTGCAATGTAGGAACAATAGCTTGTTTGAAATGAATCATTTGCATCTGCTTGGGATGGTATTTGTGCCGGAAGAAATGCACAAGAAATTGAATCCAAAATCCACGATATGGTGCGATTGTATGAGTCAATTCATAAAAAAAAAGGTACATACATAAGTCATGATGTAAAAATGCATTTCTCGAAACTTAATAACGTCCTAAAAAGGCACTGCATCCTTGACTCTGCGTTTAGGTATTCTTTGCCACAGTTTCTGGAGAAGCTCCAGGAGCTTCTCGTATTTCTGTTTTTTTTTTTTTTTTTTAATATATCTACATTTATTTAAATATTTTTTTATTTTGTCCACTTTGGCAGATAATGTTTTGGGTTCTTGCTTAATTTTTTCAAATTGTTTTGGAGGATGAAAAACAAGGGTAATAAATTTTAAAAAAAATTTTAAAAGTGATAAAATGAGATTTTTCATTGCAAGTTTTTATAGCCTACCGCTCCTGGAGTGAATTTAGAATTTAAGCATGACGTTAACAAAAATATTTAATCCATTGTTTCATAAATGCTTGGTTGCTTTGGTATCAGTAAAATTATACATCTGTTGAATGGTGTGAAGTTACAGAAAAATGAAATAATGGGAGTGGTCCAGTATAACGAATGCGCCGACACAACGAATTTATCAAATGACGAGCAAAAGAATAATGAAAATTCAAATTAATAATGATATTCACTGTATCGAGTGGAAAAGACTGCACTGCTATCTGACTTGCATGATTTCTGACAAGAAACACCTAGATTTGTGTTCTTATTACAGTCGAACCCGCTTGTAAATGAAATGAGGAAAAATCCAAGTTTAAATTTCAATTAACAGGGTTTTTCATTTAAGCGGACTTCGGATAATTGAAAAAAATTTCATTTAAACGGACTTTGCAAACCTGGAATATCTAAATAAAAATAAACAAAACATAACATTTTTGTGATACATTTTTATTTTTTCATTTAAGCGGAGCTTTTTCTATGAAGTGTTATACATTTTTAAAGGATTTTTCTTCAGTTAACCAAGTTTTTTACTTATGCAGGTTTCAATTAAGCGGAGTAGATTGTATGTAATTTGTGAAAAATACGCAGGGACAGATTCAATTTTTCATATAAGCGGGTTTTTCAATTAAACGAGTCTCAAATAAGCGGGTTCGACTGTATTTAACCCTCTACTGCATACTAAACCATATATGGTATTTTCTTTACTAAATCACATTCGAAATGATTAAAACACAACATGATCACTTTGTGTATATCCTTAACAACACAAAATGGTACTTTTCGCATTTATTAGATAACGGTTGTCTGCGATTTTTTCATTTGTAATTCAGTTCCTCTCGAATGTGCATTGAAAAAAAAAGTGAAAAAAAAAGTTTGGTTCTAGGTAATTGCAAATAATTGTGTTCAATTGGTAAGAACAATTAGTTTAAAAATACATTTTGGTTAAAATACTTTATTTTCCATAATATAAATGTATTTATTTTGTTTAAAAATTATTGCTAATACTCGTTTAATTAGTTTACACCATCGCACTTTATTTTTTAAACTAAACTTTTTTTTAAAACTTTTTTTAATAAATATTGTTAACAAATAATCAAGAGAAGCTATTTCAACCGTTTTTTTACTTTTTTTCTCCGCGCACATTAATTCATGCAGTAGAGGGTTAAGTTCTATGCTATGTGGATGAATTCTGGTTTTTTTTTAGAATATTTGTTTTTCCTTTTTATCAGCTGCAAAAGATTGTATGTCATCCATGGCTTTAACAATTTATTTTTGCTCGCGATTCGAGGGGAATAAGTAGTACAATTTCTGATATGATTTTTTTAAGTTTATATAGTTTATCAACACAATAGGACTTTGTTACAAATACTTCTTCACAATTAGAACTTAAATGATTAAAGGTGGAAGCATCATCAACAAGATCACTTTCAATATTTATTTAAACAAAATGCAAAATGGGAATAAATCAACAAATAAGTGTAAAAATGCACTAGATTTTAACGAGATCATTAAAAGATCGAATTACTGTGACATTTCCACCTTCAACCTTCCTCACTAGAATTTTGTTTTCTTTGTACCACACACAGTTATAACCTTTTTGCTCCTTCACCTCCTTCGCCTGCATAAACAACGCTTTGGTATATTTGGTGAAAGCGTCATTGATGTAAACATCACATCCCTTGCTACTGCTGCGGCGGCCACTGCGATCGAGGTAGCTTGTGTTCATGCTGGTCTTCTTCTTCATTTTCTCACGCATAATACGTTGCTTCAAAGCAAAGTTTGAAAATTCCACACAGACGATACTTTTGATTGGCAATGAGTGAGAGAGAACATTTTCCTTTCCTCCACTGGTTTGCACTTTTTTCACGTAACAGTTGTCGATGTCACCGTGTGTTACCTCCACCGCCAAAACATCTCGGAACAATTGCAGTACCGCACTGATTGCGTTAGAGTTATCGACCTCAGCCAAACCAGCAATTTCAATACAGTTCTTCAAAGAGCTTTGTTGTTGCCAATTGAGCCTACTTTCTAGCGTTTGAATTTTGGACTTTAGTTCTGTGTTTTCTTCTTGCAACATCCGTATGGACTGTAGAAATTGTTCTTCTTCTTTTGTTGTTGCTGCTGATGATTGGTGAGAGTTAGTTTTCTTGGACGATGTGGATGCGTGCTTGTTAATATTTTCAAACGATCCCGCCAAATGAACTGATCGCCATCTCAGCACTGAGCATTCATCACACCGAAATGGCACTAAACTGGTCTTCATATTATCTTCATCTTCTTCCACAATATTTACACATTTGTAATGGAACAAACCCTTACAATCGTTACAAACAATTTTAAGATCAAAACAGACTGAACAATTCATTTTGATGAATTAAGTTTTCAAAGAGATTTGCACCCCACGACACTCAGAAAAGAACTGATCAATAGGGTTTTCCTTAAGTAAATTTGTCACTTTGTATCTTTCGAAGTATCAACATTCGTTACAGTGAATATCATTATTATTTTGAATTTTCATTATTCTTTTGCTCGTCATTTGATAAATTCGTTGTGTCGGCGCATTCGTTATACTGGACCACTCCCATCATTTCATTTTTCTGTAACTTCACACCATTCAACAGATGTATAATTTTACTGATACCAAAGCAACCAAGCATTTATGAAACAATGGATTAAATATTTTTGTTAACGTCATGCTTAAATTCTAAATTCACTCCAGGAGCGGTAGGCTATAAAAACTTGCAATGAAAAATCTCATTTTATCACTTTTAAAATTTTTTTTAAATTTATTACCCTTGTTTTTCATCCTCCAAAACAATTTGAAAAAATTAAGCAAAAACCCAAAACATTATCTGCCAAAGTGGACAAAATAAAAAAATATTTAAGTAAATATAGATATATTAAAATAAAAAAACAAATACGAGTTTAAATATGTTAAATTGCTAATCTTAATTTTACCTTTCCTATATTGATTCCTGAAAACTAAATAAATTAAACCACACAGATACAAAATTAGCAAAATATAGTACGAAAACAAAAATTATGAAATAATGTTACTGTAGTTTATTCGTGTATTATTTAACAGGTATAAACTAGGGATTAACTGTAAGTTAAAGTAGTTAAAAAAAAAAAGAATATCAAATGATAAATAAACAGTAGAAGCCGATGTGTCTGTACAGTGAAGAAAAAGGAATAAAAAAAAAATCGATTTTTTAGAATTCTTTTCTGTCTGTCTGTCTGTCTGTCCGTTTGTTTGTTCACGCACATCTCCGAAACTACTGAACGGATTTTCATATTGTTTTCACAGGTGGACAGAGTACAATTTGGAGCAGCATACAGGTTTTGTTTTATTAAAATCGGATGTCGGAAAGAAAAGTTATCGTCATTTAAAATTTTCTGGAATTTACTTTTGTATGTTAGAGAAGTTAGAAGTTTAGGATTGGAAGGCCTATAGACGCCACGAACGATTGTTAAAAAAAAAAAAAAACACCATAAAACTTTTGTTAGAATTATAGAGGGTATACAATTTAGTACATACAAAAATCAACAGGTGGCGCTGTTCATTATTAGAACGCGCTATAGAAATGTTTGCAGTAAGAACCAATAAATTGTGACTTCTTTAAATATTCCCCTCTAACCTCTTCAAAGGTGGTAGGGTAAGATGGCAATTTGATGAAGTGAGAAGTGCACGTTAACCAAAAATATTCAAGTTTTCCGATAGGTGGCGCTGAACACTCACGCTGTTAAATCATGACGATCCGTTTTATTTTGTTGGCCAGTGTGTAGTTCTGATCTCTGTCCACGCTGGGTATGCATATGTACATATGTGCAATTAAAATCGGTTCAATAGTTTCAAATTCACAGCTGGTGGGTTGGTGAGGACAGGGGGAAGCACCGTGTACTAGCAGAGCTTCAGTTCACATTCAAGGTTTCTTCGTCATAACTTTCAACACGTCCCACGCCGCCGCTGATAGAAGCACTTAACATGGAAGCTGTAAATGTAATCTACCGGCAAGTTCAAATCGAATATAATTTAACGCATGCGGAGCTGCGAGAAGAGCTAGTATACAATATATGTACACATAAAAAAAAAAAAGAACATATATGTACATACATGTACTGTTCATTCTCGGTAAACTAAATAAGAAACTATTAAAAAGCAACTACCCAACAAAACACTAGGCTGGGCTCCACGAGCCTGGGATGGAGCCTATAAGGATCGTAGGAATGTGAAATTAGTCCTTGCAATTCGATTTGGCCCATTCGGTGGGCGGTAGGCGTGAATCTCGCTCCTCAACCAAATGCATAGAAACACTAATACATTTTGTATGGGAGACTCTTGTGCTGCTAGCAGGCACTCACCATCTACAAACCATGTGGTCTACGAGTCTGGGATGGAGCCTATAAGGATCGTAGGAACGTGAAATTAGTCCTTGCAATTCGATTTGGCCCATTCGTTGGACGGTAGGCGTGAATCTCGCTCCTCAATGAAATGCATAGAAACACTAATACATTTTGTATGGGAGACTCTTGTGCTGCTGCAGCAGGCACTCGCCATCTGCAAACCATGGGCTCTACGAGTCTGGGATGGAGCCTATAAGGATCATAGGAACGTGAAATTAGTCCCTGCAATTCGATTTGGCCCATTTGGTGGGCGGTAGTCCTGAATCTCGCTCCTCAACGAAATGCATAGAAACACTAATACATTTTGTATGGGAGACTCTTGTGCTGCTAGCAGGCACTCGTCATCTGCAAACCATGGGTTCTACGAGTCTGGGATGGAGCCTATAAGGATCGTAGGAACGTGAAATTAGTCCTTGCAATTCGATTTGGCCCATTCGTTGGACGGTAGTCGTGAATCTCGCTCCTCAATGAAATGCATAGAAACACTAATACATTTTGTATGGGAGACTCTTGTGCTGCTAGCAGGCACTCGCCATCTGCAAACCATGGGCTCTACGAGTCTGGGATGGAGCCTATAAGGATCGTAGGAATGTAAAATTAGTCCTCGCAATTTGATTTGGCCCATTCGGTGGGCGGTAGTCTTGAATCTCGCTCCTCAACCAAATGCATAGAAACACTAATACATTTTGTATGGCAGACTCTTGTGCTGCTAGCAGGCACTCGCCATCTGCAAACCATGGGCTCTACGAGTCTGGGATGGAGCCTATAAGGATCGTAGGAACGTGAAATTAGTCCCTGCAATTCGATTTGGCCCATTCGGTGGGCGGCAGTCCTGAATCTCGCTCCTCAACGAAATGCATAGAAACACTAATACATTTTGTATGGGAGACTCTTGTGCTGCTAGCAGGCACTCACCATCTGCACACCATGGGGTCTACCAGCCCGGGATGGAGCTTCTACGGATCGTAGGAATGTGAAATTAGTCCTTGCAATTCGATTTGGCCCATTCGGTGTGCGGTAGTCCTGAATCTCGCTCCTCAACGAATTGCATAGAAACACTAATACATTTTGTATGGGAGACTCTTGTCCTGCTAGCAGGCACTCGCCATCTGCAAACCATGGGCTCTACGAGTCTGGGATGGAGCCTATAAGGATCGTAGGAATGTGAAACTAGTCCTTGCAATTCAATTTGGCCCATTCGGTGGGCGGTAGGCGTGAATCTCGCTCCTCAACCAAATGCATAGAAACACTAATACATTTTGTATGGGAGACTCTTGTGCTGCTAGCAGGCACTCGTCATCTGCAAACCATGGGTTCTACGAGTCTGGGATGGAGCCTATAAGGATCGTAGGAACGTGAAATTAGTCCTTGCAATTCGATTTGGCCCATTCGGTGGGCGGTAGTCTTGAATCTCGCTCCTCAACCAAATGCATAGAAACACTAATACATTTTCTATGGGAGACTCTTGTGCTGCTAGCAGGCACTCGCCATCTGCAAACCATGGGCTCTACGAGTCTGGGATGGAGCCTATAAGGATCGTAGGAATGTAAAATTAGTCCTCGCAATTTGATTTGGCCCATTCGGTGGGCGGTAGTCTTGAATCTCGCTCCTCAACCAAATGCATAGAAACACTAATACATTTTGTATGGCAGACTCTTGTGCTGCTAGCAGGCACTCGCCATCTGCAAACCATGGGCTCTACGAGTCTGGGATGGAGCCTATAAGGATCGTAGGAACGTGAAATTAGTCCCTGCAATTCGATTTGGCCCATTCGGTGGGCGGCAGTCCTGAATCTCGCTCCTCAACGAAATGCATAGAAACACTAATACATTTTGTATGGGAGACTCTTGTGCTGCTAGCAGGCACTCACCATCTGCACACCATGGGTTCTACGAGTCTGGGATGGAGCCTATAAGGATCGTAGGAACGTGAAATTAGTCCTTGCAATTCGATTTGGCCCATTCGGTGGGCGGTAGGCGTGAATCTCGCTCCTCAATGAAATGCATAGAAACACTAATACATTTTGTATGGGAGACTCTTGTGCTGCTGCAGCAGGCACTCGCCATCTGCAAACCATGGGCTCTACGAGTCTGGGATGGAGCCTATAAGGATCGTAGGAACGTGAAATTAGTCCCTGCAATTCGATTTGGCCCATTCGGTGGGCGGTAGTCCTGAATCTCGCTCCTCAACGAAATGCATAGAAACACTAATACATTTTGTATGGGAGACTCTTGTCCTGCTAGCAGGCACTCGCCATCTGCAAACCATGGGCTCTACGAGCCCGCGATATAGCCCAAAAGGATCGTAGGAACGTGAAATTAGTCCCTGCAATTCGATTTGGCCCATTCGGTGGGCGGTAGGCGTGAATCTCGCTCCTCAATGAAATCCATAGAAACACATACATTTTGTATGGGAGACTCTTGTGCTGCTGCAGCAGGCACTCGCCATCTGCAAACCATGGGCTCTACGAGCCCGGGATATAGCCCAAAAGGATCGTAGGAACGTGAAATTAGTCCTTGCAATTCGATTTGGCCCATTCGGTGGGCGGTAGGCGTGAATCTCGCTCCTCAATGAAATCCATAGAAACACATACATTTTGTATGGGAGACTCTTGTGCTGCTAGCAGGCACTCGCCATCTGCAAACCATGGGCTCTACGAGCCCGGGATATAGCCCAAAAGGATCGTAGGAACGTGAAATTAGTCCTTGCAATTCGATTTGGCCCATTCGGTTTGCGGTAGGCGTGAATCTCGCACCTCAATGAAATCCATAGAAACACATACATTTTGTATGGGAGACTCTTGTGCTGCTAGCAGGCACTCGCCATCTGCAAACCATGGGCTCTACGAGCCCGGGATATAGCCCAAAAGGATCGAAGGAACGTGAAATTAGTCCTTGCAATTCGATTTGGCCCATTCGGTGGGCGGTAGGCGTGAATCTCGCTCCTCAATGAAATCCATAGAAACACATACATTTTGTATGGGAGACCCTTGTGCTGCTGCACCAGGCACTCGCCATCTGCAAACCATGGGCTCTACGAGCCCGGGATATAGCCCAAAAGGATCGTAGGAACGTGAAATTAGTCCTTGCAATTCGATTTGGCCCATTCGGTGGGCGGTAGGCGTGAATCTCGCTCCTCAATGAAATCCATAGAAACACATACATTTTGTATGGGAGACTCTTGTGCTGCTAGCAGGCACTCGCCATCTGCAAACCATGGGCTCTACGAGCCCGGGATATAGCCCAAAAGGATCGAAGGAACGTGAAATTAGTCCTTGGAATTCGATTTGGCCCATTCGGTGGGCGGTAGGCGTGAATCTCGCTCCTCAATGAAATCCATAGAAACACATACATTTTGTATGGGAGACTCTTGTGCTGCTAGCAGGCACTCGCCATCTGCAAACCATGGGCTCTACGAGCCCGGGATATAGCCCAAAAGGATCGTAGGAACGTGAAATTAGTCCTTGCAATTCGATTTGGCCCATTCCGTGGGCGGTAGGCGTGAATCTCGCTCCTCAATGAAATCCATAGAAACACATACATTTTGTATGGGAGACTCTTGTGCTGCTGCAGCAGGCACTCGCCATCTGCAAACCATGGGCTCTACGAGCCCGGGATATAGCCCAAAAGGATCGTGGGAACGTGAAATTAGTCCTTACAGTTCGATTTGGCCCATTCGGTGGGCGGTAGTCGTGAATCTCGCTCCTCAATCAAATCCATAGAAACACATACATTTTGTATGGGAGACTCTTGTGCTGCTAGCAGGCACTCGCCATCTGCAAACCATGGGCTCTACGAGCCCGGGATATAGCCCAAAAGGATCGTAGGAACGTGAAATTAGTCCTTGCAATTCGATTTGGCCCATTCGGTGGGCGGTAGGCGTGAATCTCGCTCCTCAATGAAATCCATAGAAACACATACATTTTGTATGGGAGACTCTTGTGCTGCTAGCAGGCACTCGCCATCTGCAAACCATGGGCTCTACGAGCCCGCGATATAGCCCAAAAGGATCGTAGGAACGTGAAATTAGTCCTTGCAATTCGACTTGGCCCAGTCGGTGGGCGGTAGGCGTGAATCTCGCTCCTCAATCAAATCCATAGAAACACATACATTTTGTATGGGAGACTCTTGTGCTGCTAGCAGGCACTCGCCATCTGCAAACCATGGGCTCTACGAGCCCGGGATATAGCCCAAAAGGATCGTAGGAACGTGAAATTAGTCCTTGCAATTCGATTTGGCCCATTCGGTGGGCGGTAGGCGTGAATCTCGCTCCTCAATGAAATCCACAGAAACACATACATTTTGTATGGGAGACTCTTGTGCTGCTAGCAGGCACTCGCCAGCTGCAAACCATGGGCTCTACGAGTCTGGGATGGAGCCTATAAGGATCGTAGGAATGTGAAATTAGTCTTTGAAATTCGATTTGGCCCATTCGGTGGGCGGCAGTCCTGAATCTCGCTCCTCAACGAAATGCATAGAAACACTAATACATTTTGTATGGGAGACTCTTGTGCTGCTGCACCAGGCACTCGCCATCTGCAAACCATGGGCTCTACGAGCCCGGGATATAGCCCAAAAGGATCGTAGGAACGTGAAATTAGTCCTTGCAATTCGATTTGGCCCATTCGGTGTGCGGTAGTCCTGAATCTCGCTCCTCAACGAAATGCATAGAAACACTAATACATTTTGTATGGGAGACTCTTGTGCTGCTAGCAGGCACTCGCCATCTGCAAACCATGGGCTCTACGGGCCCGGGATAGCGCCTATAAGGATCGTAGGAATGTGAAATTAGTCCTTGCAATTCGAATTGGCCCATTCGGTGGGCGGCAGGCGTGAATCTCGCTCCTCAACGAAATCCATAGAAACACATACATTTTGTATGGGAGACTCTTGTGCTGCTGCAGCAGGCACTCGCCATCTGCAAACCATGGGCTCTACGAGGCCGGGATATAGCCCAAAAGGATCGTAGGAACGTGAAATTAGTCCTTGCAATTCGATTTGGCCCATTCGGTGGGCGGTAGGCGTGAATCTCGCTCCTCAATGAAATCCATAGAAATACATACATTTTGTATGGGAGACTCTTGTGCTGCTGCAGCAGGCACTCGCCATCTGCAAACCATGGGCTTTACGAGCCCGGGATATAGCCCAAAAGGATCGTAGGAACGTGAAATTAGTCCTTGCTATTCGATTTGGCCCATTCGGTGGGCGGTAGGCGTGAATCTCGCTCCTCAATGAAATCCGTAGAAACACATACATTTTGTATGGGAGACTCTTGTGCTGCTGCAGCAGGCACTCGCCATCTGCAAACCATGGGCTCTACGAGCCCGGGATATTGCCCAAAGGGATCGTAGGAACGTGAAATTAGTCCTTGAAATTCGATTTGGCCCATTCTGTGGGCGGTAGGCGTGAATCTCGCTCCTCAATGAAATCCATAGAAACACATACATTTTGTATGGGAGACTCTTGTGCTGCTGCAGCAGGCACTCGCCATCTGCAAACCATGGGCTCTACGAGTCCGCGATATAGCCCAAAAGGATCGTAGGAACGTGAAATTAGTCCTTGCAATTCGACTTGGCCCAGTCGGTGGGCGGTAGGCGTGAATCTCGCTCCTCAATCAAATCCATAGAAACACATACATTTTGTATGGGAGACTCTTGTGCTGCTAGCAGGCACTCGCCATCTGCAAACCATGGGCTCTACGAGCCCGGGATATAGCCCAAAAGGATCGTAGGAACGTGAAATTAGTCCTTGCAATTCGATTTGGCCCATTCGGTGGGCGGTAGGCGTGAATCTCGCTCCTCAATGAAATCCATAGAAACACATACATTTTGTATGGGAGACTCTTGTGCTGCTAGCAGGCACTCGCCATCTGCAAACCATGGGCTCTACGAGCCCGGGATATAGCCCAAAAGGATCGTAGGAACGTGAAATTAGTCCTTGCAATTCGATTTGGCCCATTCGGTTTGCGGTAGGCGTGAATCTCGCACCTCAATGAAATCCATAGAAACACATACATTTTGTATGGGAGACTCTTGTGCTGCTAGCAGGCACTCGCCATCTGCAAACCATGGGCTCTACGAGCCCGGGATATAGCCCAAAAGGATCGAAGGAACGTGAAATTAGTCCTTGCAATTCGATTTGGCCCATTCGGTGGGCGGTAGGCGTGAATCTCGCTCCTCAATGAAATCCATAGAAACACATACATTTTGTATGGGAGACCCTTGTGCTGCTGCACCAGGCACTCGCCATCTGCAAACCATGGGCTCTACGAGCCCGGGATATAGCCCAAAAGGATCGTAGGAACGTGAAATTAGTCCTTGCAATTCGATTTGGCCCATTCGGTGGGCGGTAGGCGTGAATCTCGCTCCTCAATGAAATCCATAGAAACACATACATTTTGTATGGGAGACTCTTGTGCTGCTAGCAGGCACTCGCCATCTGCAAACCATGGGCTCTACGAGCCCGGGATATAGCCCAAAAGGATCGAAGGAACGTGAAATTAGTCCTTGGAATTCGATTTGGCCCATTCGGTGGGCGGTAGGCGTGAATCTCGCTCCTCAATGAAATCCATAGAAACACATACATTTTGTATGGGAGACTCTTGTGCTGCTAGCAGGCACTCGCCATCTGCAAACCATGGGCTCTACGAGCCCGGGATATAGCCCAAAAGGATCGTAGGAACGTGAAATTAGTCCTTGCAATTCGATTTGGCCCATTCGGTGGGCGGTAGGCGTGAATCTCGCTCCTCAATGAAATCCATAGAAACACATACATTTTGTATGGGAGACTCTTGTGCTGCTGCAGCAGGCACTCGCCATCTGCAAACCATGGGCTCTACGAGCCCGGGATATAGCCCAAAAGGATCGTAGGAACGTGAAATTAGTCCTTGGAATTCGATTTGGCCCATTCGGTGGGCGGTAGGCGTGAATCTCGCTCCTCAATGAAATCCATAGAAACACATACATTTTGTATGGGAGACTCTTGTGCTGCTAGCAGGCACTCGCCATCTGCAAACCATGGGCTCTACGAGCCCGGGATATAGCCCAAAAGGATCGTAGGAACGTGAAATTAGTCCTTGCAATTCGATTTAGCCCATTCGGTGGGCGGTAGGCGTGAATCTTGCTCCTCAATCAAATCCATAGAAACACATACATTTTGTATGGGAGACTCTTGTGCTGCTAGCAGGCACTCGCCATCTGCAAACCATGGGCTCTACGAGCCCGGGATATAGCCCAAAAGGATCGAAGGAACGTGAAATTAGTCCTTGCAATTCGATTTGGCCCATTCGGTGGGCGGTAGGCGTGAATCTCGCTCCTCAATGAAATCCATAGAAACACATACATTTTGTATGGGAGACTCTTGTGCTGCTGCAGCAGGCACTCGCCATCTGCAAACCATGGGCTCTACGAGCCCGGGATATAGCCCAAAAGGATCGTAGGAACGTGAAATTAGTCCTTGCAATTCGATTTGGCCCATTCGGTGGGCGGTAGGCGTGAATCTTGCTCCTCAATCAAATCCATAGAAACACATACATTTTGTATGGGAGACTCTTGTGCTGCTAGCAGGCACTCGCCATCTGCAAACCATGGGCTCTACGAGCCCGGGATATAGCCCAAAAGGATCGAAGGAACGTGAAATTAGTCCTTGCAATTCGATTTGGCCCATTCGGTGGGCGGTAGGCGTGAATCTTGCTCCTCAATCAAATCCATAGAAACACATACATTTTGTATGGGAGACTCTTGTGCTGCTAGCAGGCACTCGCCATCTGCAAACCATGGGCTCTACGAGCCCGGGATATAGCCCAAAAGGATCGTAGGAACGTGAAATTAGTCCTTGCAATTCGATTTAGCCCATTCGGTGGGCGGTAGGCGTGAATCTTGCTCCTCAATCAAATCCATAGAAACACATACATTTTGTATGGGAGACTCTTGTGCTGCTAGCAGGCACTCGCCATCTGCAAACCATGGGCTCTACGAGCCCGGGATATAGCCCAAAAGGATCGAAGGAACGTGAAATTAGTCCTTGCAATTCGATTTGGCCCATTCGGTGGGCGGTAGGCGTGAATCTCGCTCCTCAATGAAATCCATAGAAACACATACATTTTGTATGGGAGACTCTTGTGCTGCTGCAGCAGGCGCTCGCCATCTGCAAACCATGGGCTGTACGAGCCCGGGATATAGCCCAAAAGGATCGAAGGAACGTGAAATTAGTCCTTGCAATTCGATTTGGCCCATTCGGTGGGCGGTAGGCGTGAATCTCGCTCCTCAATGAAATCCATAGAAACACATACATTTTGTATGGGAGACTCTTGTGCTGCTGCAGCAGGCACTCGCCATCTGCAAACCATGGGCTCTACGAGCCCGGGATATAGCCCAAAAGGATCGTAGGAACGTGAAATTAGTCCTTGCAATTCGATTTGGCCCATTCGGTGGGCGGTAGGCGTGAATCTCGCTCCTCAATGAAATCCATAGAAACACATACATTTTGTATGGGAGACTCTTGTGCTGCTAGCAGGCACTCGCCATCTGCAAACCATGGGCTCTACGAGCCCGGGATATAGCCCAAAATAATCGTAGGAACGTGAAATTAGTCCTTGCAATTCGATTTGGCCCATTCGGTGGGCGGTAGGCGTGAATCTCGCTCCTCAATGAAATCCATAGAAACACATACATTTTGTATGGGAGACTCTTGTGCTGCTGCAGCAGGCGCTCGCCATCTGCAAACCATGGGCTCTACCAGCCCGGGATATAGCCCAAAAGGATCGTAGGAACGTGAAATTAGTCCTTGCAATTCGATTTGGCCCATTCGGTGGGCGGTAGGCGTGAATCTCGCTCCTCAATGAAATCCATAGAAACACATACATTTTGTATGGGAGACTCTTGTGCTGCTGCAGCAGGCGCTCGCCATCTGCAAACCATGGGCTCTACGAGCCCGGGATATAGCCCAAAAGGATCGTAGGAACGTGAAATTAGTCCCTACAGTTCGATTTGGCCCATTCGGTGGGCGGTAGGCGTGAATCTCGCTCCTCAATGAAATCCATAGAAACACATACATTTTGTATGGGAGACTCTTGTGCTGCTAGCAGGCACTCGCCATCTGCAAACCATGGGCTCTACGAGCCCGGGATATAGCCCAAAAGGATCGTAGGAACGTGAAATTAGTCCCTACAGTTCGATTTGGCCCATTCGGTGGGCGGTAGGCGTGAATCTCGCTCCTCAATGAAATCCATAGAAACACATACATTTTGTATGGGAGACTCTTGTGCTGCTGCAGCAGGCGCTCGCCATCTGCAAACCATGGGCTCTACGAGCCCGGGATATAGCCCAAAAGGATCGTAGGAACGTGAAATTAGTCCCTACAGTTCGATTTGGCCCATTCGGTGGGCGGTAGGCGTGAATCTCGCTCCTCAATGAAATCCATAGAAACACATACATTTTGTATGGGAGACTCTTGTGCTGCTGCAGCAGGCGCTCGCCATCTGCAAACCATGGGCTCTACCAGCCCGGGATATAGCCCAAAAGGATCGTAGGAACGTGAAATTAGTCCTTGCAATTCGATTTGGCCCATTCGGTGGGCGGTAGGCGTGAATCTCGCTCCTCAATGAAATCCATAGAAACACATACATTTTGTATGGGAGACTCTTGTGCTGCTGCAGCAGGCACTCGCCATCTGCAAACCATGGGCTCTACGAGCCCGGGATATAGCCCAAAAGGATCGTAGGAACGTGAAATTAGTCCTTGCAATTCGATTTGGCCCATTCGGTGGGTGGTAGGCGTGAATCTCGCTCCTCAATGAAATCCATAGAAACACATACATTTTGTATGGGAGACTCTTGTGCTGCTAGCAGGCACTCGCCATCTGCAAACCATGGGCTCTACGAGCCCGGGATATAGCCCAAAAGGATCGTAGGAACGTGAAATTAGTCCCTACAGTTCGATTTGGCCCATTCGGTGGGCGGTAGGCGTGAATCTCGCTCCTCAATGAAATCCATAGAAACACATACATTTTGTATGGGAGACTCTTGTGCTGCTAGCAGGCACTCGCCATCTGCAAACCATGGGCT
Source organism: Criorhina ranunculi (assembly GCA_951813785.1). Taxonomy (NCBI): domain Eukaryota; kingdom Metazoa; phylum Arthropoda; class Insecta; order Diptera; family Syrphidae; genus Criorhina; species Criorhina ranunculi. The sequence goes on along the minus strand of OX638386.1, from coordinate 3,720,794 downwards.
CTACGAGCCCGGGATATAGCCCAAAATAATCGTAGGAACGTGAAATTAGTCCTTGCAATTCGATTTGGCCCATTCGGTGGGCGGTAGGCGTGAATCTCGCTCCTCAATGAAATCCATAGAAACACATACATTTTGTATGGGAGACTCTTGTGCTGCTAGCAGGCACTCGCCATCTGCAAACCATGGGCTCTACGAGCCCGGGATATAGCCCAAAAGGATCGTAGGAACGTGAAATTAGTCCTTGCAATTCGATTTGGCCCATTCGGTGGGCGGTAGGCGTGAATCTCGCTCCTCAATGAAATCCATAGAAACACATACATTTTGTATGGGAGACTCTTGTGCTGCTGCAGCAGGCACTCGCCATCTGCAAACCATGAGCTCTACGAGCCCGGGATATAGCCCAAACGGATCGTAGGAACGTTAAATTAGTCCTTGCTATTCGATTTGGCCCATTCGGTGGGCGGTGGGCGGTAGGCGTGAATCTCGCTCCTCAATGAAATCCATAGAAACACATACATTTTGTATGGGAGACTCTTGTGCTGCTAGCAGGCACTCGCCATCTGCAAACCATGGGCTCTACGAGCCCGGGATATAGCCCAAAATAATCGTAGGAACGTGAAATTAGTCCTTGCAATTCGATTTGGCCCATTCGGTGGGCGGTAGGCGTGAATCTCGCTCCTCAATGAAATCCATAGAAACACATACATTTTGTATGGGAGACTCTTGTGCTGCTGCAGCAGGCACTCGCCATCTGCAAACCATGGGCTCTACGAGCCCGGGATATAGCCCAAAAGGATCGTAGGAACGTGAAATTAGTCCTTGCAATTCGATTTGGCCCATTCGGTGGGTGGTAGGCGTGAATCTCGCTCCTCAATGAAATCCATAGAAACACATACATTTTGTATGGGAGACTCTTGTGCTGCTAGCAGGCACTCGCCATCTGCAAACCATGGGCTCTACGAGCCCGGGATATAGCCCAAAATAATCGTAGGAACGTGAAATTAGTCCTTGCAATTCGATTTGGCCCATTCGGTGGGCGGTGGGCGGTAGGCGTGAATCTCGCTCCTCAATGAAATCCATAGAAACACATACATTTTGTATGGGAGACTCTTGTGCTGCTGCAGCAGGCGCTCGCCATCTGCAAACCATGGGCTCTACGAGCCCGGGATATAGCCCAAAAGGATCGTAGGAACGTGAAATAAGTCCTTGCAATTCGATTTGGCCCATTCGGTGGGCGGTAGGCGTGAATCTCGCTCCTCAATGAAATCCATAGAAACACATACATTTTGTATGGGAGACTCTTGTGCTGCTAGCAGGCACTCGCCATCTGCAAACCATGGGCTCTACGAGCCCGGGATATAGCCCAAAAGGATCGTAAGAACGTGAAATTAGTCCTTGCAATTCGATTTGGCCCATTCGGTGGGCGGTAGGCGTGAATCTCGCTCCTCAATGAAATCCATAGGAACACATACATTTTGTATGGGAGACTCTTGTGCTGCTAGCAGGCACTCGCCATCTGCAAACCATGGGCTCTACGAGCCCAGGATATAGCCCAAAAGGATCGTAGGAACGTGAAATTAGTCCTTGCAATTCGATTTGGCCCATTCGGTGGGCGGTAGGCGTGAATCTCGCTCCTCAATGAAATCCATAGAAACACATACATTTTGTATGGGAGACTCTTGTGCTGCTGCAGCAGGCACTCGCCATCTGCAAACCATGGGCTCTACGAGCCCGGGATATAGCCCAAAAGGATCGTAGGAACGTGAAATTAGTCCTTGCAATTCGATTTGGCCCATTCGGTGGGTGGTAGGCGTGAATCTCGCTCCTCAATGAAATCCATAGAAACACATACATTTTGTATGGAAGACTCTTGTGCTGCTGCAGCAGGCACTCGCCATCTGCAAACCATGGGCTCTACGAGCCCGGGATATAGCCCAAAAGGATCGTAGGAACGTGAAATTAGTCCTTGCAATTCGATTTGGCCCATTCGGTGGGCGGTAGGCGTGAATCTCGCTCCTCAATGAAATCCATAGGAACACATACATTTTGTATGGGAGACTCTTGTGCTGCTAGCAGGCACTCGCCATCTGCAAACCATGGGCTCTACGAGCCCGGGATATAGCCCAAAAGGATCGTAGGAACGTGAAATTAGTCCTTGCAATTCGATTTGGCCCATTCGGTGGGCGGTAGGCGTGAATCTCGCTCCTCAATGAAATCCATAGGAACACATACATTTTGTATGGGAGACTCTTGTGCTGCTAGCAGGCACTCGCCATCTGCAAACCATAGGCTCTACGAGCCCAGGATATAGCCCAAAAGGATCGTAGGAACGTGAAATTAGTCCTTGCAATTCGATTTGGCCCATTCGGTGGGCGGTAGGCGTGAATCTCGCTCCTCAATGAAATCCATAGAAACACATACATTTTGTATGGGAGACTCTTGTGCTGCTGCAGCAGGCACTCGCCATCTGCAAACCATGGGCTCTACGAGCCCGGGATATAGCCCAAAAGGATCGTAGGAACGTGAAATTAGTCCTTGCAATTCGATTTGGCCCATTCGGTGGGTGGTAGGCGTGAATCTCGCTCCTCAATGAAATCCATAGAAACACATACATTTTGTATGGAAGACTCTTGTGCTGCTGCAGCAGGCACTCGCCATCTGCAAACCATGGGCTCTACGAGCCCGGGATATAGCCCAAAAGGATCGTAGGAACGTGAAATTAGTCCTTGCAATTCGATTTGGCCCATTCGGTGGGCGGTAGGCGTGAATCTCGCTCCTCAATGAAATCCATAGGAACACATACATTTTGTATGGGAGACTCTTGTGCTGCTAGCAGGCACTCGCCATCTGCAAACCATGGGCTCTACGAGCCCGGGATATAGCCCAAAAGGATCGTAGGAACGTGAAATTAGTCCTTGCAATTCGATTTGGCCCATTCGGTGGGCGGTAGGCGTGAATCTCGCTCCTCAATGAAATCCATAGAAACACATACATTTTGTATGGGAGACTCTTGTGCTGCTGCAGCAGGCACTCGCCATCTGCAAACCATGGGCTCTACGAGCCCGGGATATAGCCCAAAAGGATCGTAGGAACGTGAAATTAGTCCTTGCAATTCGATTTGGCCCATTCGGTGGGTGGTAGGCGTGAATCTCGCTCCTCAATGAAATCCATAGAATCACATACATTTTGTATGGGAGACTCTTGTGCTGCTGCAGCAGGCACTCGCCATCTGCAAACCATGAGCTCTACGAGCCCGGGATATAGCCCAAAAGGATCGTAGGAACGTGAAATAAGTCCTTGCTATTCGATTTGGCCCATTCGGTGGGCGGTAGGCGTGAATCTCGCTCCTCAATGAAATCCATAGAAACACATACATTTTGTATGGGAGACTCTTGTGCTGCTAGCAGGCACTCGCCATCTGCAAACCATGGGCTCTACGAGCCCGGGATATAGCCCAAAAGGATCGTAAGAACGTGAAATTAGTCCTTGCAATTCGATTTGGCCCATTCGGTGGGCGGTAGGCGTGAATCTCGCTCCTCAATGAAATCCATAGAAACACATACATTTTGTATGGGAGACTCTTGTGCTGCTGCAGCAGGCGCTCGCCATCTGCAAACCATGGGCTCTACGAGCCCGGGATATAGCCCAAAAGGATCGTAGGAACGTATAATTAGTCCTTGCAATTCGGTTTGGCCCATTCGGTGGGCGGTAGGCGTGAATCTCGCTCCTCAATGAAATCCATAGAAACACATACATTTTGTATGGGAGACTCTTGTGCTGCTAGCAGGCACTCGCCATCTGCAAACCATGGGCTCTACGAGCCCGGGATATAGCCCAAAAGGATCGTAAGAACGTGAAATAAGTCCTTGCAATTCGATTTGGCCCATTCGGTGGGCGGTAGGCGTGAATCTCGCTCCTCAATGAAATCCATAGAAACACATACATTTTGTATGGGAGACTCTTGTGCTGCTAGCAGGCACTCGCCATCTGCAAACCATGGGCTCTACGAGCCCGGGATATAGCCCAAAATAATCGTAGGAACGTGAAATTAGTCCTTGCAATTCGATTTGGCCCATTCGGTGGGCGGTAGGCGTGAATCTCGCTCCTCAATGAAATCCATAGAAACACATACATTTTGTATGGGAGACTCTTGTGCTGCTAGCAGGCACTCGCCATCTGCAAACCATGGGCTCTACGAGCCCGGGATATAGCCCAAAAGGATCGTAGGAACGTGAAATTAGTCCTTGCAATTCGATTTGGCCCATTCGGTGGGCGGTAGGCGTGAATCTCGCTCCTCAATGAAATCCATAGAAACACATACATTTTGTATGGGAGACTCTTGTGCTGCTGCAGCAGGCACTCGCCATCTGCAAACCATGGGCTCTACGAGCCCGGGATATAGCCCAAACGGATCGTAGGAACGTTAAATTAGTCCTTGCTATTCGATTTGGCCCATTCGGTGGGCGGTGGGCGGTAGGCGTGAATCTCGCTCCTCAATGAAATCCATAGAAACACATACATTTTGTATGGGAGACTCTTGTGCTGCTAGTAGGCACTCGCCATCTGCAAACCATGGGCTCTACGAGCCCGGGATATAGCCCAAAATAATCGTAGGAACGTGAAATTAGTCCTTGCAATTCGATTTGGCCCATTCGGTGGGCGGTAGGCGTGAATCTCGCTCCTCAATGAAATCCATAGAAACACATACATTTTGTATGGGAGACTCTTGTGCTGCTGCAGCAGGCACTCGCCATCTGCAAACCATGGGCTCTACGAGCCCGGGATATAGCCCAAAAGGATCGTAGGAACGTGAAATTAGTCCTTGCAATTCGATTTGGCCCATTCGGTGGGCGGTAGGCGTGAATCTCGCTCCTCAATGAAATCCATAGAAACACAAACATTTTGTATGGGAGACTCTTGTGCTGCTAGCAGGCACTCGCCATCTGCAAACCATGGGCTCTACAAGCCCGGGATATAGCCCAAAAGGATCGTAGGAACGTGAAATTAGTCCTTGCAATTCGATTTGGCCCATTCGGTGGGCGGTAGGCGTGAATCTCGCTCCTCAATGAAATCCATAGAAACACATACATTTTGTATGGGAGACTCTTGTGCTGCTAGCAGGCACTCGCCATCTGCAAACCATGGGCTCTACGAGCCCGGGATATAGCCCAAAAGGATCGTAGGAACGTATAATTAGTCCTTGCAATTCGGTTTGGCCCATTCGGTGGGCGGTAGGCGTGAATCTCGCTCCTCAATGAAATCCATAGAAACACATACATTTTGTATGGGAGACTCTTGTGCTGCTAGCAGGCACTCGCCATCTGCAAACCATGGGCTCTACAAGCCCGGGATATAGCCCAAAAGGATCGTAGGAACGTGAAATTAGTCCTTGCAATTCGATTTGGCCCATTCGGTGGGCGGTAGGCGTGAATCTCGCTCCTCAATGAAATCCATAGAAACACATACATTTTGTATGGGAGACTCTTGTGCTGCTAGCAGGCACTCGCCATCTGCAAACCATGGGCTCTACGAGCCCGGGATATAGCCCAAAAGGATCGTAGGAACGTGAAATTAGTCCTTGCAATTCGATTTGGCCCATTCGGTGGGCGGTAGGCGTGAATCTCGCTCCTCAATCAAATCCATAGAAACACATACATTTTGTATGGGAGACTCTTGTGCTGCTGCAGCAGGCACTCGCCATCTGCAAACCATGGGCTCTACGAGCCCGGGATATAGCCCAAAAGGATCGTAGGAACGTGAAATTAGTCCTTGCAATTCGATTTGGCCCATTCGGTGGGCGGTAGGCGTGAATCTCGCTCCTCAATGAAATCCATAGAAACACATACATTTTGTATGGGAGACTCTTGTGCTGCTAGCAGGCACTCGCCATCTGCAAACCATGGGCTCTACGAGCCCGGGATAGAGCCCAAAAGGATCATAGGAACGTGAAATTAGTCCTTGCAATTCGATTTGGCCCATTCGGTGGGCGGTAGGCGTGAATCTCGCTCCTCAATGAAATCCATAGAAACACATACATTTTGTATGGGAGACTCTTGTGCTGCTGCAGCAGGCGCTTGCCATCTGCAAACCATGGGCTCTACGAGCCCGGGATATAGCCCAAACGGATCGTAGGAACGTTAAATTAGTCCTTGCAATTCGATTTGGCCCATTCGGTGGGCGGTAGGCGTGAATCTCGCTCCTCAATGAAATCCATAGAAACACATACATTTTGTATGGGAGACTCTTGTGCTGCTAGCAGGCACTCGCCATCTGCAAACCATGGGCTCTACGAGCCCGGGATATAGCCCAAAAGGATCGTAGGAACGTGAAATTAGTCCTTGCAATTCGATTTGGCCCATTCGGTGGGCGGTAGGCGTGAATCTCGCTCCTCAATGAAATCCATAGAAACACATACATTTTGTATGGGAGACTCTTGTGCTGCTGCAGCAGGCACTCGCCATCTGCAAACCATGGGCTCTACGAGCCCGGGATATAGCCCAAAAGGATCGTAGGAACGTGAAATTAGTCCTTGCAATTCGATTTGGCCCATTCGGTGGGTGGTAGGCGTGAATCTCGCTCCTCAATGAAATCCATAGAAACACATACATTTTGTATGGGAGACTCTTGTGCTGCTGCAGCAGGCACTCGCCATCTGCAAACCATGGGCTCTACGAGCCCGGGATATAGCCCAAAAGGATCGTAGGAACGTGAAATTAGTCCTTGCAATTCGATTTGGCCCATTCTATGGGCGGTAGGCGTGAATCTCGCTCCTCAATGAAATCCATAGAAACACATACATTTTGTATGGGAGACTCTTGTGCTGCTAGCAGGCACTCGCCATCTGCAAACCATGGGCTCTACGAGCCCGGGATATAGCCCAAAAGGATCGTAGGAACGTGAAATTAGTCCTTGCAATTCGATTTGGCCCATTCGGTGGGCGGTAGGCGTGAATCTCGCTCCTCAATGAAATCCATAGAAACACATACATTTTGTATGGGAGACTCTTGTGCTGCTGCAGCAGGCACTCGCCATCTGCAAACCATGGGCTCTACGAGCCCGCGATATAGCCCAAATGGATCGTAGGAACGTGAAATTAGTCCTTGCAATTCGATTTGGCCCATTCGGTGGGCGGTAGGCGTGAATCTCGCTCCTCAATGAAATCCATAGAAACACATACATTTTGTATGGGAGACTCTTGTGCTGCTAGCAGGCACTCGCCATCTGCAAACCATGGGCTCTACGAGCCCGGGATATAGCCCAAAAGGATCGTAGGAACGTGAAATTAGTCCTTGCAATTCGATTTGGCCCATTCGGTGGGCGGTAGGCGTGAATCTCGCTCCTCAATCAAATCCATAGAAACACATACATTTTGTATGGGAGACTCTTGTGCTGCTGCAGCAGGCACTCGCCATCTGCAAACCATGGGCTCTACGAGCCCGGGATATAGCCCAAAAGGATCGTAGGAACGTGAAATTAGTCCTTGCAATTCGATTTGGCCCATTCGGTGGGCGGTAGGCGTGAATCTCGCTCCTCAATGAAATCCATAGAAACACATACATTTTGTATGGGAGACTCTTGTGCTGCTAGCAGGCACTCGCCATCTGCAAACCATGGGCTCTACGAGCCCGGGATAAAGCCCAAAAGGATCATAGGAACGTGAAATTAGTCCTTGCAATTCGATTTGGCCCATTCGGTGGGCGGTAGGCGTGAATCTCGCTCCTCAATGAAATCCATAGAAACACATACATTTTGTATGGGAGACTCTTGTGCTGCTAGCAGGCACTCGCCATCTGCAAACCATGGGCTCTACGAGCCCGGGATAGAGCCCAAAAGGATCATAGGAACGTGAAATTAGTCCTTGCAATTCGATTTGGCCCATTCGGTGGGCGGTAGGCGTGAATCTCGCTCCTCAATGAAATCCATAGAAACACATACATTTTGTATGGGAGACTCTTGTGCTGCTGCAGCAGGCGCTTGCCATCTGCAAACCATGGGCTCTACGAGCCCGGGATATAGCCCAAAAGGATCGTAGGAACGTTAAATTAGTCCTTGCAATTCGATTTGGCCCATTCGGTGGGCGGTAGGCGTGAATCTCGCTCCTCAATGAAATCCATAGAAACACATACATTTTGTATGGGAGACTCTTGTGCTGCTAGCAGGCACTCGCCATCTGCAAACCATGGGCTCTACGAGCCCGGGATATAGCCCAAAATAATCGTAGGAACGTGAAATTAGTCCTTGCAATTCGATTTGGCCCATTCGGTGGGCGGTAGGCGTGAATCTCGCTCCTCAATGAAATCCATAGAAACACATACATTTTGTATGGGAGACTCTTGTGCTGCTAGCAGGCACTCGCCATCTGCAAACCATGGGCTCTACGAGCCCGGGATATAGCCCAAAAGGATCGTAGGAACGTGAAATTAGTCCTTGCAATTCGATTTGGCCCATTCGGTGGGCGGTAGGCGTGAATCTCGCTCCTCAATGAAATCCATAGAAACACATACATTTTGTATGGGAGACTCTTGTGCTGCTGCAGCAGGCGCTCGCCATCTGCAAACCATGGGCTCTACGAGCCCGGGATATAGCCCAAAAGGATCGTAGGAACGTGAAATTAGTCCTTGCAATTCGATTTGGCCCATTCGGTGGGTGGTAGGCGTGAATCTCGCTCCTCAATGAAATCCATAGAAACACATACATTTTGTATGGGAGACTCTTGTGCTGCTGCAGCAGGCACTCGCCATCTGCAAACCATGAGCTCTACGAGCCCGGGATATAGCCCAAAAGGATCGTAGGAACGTGAAATAAGTCCTTGCTATTCGATTTGGCCCATTCGGTGGGCGGTAGGCGTGAATCTCGCTCCTCAATGAAATCCATAGAAACACATACATTTTGTATGGGAGACTCTTGTGCTGCTGCAGCAGGCGCTCGCCATCTGCAAACCATGGGCTCTACGAGCCCGGGATATAGCCCAAAAGGATCGTAGGAACGTGAAATTAGTCCTTGCAATTCGATTTGGCCCATTCGGTGGGCGGTAGGCGTGAATCTCGCTCCTCAATGAAATCCATAGAAACACATACATTTTGTATGGGAGCCTCTTGTGCTGCTGCAGCAGGCACTCGCCATCTGCAAACCATGGGCTCTACGAGCCCGGGATATAGCCCAAAAGGATCGTAGGAACGTGAAATTAGTCCTTGCAATTCGATTTGGCCCATTCTATGGGCGGTAGGCGTGAATCTCGCTCCTCAATGAAATCCATAGAAACACATACATTTTGTATGGGAGACTCTTGTGCTGCTAGCAGGCACTCGCCATCTGCAAACCATGGGCTCTACAAGCCCGGGATATAGCCCAAAAGGATCGTAGGAACGTGAAATTAGTCCTTGCAATTCGATTTGGCCCATTCGGTGGGCGGTAGGCGTGAATCTCGCTCCTCAATGAAATCCATAGAAACACATACATTTTGTATGGGAGCCTCTTGTGCTGCTGCAGCAGGCACTCGCCATCTGCAAACCATGGGCTCTACGAGCCCGGGATATAGCCCAAAAGGATCGTAGGAACGTGAAATTAGTCCTTGCAATTCGATTTGGCCCATTCTATGGGCGGTAGGCGTGAATCTCGCTCCTCAATGAAATCCATAGAAACACATACATTTTGTATGGGAGACTCTTGTGCTGCTAGCAGGCACTCGCCATCTGCAAACCATGGGCTCTACGAGCCCGGGATATAGCCCAAAATAATCGTAGGAACGTGAAATTAGTCCTTGCAATTCGATTTGGCCCATTCGGTGGGCGGTAGGCGTGAATCTCGCTCCTCAATGAAATCCATAGAAACACATACATTTTGTATGGGAGACTCTTGTGCTGCTAGCAGGCACTCGCCATCTGCAAACCATGGGCTCTACGAGCCCGGGATATAGCCCAAAAGGATCGTAGGAACGTGAAATTAGTCCTTGCAATTCGATTTGGCCCATTCGGTGGGCGGTAGGCGTGAATCTCGCTCCTCAATGAAATCCATAGAAACACATACATTTTGTATGGGAGACTCTTGTGCTGCTGCAGCAGGCGCTCGCCATCTGCAAACCATGGGCTCTACGAGCCCGGGATATAGCCCAAAAGGATCGTAGGAACGTGAAATTAGTCCTTGCAATTCGATTTGGCCCATTCGGTGGGTGGTAGGCGTGAATCTCGCTCCTCAATGAAATCCATAGAAACACATACATTTTGTATGGGAGACTCTTGTGCTGCTGCAGCAGGCACTCGCCATCTGCAAACCATGAGCTCTACGAGCCCGGGATATAGCCCAAAAGGATCGTAGGAACGTGAAATAAGTCCTTGCTATTCGATTTGGCCCATTCGGTGGGCGGTAGGCGTGAATCTCGCTCCTCAATGAAATCCATAGAAACACATACATTTTGTATGGGAGACTCTTGTGCTGCTAGCAGGCACTCGCCATCTGCAAACCATGGGCTCTACGAGCCCGGGATATAGCCCAAAAGGATCGTAGGAACGTGAAATTAGTCCTTGCAATTCGATTTGGCTCATTCGGTGGGCGGTAGGCGTGAATCTCGCTCCTCAATGAAATCCATAGAAACACATACATTTTGTATGGGAGCCTCTTGTGCTGCTGCAGCAGGCACTCGCCATCTGCAAACCATGGGCTCTACGAGCCCGGGATATAGCCCAAAAGGATCGTAGGAACGTGAAATTAGTCCTTGCAATTCGATTTGGCCCATTCTATGGGCGGTAGGCGTGAATCTCGCTCCTCAATGAAATCCATAGAAACACATACATTTTGTATGGGAGACTCTTGTGCTGCTAGCAGGCACTCGCCATCTGCAAACCATGGGCTCTACAAGCCCGGGATATAGCCCAAAAGGATCGTAGGAACGTGAAATTAGTCCTTGCAATTCGATTTGGCCCATTCGGTGGGCGGTAGGCGTGAATCTCGCTCCTCAATGAAATCCATAGAAACACATACATTTTGTATGGGAGACTCTTGTGCTGCTAGCAGGCACTCGCCATCTGCAAACCATGGGCTCTACGAGCCCGGGATATAGCCCAAAAGGATCGTAGGAACGTGAAATTAGTCCTTGCAATTCGATTTGGCCCATTCGGTGGGCGGTAGGCGTGAATCTCGCTCCTCAATGAAATCCATAGAAACACATACATTTTGTATGGGAGACTCTTGTGCTGCTGCAGCAGGCACTCGCCATCTGCAAACCATGGGCTCTACGAGCCCGGGATATAGCCCAAAATAATCGTAGGAACGTGAAATTAGTCCTTGCAATTCGATTTGGCCCATTCGGTGGGCGGTAGGCGTGAATCTCGCTCCTCAATGAAATCCATAGAAACACATACATTTTGTATGGGAGACTCTTGTGCTGCTAGCAGGCACTCGCCATCTGCAAACCATGGGCTCTACGAGCCCGGGATATAGCCCAAAAGGATCGTAGGAACGTGAAATTAGTCCTTGCAATTCGATTTGGCCCATTCGGTGGGCGGTAGGCGTGAATCTCGCTCCTCAATGAAATCCATAGAAACACATACATTTTGTATGGGAGACTCTTGTGCTGCTAGCAGGCACTCGCCATCTGCAAACCATGGGCTCTACGAGCCCGGGATATAGCCCAAAAGGATCGTAGGAACGTGAAATTAGTCCTTGCAATTCGATTTGGCCCATTCGGTGGGCGGTAGGCGTGAATCTCGCTCCTCAATCAAATCCATAGAAACACATACATTTTGTATGGGAGACTCTTGTGCTGCTGCAGCAGGCACTCGCCATCTGCAAACCATGGGCTCTACGAGCCCGGGATATAGCCCAAAAGGATCGTAGGAACGTGAAATTAGTCCTTGCAATTCGATTTGGCCCATTCGGTGGGCGGTAGGCGTGAATCTCGCTCCTCAATGAAATCCATAGAAACACATACATTTTGTATGGGAGACTCTTGTGCTGCTAGCAGGCACTCGCCATCTGCAAACCATGGGCTCTACGAGCCCGGGATAAAGCCCAAAAGGATCATAGGAACGTGAAATTAGTCCTTGCAATTCGATTTGGCCCATTCGGTGGGCGGTAGGCGTGAATCTCGCTCCTCAATGAAATCCATAGAAACACATACATTTTGTATGGGAGACTCTTGTGCTGCTAGCAGGCACTCGCCATCTGCAAACCATGGGCTCTACGAGCCCGGGATAGAGCCCAAAAGGATCATAGGAACGTGAAATTAGTCCTTGCAATTCGATTTGGCCCATTCGGTGGGCGGTAGGCGTGAATCTCGCTCCTCAATGAAATCCATAGAAACACATACATTTTGTATGGGAGACTCTTGTGCTGCTGCAGCAGGCGCTTGCCATCTGCAAACCATGGGCTCTACGAGCCCGGGATATAGCCCAAACGGATCGTAGGAACGTTAAATTAGTCCTTGCTATTCGATTTGGCCCATTCGGTGGGCGGTGGGCGGTAGGCGTGAATCTCGCTCCTCAATGAAATCCATAGAAACACATACATTTTGTATGGGAGACTCTTGTGCTGCTGCAGCAGGCACTCGCCATCTGCAAACCATGGGCTCTACGTGCCCGGGATATAGCCCAAAATAATCGTAGGAACGTGAAATTAGTCCTTGCAATTCGATTTGGCCCATTCGGTGGGCGGTAGGCGTGAATCTCGCTCCTCAATGAAATCCATAGAAACACATACATTTTGTATGGGAGACTCTTGTGCTGCTAGCAGGCACTCGCCATCTGCAAACCATGGGCTCTACGAGCCCGGGATATAGCCCAAAATAATCGTAGGAACGTGAAATTAGTCCTTGCAATTCGATTTGGCCCATTCGGTGGGCGGTAGGCGTGAATCTCGCTCCTCAATGAAATCCATAGAAACACATACATTTTGTATGGGAGACTCTTGTGCTGCTAGCAGGCACTCGCCATCTGCAAACCATGGGCTCTACGAGCCCGGGATATAGCCCAAAAGGATCGTAGGAACGTGAAATTAGTCCTTGCAATTCGATTTGGCCCATTCGGTGGGCGGTAGGCGTGAATCTCGCTCCTCAATGAAATCCATAGAAACACATACATTTTGTATGGGAGACTCTTGTGCTGCTGCAGCAGGCACTCGCCATCTGCAAACCATGGGCTCTACGAGCCCGGGATATAGCCCAAAAGGATCGTAGGAACGTGAAATTAGTCCTTGCAATTCGATTTGGCCCATTCGGTGGGTGGTAGGCGTGAATCTCGCTCCTCAATGAAATCCATAGAAACACATACATTTTGTATGGGAGACTCTTGTGCTGCTGCAGCAGGCACTCGCCATCTGCAAACCATGGGCTCTACGAGCCCGGGATATTGCCCAAAGGGATCGTAGGAACGTGAAATTAGTCCTTGCTATTCGATTTGGCCCATTCGGTGGGCGGTAGGCGTGAATCTCGCTCCTCAATGAAATCCATAGAAACACATACATTTTGTATGGGAGACTCTTGTGCTGCTAGCAGGCACTCGCCATCTGCAAACCATGGGCTCTACGAGCCCGGGATATAGCCCAAAAGGATCGTAGGAACGTGAAATTAGTCCTTGCAATTCGATTTGGCTCATTCGGTGGGCGGTAGGCGTGAATCTCGCTCCTCAATGAAATCCATAGAAACACATACATTTTGTATGGGAGACTCTTGTGCTGCTGCAGCAGGCACTCGCCATCTGCAAACCATGGGCTCTACGAGCCCGGGATATAGCCCAAAAGGATCGTAGGAACGTGAAATTAGTCCTTGCAATTCGATTTGGCCCATTCGGTGGGCGGTAGGCGTGAATCTCGCTCCTCAATGAAATCCATAGAAACACATACATTTTGTATGGGAGACTCTTGTGCTGCTAGCAGGCACTCGCCATCTGCAAACCATGGGCTCTACGAGCCCGGGATATAGCCCAAAAGGATCGTAGGAACGTGAAATTAGTCCTTGCAATTCGATTTGGCCCATTCGGTGGGCGGTAGGCGTGAATCTCGCTCCTCAATGAAATCCATAGAAACACATACATTTTGTATGGGAGACTCTTGTGCTGCTGCAGCAGGCACTCGCCATCTGCAAACCATGGGCTCTACGAGCCCGCGATATAGCCCAAATGGATCGTAGGAACGTGAAATTAGTCCTTGCAATTCGATTTGGCCCATTCGGTGGGCGGTAGGCGTGAATCTCGCTCCTCAATGAAATCCATAGAAACACATACATTTTGTATGGGAGACTCTTGTGCTGCTAGCAGGCACTCGCCATCTGCAAACCATGGGCTCTACGAGCCCGGGATATAGCCCAAAAGGATCGTAGGAACGTGAAATTAGTCCTTGCAATTCGATTTGGCCCATTCGGTGGGCGGTAGGCGTGAATCTCGCTCCTCAATCAAATCCATAGAAACACATACATTTTGTATGGGAGACTCTTGTGCTGCTGCAGCAGGCACTCGCCATCTGCAAACCATGGGCTCTACGAGCCCGGGATATAGCCCAAAAGGATCGTAGGAACGTGAAATTAGTCCTTGCAATTCGATTTGGCCCATTCGGTGGGCGGTAGGCGTGAATCTCGCTCCTCAATGAAATCCATAGAAACACATACATTTTGTATGGGAGACTCTTGTGCTGCTAGCAGGCACTCGCCATCTGCAAACCATGGGCTCTACGAGCCCGGGATAAAGCCCAAAAGGATCATAGGAACGTGAAATTAGTCCTTGCAATTCGATTTGGCCCATTCGGTGGGCGGTAGGCGTGAATCTCGCTCCTCAATGAAATCCATAGAAACACATACATTTTGTATGGGAGACTCTTGTGCTGCTAGCAGGCACTCGCCATCTGCAAACCATGGGCTCTACGAGCCCGGGATAGAGCCCAAAAGGATCATAGGAACGTGAAATTAGTCCTTGCAATTCGATTTGGCCCATTCGGTGGGCGGTAGGCGTGAATCTCGCTCCTCAATGAAATCCATAGAAACACATACATTTTGTATGGGAGACTCTTGTGCTGCTGCAGCAGGCGCTTGCCATCTGCAAACCATGGGCTCTACGATCCCGGGATATAGCCCAAACGGATCGTAGGAACGTTAAATTAGTCCTTGCAATTCGATTTGGCCCATTCGGTGGGCGGTAGGCGTGAATCTCGCTCCTCAATGAAATCCATAGAAACACATACATTTTGTATGGGAGACTCTTGTGCTGCTAGCAGGCACTCGCCATCTGCAAACCATGGGCTCTACGAGCCCGGGATATAGCCCAAAATAATCGTAGGAACGTGAAATTAGTCCTTGCAATTCGATTTGGCCCATTCGGTGGGCGGTAGGCGTGAATCTCGCTCCTCAATGAAATCCATAGAAACACATACATTTTGTATGGGAGACTCTTGTGCTGCTGGAGCAGGCGCTTGCCATCTGCAAACCATGGGCTCTACGAGCCCGGGATATAGCCCAAACGGATCGTAGGAACGTGAAATTAGTCCTTGCAATTCGATTTGGCCCATTCGGTGGGCGGTAGGCGTGAATCTCGCTCCTCAATGAAATCCATAGAAACACATACATTTTGTATGGGAGACTCTTGTGCTGCTGCAGCAGGCACTCGCCATCTGCAAACCATGGGCTCTACGAGCCCGGGATATAGCCCAAAAGGATCGTAGGAACGTGAAATTAGTCCTTGCAATTCGATTTGGCCCATTCGGTGGGTGGTAGGCGTGAATCTCGCTCCTCAATGAAATCCATAGAAACACATACATTTTGTATGGGAGACTCTTGTGCTGCTGCAGCAGGCACTCGCCATCTGCAAACCATGAGCTCTACGAGCCCGGGATATAGCCCAAAAGGATCGTAGGAACGTGAAATAAGTCCTTGCTATTCGATTTGGCCCATTCGGTGGGCGGTAGGCGTGAATCTCGCTCCTCAATGAAATCCATAGAAACACATACATTTTGTATGGGAGACTCTTGTGCTGCTAGCAGGCACTCGCCATCTGCAAACCATGGGCTCTACGAGCCCGGGATATAGCCCAAAAGGATCGTAGGAACGTGAAATTAGTCCTTGCAATTCGATTTGGCTCATTCGGTGGGCGGTAGGCGTGAATCTCGCTCCTCAATGAAATCCATAGAAACACATACATTTTGTATGGGAGACTCTTGTGCTGCTGCAGCAGGCACTCGCCATCTGCAAACCATGGGCTCTACGAGCCCGGGATATAGCCCAAAAGGATCGTAGGAACGTGAAATTAGTCCTTGCAATTCGATTTGGCCCATTCTATGGGCGGTAGGCGTGAATCTCGCTCCTCAATGAAATCCATAGAAACACATACATTTTGTATGGGAGACTCTTGTGCTGCTAGCAGGCACTCGCCATCTGCAAACCATGGGCTCTACGAGCCCGGGATATAGCCCAAAAGGATCGTAGGAACGTGAAATTAGTCCTTGCAATTCGATTTGGCCCATTCGGTGGGCGGTAGGCGTGAATCTCGCTCCTCAATGAAATCCATAGAAACACATACATTTTGTATGGGAAACTCTTGTGCTGCTGCAGCAGGCACTCGCCATCTGCAAACCATGGGCTCTACGAGCCCGCGATATAGCCCAAATGGATCGTAGGAACGTGAAATTAGTCCTTGCAATTCGATTTGGCCCATTCGGTGGGCGGTAGGCGTGAATCTCGCTCCTCAATGAAATCCATAGAAACACATACATTTTGTATGGGAGACTCTTGTGCTGCTAGCAGGCACTCGCCATCTGCAAACCATGGGCTCTACGAGCCCGGGATATAGCCCAAAAGGATCGTAGGAACGTGAAATTAGTCCTTGCTATTCGATTTGGCCCATTCGGTGGGCGGTAGGCGTGAATCTCGCTCCTCAATCAAATCCATAGAAACACATACATTTTGTATGGGAGACTCTTGTGCTGCTGCAGCAGGCACTCGCCATCTGCAAACCATGGGCTCTACGAGCCCGGGATATAGCCCAAAAGGATCGTAGGAACGTGAAATTAGTCCTTGCAATTCGATTTGGCCCATTCGGTGGGCGGTAGGCGTGAATCTCGCTCCTCAATGAAATCCATAGAAACACATACATTTTGTATGGGAGACTCTTGTGCTGCTAGCAGGCACTCGCCATCTGCAAACCATGGGCTCTACGAGCCCGGGATAAAGCCCAAAAGGATCATAGGAACGTGAAATTAGTCCTTGCAATTCGATTTGGCCCATTCGGTGGGCGGTAGGCGTGAATCTCGCTCCTCAATGAAATCCATAGAAACACATACATTTTGTATGGGAGACTCTTGTGCTGCTAGCAGGCACTCGCCATCTGCAAACCATGGGCTCTACGAGCCCGGGATAGAGCCCAAAAGGATCATAGGAACGTGAAATTAGTCCTTGCAATTCGATTTGGCCCATTCGGTGGGCGGTAGGCGTGAATCTCGCTCCTCAATGAAATCCATAGAAACACATACATTTTGTATGGGAGACTCTTGTGCTGCTGGAGCAGGCGCTTGCCATCTGCAAACCATGGGCTCTACGAGCCCGGGATATAGCCCAAACGGATCGTAGGAACGTTAAATTAGTCCTTGCAATTCGATTTGGCCCATTCGGTGGGCGGTGGGCGGTAGGCGTGAATCTCGCTCCTCAATGAAATCCATAGAAACACATACATTTTGTATGGGAGACTCTTGTGCTGCTGCAGCAGGCACTCGCCATCTGCAAACCATGGGCTCTACGAGCCCGGGATATAGCCCAAAATAATCGTAGGAACGTGAAATTAGTCCTTGCAATTCGATTTGGCCCATTCGGTGGGCGGTAGGCGTGAATCTCGCTCCTCAATGAAATCCATAGAAACACATACATTTTGTATGGGAGACTCTTGTGCTGCTAGCAGGCACTCGCCATCTGCAAACCATGGGCTCTACGAGCCCGGGATATAGCCCAAAATAATCGTAGGAACGTGAAATTAGTCCTTGCAATTCGATTTGGCCCATTCGGTGGGCGGTAGGCGTGAATCTCGCTCCTCAATGAAATCCATAGAAACACATACATTTTGTATGGGAGACTCTTGTGCTGCTAGCAGGCACTCGCCATCTGCAAACCATGGGCTCTACGAGCCCGGGATATAGCCCAAAATAATCGTAGGAACGTGAAATTAGTCCTTGCAATTCGATTTGGCCCATTCGGTGGGCGGTAGGCGTGAATCTCGCTCCTCAATCAAATCCATAGAAACACATACATTTTGTATGGGAGACTCTTGTGCTGCTGCAGCAGGCACTCGCCATCTGCAAACCATGGGCTCTACGAGCCCGGGATATAGCCCAAAAGGATCGTAGGAACGTGAAATTAGTCCTTGCAATTCGATTTGGCCCATTCGGTGGGCGGTAGGCGTGAATCTCGCTCCTCAATGAAATCCATAGAAACACATACATTTTGTATGGGAGACTCTTGTGCTGCTAGCAGGCACTCGCCATCTGCAAACCATGGGCTCTACGAGCCCGGGATAAAGCCCAAAAGGATCATAGGAACGTGAAATTAGTCCTTGCAATTCGATTTGGCCCATTCGGTGGGCGGTAGGCGTGAATCTCGCTCCTCAATGAAATCCATAGAAACACATACATTTTGTATGGGAGACTCTTGTGCTGCTGCAGCAGGCACTCGCCATCTGCAAACCATGGGCTCTACGAGCCCGGGATATAGCCCAAAATAATCGTAGGAACGTGAAATTAGTCCTTGCAATTCGATTTGGCCCATTCGGTGGGCGGTAGGCGTGAATCTCGCTCCTCAATGAAATCCATAGAAACACATACATTTTGTATGGGAGACTCTTGTGCTGCTAGCAGGCACTCGCCATCTGCAAACCATGGGCTCTACGAGCCCGGGATATAGCCCAAAATAATCGTAGGAACGTGAAATTAGTCCTTGCAATTCGATTTGGCCCATTCGGTGGGCGGTAGGCGTGAATCTCGCTCCTCAATCAAATCCATAGAAACACATACATTTTGTATGGGAGACTCTTGTGCTGCTGCAGCAGGCACTCGCCATCTGCAAACCATGGGCTCTACGAGCCCGGGATATAGCCCAAAAGGATCGTAGGAACGTGAAATTAGTCCTTGCAATTCGATTTGGCCCATTCGGTGGGCGGTAGGCGTGAATCTCGCTCCTCAATGAAATCCATAGAAACACATACATTTTGTATGGGAGACTCTTGTGCTGCTAGCAGGCACTCGCCATCTGCAAACCATGGGCTCTACGAGCCCGGGATAAAGCCCAAAAGGATCATAGGAACGTGAAATTAGTCCTTGCAATTCGATTTGGCCCATTCGGTGGGCGGTAGGCGTGAATCTCGCTCCTCAATGAAATCCATAGAAACACATACATTTTGTATGGGAGACTCTTGTGCTGCTGCAGCAGGCACTCGCCATCTGCAAACCATGGGCTCTACGAGCCCGGGATATAGCCCAAAAGGATCGTAGGAACGTGAAATTAGTCCTTGCAATTCGATTTGGCCCATTCGGTGGGTGGTAGGCGTGAATCTCGCTCCTCAATGAAATCCATAGAAACACATACATTTTGTATGGGAGACTCTTGTGCTGCTAGCAGGCACTCGCCATCTGCAAACCATGGGCTCTACGAGCCCGGGATATAGCCCAAAATAATCGTAGGAACGTGAAATTAGTCCTTGCAATTCGATTTGGCCCATTCGGTGGGCGGTGGGCGGTAGGCGTGAATCTCGCTCCTCAATGAAATCCATAGAAACACATACATTTTGTATGGGAGACTCTTGTGCTGCTGCAGCAGGCACTCGCCATCTGCAAACCATGGGCTCTACGAGCCCGGGATATAGCCCAAAATAATCGTAGGAACGTGAAATTAGTCCTTGCAATTCGATTTGGCCCATTCGGTGGGCGGTAGGCGTGAATCTCGCTCCTCAATGAAATCCATAGAAACACATACATTTTGTATGGGAGACTCTTGTGCTGCTAGCAGGCACTCGCCATCTGCAAACCATGGGCTCTACGAGCCCGGGATATAGCCCAAAATAATCGTAGGAACGTGAAATTAGTCCTTGCAATTCGATTTGGCCCATTCGGTGGGCGGTAGGCGTGAATCTCGCTCCTCAATGAAATCCATAGAAACACATACATTTTGTATGGGAGACTCTTGTGCTGCTAGCAGGCACTCGCCATCTGCAAACCATGGGCTCTACGAGCCCGGGATATAGCCCAAAAGGATCGTAGGAACGTGAAATTAGTCCTTGCAATTCGATTTGGCCCATTCGGTGGGCGGTAGGCGTGAATCTCGCTCCTCAATGAAATCCATAGAAACACATACATTTTGTATGGGAGACTGTTGTGCTGCTGCAGCAGGCACTCGCCATCTGCAAACCATGGGCTCTACGAGCCCGGGATATAGCCCAAAAGGATCGTAGGAACGTGAAATTAGTCCTTGCAATTCGATTTGGCCCATTCGGTGGGCGGTAGGCGTGAATCTCGCTCCTCAATGAAATCCATAGAAACACATACATTTTGTATGGGAGACTCTTGTGCTGCTGCAGCAGGCGCTTGCCATCTGCAAACCATGGGCTCTACGAGCCCGGGATATAGCCCAAACGGATCGTAGGAACGTGAAATTAGTCCTTGCAATTCGATTTGGCCCATTCGGTGGGCGGTAGGCGTGAATCTCGCTCCTCAATGAAATCCATAGAAACACATACATTTTGTATGGGAGACTCTTGTGCTGCTGCAGCAGGCACTCGCCATCTGCAAACCATGGGCTCTACGAGCCCGGGATATAGCCCAAAAGGATCGTAGGAACGTGAAATTAGTCCTTGCAATTCGATTTGGCCCATTCGGTGGGCGGTAGGCGTGAATCTCGCTCCTCAATGAAATCCATAGAAACACATACATTTTGTATGGGAGACTCTTGTGCTGCTGCAGCAGGCACTCGCCATCTGCAAACCATGGGCTCTACGAGCCCGGGATATAGCCCAAAATAATCGTAGGAACGTGAAATTAGTCCTTGCAATTCGATTTGGCCCATTCGGTGGGCGGTAGGCGTGAATCTCGCTCCTCAATGAAATCCATAGAAACACATACATTTTGTATGGGAGACTCTTGTGCTGCTAGCAGGCACTCGCCATCTGCAAACCATGGGCTCTACGAGCCCGGGATATAGCCCAAAAGGATCGTAGGAACGTGAAATTAGTCCTTGCAATTCGATTTGGCCCATTCGGTGGGCGGTAGGCGTGAATCTCGCTCCTCAATGAAATCCATAGAAACACATACATTTTGTATGGGAGACTCTTGTGCTGCTGCAGCAGGCACTCGCCATCTGCAAACCATGGGCTCTACGAGCCCGGGATATTGCCCAAAGGGATCGTAGGAACGTGAAATTAGTCCTTGCTATTCGATTTGGCCCATTCGGTGGGCGGTAGGCGTGAATCTCGCTCCTCAATGAAATCCATAGAAACACATACATTTTGTATGGGAGACTCTTGTGCTGCTAGCAGGCACTCGCCATCTGCAAACCATGGGCTCTACGAGCCCGGGATATAGCCCAAAAGGATCGTAGGAACGTGAAATTAGTCCTTGCAATTCGATTTGGCTCATTCGGTGGGCGGTAGGCGTGAATCTCGCTCCTCAATGAAATCCATAGAAACACATACATTTTGTATGGGAGACTCTTGTGCTGCTGCAGCAGGCACTCGCCATCTGCAAACCATGGGCTCTACGAGCCCGGGATATAGCCCAAAAGGATCGTAGGAACGTGAAATTAGTCCTTGCAATTCGATTTGGCCCATTCGGTGGGCGGTAGGCGTGAATCTCGCTCCTCAATGAAATCCATAGAAACACATACATTTTGTATGGGAGACTCTTGTGCTGCTAGCAGGCACTCGCCATCTGCAAACCATGGGCTCTACGAGCCCGGGATATAGCCCAAAAGGATCGTAGGAACGTGAAATTAGTCCTTGCAATTCGATTTGGCCCATTCGGTGGGCGGTAGGCGTGAATCTCGCTCCTCAATGAAATCCATAGAAACACATACATTTTGTATGGGAGACTCTTGTGCTGCTAGCAGGCACTCGCCATCTGCAAACCATGGGCTCTACGAGCCCAGGATATAGCCCAAAATAATCGTAGGAACGTGAAATTAGTCCTTGCAATTCGATTTGGCCCATTCGGTGGGCGGTAGGCGTGAATCTCGCTCCTCAATGAAATCCATAGAAACACATACATTTTGTATGGGAGACTCTTGTGCTGCTAGCAGGCACTCGCCATCTGCAAACCATGGGCTCTACGAGCCCGGGATATAGCCCAAAAGGATCGTAGGAACGTGAAATTAGTCCTTGCAATTCGATTTGGCCCATTCGGTGGGCGGTAGGCGTGAATCTCGCTCCTCAATCAAATCCGGAAACACATACATTTTGTATGGGAGACTCTTGTGCTGCTGCAGCAGGCACTCGCCATCTGCAAACCATGGGCTCTACGAGCCCGGGATATAGCCCAAAAGGATCGTAGGAACGTGAAATTAGTCCTTGCAATTCGATTTGGCCCATTCGGTGGGCGGTAGGCGTGAATCTCGCTCCTCAATGAAATCCATAGAAACACATACATTTTGTATGGGAGACTCTTGTGCTGCTAGCAGGCACTCGCCATCTGCAAACCATGGGCTCTACGAGCCCGGGATATAGCCCAAAAGGATCGTAGGAACGTGAAATTAGTCCTTGCAATTCGATTTGGCCCATTCGGTGGGCGGTAGGCGTGAATCTCGCTCCTCAATGAAATCCATAGAAACACATACATTTTGTATGGAAGACTCTTGTGCTGCTGCAGCAGGCACTCGCCATCTGCAAGCCATTTGCTCTACGAGCCCGGGATATAGCCCAAAAGGATCGTTGGAACGTGAAATTAGTCCTTGCTATTCGATTTGGCCCATTCGGTGGGCGGTAGGCGTGAATCTCGCTCCTCAATGAAATCCATAGAAACACATACATTTTGTATGGGAGACTCTTGTGCTGCTGCAGCAGGCACTCGCCATCTGCAAACCATGGGCTCTACGAGCCCGGGATATAGCCCAAAAGGATCGTAGGAACGTAAAATTAGTCCTTGCAATTCGATTTGGCCCATTCCGTGGGCGGTAGGCGTGAATCTCGCTCCTCAATGAAATCCATAGAAACACATACATTTTGTATGGGAGACTCTTGTGCTGCTGCAGCAGGCACTCGCCATCTGCAAACCATGGGCTCTACGAGCCCGGGATATAGCCCAAAAGGATCGTAGGAACGTGAAATTAGTCCTTGCAATTCGATTTGGCCCATTCCGTGGGCGGTAGGCGTGAATCTCGCTCCTCAATGAAATCCATAGAAACACATATATTTTGTATGGGAGACTCTTGTGCTGCTAGCAGGCACTCGCTATCTGCAAACCATGGGCTCTACGAGCCCGGGATATAGCCCAAAATAATCGTAGGAAACGTGAAATTAGTCCTTGCAATTCGATTTGGCCCATTCGGTGGGCGGTAGGCGTGAATCTCGCTCCTCAATGAAATCCATAGAAACACATACATTTTGTATGGGAGACTCTTGTGCTGCTGCACCAGGCACTCGCCATCTGCAAACCATGGGCTTTACGAGCCCGGGATATAGCCCAAAAGGATCGTAGGAACGTGAAATTAGTCCTTGCAATTCGATTTCGCCCATTCGGTGGGCGGTAGGCGTGAATCTCGCTCCTCAATGAAATCCATAGAAACACATACATTTTGTATGGGAGACTCTTGTGCTGCTGCACCAGGCACTCGCCATCTGCAAACCATGGGCTCTACGAGCCCGGGATATAGCCCAAAAGGATCGTAGGAACGTGAAATTAGTCCTTGCAATTCGATTTGGCCCATTCGGTGGGCGGTAGGCGTGAATCTCGCTCCTCAATGAAATCCATAGAAACACATACATTTTGTATGGGAGACTCTTGTGCTGCTAGCAGGCACTCGCCATCTGCAAAACCATGGGCTCTACGAGCCCGGGATATAGCCCAAAAGGATCGTAGGAACGTGAAATTAGTCCTTGCAATTCGATTTGGCCCATTCGGTGGGCGGTAGGCGTGAATCTCGCTCCTCAATGAAATCCATAGAAATACATACATTTTGTATGGGAGACTCTTGTGCTGCTGCACCAGGCACTCGCCATCTGCAAACCATGGGCTCTACGAGCCCGGGATATAGCCCAAAAGGATCGTAGGAACGTGAAATTAGTCCTTGCAATTCGATTTGGCCCATTCGGTGGGCGGTAGGCGTGAATCTCGCTCCTCAATGAAATCCATGGAAACACATACATTTTGTATGGGAGACTCTTGTGCTGCTGCAGCAGGCACTCGCCATCTGCAAACCATGGGCTCTACGAGCCCGGGATATAGCCCAAAAGGATCGTAGGAACGTGAAATTAGTCCTTGCAATTCGATTTGGCCCATTCGGTGGGCGGTAGGCGTGAATCTCGCTCCTCAATGAAATCCATAGAAACACATACATTTTGTATGGGAGACTCTTGTGCTGCTGCACCAGGCACTCGCCATCTGCAAACCATGGGCTCTACGAGCCCGGGATATAGCCCAAAAGGATCGTAGGAACGTGAAATTAGTCCTTGCAATTCGATTTGGCCCATTCGGTGGGCGGTAGGCGTGAATCTCGCTCCTCAATGAAATCCATAGAAACACATACATTTTGTATGGGAGACTCTTGTGCTGCTAGCAGGCACTCGCCATCTGCAAACCATGGGCTCTACGAGCCCGGGATATAGCCCAAAAGGATCGTAGGAACGTGAAATTAGTCCTTGCAATTCGATTTGGCCCATTCGGTGGGCGGTAGGCGTGAATCTCGCTCCTCAATGAAATCCATAGAAACACATACATTTTGTATGGGAGACTCTTGTGCTGCTGCACCAGGCACTCGCCATCTGCAAACCATGGGCTCTACAAGCCCGGGATATAGCCCAAAAGGATCGTAGGAACGTGAAATTAGTCCTTGGAATTCGATTTGGCCCATTCGGTGGGCGGTAGGCGTGAATCTCGCTCCTCAATGAAATCCATAGAAACACATACATTTTGTATGGGAGACTCTTGTGCTGCTAGCAGGCACTCGCCATCTGCAAACCATGGGCTCTACGAGCCCGGGATATAGCCCAAAATAATCGCAGGAACGTGAAATTAGTCCTTGCAATTCGATTTGGCCCATTCGGTGGGCGGTAGGCGTGAATCTCGCTCCTCAATGAAATCCATAGAAACACATACATTTTGTATGGGAGACTCTTGTGCTGCTGCACCAGGCACTCGCCATCTGCAAACCATGGCTTTACGAGCCCGGGATATAGCCCAAAAGGATCGTAGGAACGTGAAATTAGTCCTTGCAATTTGATTTGGCCCATTCGGTGGGCGGTAGGCGTGAATCTCGCTCCTCAATGAAATCCATAGAAACACATACATTTTGTATGGGAGACTCTTGTGCTGCTAGCAGGCACTCGCCATCTGCAAACCATGGGCTTTACGAGCCCGCGATAATAGCCCAAAAGGATTGTAGGAACGTGAAATTAGTCCTTGCAATTCGATTTGACCCATTCGGTGGGCGGTAGGCGTGAATCTCGCTCCTCAATGAAATCCATAGAAACACATACATTTTGTATGGAAGACTCTTGTGCTGCTAGCAGGCACTCGCCATCTGCAAACCATGGGCTCTACGAGCCCGGGATATAGCCCAAAAGGATCGTAGGAACGTAAAATTAGTCCTTGCAATTCGATTTGGCCCATTCGGCGGGCGGTAGGCGTGAATCTCGCTCCTCAATGAAATCCATAGAAACACATACATTTTGTATGGGAGACTCTTGTGCTGCTGCAGCAGGCACTCGCCACCTGCAAACCATGGGCTCTACGAGCCCGGGATATAGCCCAAAATAATCGCAGGAACGTGAAATTAGTCCTTGCAATTCGATTTGGCCCATTCGGTGGGCGGTAGGCGTGAATCTCGCTCCTCAATGAAATCCATAGAAACACATACATTTTGTATGGGAGACTCTTGTGCTGCTGCACCAGGCACTCGCCATCTGCAAACCATGGGCTCTACGAGCCCGGGATATAGCCCAAAAGGATCGTAGGAACGTGAAATTAGTCCTTGCAATTCGATTTGGCCCATTCGGTGGGCGGTAGGCGTGAATCTCGCTCCTCAATGAAATCCATAGAAACACATACATTTTGTATGGGAGACTCTTGTGCTGCTAGCAGGCACTCGCCATCTGCAAACCATGGGCTCTACGAGCCCGGGATATAGCCCAAAAGGATCGTAGGAACGTGAAATTAGTCCTTGCAATTCGATTTGGCCCATTCGGTGGGCGGTAGGCGTGGATCTCGCTCCTCAATGAAATCCATAGAAACACATACATTTTGTATGGGAGACTCTTGTGCTGCTAGCAGGCACTCGCCATCTGCAAACCATGGGCTCTACGAGCCCGCGATATAGCCCAAAAGGATCGTAGGAACGTGAAATTAGTCCTTGCAATTCGATTTGGCCCATTCGGTGGGCGGTAGGCGTGAATCTCGCTCCTCAATGAAATCCATAGAAACACATACATTTTGTATGGGAGACTCTTGTGCTGCTAGCAGGCACTCGCCATCTGCAAACCATGGGCTCTACGAGCCCGCGATATAGCCCAAAAGGATCGTAGGAACGTGAAATTAGTCCTTGCAATTCGATTTGGCCCATTCGGTGGGCGGTAGGCGTGAATCTCGCTCCTCAATGAAATCCATGGAAACACATACATTTTGTATGGGAGACTCTTGTGCTGCTGCAGCAGGCACTCGCCATCTGCAAACCATGGGCTCTACGAGCCCGGGATATAGCCCAAAAGGATCGTAGGAACGTGAAATTAGTCCTTGCAATTCGATTTGGCCCATTCGGTGGGCGGTAGGCGTGAATCTCGCTCCTCAATGAAATCCATAGAAACACATACATTTTGTATGGGAGACTCTTGTGCTGCTGCACCAAGCACTCGCCATCTGCAAACCATGGGCTCTACGAGCCCGGGATATAGCCCAAAAGGATCGTAGGAACGTGAAATTAGTCCTTGCAATTCGATTTGGCCCATTCGGTGGGCGGTAGGCGTGAATCTCGCTCCTCAATGAAATCCATAGAAACACATACATTTTGTATGGGAGACTCTTGTGCTGCTAGCAGGCACTCGCCATCTGCAAACCATGGGCTCTACGAGCCCGGGATATAGCCCAAAAGGATCGTAGGAACGTGAAATTAGTCCTTGCAATTCGATTTGGCCCATTCGGTGGGCGGTAGGCGTGAATCTCGCTCCTCAATGAAATCCATAGAAACACATACATTTTGTATGGGAGACTCTTGTGCTGCTAGCAGGCACTCGCCATCTGCAAACCATGGGCTCTACGAGCCCGGGATATAGCCCAAAAGGATCGTAGGAACGTGAAATTAGTCCTTGCAATTCGATTTGGCCCATTCGGTGGGCGGTAGGCGTGAATCTCGCTCCTCAATGAAATCCATGGAAACACATACATTTTGTATGGGAGACTCTTGTGCTGCTGCACCAGGCACTCGCCATCTGCAAACCATGGGCTCTACAAGCCCGGGATATAGCCCAAAAGGATCGTAGGAACGTGAAATTAGTCCTTGGAATTCGATTTGGCCCATTCGGTGGGCGGTAGGCGTGAATCTCGCTCCTCAATGAAATCCATAGAAACACATACATTTTGTATGGGAGACTCTTGTGCTGCTAGCAGGCACTCGCCATCTGCAAACCATGGGCTCTACGAGCCCGGGATATAGCCCAAAATAATCGCAGGAACGTGAAATTAGTCCTTGCAATTCGATTTGGCCCATTCGGTGGGCGGTAGGCGTGAATCTCGCTCCTCAATGAAATCCATAGAAACACATACATTTTGTATGGGAGACTCTTGTGCTGCTGCACCAGGCACTCGCCATCTGCAAACCATGGGCTCTACAAGCCCGGGATATAGCCCAAAAGGATCGTAGGAACGTGAAATTAGTCCTTGGAATTCGATTTGGCCCATTCGGTGGGCGGTAGGCGTGAATCTCGCTCCTCAATGAAATCCATAGAAACACATACATTTTGTATGGGAGACTCTTGTGCTGCTAGCAGGCACTCGCCATCTGCAAACCATGGGCTCTACGAGCCCGGGATATAGCCCAAAATAATCGCAGGAACGTGAAATTAGTCCTTGCAATTCGATTTGGCCCATTCGGTGGGCGGTAGGCGTGAATCTCGCTCCTCAATGAAATCCATAGAAACACATACATTTTGTATGGGAGACTCTTGTGCTGCTGCACCAGGCACTCGCCATCTGCAAAACCATGGGCTCTACGAGCCCGGGATATAGCCCAAAAGGATCGTAGGAACGTGAAATTAGTCCTTGCAATTCGATTTGGCCCATTCGGTGGGCGGTAGGCGTGAATCTCGCTCCTCAATCAAATCCATAGAAACACATACATTTTGTATGGGAGACTCTTGTGCTGCTGCAGCAGGCACTCGCCATCTGCAAACCATGGGCTCTACGAGCCCGGGATATAGCCCAAAAGGATCGTAGGAACGTGAAATTAGTCCTTGCAATTCGATTTGGCCTATTCGGTGGGCGGTAGGCGTGAATCTCGCTCCTCAATGAAATCCATAGAAACACATACATTTTGTATGGGAGACTCTTGTGCTGCTAGCAGGCACTCGCCATCTGCAAACCATGGGATCTACGAGGCCGACATATAGCCCAAAAGGATCGTAGGAACGTGAAATTAGTCCTTGCAATTCGATTTGGCCCATTCGGTAGGCGGTAGGCGTGAATCTCGCTCCTCAATGAAATCCATAGAAACACATACATTTTGTATGGGAGACTCTTGTGCTGCTAGCAGGCACTCGCCATCTGCAAACCATGGGCTCTACGAGCCCGGGATATAGCCCGAAAGGATCGTAGGAACGTGAAATTAGTCCTTGCAATTCGATTTGGCCCATTCGGTGGGCGGTAGGCGTGAATCTCGCTCCTCAATGAAATCCATAGAAACACATACATTTTGTATGGGACTCTTGTGCTGCTAGCAGGCACTCGCCATCTGCAAACCATGGGCTCTACGAGCCCGGGATATAGCCCAAAAGGATCGTAGGAACGTGAAATTAGTCCTTGCAATTCGATTTGGCCCATTCGGTGGGCGGTAGGCGTGAATCTCGCTCCTCAATGAAATCCATAGAAACACATACATTTTGTGTGGGAGACTCTTGTGCTGCTGCAGCAGGCACTCGCCATCTGCAAACCATGGGCTCTACGAGCCCGGGATATAGCTCAAAAGGATCGTAGGAACGTGAAATTAGTCCTTGCAATTCGATTTGGCCCATTCGGTGGGCGGTAGGCGTGAATCTCGCTCCTCAATGAAATCCATAGAAACACATACATTTTGTATGGGAGACTCTTGTGCTGCTGCAGCAGGCACTCGCCATCTGCAAGCCATGGGCTCTACTGGTCCGGGATATAGCCCAAAAGGATCGTAGGAACGTGAAATTAGTCCTTGCAATTCGATTTGGCCCATTCGGTGGGCGGTAGGCGTGAATCTCGCTCCTCAATGAAACCCATAGAAACACATACATTTTGTATGGGACTCTTGTGCTGCTAGCAGGCACTCGCCATCTGCAAACCATGGGCTCTACGAGCCCGGGATATAGCCCAAAAGGATCGTAGGAACGTGAAATTAGTCCTTGCAATTCGATTTGGCCCATTCGGTGGGCGGTAGGCGTGAATCTCGCTCCTCAATGAAATCCATAGAAACACATACATTTTGTATGGGAGACTCTTGTGCTGCTGCAGCAGGCACTCGCCATCTGCAAACCATGGGCTCTACGCGCCCGGGATATAGCCCAAAAGGATCGTAGGAACGTGAAATTAGTCCTTGCAATTCGATTTGGCCCATTCGGTGGGCGGTAGGCGTGAATCTCGCTCCTCAATGAAATCCATAGAAACACATACATTTTGTATGGGACTCTTGTGCTGCTAGCAGGCACTCGCCATCTGCAAACCATGGGCTCTACGAGCCCGGGATATAGCCCAAAAGGATCGCAGGAACGTGAAATTAGTTCTTGCTATTCGATTTGGCCCATTCGGTGGGCGGTAGGCGTGAATCTCGCTCCTCAATGAAATCCATAGAAACATATACATTTTGTATGGGAGACTCTTGTGCTGCTGCAGCAGGCACTCGCCATCTCCAAACCATGGGCTCTACGAGCCCGGGATATAGCCCAAAAGGATCGTAGGAACGTGAAATTATTCCTTGCAATTCGATTTGGCCCATTCGGTGGGCGGTAGGCGTGAATCTCGCTCCTCAATGAAATCCATAGAAACACATACATTTTGTATGGGAGACTCTTGTGCTGCTGCAGCAGGCACTCGCCATCTGCAAACCATGGGCTCTACGAGCCCGGGATATAGCCCAAAAGGATCGTAGGAACGTGAAATTAGTCCTTGCAATTCGATTTGGCCCATTCGGTGGGCGGTAGGCGTGAATCTCGCTCCTCAATCAAATCCATAGAAACACATACATTTTGTATGGGAGACTCTTGTGCTGCTGCAGCAGGCACTCGCCATCTGCAAACCATGGGCTCTACGAGCCCGGGATATAGCCCAAAAGGATCGTAGGAACGTGAAATTAGTCCCTGCAATTCGATTTGGCCCATTCGGTGGGCGGTAGGCGTGAATCTCGCTCCTCAATCAAATCCATAGAAACACATACATTTTGTATGGGAGACTCTTGTGCTGCTAGCAGGCACTCGCCATCTGCAAACCATGGGCTCTACGAGCCCGGGATATAGCCCAAAAGGATCGTAGGAACGTGAAATTAGTCCTTGCAATTCGATTTGGCCCATTCGGTGGGCGGTAGGCGTGAATCTCGCTCCTCAATGAAATCCATAGAAACATATACATTTTGTATGGGAGACTCTTGTGCTGCTGCAGCAGGCACTCGCCATCTGCAAACCATGGGCTCTACGAGCCCGGGATATAGCCCAAAAGGATCGTAGGAACGTGAAATTAGTCCTTGCAATTCGATTTGGCCCATTCGGTGGGCGGTAGGCGTGAATCTCGCTCCTCAATGAAATCCATAGAAACACATACATTTTGTATGGGAGACTCTTGTGCTGCTAGCAGGCACTCGCCATCTGCAAACCATGGGCTCTACGAGCCCGGGATATAGCTCAAAAGGATCGTAGGAACGGGAAATTAGTCCTTGCAATTCGATTTGGCCCATTCGGTGGGCGGTAGGCGTGAATCTCGCTCCTCAATGAAATCCATAGAAACACATACATTTTGTATGGGAGACTCTTGTGCTGCTGCAGCAGGCACTCGCCATCTGCAAACCATGGGCTCTACGAGCCCGGGATATAGCCCAAAAGGATCGTAGGAACGTGAAATTAGTCCTTGCAATTCGATTTGGCCTATTCGGTTTGCGGTAGGCGTGAATCCTGCTCCTCAATGAAATCCATAGAAACACATACATTTTGTATGGGAGACTCTTGTGCTGCTAGCAGGCTCTCGCCATCTGCAAACCATGGGATCTACGAGGCCGACATATAGCCCAAAAGGATCGTAGGAACGTGAAATTATTCCTTGCAATTCGATTTGGCCCATTCGGTGGGCGGTAGGCGTGAATCTCGCTCCTCAATGAAATCCATAGAAACACATACATTTTGTATGGGAGACTCTTGTGCTGCTGCAGCAGGCACTCGCCATCTGCAAACCATGGGCTCTACGAGCCCGGGATATAGCCCAAAAGGATCGTAGGAACGTGAAATTAGTCCTTGCAATTCGATTTGGCCCATTCGGTGGGCGGTAGGCGTGAATCTCGCTCCTCAATCAAATCCATAGAAACACATACATTTTGTATGGGAGACTCTTGTGCTGCTGCAGCAGGCACTCGCCATCTGCAAACCATGGGCTCTACGAGCCCGGGATATAGCCCAAAAGGATCGTAGGAACGTGAAATTAGTCCCTGCAATTCGATTTGGCCCATTCGGTGGGCGGTAGGCGTGAATCTCGCTCCTCAATGAAATCCATAGAAACACATACATTTTGTATGGGAGACTCTTGTGCTGCTAGCAGGCACTCGCCATCTGCAAACCATGGGCTCTACGAGCCCGGGATATAGCCCAAAAGGATCGTAGGAACGTGAAATTAGTCCTTGCAATTCGATTTGGCCCATTCGGTGGGCGGTAGGCGTGAATCTCGCTCCTCAATGAAATCCATAGAAACACATACATTTTGTATGGGAGACTCTTGTGCTGCTGCAGCAGGCACTCGCCATCTGCAAACCATGGGCTCTACGAGCCCGGGATATAGCCCAAAAGGATCGTAGGAACGTGAAATTAGTCCTTGCAATTCGATTTGGCCTATTCGGTTTGCGGTAGGCGTGAATCTCGCTCCTCAATGAAATCCATAGAAACACATACATTTTGTATGGGAGACTCTTGTGCTGCTAGCAGGCACTCGCCATCTGCAAACCATGGGCTCTACGAGCCCGGGATATAGCCCAAAAGGATCGTAGGAACGTGAAATTAGTCCTTGCAATTCGATTTGGCCTATTCGGTGGGCGGTAGGCGTGAATCTCGCTCCTCAATGAAATCCATAGAAACACATACATTTTGTATGGGAGACTCTTGTGCTGCTGCAGCAGGCACTCGCCATCTGCAAACCATGGGCTCTACGAGCCCGGGATATAGCCCAAAAGGATCGTAGGAACGTGAAATTAGTCCTTGCAATTCGATTTGGCCCATTCGGTGGGCGGTAGGCGTGAATCTCGCTCCTCAATCAAATCCATAGAAACACATACATTTTGTATGGGAGACTCTTGTGCTGCTGCAGCAGGCACTCGCCATCTGCAAACCATGGGCTCTACGAGCCCGGGATATAGCCCAAAAGGATCGTAGGAACGTGAAATTAGTCCTTGCAATTCGATTTGGCCTATTCGGTGGGCGGTAGGCGTGAATCTCGCTCCTCAATGAAATCCATAGAAACACATACATTTTGTATGGGAGACTCTTGTGCTGCTAGCAGGCACTCGCCATCTGCAAACCATGGGATCTACGAGGCCGACATATAGCCCAAAAGGATCGTAGGAACGTGAAATTAGTCCTTGCAATTCGATTTGGCCCATTCGGTAGGCGGTAGGCGTGAATCTCGCTCCTCAATGAAATCCATAGAAACACATACATTTTGTATGGGAGACTCTTGTGCTGCTAGCAGGCACTCGCCATCTGCAAACCATGGGCTCTACGAGCCCGGGATATAGCCCGAAAGGATCGTAGGAACGTGAAATTAGTCCTTGCAATTCGATTTGGCCCATTCGGTGGGCGGTAGGCGTGAATCTCGCTCCTCAATGAAATCCATAGAAACACATACATTTTGTATGGGACTCTTGTGCTGCTAGCAGGCACTCGCCATCTGCAAACCATGGGCTCTACGAGCCCGGGATATAGCCCAAAAGGATCGTAGGAACGTGAAATTAGTCCTTGCAATTCGATTTGGCCCATTCGGTGGGCGGTAGGCGTGAATCTCGCTCCTCAATGAAATCCATAGAAACACATACATTTTGTGTGGGAGACTCTTGTGCTGCTGCAGCAGGCACTCGCCATCTGCAAACCATGGGCTCTACGAGCCCGGGATATAGCTCAAAAGGATCGTAGGAACGTGAAATTAGTCCTTGCAATTCGATTTGGCCCATTCGGTGGGCGGTAGGCGTGAATCTCGCTCCTCAATGAAATCCATAGAAACACATACATTTTGTATGGGAGACTCTTGTGCTGCTGCAGCAGGCACTCGCCATCTGCAAGCCATGGGCTCTACTGGTCCGGGATAT
This sequence comes from Criorhina ranunculi, assembly GCA_951813785.1. Taxonomy (NCBI): domain Eukaryota; kingdom Metazoa; phylum Arthropoda; class Insecta; order Diptera; family Syrphidae; genus Criorhina; species Criorhina ranunculi. The sequence continues at coordinate 3,686,920 of OX638386.1, read as the reverse complement.
AGCCCAAAAGGATCGTAGGAACGTGAAATTAGTCCTTGCAATTCGATTTGGCCCATTCGGTGGGCGGTAGGCGTGAATCTCGCTCCTCAATGAAATCCATAGAAACACATACATTTTGTATGGGACTCTTGTGCTGCTAGCAGGCACTCGCCATCTGCAAACCATGGGCTCTACGAGCCCGGGATATAGCCCAAAAGGATCGTAGGAACGTGAAATTAGTCCTTGCAATTCGATTTGGCCCATTCGGTGGGCGGTAGGCGTGAATCTCGCTCCTCAATGAAATCCATAGAAACACATACATTTTGTATGGGAGACTCTTGTGCTGCTGCAGCAGGCACTCGCCATCTGCAAACCATGGGCTCTACGAGCCCGGGATATAGCCCAAAAGGATCGTAGGAACGTGAAATTAGTCCTTGCAATTCGATTTGGCCCATTCGGTGGGCGGTAGGCGTGAATCTCGCTCCTCAATGAAATCCATAGAAACACATACATTTTGTATGGGACTCTTGTGCTGCTAGCAGGCACTCGCCATCTGCAAACCATGGGCTCTACGAGCCCGGGATATAGCCCAAAAGGATCGCAGGAACGTGAAATTAGTTCTTGCTATTCGATTTGGCCCATTCGGTGGGCGGTAGGCGTGAATCTCGCTCCTCAATGAAATCCATAGAAACATATACATTTTGTATGGGAGACTCTTGTGCTGCTGCAGCAGGCACTGGCCATCTGCAAACCATGGGCTCTACGAGCCCGGGATATAGCCCAAAAGGATCGTAGGAACGTGAAATTAGTCCTTGCAATTCGATTTGGCCCATTCCGTGGGCGGTAGGCGTGAATCTCGCTCCTCAATGAAATCCATAGAAACACATACATTTTGTATGGGAGACTCTTGTGCTGCTGCAGCAGGCACTCGCCATCTGCAAACCATGGGCTCTACGAGCCCGGGATATAGCCCAAAAGGATCGTAGGAACGTGAAATTAGTCCTTGCAATTCGATTTGGCCCATTCGGTGGGCGGTAGGCGTGAATCTCGCTCCTCAATGAAATCCATAGAAACATATACATTTTGTATGGGAGACTCTTGTGCTGCTGCAGCAGGCACTCGCCATCTGCAAACCATGGGCTCTACGAGCCCGGGATATAGCCCAAAAGGATCGTAGGAACGTGAAATTAGTCCTTGCAATTCGATTTGGCCCATTCGGTGGGCGGTAGGCGTGAATCTCGCTCCTCAATGAAATCCATAGAAACATATACATTTTGTATGGGAGACTCTTGTGCTGCTGAAGCAGGCACTGGCCATCTGCAAACCATGGGCTCTACGAGCCCGGGATATAGCCCAAAAGGATCGTAGGAACGTGAAATTAGTCCTTGCAATTCGATTTGGCCCATTCCGTGGGCGGTAGGCGTGAATCTCGCTCCTCAATGAAATCCATAGAAACACATACATTTTGTATGGGAGACTCTTGTGCTGCTGCAGCAGGCACTCGCCATCTGCAAACCATGGGCTCTACGAGGCCGGGATATAGCCCAAAAGGATCGTAGGAACGTGAAATTAGTCCTTGCAATTCGATTTGGCCCATTCGGTGGGCGGTAGGCGTGAATCTCGCTCCTCAATGAAATCCATAGAAACACATACATTTTGTATGGGAGACTCTTGCGCTGCTGCAGCAGGCGCTCGCCATCTGCAAACCATGGGCTCTACGAGCCCGGGATATAGCCCAAAAGGATCGTAGGAACGTGAAATTAGTCCTTGTAATTCGATTTGGCCCATTCGGTGGGCGGTAGGCGTGAATCTCGCTCCTCAATGAAATCCATAGAAACATATACATTTTGTATGGGAGACTCTTGTGCTGCTGCAGCAGGCACTCGCCATCTGCAAACCATGGGCTCTACGAGCCCGGGATATAGCCCAAAAGGATCGTAGGAACGTGAAATTAGTCCTTGCAATTCGATTTGGCCCATTCGGTGGGCGGTAGGCGTGAATCTCGCTCCTCAATGAAATCCATAGAAACACATACATTTTGTATGGGAGACTCTTGTGCTGCTGCAGCAGGCACTCGCCATCTGCAAACCATGGGCTTTACGAGGCCGGGATATAGCCCAAAAGGATCGTAGGAACGTGAAATTAGTCCTTGCAATTCGATTTGGCCCATTCGGTGGGCGGTAGGCGTGAATCTCGCTCCTCAATGAAATCCATAGAAACACATACATTTTGTATGGGAGACTCTTGTGCTGTTGCAGCAGGCGCTCGCCATCTGCAAACCATGGGCTCTACGAGCCCGGGATATAGCCCAAAAGGATCGTAGGAACGTGAAATTAGTCCTTGCAATTCGATTTGGCCCATTCGGTGGGCGGTAGGCGTGAATCTCGCTCCTCAATGAAATCCATAGAAACACATACATTTTGTATGGGAGACTCTTGTGCTGCTAGCAGGCACTCGCCATCTGCAAACCATGGGCTCTACGAGCCCGGGATATAGCCTAAAATAATCGTAAGAACGTGAAATTAGTCCTTGCAATTCGATTTGGCCCATTCGGTGGGCGGTAGGCGTGAATCTCGCTCCTCAATGAAATCCATAGAAACACATACATTTTGTATGGGAGACTCTTGTGCTGCTGCAGCAGGCACTCGCCATCTGCAAACCATGGGCTCTACGAGCCCGGGATATAGCCCAAAAGGATCGTAGGAACGTGAAATTAGTCCTTGTAATTCGATTTGGCCCATTCGGTGGGCGGTAGGCGTGAATCTCGCTCCTCAATGAAATCCATAGAAACATATACATTTTGTATGGGAGACTCTTGTGCTGCTGCAGCAGGCACTCGCCATCTGCAAACCATGGGCTCTACGAGCCCGGGATATAGCCCAAAAGGATCGTAGGAACGTGAAATTAGTCCTTGCAATTCGATTTGGCCCATTCGGTGGGCGGTAGGCGTGAATCTCGCTCCTCAATGAAATCCATAGAAACACATACATTTTGTATGGGAGACTCTTGTGCTGCTAGCAGGCACTCGCCATCTGCAAACCATGGGCTCTACGAGCCCGGGATATAGCCTAAAATAATCGTAAGAACGTGAAATTAGTCCTTGCAATTCGATTTGGCCCATTCGGTGGGCGGTAGGCGTGAATCTCGCTCCTCAATGAAATCCATAGAAACACATACATTTTGTATGGGAGACTCTTGTGCTGCTGCAGCAGGCACTCGCCATCTGCAAACCATGGGCTCTACGAGCCCGGGATATAGCCCAAAAGGATCGTAGGAACGTGAAATTAGTCCTTGTAATTCGATTTGGCCCATTCGGTGGGCGGTAGGCGTGAATCTCGCTCCTCAATGAAATCCATAGAAACATATACATTTTGTATGGGAGACTCTTGTGCTGCTGCAGCAGGCACTCGCCATCTGCAAACCATGGGCTCTACGAGCCCGGGATATAGCCCAAAAGGATCGTAGGAACGTGAAATTAGTCCTTGCAATTCGATTTGGCCCATTCGGTGGGCGGTAGGCGTGAATCTCGCTCCTCAATGAAATCCATAGAAACACATACATTTTGTATGGGAGACTCTTGTGCTGCTAGCAGGCACTCGCCATCTGCAAACCATGGGCTCTACGAGCCCGGGATATAGCCTAAAATAATCGTAAGAACGTGAAATTAGTCCTTGCAATTCGATTTGGCCCATTCGGTGGGCGGTAGGCGTGAATCTCGCTCCTCAATGAAATCCATAGAAACACATACATTTTGTATGGGAGACTCTTGTGCTGCTGCAGCAGGCACTCGCCATCTGCAAACCATGGGCTCTACGAGCCCGGGATATAGCCCAAAAGGATCGTAGGAACGTGAAATTAGTCCTTGTAATTCGATTTGGCCCATTCGGTGGGCGGTAGGCGTGAATCTCGCTCCTCAATGAAATCCATAGAAACATATACATTTTGTATGGGAGACTCTTGTGCTGCTGCAGCAGGCACTCGCCATCTGCAAACCATGGGCTCTACGAGCCCGGGATATAGCCCAAAGGGATCGTAGGAACGTGAAATTAGTCCTTGCAATTCGATTTGGCCCATTCGGTGGGCGGTAGGCGTGAATCTCGCTCCTCAATGAAATCCATAGAAACACATACATTTTGTATGGGAGACTCTTGTGCTGTTGCAGCAGGCGCTCGCCATCTGCAAACCATGGGCTCTACGAGCCCGGGATATAGCCCAAAAGGATCGTAGGAACGTGAAATTAGTCCTTGCAATTCGATTTGGCCCATTCGGTGGGCGGTAGGCGTGAATCTCGCTCCTCAATGAAATCCATAGAAACACATACATTTTGTATGGGAGACTCTTGTGCTGCTGCAGCAGGCACTCGCCATCTGCAAACCATGGGCTCTACGAGCCCGGGATATAGCCCAAAAGGATCGTAGGAACGTGAAATTAGTCCTTGCAATTCGATTTGGCCTATTCGGTGGGCGGTAGGCGTGAATCTCGCTCCTCAATGAAATCCATAGAAACACATACATTTTGTATGGGAGACTCTTGTGCTGCTGCAGCAGGCACTCGCCATCTGCAAACCATGGGCTCTACGAGCCCGGGATATAGCCCAAAAGGATCGTAGGAACGTGAAATTAGTCCTTGCAATTCGATTTGGCCCATTCGGTGGGCGGTAGGCGTGAATCTCGCTCCTCAATCAAATCCATAGAAACACATACATTTTGTATGGGAGACTCTTGTGCTGCTGCAGCAGGCACTCGCCATCTGCAAACCATGGGCTCTACGAGCCCGGGATATAGCCCAAAAGGATCGTAGGAACGTGAAATTAGTCCTTGCAATTCGATTTGGCCCATTCGGTGGGCGGTAGGCGTGAATCTCGCTCCTCAATCAAATCCATAGAAACACATACATTTTGTATGGGAGACTCTTGTGCTGCTGCAGCAGGCACTCGCCATCTGCAAACCATGGGCTCTACGAGCCCGGGATATAGCCCAAAAGGATCGTAGGAACGTGAAATTAGTCCTTGCAATTCGATTTGGCCCATTCGGTGGGCGGTAGGCGTGAATCTCGCTCCTCAATGAAATCCATAGAAACACATACATTTTGTATGGGAGACTCTTGTGCTGCTGCAGCAGGCACTCGCCATCTGCAAACCATGGGCTCTACGAGCCCGGGATATAGCCCAAAAGGATCGTAGGAACGTGAAATTAGTCCTTGCAATTCGATTTGGCCCATTCGGTGGGCGGTAGGCGTGAATCTCGCTCCTCAATCAAATCCATAGAAACACATACATTTTGTATGGGAGACTCTTGTGCTGCTGCAGCAGGCACTCGCCATCTGCAAACCATGGGCTCTACGAGCCCGGGATATAGCCCAAAAGGATCGTAGGAACGTGAAATTAGTCCTTGCAATTCGATTTGGCCCATTCGGTGGGCGGTAGGCGTGAATCTCGCTCCTCAATCAAATCCATAGAAACACATACATTTTGTATGGGAGACTCTTGTGCTGCTGCAGCAGGCACTCGCCATCTGCAAACCATGGGCTCTACGAGCCCGGGATATAGCCCAAAAGGATCGTAGGAACGTGAAATTAGTCCTTGCAATTCGATTTGGCCCATTCGGTGGGCGGTAGGCGTGAATCTCGCTCCTCAATGAAATCCATAGAAACACATACATTTTGTATGGGAGACTCTTGTGCTGCTGCAGCAGGCACTCGCCATCTGCAAACCATGGGCTCTACGAGCCCGGGATATAGCCCAAAAGGATCGTAGGAACGTGAAATTAGTCCTTGCAATTCGATTTGGCCCATTCGGTGGGCGGTAGGCGTGAATCTCGCTCCTCAATGAAATCCATAGAAACACATACATTTTGTATGGGAGACTCTTGTGCTGCTGCAGCAGGCACTCGCCATCTGCAAACCATGGGCTCTACGAGCCCGGGATATAGCCCAAAGGGATCGTAGGAACGTGAAATTAGTCCTTGCAATTCGATTTGGCCCATTCGGTGGGCGGTAGGCGTGAATCTCGCTCCTCAATGAAATCCATAGAAACACATACATTTTGTATGGGAGACTCTTGTGCTGTTGCAGCAGGCGCTCGCCATCTGCAAACCATGGGCTCTACGAGCCCGGGATATAGCCCAAAAGGATCGTAGGAACGTGAAATTAGTCCTTGCAATTCGATTTGGCCCATTCGGTGGGCGGTAGGCGTGAATCTCGCTCCTCAATGAAATCCATAGAAACACATACATTTTGTATGGGAGACTCTTGTGCTGCTGCAGCAGGCACTCGCCATCTGCAAACCATGGGCTCTACGAGCCCGGGATATAGCCCAAAAGGATCGTAGGAACGTGAAATTAGTCCTTGCAATTCGATTTGGCCTATTCGGTGGGCGGTAGGCGTGAATCTCGCTCCTCAATGAAATCCATAGAAACACATACATTTTGTATGGGAGACTCTTGTGCTGCTGCAGCAGGCACTCGCCATCTGCAAACCATGGGCTCTACGAGCCCGGGATATAGCCCAAAAGGATCGTAGGAACGTGAAATTAGTCCTTGCAATTCGATTTGGCCCATTCGGTGGGCGGTAGGCGTGAATCTCGCTCCTCAATCAAATCCATAGAAACACATACATTTTGTATGGGAGACTCTTGTGCTGCTGCAGCAGGCACTCGCCATCTGCAAACCATGGGCTCTACGAGCCCGGGATATAGCCCAAAAGGATCGTAGGAACGTGAAATTAGTCCTTGCAATTCGATTTGGCCCATTCGGTGGGCGGTAGGCGTGAATCTCGCTCCTCAATCAAATCCATAGAAACACATACATTTTGTATGGGAGACTCTTGTGCTGCTGCAGCAGGCACTCGCCATCTGCAAACCATGGGCTCCACGAGCCTGGGATATAGCCCAAAAGGATCGTAGGAACGTGAAATTAGTCCTTGCAATTCGATTTGGCCCATTCGGTGGGCGGTAGGCGTGAATCTCGCTCCTCAATGAAATCCATAGAAACACATACATTTTGTATGGGAGACTCTTGTGCTGCTAGCAGGCACTCGCCATCTGCAAACCATGGGCTCTACGAGCCCGGGATATAGCCTAAAATAATCGTAGGAACGTGAAATTAGTCCTTGCAATTCGATTTGGCCCATTCGGTGGGCGGTAGGCGTGAATCTCGCTCCTCAATGAAATCCATAGAAACACATACATTTTGTATGGGAGACTCTTGTGCTGCTGCAGCAGGCACTCGCCATCCGCAAACCATGGGCTCTACGAGCCCGCGATATAGCCCAAAAGGATCGTAGGAACGTGAAATTAGTCCTTGCAATTCGATTTGGCCCATTCGGTGGGCGGTAGGCGTGAATCTCGCTCCTCAATGAAATCCATAGAAACACATACATTTTGTATGGGAGACTCTTGTGCTGCTGCAGCAGGCGCTCGCCATCTGCAAACCATGGGCTCTACGAGCCCGGGATATAGCCCAAAAGGATCGTAGGAACGTGAAATTAGTCCTTGCAATTCGATTTGGCCCATTCGGTGGGCGGTAGGCGTGAATCTCGCTCCTCAATGAAATCCATAGAAACACATACATTTTGTATGGGAGACTCTTGTGCTGCTAGCAGGCACTCGCCATCTGCAAACCATGGGCTCTACGAGCCCGGGATATAGCCTAAAATAATCGTAGGAACGTGAAATTAGTCCTTGCAATTCGATTTGGCCCATTCGGTGGGCGGTAGGCGTGAATCTCGCTCCTCAATGAAATCCATAGAAACACATACATTTTGTATGGGAGACTCTTGTGCTGCTGCAGCAGGCACTCGCCATCTGCAAACCATGGGCTCTACGAGCCCGGGATATAGCCCAAAAGGATCGTAGGAACGTGAAATTAGTCCTTGCAATTCGATTTGGCCCATTCGGTGGGCGGTAGGCGTGAATCTCGCTCCTCAATCAAATCCATAGAAACACATACATTTTGTATGGGAGACTCTTGTGCTGCTGCAGCAGGCACTCGCCATCTGCAAACCATGGGCTCCACGAGCCTGGGATATAGCCCAAAAGGATCGTAGGAACGTGAAATTAGTCCTTGCAATTCGATTTGGCCCATTCGGTGGGCGGTAGGCGTGAATCTCGCTCCTCAATGAAATCCATAGAAACACATACATTTTGTATGGGAGACTCTTGTGCTGCTGCAGCAGGCACTCGCCATCCGCAAACCATGGGCTCTACGAGCCCGCGATATAGCCCAAAAGGATCGTAGGAACGTGAAATTAGTCCTTGCAATTCGATTTGGCCCATTCGGTGGGCGGTAGGCGTGAATCTCGCTCCTCAATGAAATCCATAGAAACACATACATTTTGTATGGGAGACTCTTGTGCTGCTGCAGCAGGCACTCGCCATCTGCAAACCATGGGCTCTACGAGCCCGGGATATAGCCCAAAAGGATCGTAGGAACGTGAAATTAGTCCTTGCAATTCGATTTGGCCCATTCGGTGGGCGGTAGGCGTGAATCTCGCTCCTCAATGAAATCCATAGAAACACATACATTTTGTATGGGAGACTCTTGTGCTGCTAGCAGGCACTCGCCATCTGCAAACCATGGGCTCTACGAGCCCGGGATATAGCCCAAAATAATCGTAGGAACGTGAAATTAGTCCTTGCAATTCGATTTGGCCCATTCGGTGGGCGGTAGGCGTGAATCTCGCTCCTCAATGAAATCCATAGAAACATATACATTTTGTATGGGAGACTCTTGTGCTGCTGCAGCAGGCACTCGCCATCTGCAAACCATGGGCTCTACTTGCCCGAGATATAGCCCAAAAAGGATCGTAGGAACGTGAAATTAGTCCTTGCAATTCGATTTGGCCCATTCGGTGGGCGGTAGGCGTGAATCTCGCTCCTCAATGAAATCCATAGAAACACATACATTTTGTATGGGAGACTCTTGTGCTGCTGCAGCAGGCACTCGCCATCTGCAAACCATGGGCTCTACGAGCCCGGGATATAGCCCAAAAGGATCATAGGAACGTGAAATTAGTCCGTGCTATTCGATTTGGCCCATTCGGTGGGCGGTAGGCGTGAATCTCGCTCCTCAATGAAATCCATAGAAACACATACATTTTGTATGGGAGACTCTTGTGCTGCTGCACCAGGCACTCGCCATCTGCAAACCATGGGCTCTACGAGCCCGGGATATAGCCCAAAAGGATCGTAGGAACGTGAAATTAGTCCTTGCAATTCGATTTGGCCCATTCGGTGGGCGGTAGGCGTGAATCTCGCTCCTCAATGAAATCCATAGAAACACATACATTTTGTATGGGAGACTCTTGTGCTGCTAGCAGGCACTCGCCATCTGCAAACCATGGGCTCTACGAGCCCGGGATATAGCCCGAAAGGATCGTAGGAACGTGAAATTAGTCCCTGCAATTCGATTTGGCCCATTCGGTGGGCGGTAGGCGTGAATCTCGCTCCTCAATCAAATCCATAGAAACACATACATTTTGTATGGGAGACTCTTGTGCTGCTGCAGCAGGCACTCGCCATCTGCAAACCATGGGCTCTACGAGCCCGGGATATAGCCCAAAAGGATCGTAGGAACGTGAAATTAGTCCTTGCAATTCGATTTGGCCCATTCGGTGGGCGGTAGGCGTGAATCTCGCTCCTCAATGAAATCCATAGAAACACATACATTTTGTATGGGAGACTCTTGTGCTGCTGCAGCAGGCACTCGCCATCTGCAAACCATGGGCTCTACGAGCCCGGGATATAGCCCAAAAGGATCGTAGGAACGTGAAATTGGGCCTTGCAATTCGATTTGGCCCATTCGGTGGGCGGTAGACGTGAATCTCGCTCCTCAATGAAATCCATAGAAACACATACATTTTGTATGGGAGACTCTTGTGCTGCTAGCAGGCACTCGCCATCTGCAAACCATGGGCTCTACGAGCCCGGGATATAGCCCAAAAGGATCGTAGGAACGTGAAATAAGTCCTTATAATTCGATTTGGCCCATTCGGTGGGCGGTAGGCATGAAACTCGCTCCTCAATCAAATCCATAGAAACACATACATTTTGTTTGGGAGACTCTTGTGCTGCTGCAGCAGGCACTCGCCATCTGCAAACCATGGGCTCTACGAGCCCGGGATATAGCCCAAAAGGATCGTAGGAACGTGAAATTAGTCCTTGCAATTCGATTTGGCCCATTCGGTGGGCGGTAGGCGTGAATCTCGCTCCTCAATGAAATCCATAGAAACATATACATTTTGTATGGGAGACTCTTGTGCTGCTGCAGCAGGCGCTCGCCATCTGCAAACCATGGGCTCTACGAGCCCGGGATATAGCCCAAAAGGATCGTAGGAACGTGAAATTAGTCCTTGCAATTCGATTTGGCCCATTCGGTGGGCGGTAGGCGTGAATCTCGCTCCTCAATGAAATCCATAGAAACACATACATTTTGTATGGGAGACTCTTGTGCTGCTGCACCAGGCACTCGCCATCTGCCAACCATGGGCTCTACGAGCCCGGGATATAGCCCAAAAGGATCGTAGGAACGTGAAATTAGTCCTTGCAATTCGATTTGGCCCATTCGGTGGGCGGTAGGCGTGAATCTCGCTCCTCAATGAAATCCATAGAAACATATACATTTTGTATGGGAGACTCTTGTGCTGCTGCAGCAGGCGCTCGCCATCTGCAAACCATGGGCTCTACGAGCCCGGGATATAGCCCAAAAGGATCGTAGGAACGTGATATTAGTCCTTGCAATTCGATTTGGCCCATTCGGTGGGCGGTAGGCGTGAATCTCGCTCCTCAATGAAATCCATAGAAACATATACATTTTGTATGGGAGACTCTTGTGCTGCTGCAGCAGGCGCTCGCCATCTGCAAACCATGGGCTCTACGAGCCCGGGATATAGCCCAAAAGGATCGTAGGAACGTGAAATTAGTCCTTGCAATTCGATTTGGCCCATTCGGTGGGCGGTAGGCGTGAATCTCGCTCCTCAATGAAATCCATAGAAACACATACATTTTGTATGGGAGACTCTTGTGCTGCTAGCAGGCACTCGCCATCTGCAAACCATGGGCTCTACGAGCCCGGGATATAGCCCAAAATGGATCGTAGGAACGTGATATTAGTCCTTGCAATTCGATTTGGCCCATTCGGTGGGCGGTAGGCGTGAATCTCGCTCCTCAATGAAATCCATAGAAACATATACATTTTGTATGGGAGACTCTTGTGCTGCTGCAGCAGGCACTCGCCATCTGCAAACCATGGGCTCTACGAGCCCGGGATATAGCCCAAAAGGATCGTAGGAACGTGAAATTAGTCCTTGCAATTCGATTTGGCCCATTCGGTGGGCGGTAGGCGTGAATCTCGCTCCTCAATGAAATCCATAGAAACACATACATTTTGTATGGGAGACTCTTGTGCTGCTGCACCAGGCACTCGCCATCTGCAAACCATGGGCTCTACGAGCCCGGGATATAGCCCAAAAGGATCGTAGGAACGTGAAATTAGTCCTTGCAATTCGATTTGGCCCATTCGGTGGGCGGTAGGCGTGAATCTCGCTCCTCAATGAAATCCATAGAAACACATACATTTTGTATGGGAGACTCTTGTGCTGCTGCACCAGGCACTCGCCATCTGCAAACCATGGGCTCTACGAGCCCGGGATATAGCCCAAAAGGATCGTAGGAACGTGATATTAGTCCTTGCAATTCGATTTGGCCCATTCGGTGGGCGGTAGGCGTGAATCTCGCTCCTCAATGAAATCCATAGAAACACATACATTTTGTATGGGAGACTCTTGTGCTGCTAGCAGGCACTCGCCATCTGCAAACCATGGGCTCTACGAGCCCGGGATATAGCCCAAAAGGATCGTAGGAACGTGAAATTAGTCCTTGCAATTCGATTTGGCCCATTCGGTGGGCGGTAGGCGTGAATCTCGCTCCTCAATGAAATCCATAGAAACACATACATTTTGTATGGGAGACTCTTGTGCTGCTAGCAGGCACTCGCCATCTGCAAACCATGGGCTCTACGAGCCCGGGATATAGCCCAAAAGGATCGTAGGAACGTGAAATTAGTCCTTGCAATTCGATTTGGCCCATTCGGTGGGCGGTAGGCGTGAATCTCGCTCCTCAATGAAATCCATAGAAACACATACATTTTGTATGGGAGACTCTTGTGCTGCTGCACCAGGCACTCGCCATCTGCAAACCATGGGCTCTACGAGCCCGGGATATAGCCCAAAAGGATCGTAGGAACGTGAAATTAGTCCTTGCAATTCGATTTGGCCCATTCGGTGGGCGGTAGGCGTGAATCTCGCTCCTCAATGAAATCCATAGAAACACATACATTTTGTATGGGAGACTCTTGTGCTGCTGCACCAGGCACTCGCCATCTGCAAACCATGGGCTCTACGAGCCCGGGATATAGCCCAAAAGGATCGTAGGAACGTGATATTAGTCCTTGCAATTCGATTTGGCCCATTCGGTGGGCGGTAGGCGTGAATCTCGCTCCTCAATGAAATCCATAGAAACATATACATTTTGTATGGGAGACTCTTGTGCTGCTGCAGCAGGCGCTCGCCATCTGCAAACCATGGGCTCTACGAGCCCGGGATATAGCCCAAAAGGATCGTAGGAACGTGAAATTAGTCCTTGCAATTCGATTTGGCCCATTCGGTGGGCGGTAGGCGTGAATCTCGCTCCTCAATGAAATCCATAGAAACACATACATTTTGTATGGGAGACTCTTGTGCTGCTAGCAGGCACTCGCCATCTGCAAACCATGGGCTCTACGAGCCCGGGATATAGCCCAAAAGGATCGTAGGAACGTGAAATTAGTCCTTGCAATTCGATTTGGCCCATTCGGTGGGCGGTAGGCGTGAATCTCGCTCCTCAATGAAATCCATAGAAACACATACATTTTGTATGGGAGACTCTTGTGCTGCTGCAGCAGGCACTCGCCATCTGCAAGCCATGGGCTCTACTGGCCCGGGATATAGCCCAAAAGGATCGTAGGAACGTGAAATTAGTCCTTGCAATTCGATTTGGCCCATTCGGTGGGCGGTAGGCGTGAATCTCGCTCCTCAATGAAATCCATAGAAACACATACATTTTGTATGGGAGACTCTTGTGCTGCTAGCAGGCACTCGCCATCTGCCAACCATGGGCTCTACGAGCCCGGGATATAGCCCGAAAGGATCGTAGGAACGTGAAATTAGTCCTTGCAATTCGATTTGGCCCATTCGGTGGGCGGTAGGCGTGAATCTCGCTCCTCAATGAAATCCATAGAAACACATACATTTTGTATGGGAGACTCTTGTGCTGCTGCAGCAGGCACTCGCCATCTGCAAACCATGGGCTCTACGAGCCCGGGATATAGACCAAAAGGATCGTAGGAACGGGAAATTGGTCCTTGCAATTCGATTTGGCCCATTCGGTGGGCGGTAGGCGTGAATCTCGCTCCTCAATGAAATCCATAGAAACACATACATTTTGTATGGGAGACTCTTGTGCTGCTGCAGCAGGCACTCGCCATCTGCAAACCATGGGCTCTACGAGGCCGGGATATAGCCCAAAAGGATCGTAGGAACGTGAAATTAGTCCTTGCAATTCGATTTGGCCCATTCGGTGGGCGGTAGGCGTGAATCTCGCTCCTCAATGAAATCCATAGAAACACATACATTTTGTATGGGAGACTCTTGTGCTGCTGCAGCAGGCACTCGCCATCTGCAAACCATGGGCTTTACGAGGCCGGGATATAGCCCAAAAGGATCGTAGGAACGTGAAATTAGTCCTTGCAATTCGATTTGGCCCATTCGGTGGGCGGTAGGCGTGAATCTCGCTCCTCAATGAAATCCATAGAAACACATACATTTTGTATGGGAGACTCTTGTGCTGCTGCAGCAGGCGCTCGCCATCTGCAAACCATGGGCTCTACGAGCCCGGGATATAGCCCAAAAGGATCGTAGGAACGTGAAATTAGTCCTTGCAATTCGATTTGGCCCATTCGGTGGGCGGTAGGCGTGAATCTCGCTCCTCAATGAAATCCATAGAAACACATACATTTTGTATGGGAGACTCTTGTGCTGCTAGCAGGCACTCGCCATCTGCAAACCATGGGCTCTACGAGCCCGGGATATAGCCCAAAATAATCGTAGGAACGTGAAATTAGTCCTTGCAATTCGATTTGGCCCATTCGGTGGGCGGTAGGCGTGAATCTCGCTCCTCAATGAAATCCATAGAAACATATACATTTTGTATGGGAGACTCTTGTGCTGCTGCAGCAGGCACTCGCCATCTCCAAACCATGGGCTCTACGAGCCCGGGATATAGCCCAAAAGGATCGTAGGAACGTGAAATTATTCCTTGCAATTCGATTTGGCCCATTCGGTGGGCGGTAGGCGTGAATCTCGCTCCTCAATGAAATCCATAGAAACACATACATTTTGTATGGGAGACTCTTGTGCTGCTAGCAGGCACTCGCCATCTGCAAACCATGGGCTCTACGAGCCCGGGATATAGCCCAAAAGGATCGTAGGAACGTGAAATTAGTCCTTGCAATTCGATTTGGCCCATTCGGTGGGCGGTAGGCGTGAATCTCGCTCCTCAATGAAATCCATAGAAACACATACATTTTGTATGGGAGACTCTTGTGCTGCTAGCAGGCACTCGCCATCTGCAAACCATGGGCTCTACGAGCCCGGGATATAGCCCAAAAGGATCGTAGGAACGTGAAATTAGTCCTTGCAATTCGATTTGGCCCATTCGGTGGGCGGTAGGCGTGAATCTCGCTCCTCAATGAAATCCATAGAAACATATACATTTTGTATGGGAGACTCTTGTGCTGCTGCAGCAGGCACTCGCCATCTGCAAACCATGGGCTCTACGAGCCCGGGATATAGCCCAAAAGGATCGTAGGAACGTGAAATTAGTCCTTGCAATTCGATTTGGCCCATTCGGTGGGCGGTAGGCGTGAATCTCGCTCCTCAATGAAATCCATAGAAACACATACATTTTGTATGGGAGACTCTTGTGCTGCTGCAGCAGGCACTCGCCATCTGCAAACCATGGGCTCTACGAGCCCGGGATATAGCCCAAAAGGATCGTAGGAACGTGAAATTAGTCCTTGCAATTCGATTTGGCCTATTCGGTTTGCGGTAGGCGTGAATCTCGCTCCTCAATGAAATCCATAGAAACACATACATTTTGTATGGGAGACTCTTGTGCTGCTAGCAGGCACTCGCCATCTGCAAACCATGGGATCTACGAGGCCGACATATAGCCCAAAAGGATCGTAGGAACGTGAAATTAGTCCTTGCAATTCGATTTGGCCCATTCGGTGGGCGGTAGGCGTGAATCTCGCTCCTCAATGAAATCCATAGAAACACATACATTTTGTATGGGACTCTTGTGCTGCTGCAGCAGGCACTCGCCATCTGCAAACCATGGGCTCTACGAGCCCGGGATATAGCCCAAAAGGATCGTAGGAACGTGAAATTAGTCCTTGCAATTCGATTTGGCCTATTCGGTTTGCGGTAGGCGTGAATCTCGCTCCTCAATGAAATCCATAGAAACACATACATTTTGAATGGGACTCTTGTGCTGCTAGCAGGCACTCGCCATCTGCAAACCATGGGCTCTACGAGCCCGGGATATAGCCCAAAAGGATCGTAGGAACGTGAAATTAGTCCTTGCAATTCGATTTGGCCTATTCGGTGGGCGGTAGGCGTGAATCTCGCTCCTCAATGAAATCCATAGAAACACATACATTTTGTATGGGAGACTCTTGTGCTGCTGCAGCAGGCACTCGCCATCTGCAAACCATGGGCTCTACGAGCCCGGGATATAGCCCAAAAGGATCGTAGGAACGTGAAATTAGTCCTTGCAATTCGATTTGGCCTATTCGGTGGGCGGTAGGCGTGAATCTCGCTCCTCAATGAAATCCATAGAAACACATACATTTTGTATGGGAGACTCTTGTGCTGCTGCAGCAGGCACTCGCCATCTACAAACCATGGGCTCTACGAGGCCGCGATATAGCCCAAAAGGATCGTAGGAACGTGAAATTAGTCCTTGCAATTCGATTTGGCCCATTCGGTGGACGGTAGGCGTGAATCTCGCTCCTCAATGAAATCCATAGAAACACATACATTTTGTATGGGAGACTCTTGTGCTGCTAGCAGGCACTCGCCATCTGCAAACCATGGGCTCTACGAGCCCGGGATATAGCCCGAAAGGATCGTAGGAACGTGAAATTAGTCCTTGCAATTCGATTTGGCCCATTCGGTGGGCGGTAGGCGTGAATCTCGCTCCTCAATGAAATCCATAGAAACACATACATTTTGTATGGGACTCTTGTGCTGCTAGCAGGCACTCGCCATCTGCAAACCATGGGCTCTACGAGCCCGGGATATAGCCCAAAAGGATCGTAGGAACGTGAAATTAGTCCTTGCAATTCGATTTGGCCCATTCGGTGGGCGGTAGGCGTGAATCTCGCTCCTCAATGAAATCCATAGAAACACATACATTTTGTGTGGGAGACTCTTGTGCTGCTGCAGCAGGCACTCGCCATCTGCAAACCATGGGCTCTACGAGCCCGGGATATAGCTCAAAAGGATCGTAGGAACGTGAAATTAGTCCTTGCAATTCGATTTGGCCCATTCGGTGGGCGGTAGGCGTGAATCTCGCTCCTCAATGAAATCCATAGAAACACATACATTTTGTATGGGAGACTCTTGTGCTGCTGCAGCAGGCACTCGCCATCTGCAAGCCATGGGCTCTACTGGTCCGGGATATAGCCCAAAAGGATCGTAGGAACGTGAAATTAGTCCTTGCAATTCGATTTGGCCCATTCGGTGGGCGGTAGGCGTGAATCTCGCTCCTCAATGAAACCCATAGAAACACATACATTTTGTATGGGACTCTTGTGCTGCTAGCAGGCACTCGCCATCTGCAAACCATGGGCTCTACGAGCCCGGGATATAGCCCAAAAGGATCGTAGGAACGTGAAATTAGTCCTTGCAATTCGATTTGGCCCATTCGGTGGGCGGTAGGCGTGAATCTCGCTCCTCAATGAAATCCATAGAAACACATACATTTTGTATGGGAGACTCTTGTGCTGCTGCAGCAGGCACTCGCCATCTGCAAACCATGGGCTCTACGAGCCCGGGATATAGCCCAAAAGGATCGTAGGAACGTGAAATTAGTCCTTGCAATTCGATTTGGCCCATTCGGTGGGCGGTAGGCGTGAATCTCGCTCCTCAATGAAATCCATAGAAACACATACATTTTGTATGGGACTCTTGTGCTGCTAGCAGGCACTCGCCATCTGCAAACCATGGGCTCTACGAGCCCGGGATATAGCCCAAAAGGATCGTAGGAACGTGAAATTAGTCCTTGCAATTCGATTTGGCCCATTCGGTGGGCGGTAGGCGTGAATCTCGCTCCTCAATGAAATCCATAGAAACACATACATTTTGTATGGGAGACTCTTGTGCTGCTGCAGCAGGCACTCGCCATCTGCAAACCATGGGCTCTACGAGCCCGGGATATAGCCCAAAAGGATCGTAGGAACGTGAAATTAGTCCTTGCAATTCGATTTGGCCCATTCGGTGGGCGGTAGGCGTGAATCTCGCTCCTCAATGAAATCCATAGAAACACATACATTTTGTATGGGACTCTTGTGCTGCTAGCAGGCACTCGCCATCTGCAAACCATGGGCTCTACGAGCCCGGGATATAGCCCAAAAGGATCGCAGGAACGTGAAATTAGTTCTTGCTATTCGATTTGGCCCATTCGGTGGGCGGTAGGCGTGAATCTCGCTCCTCAATGAAATCCATAGAAACACATACATTTTGTATGGGAGACTCTTGTGCTGCTAGCAGGCACTCGCCATCTGCAAACCATGGGCTCTACGAGCCCGGGATATAGCCTAAAATAATCGTAAGAACGTGAAATTAGTCCTTGCAATTCGATTTGGCCCATTCGGTGGGCGGTAGGCGTGAATCTCGCTCCTCAATGAAATCCATAGAAACATATACATTTTGTATGGGAGACTCTTGTGCTGCTGCAGCAGGCACTCGCCATCTGCAAACCATGGGCTCTACGAGCCCGGGATATAGCCCAAAAGGATCGTAGGAACGTGAAATTAGTCCTTGCAATTCGATTTGGCCTATTCGGTGGGCGGTAGGCGTGAATCTCGCTCCTCAATGAAATCCATAGAAACACATACATTTTGTATGGGAGACTCTTGTGCTGCTGCAGCAGGCACTCGCCATCTGCAAACCATGGGCTCTACGAGCCCGGGATATAGCCCAAAAGGATCGTAGGAACGTGAAATTAGTCCTTGCAATTCGATTTGGCCCATTCGGTGGGCGGTAGGCGTGAATCTCGCTCCTCAATCAAATCCATAGAAACACATACATTTTGTATGGGAGACTCTTGTGCTGCTGCAGCAGGCACTCGCCATCTGCAAACCATGGGCTCTACGAGCCCGGGATATAGCCCAAAAGGATCGTAGGAACGTGAAATTAGTCCTTGCAATTCGATTTGGCCCATTCGGTGGGCGGTAGGCGTGAATCTCGCTCCTCAATCAAATCCATAGAAACACATACATTTTGTATGGGAGACTCTTGTGCTGCTGCAGCAGGCACTCGCCATCTGCAAACCATGGGCTCTACGAGCCCGGGATATAGCCCAAAAGGATCGTAGGAACGTGAAATTAGTCCTTGCAATTCGATTTGGCCCATTCGGTGGGCGGTAGGCGTGAATCTCGCTCCTCAATGAAATCCATAGAAACACATACATTTTGTATGGGAGACTCTTGTGCTGCTAGCAGGCACTCGCCATCTGCAAACCATGGGCTCTACGAGCCCGGGATATAGCCCAAAAGGATCGTAGGAACGTGAAATTAGTCCTTGCAATTCGATTTGGCCCATTCGGTGGGCGGTAGGCGTGAATCTCGCTCCTCAATGAAATCCATAGAAACATATACATTTTGTATGGGAGACTCTTGTGCTGCTGCAGCAGGCACTCGCCATCTGCAAACCATGGGCTCTACGAGCCCGGGATATAGCCCAAAAGGATCGTAGGAACGTGAAATTAGTCCTTGCAATTCGATTTGGCCCATTCGGTGGGCGGTAGGCGTGAATCTCGCTCCTCAATGAAATCCATAGAAACACATACATTTTGTATGGGAGACTCTTGTGCTGCTAGCAGGCACTCGCCATCTGCAAACCATGGGCTCTACGAGCCCGGGATATAGCTCAAAAGGATCGTAGGAACGGGAAATTAGTCCTTGCAATTCGATTTGGCCCATTCGGTGGGCGGTAGGCGTGAATCTCGCTCCTCAATGAAATCCATAGAAACACATACATTTTGTATGGGAGACTCTTGTGCTGCTGCAGCAGGCACTCGCCATTTGCAAACCATGGGCTCTACGAGCCCGGGATATAGCCCAAAAGGATCGTAGGAACGTGAAATTAGTCCTTGCAATTCGATTTGGCCTATTCGGTTTGCGGTAGGCGTGAATCTCGCTCCTCAATGAAATCCATAGAAACACATACATTTTGTATGGGAGACTCTTGTGCTGCTGCAGCAGGCACTCGCCATCTGCAAACCATGGGCTCTACGAGCCCGGGATATAGCCCAAAAGGATCGTAGGAACGTGAAATTAGTCCTTGCAATTCGATTTGGCCCATTCGGTGGGCGGTAGGCGTGAATCTCGCTCCTCAATGAAATCCATAGAAACACATACATTTTGTATGGGACTCTTGTGCTGCTAGCAGGCACTCGCCATCTGCAAACCATGGGCTCTACGAGCCCGGGATATAGCCCAAAAGGATCGTAGGAACGTGAAATTAGTCCTTGCAATTCGATTTGGCCCATTCGGTGGGCGGTAGGCGTGAATCTCGCTCCTCAATGAAATCCATAGAAACACATACATTTTGTATGGGAGACTCTTGTGCTGCTGCAGCAGGCACTCGCCATCTGCAAACCATGGGCTCTACGAGCCCGGGATATAGCCCAAAAGGATCGTAGGAACGTGAAATTAGTCCTTGCAATTCGATTTGGCCCATTCGGTGGGCGGTAGGCGTGAATCTCGCTCCTCAATGAAATCCATAGAAACATATACATTTTGTATGGGAGACTCTTGTGCTGCTGCAGCAGGCACTCGCCATCTGCAAACCATGGGCTCTACGAGCCCGGGATATAGCCCAAAAGGATCGTAGGAACGTGAAATTAGTCCTTGCAATTCGATTTGGCCCATTCGGTGGGCGGTAGGCGTGAATCTCGCTCCTCAATGAAATCCATAGAAACACATACATTTTGTATGGGACTCTTGTGCTGCTAGCAGGCACTCGCCATCTGCAAACCATGGGCTCTACGAGCCCGGGATATAGCCCAAAAGGATCGTAGGAACGTGAAATTAGTCCTTGCAATTCGATTTGGCCTATTCGGTTTGCGGTAGGCGTGAATCTCGCTCCTCAATGAAATCCATAGAAACACATACATTTTGTATGGGAGACTCTTGTGCTGCTAGCAGGCACTCGCCATCTGCAAACCATGGGATCTACGAGGCCGACATATAGCCCAAAAGGATCGTAGGAACGTGAAATTAGTCCTTGCAATTCGATTTGGCCCATTCGGTGGGCGGTAGGCGTGAATCTCGCTCCTCAATGAAATCCATAGAAACACATACATTTTGTATGGGACTCTTGTGCTGCTAGCAGGCACTCGCCATCTGCAAACCATGGGCTCTACGAGCCCGGGATATAGCCCAAAAGGATCGTAGGAACGTGAAATTAGTCCTTGCAATTCGATTTGGCCCATTCGGTGGGCGGTAGGCGTGAATCTCGCTCCTCAATGAAATCCATAGAAACACATACATTTTGTGTGGGAGACTCTTGTGCTGCTGCAGCAGGCACTCGCCATCTGCAAACCATGGGCTCTACGAGCCCGCGATATAGCTCAAAAGGATCGTAGGAACGTGAAATTAGTCCTTGCAATTCGATTTGGCCCATTCGGTGGGCGGTAGGCGTGAATCTCGCTCCTCAATGAAATCCATAGAAACACATACATTTTGTATGGGAGACTCTTGTGCTGCTGCACCAGGCACTCGCCATCTGCAAACCATGGGCTCTACGAGGCCGGGATATAGCCCAAAAGGATCGTAGGAACGTGAAATTAGTCCTTGCAATTCGATTTGGCCCATTCGGTGGGCGGTAGGCGTGAATCTCGCTCCTCAATGAAATCCATAGAAACACATACATTTTGTATGGGACTCTTGTGCTGCTAGCAGGCACTCGCCATCTGCAAACCATGGGCTCTACGAGCCCGGGATATAGCCCAAAAGGATCGTAGGAACGTGAAATTAGTCCTTGCAATTCGATTTGGCCCATTCGGTGGGCGGTAGGCGTGAATCTCGCTCCTCAATGAAATCCATAGAAACACATACATTTTGTATGGGAGACTCTTGTGCTGCTGCAGCAGGCACTCGCCATCTGCAAACCATGGGCTCTACGAGCCCGGGATATAGCCCAAAAGGATCGTAGGAACGTGAAATTAGTCCTTGCAATTCGATTTGGCCCATTCGGTGGGCGGTAGGCGTGAATCTCGCTCCTCAATGAAATCCATAGAAACATATACATTTTGTATGGGAGACTCTTGTGCTGCTGCAGCAGGCACTGGCCATCTGCAAACCATGGGCTCTACGAGCCCGGGATATAGCCCAAAAGGATCGTAGGAACGTGAAATTAGTCCTTGCAATTCGATTTGGCCCATTCCGTGGGCGGTAGGCGTGAATCTCGCTCCTCAATGAAATCCATAGAAACACATACATTTTGTATGGGAGACTCTTGTGCTGCTGCAGCAGGCACTCGCCATCTGCAAACCATGGGCTCTACGAGGCCGGGATATAGCCCAAAAGGATCGTAGGAACGTGAAATTAGTCCTTGCAATTCGATTTGGCCCATTCGGTGGGCGGTAGGCGTGAATCTCGCTCCTCAATGAAATCCATAGAAACACATACATTTTGTATGGGAGACTCTTGCGCTGCTGCAGCAGGCGCTCGCCATCTGCAAACCATGGGCTCTACGAGCCCGGGATATAGCCCAAAAGGATCGTAGGAACGTGAAATTAGTCCTTGTAATTCGATTTGGCCCATTCGGTGGGCGGTAGGCGTGAATCTCGCTCCTCAATGAAATCCATAGAAACATATACATTTTGTATGGGAGACTCTTGTGCTGCTGCAGCAGGCACTCGCCATCTGCAAACCATGGGCTCTACGAGCCCGGGATATAGCCCAAAAGGATCGTAGGAACGTGAAATTAGTCCTTGCAATTCGATTTGGCCCATTCGGTGGGCGGTAGGCGTGAATCTCGCTCCTCAATGAAATCCATAGAAACACATACATTTTGTATGGGAGACTCTTGTGCTGCTGCAGCAGGCACTCGCCATCTGCAAACCATGGGCTTTACGAGGCCGGGATATAGCCCAAAAGGATCGTAGGAACGTGAAATTAGTCCTTGCAATTCGATTTGGCCCATTCGGTGGGCGGTAGGCGTGAATCTCGCTCCTCAATGAAATCCATAGAAACACATACATTTTGTATGGGAGACTCTTGTGCTGTTGCAGCAGGCGCTCGCCATCTGCAAACCATGGGCTCTACGAGCCCGGGATATAGCCCAAAAGGATCGTAGGAACGTGAAATTAGTCCTTGCAATTCGATTTGGCCCATTCGGTGGGCGGTAGGCGTGAATCTCGCTCCTCAATGAAATCCATAGAAACACATACATTTTGTATGGGAGACTCTTGTGCTGCTAGCAGGCACTCGCCATCTGCAAACCATGGGCTCTACGAGCCCGGGATATAGCCTAAAATAATCGTAAGAACGTGAAATTAGTCCTTGCAATTCGATTTGGCCCATTCGGTGGGCGGTAGGCGTGAATCTCGCTCCTCAATGAAATCCATAGAAACATATACATTTTGTATGGGAGACTCTTGTGCTGCTGCAGCAGGCACTCGCCATCTGCAAACCATGGGCTCTACGAGCCCGGGATATAGCCCAAAAGGATCGTAGGAACGTGAAATTAGTCCTTGCAATTCGATTTGGCCTATTCGGTGGGCGGTAGGCGTGAATCTCGCTCCTCAATGAAATCCATAGAAACACATACATTTTGTATGGGAGACTCTTGTGCTGCTGCAGCAGGCACTCGCCATCTGCAAACCATGGGCTCTACGAGGCCGGGATATAGCCCAAAAGGATCGTAGGAACGTGAAATTAGTCCTTGCAATTCGATTTGGCCCATTCGGTGGGCGGTAGGCGTGAATCTCGCTCCTCAATCAAATCCATAGAAACACATACATTTTGTATGGGAGACTCTTGTGCTGCTGCAGCAGGCACTCGCCATCTGCAAACCATGGGCTCTACGAGCCCGGGATATAGCCCAAAAGGATCGTAGGAACGTGAAATTAGTCCTTGCAATTCGATTTGGCCCATTCGGTGGGCGGTAGGCGTGAATCTCGCTCCTCAATCAAATCCATAGAAACACATACATTTTGTATGGGAGACTCTTGTGCTGCTGCAGCAGGCACTCGCCATCTGCAAACCATGGGCTCTACGAGCCCGGGATATAGCCCAAAAGGATCGTAGGAACGTGAAATTAGTCCTTGCAATTCGATTTGGCCCATTCGGTGGGCGGTAGGCGTGAATCTCGCTCCTCAATGAAATCCATAGAAACACATACATTTTGTATGGGAGACTCTTGTGCTGCTGCAGCAGGCACTCGCCATCTGCAAACCATGGGCTCTACGAGCCCGGGATATAGCCCAAAAGGATCGTAGGAACGTGAAATTAGTCCTTGCAATTCGATTTGGCCCATTCGGTGGGCGGTAGGCGTGAATCTCGCTCCTCAATCAAATCCATAGAAACACATACATTTTGTATGGGAGACTTGTGCTGCTGCAGCAGGCACTCGCCATCTGCAAACCATGGGCTCCACGAGCCTGGGATATAGCCCAAAAGGATCGTAGGAACGTGAAATTAGTCCTTGCAATTCGATTTGGCCCATTCGGTGGGCGGTAGGCGTGAATCTCGCTCCTCAATGAAATCCATAGAAACACATACATTTTGTATGGGAGACTCTTGTGCTGCTAGCAGGCACTCGCCATCTGCAAACCATGGGCTCTACGAGCCCGGGATATAGCCCAAATGGATCGTAGGAACGTGAAATTAGTCCTTGCAATTCGATTTGGCCCATTCGGTGGGCGGTAGGCGTGAATCTCGCTCCTCAATGAAATCCATAGAAACACATACATTTTGTATGGGAGACTCTTGTGCTGCTGCAGCAGGCACTCGCCATCTGCAAACCATGGGCTCTACGAGGCCGGGATATAGCCCAAAAGGATCGTAGGAAAGTGAAATTAGTCCTTGCAATTCGATTTGGCCCATTCGGTGGGCGGTAGGCGTGAATCTCGCTCCTCAATGAAATCCATAGAAACACATACATTTTGTATGGGAGACTCTTGTGCTGCTGCAGCAGGCACTCGCCATCTGCAAAACATAGGCTCTACGAGCCCGGGATATAGCCCAAAATAATCGTAGGAACGTGAAATTAGTCCTTGCAATTCGATTTGGCCCATTCGGTGGGCGGTAGGCGTGAATCTCGCTCCTCAATGAAATCCATAGAAACACATACATTTTGTATGGGAGACTCTTGTGCTGCTGCAGCAGGCACTCGCCATCTGCAAACCATGGGCTCTACGAGCCCGGGATATAGCCCAAAAGGATCGTAGGAACGTGAAATTAGTCCTTGCAATTCGATTTGGCCCATTCGGTGGGCGGTAGGCGTGAATCTCGCTCCTCAATGAAATCCATAGAAACATATACATTTTGTATGGGAGACTCTTGTGCTGCTGCAGCAGGCGCTCGCCATCTGCAAACCATGGGCTCTACGAGCCCGGGATATAGCCCGAAAGGATCGTAGGAACGTGAAATTAGTCCTTGCAGTTCGATTTGGCCCATTCGGTGGGCGGTAGGCGTGAATCTCGCTCCTCAATGAAATCCATAGAAACACATACATTTTGTATGGGAGACTCTTGTGCTGCTAGCAGGCACTCGCCATCTGCAAACCATGGGCTCTACGAGCCCGGGATATAGCCCGAAAGGATCGTAGGAACGTGAAATTAGTCCTTGCAATTCGATTTGGCCTATTCGGTGGGCGGTAGGCGTGAATCTCGCTCCTCAATGAAATCCATAGAAACATATACATTTTGTATGGGAGACTCTTGTGCTGCTGCAGCAGGCACTCGCCATCTGCAAACCATGGGCTCTACGAGCCCGGGATATAGCCCAAAAGGATCGTAGGAACGTGAAATTAGTCCTTGCAATTCGATTTGGCCCATTCGGTGGGCGGTAGGCGTGAATCTCGCTCCTCAATGAAATCCATAGAAACACATACATTTTGTATGGGAGACTCTTGTGCTGCTAGCAGGCACTCGCCATCTGCAAACCATGGGCTCTACGAGCCCGGGATATAGCCCGAAAGGATCGTAGGAACGTGAAATTAGTCCTTGCAATTCGATTTGGCCTATTCGGTGGGCGGTAGGCGTGAATCTCGCTCCTCAATGAAATCCATAGAAACACATACATTTTGTATGGGAGACTCTTGTGCTGCTGCAGCAGGCACTCGCCATCTGCAAACCATGGGCTCTACGAGCCCGGGATATAGCCCAAAAAGATCGTAGGAACGTGAAATTAGTCCTTGCAATTCGATTTGGCCCATTCGGTGGGCGGTAGGCGTGAATCTCGCTCCTCAATGAAATCCATAGAAACATATACATTTTGTATGGGAGACTCTTGTGCTGCTGCAGCAGGCACTCGCCATCTGCAAACCATGGGCTCTACGAACCCGGGATATAGCCCAAAAGGATCGTAGGAACGTGAAATTAGTCCTTGCAATTCGATTTGGCCCATTCGGTGGGCGGTAGGCGTGAATCTCGCTCCTCAATCAAATCCATAGAAACACATACATTTTGTATGGGAGACTCTTGTGCTGCTGCACCAGGCACTCGCCATCTGCAAACCATGGGCTCTACGAGCCCGGGATATAGCCCAAAAGGATCGTAGGAACGTGAAATTAGTCCTTGCAATTCGATTTGGCCCATTCGGTGGGCGGTAGGCGTGAATCTCGCTCCTCAATGAAATCCATAGAAACACATACATTTTGTATGGGAGACTCTTGTGCTGCTGCAGCAGGCACTCGCCATCTGCAAACCATGGGCTCTACGAGCCCGGGATATAGCCCAAAAGGATCGTAGGAACGTGAAATTAGTCCTTGCAATTCGATTTGGCCCATTCGGTGGGCGGTAGGCGTGAATCTCGCTCCTCAATCAAATCCATAGAAACACATACATTTTGTATGGGAGACTCTTGTGCTGCTGCAGCAGGCACTCGCCATCTGCAAACCATGGGCTCCACGAGCCTGGGATATAGCCCAAAAGGATCGTAGGAACGTGAAATTAGTCCTTGCAATTCGATTTGGCCCATTCGGTGGGCGGTAGGCGTGAATCTCGCTCCTCAATGAAATCCATAGAAACACATACATTTTGTATGGGAGACTCTTGTGCTGCTGCAGCAGGCACTCGCCATCTGCAAACCATGGGCTCCACGAGCCTGGGATATAGCCCAAAAGGATCGTAGGAACGTGAAATTAGTCCTTGCAATTCGATTTGGCCCATTCGGTGGGCGGTAGGCGTGAATCTCGCTCCTCAATGAAATCCATAGAAACACATACATTTTGTATGGGAGACTCTTGTGCTGCTGCAGCAGGCACTCGCCATCTGCAAACCATGGGCTCTACGAGCCCGGGATATAGCCCAAAAGGATCGTAGGAACGTGAAATTAGTCCTTGCAATTCGATTTGGCCCATTCGGTGGGCGGTAGGCGTGAATCTCGCTCCTCAATGAAATCCATAGAAACATATACATTTTGTATGGGAGACTCTTGTGCTGCTGCAGCAGGCACTCGCCATCTGCAAACCATGGGCTCTACGAGCCCGGGATATAGCCCAAAAGGATCGTAGGAACGTGAAATTAGTCCTTGCAATTCGATTTGGCCTATTCGGTGGGCGGTAGGCGTGAATCTCGCTCCTCAATGAAATCCATAGAAACACATACATTTTGTATGGGAGACTCTTGTGCTGCTGCAGCAGGCACTCGCCATCTGCAAACCATGGGCTCTACGAGCCCGGGATATAGCCCAAAAGGATCGTAGGAACGTGAAATTAGTCCTTGCAATTCGATTTGGCCCATTCGGTGGGCGGTAGGCGTGAATCTCGCTCCTCAATGAAATCCATAGAAACACATACATTTTGTATGGGAGACTCTTGTGCTGCTGCAGCAGGCACTCGCCATCTGCAAACCATGGGCTCTACGAGCCCGGGATATAGCCCAAAAGGATCGTAGGAACGTGAAATTAGTCCTTGCAATTCGATTTGGCCCATTCGGTGGGCGGTAGGCGTGAATCTCGCTCCTCAATCAAATCCATAGAAACACATACATTTTGTATGGGAGACTCTTGTGCTGCTGCAGCAGGCACTCGCCATCTGCAAACCATGGGCTCCACGAGCCTGGGATATAGCCCAAAAGGATCGTAGGAACGTGAAATTAGTCCTTGCAATTCGATTTGGCCCATTCGGTGGGCGGTAGGCGTGAATCTCGCTCCTCAATGAAATCCATAGAAACACATACATTTTGTATGGGAGACTCTTGTGCTGCTGCAGCAGGCACTCGCCATCCGCAAACCATGGGCTCTACGAGCCCGCGATATAGCCCAAAAGGATCGTAGGAACGTGAAATTAGTCCTTGCAATTCGATTTGGCCCATTCGGTGGGCGGTAGGCGTGAATCTCGCTCCTCAATGAAATCCATAGAAACACATACATTTTGTATGGGAGACTCTTGTGCTGCTAGCAGGCACTCGCCATCTGCAAACCATGGGCTCTACGAGCCCGGGATATAGCCTCAAAGGATCGTAGGAACATGAAATTAGTCCTTGCAATTCGATTTGGCCCATTCGGTGGGCGGTAGGCGTGAATCTCGCTCCTCAATGAAATCCATAGAAACACATACATTTTGTATGGGAGACTCTTGTGCTGCTAGCAGGCACTCGCCATCTGCAAACCATGGGCTCTACGAGGCCGGGATATAGCCCAAAAGGATCGTAGGTACGTGAAATTAGTCCTTGCAATTCGATTTGGCCCATTCGGTGGGCGGTAGGCGTGAATCTCGCTCCTCAATGAAATCCATAGAAACACATACATTTTGTATGGGAGACTCTTGTGCTGCTGCAGCAGGCACTCGCCATCTGCAAGCCATGGGCTCTACTGGCCCGGGATATAGCCCAAAAGGATCGTAGGAACGTGAAATTAGTCCTTGCAATTCGATTTGGCCCATTCGGTGGGCGGTAGGCGTGAATCTCGCTCCTCAATGAAATCCATAGAAACACATACATTTTGTATGGGAGACTCTTGTGCTGCTAGCAGGCACTCGCCATCTGCAAACCATGGGCTCTACGAGCCCGGGATATAGCCCGAAAGGATCGTAGGAACGTGAAATTAGTCCTTGCAATTCGATTTGGCCCATTCGGTGGGCGGTAGGCGTGAATCTCGCTCCTCAATGAAATCCATAGAAACACATACATTTTGTATGGGAGACTCTTGTGCTGCTGCAGCAGGCACTCGCCATCTGCAAACCATGGGCTCTACGAGCCCGGGATATAGCCCAAAAGGATCGTAGGAACGTGAAATTGGGCCTTGCAATTCGATTTGGCCCATTCGGTGGGCGGTAGGCGTGAATCTCGCTCCTCAATGAAATCCATAGAAACACATACATTTTGTATGGGAGACTCTTGTGCTGCTGCAGCAGGCACTCGCCATCTGCAAACCATGGGCTCTACGAGGCCGGGATATAGCCCAAAAGGATCGTAGGAACGTGAGATTAGTCCTTGCAATTCGATTTGGCCCATTCGGTGGGCGGTAAGCGTGAATCTCGCTCCTCAATGAAATCCATAGAAACACATACATTTTGTATGGGAGACTCTTGTGCTGCTGCAGCAGGCACTCGCCATCTGCAAACCATGGGCTCTACGAGGCCGGGATATAGCCCAAAAGGATCGTAGGAACGTGAAATTAGTCCTTGCAATTCGATTTGGCCCATTCGGTGGGCGGTAGGCGTGAATCTCGCTCCTCAATCAAATCCATAGAAACACATACATTTTGTATGGGAGACTCTTGTGCTGCTGCAGCAGGCACTCGCCATCTGCAAACCATGGGCTCTACGAGCCCGGGATATAGCCTAAAAGGATCGTAGGAACATGAAATTAGTCCTTGCAATTCGATTTGGCCCATTCGGTGGGCGGTAGGCGTGAATCTCGCTCCTCAATGAAATCCATAGAAACACATACATTTTGTATGGGACTCTTGTGCTGCTAGCAGGCACTCGCCATCTGCAAACCATGGGCTCTACGAGGCCGGGATATAGCCCAAAAGGATCGTAGGTACGTGAAATTAGTCCTTACAATTCGATTTGGCCCATTCGGTGGGCGGTAGGCGTGAATCTCGCTCCTCAATGAAATCCATAGAAACACATACATTTTGTATGGGAGACTCTTGTGCTGCTGCAGCAGGCACTCGCAATCTGCAAACCATGGGCTCTACGAGCCCGGGATATAGCCCAAAAGGATCGTAGGAACGTGAAATTAGTCCTTGCAATTCGATTTGGCCCATTCGGTGGGCGGTAGGCGTGAATCTCGCTCCTCAACGAAATCCAAAGAAACACATACATTTTGTATGGGAGACTCTTGTGCTGCTAGCAGGCACTCGCCATCTGCAAACCATGGGCTCTACGAGCCCGGGATATAGCCCAAAAGGATCGTAGGAACATGAAATTAGTCCTTGCAATTCGATTTGGCCCATTCGGTGGGCGGTAGGCGTGAATCTCGCTCCTCAATGAAATCCATAGAAACACATACATTTTGTATGGGAGACTCTTGTGCTGCTAGCAGGCACTCGCCATCTGCAAACCATGGGCTCTACGAGAGCGGGATATAGCCCAAAAGGATCGTAGGAACGTGAAATTAGTCCTTGCAATTCGATTTGGCCCATTCGGTGGGCGGTAGGCGTGAATCTCGCTCCTCAATGAAATCCATAGAAACACATACATTTTGTATGGGAGACTCTTGTGCTGCTGCAGCAGGCACTCGCCATCTGCAAGCCATGGGCTCTACTCGCCCGGGATATAGCCCAAAAGGATCGTAGGAACGTGAAATTAGTCCTTGCAATTCGATTTGGCCCATTCGGTGGGCGGTAGGCGTGAATCTCGCTCCTCAATGAAATCCATAGAAACACATACATTTTGTATGGGAGACTCTTGTGCTGCTAGCAGGCACTCGCCATCTGCAAACCATGGGCTCTACGAGGCCGGGATATAGCCCAAAAGGATCGTAGGAACGTGAAATTAGTCCTTGCAATTCGATTTGGCCCATTCGGTGGGCGGTAGGCGTGAATCTCGCTCCTCAATGAAATCCATAGAAACACATACATTTTGTATGGGAGACTCTTGTGCTGCTAGCAGGCACTCGCCATCTGCAAACCATGGGCTCTACGAGGCCGGGATATAGCCCAAAAGGATCGTAGGAACGTGAAATTAGTCCTTGCAATTCGATTTGGCCCATTCGGTGGGCGGTAGGCGTGAATCTCGCTCCTCAATGAAATCCATAGAAACACATACATTTTGTATGGGAGACTCTTGTGCTGCTAGCAGGCACTCGCCATCTGCAAACCATGGGCTCTACGAGGCCGGGATATAGCCCAAAAGGATCGTAGGAACGTGAAATTAGTCCTTGCAGTTCGATTTGGCCCATTCGGTGGGCGGTAGGCGTGAATCTCGCTCCTCAATGAAATCCATAGAAACACATACATTTTGTATGGGAGACTCTTGTGCTGCTGCAGCAGGCACTCGCCATCTGCAAACCATGGGCTCTACGAGGCCGGGATATAGCCCAAAAGGATCGTAGGAACGTGAAATTAGTCCTTGCAATTCGATTTGGCCCATTCGGTGGGCGGTAGGCGTGAATCTCGCTCCTCAATGAAATCCATAGAAACACATACATTTTGTATGGGAGACTCTTGTGCTGCTGCAGCAGGCACTCGCCATCTGCAAACCATGGGCTCTACGAGGCCGGGATATAGCCCAAAAGGATCGTAGGAACGTGAAATTAGTCCTTGCAATTCGATTTGGCCCATTCGGTGGGCGGTAGGCGTGAATCTCGCTCCTCAATGAAATCCATAGAAACACATACATTTTGTATGGGAGACTCTTGTGCTGCTAGCAGGCACTCGCCATCTGCAAACCATGGGCTCTACGAGGCCGGGATATAGCCCAAAAGGATCGTAGGAACGTGAAATTAGTCCTTGCAATTCGATTTGGCCCATTCGGTGGGCGGTAGGCGTGAATCTCGCTCCTCAATGAAATCCATAGAAACACATACATTTTGTATGGGAGACTCTTGTGCTGCTAGCAGGCACTCGCCATCTGCAAACCATGGGCTCTACGAGGCCGGGATATAGCCCAAAAGGATCGTAGGAACGTGAAATTAGTCCTTGCAATTCGATTTGGCCCATTCGGTGGGCGGTAGGCGTGAATCTCGCTCCTCAATGAAATCCATAGAAACACATACATTTTGTATGGGAGACTCTTGTGCTGCTAGCAGGCACTCGCCATCTGCAAACCATGGGCTCTACGAGGCCGGGATATAGCCCAAAAGGATCGTAGGAACGTGAAATTAGTCCTTGCAGTTCGATTTGGCCCATTCGGTGGGCGGTAGGCGTGAATCTCGCTCCTCAATGAAATCCATAGAAACACATACATTTTGTATGGGAGACTCTTGTGCTGCTGCAGCAGGCACTCGCCATCTGCAAACCATGGGCTCTACGAGGCCGGGATATAGCCCAAAACGATCGCAGGAACGTGAAATTAGTCCTTGCAATTCGATTTGGCCCATTCGGTGGGCGGTAGGCGTGAATCTCGCTCCTCAATGAAATCCATAGAAACACATACATTTTGTATGGGAGACTCTTGTGCTGCTGCAGCAGGCACTCGCCATCTGCAAACCATGGGCTCTACGAGCCCGGGATATAGCCCAAAAGGATCGTAGGAATGTGAAATTAGTCCTTGCAATTCGATTTGGCCCATTCGGTGGGCGGTAGGCGTGAATCTCGCTCCTCAATGAAATCCATAGAAACACATACATTTTGTATGGGAGACTCTTGTGCTGCTAGCAGGCACTCGCCATCTGCAAACCATGGGCTCTACGAGGCCGGGATATAGCCCAAAAGGATCGTAGGAAAGTGAAATTAGTCCTTGCAATTCGATTTGGCCCATTCGGTGGGCGGTAGGCGTGAATCTCGCTCCTCAATGAAATCCATAGAAACACATACATTTTGTATGGGAGACTCTTGTGCTGCTAGCAGGCACTCGCCATCTGCAAACCATGGGCTCTACGAGGCTGGGATGTAGCCCAAAAGGATCGTAGGAACGTGAAATTAGTCCTTGCAATTCGATTTGGCCCATTCGGTGGGCGGTAGGCGTGAATCTCGCTCCTCAATGAAATCCATAGAAACACATACATTTTGTATGGGAGACTCTTGTGCTGCTGCAGCAGGCACTCGCCATCTGCAAACCATGGGCTCTACTTGCCCGAGATACAGCCCAAAAGGATCGTAGGAACGTGAAATTAGTCCTTGCAATTCGATTTGGCCCATTCGGTGGGCGGTAGGCGTGAATCTCGCTCCTCAATGAAATCCATAGAAACACATACATTTTGTATGGGAGACTCTTGTGCTGCTGCAGCAGGCACTCGCCATCTGCAAACCATGGGCTCTACGAGGCCGGGATATAGCCCAAAAGGATCGTAGGAACGTGAAATTAGTCCTTGCAATTCGATTTGGCCCATTCGGTGGGCGGTAGGCGTGAATCTCGCTCCTCAATGAAATCCATAGAAACACATACATTTTGTATGGGAGACTCTTGTGCTGCTGCAGCAGGCACTCGCCATCTACAAACCATGGGCTCTACGAGGCCGGGATGTAGCCCAAAAGGATCGTAGGAACGTGAAATTAGTCCTTGCAATTCGATTTGGCCCATTCGGTGGGCGGTAGGCGTGAATCTCGCTCCTCAATGAAATCCATAGAAACACATACATTTTGTATGGGAGACTCTTGTGCTGCTAGCAGGCACTCGCCATCTGCAAACCATGGGCTCTACGAGGCCGGGATATAGCCCAAAAGGATCGTAGGAACGTGAAATTAGTCCTTGCAATTCGATTTGGCCCATTCGGTGGGCGGTAGGCGTGAATCTCGCTCCTCAATGAAATCCATAGAAACACATACATTTTGTATGGGAGACTCTTGTGCTGCTAGCAGGCACTCGCCATCTGCAAACCATGGGCTCTACGAGGCCGGGATATAGCCCAAAAGGATCGTAGGAACGTGAAATTAGTCCTTGCAATTCGATTTGGCCCATTCGGTGGGCGGTAGGCGTGAATCTCGCTCCTCAATGAAATCCATAGAAACACATACATTTTGTATGGGAGACTCTTGTGCTGCTAGCAGGCACTCGCCATCTGCAAACCATGGGCTCTACGAGGCCGGGATATAGCCCAAAAGGATCGTAGGAACGTGAAATTAGTCCTTGCAGTTCGATTTGGCCCATTCGGTGGGCGGTAGGCGTGAATCTCGCTCCTCAATGAAATCCATAGAAACACATACATTTTGTATGGGAGACTCTTGTGCTGCTGCAGCAGGCACTCGCCATCTGCAAACCATGGGCTCTACGAGGCCGGTATATAGCCCAAAAGGATCGTAGGAACGTGAAATTAGTCCTTGCAATTCGATTTGGCCCATTCGGTGGGCGGTAGGCGTGAATCTCGCTCCTCAATGAAATCCATAGAAACACATACATTTTGTATGGGAGACTCTTGTGCTGCTGCAGCAGGCACTCGCCATCTGCAAACCATGGGCTCTACGAGGCCGGGATATAGCCCAAAAGGATCGTAGGAACGTGAAATTAGTCCTTGCAATTCGATTTGGCCCATTCGGTGGGCGGTAGGCGTGAATCTCGCTCCTCAATGAAATCCATAGAAACACATACATTTTGTATGGGAGACTCTTGTGCTGCTAGCAGGCACTCGCCATCTGCAAACCATGGGCTCTACGAGGCCGGGATATAGCCCAAAAGGATCGTAGGAACGTGAAATTAGTCCTTGCAATTCGATTTGGCCCATTCGGTGGGCGGTAGGCGTGAATCTCGCTCCTCAATGAAATCCATAGAAACACATACATTTTGTATGGGAGACTCTTGTGCTGCTAGCAGGCACTCGCCATCTGCAAACCATGGGCTCTACGAGGCCGGGATATAGCCCAAAAGGATCGTAGGAACGTGAAATTAGTCCTTGCAATTCGATTTGGCCCATTCGGTGGGCGGTAGGCGTGAATCTCGCTCCTCAATGAAATCCATAGAAACACATACATTTTGTATGGGAGACTCTTGTGCTGCTAGCAGGCACTCGCCATCTGCAAACCATGGGCTCTACGAGGCCGGGATATAGCCCAAAAGGATCGTAGGAACGTGAAATTAGTCCTTGCAGTTCGATTTGGCCCATTCGGTGGGCGGTAGGCGTGAATCTCGCTCCTCAATGAAATCCATAGAAACACATACATTTTGTATGGGAGACTCTTGTGCTGCTGCAGCAGGCACTCGCCATCTGCAAACCATGGGCTCTACGAGGCCGGGATATAGCCCAAAACGATCGCAGGAACGTGAAATTAGTCCTTGCAATTCGATTTGGCCCATTCGGTGGGCGGTAGGCGTGAATCTCGCTCCTCAATGAAATCCATAGAAACACATACATTTTGTATGGGAGACTCTTGTGCTGCTGCAGCAGGCACTCGCCATCTGCAAACCATGGGCTCTACGAGGCCGGGATATAGCCCAAAACGATCGCAGGAACGTGAAATTAGTCCTTGCAATTCGATTTGGCCCATTCGGTGGGCGGTAGGCGTGAATCTCGCTCCTCAATGAAATCCATAGAAACACATACATTTTGTATGGGAGACTCTTGTGCTGCTGCAGCAGGCACTCGCCATCTGCAAACCATGGGCTCTACGAGGCCGGGATATAGCCCAAAAGGATCGTAGGAACGTGAAATTAGTCCTTGCAATTCGATTTGGCCCATTCGGTGGGCGGTAGGCGTGAATCTCGCTCCTCAATGAAATCCATAGAAACACATACATTTTGTATGGGAGACTCTTGTGCTGCTGCAGCAGGCACTCGCCATCTGCAAGCCATGGGCTCTACTGGCCCGGGATATAGCCCAAAAGGATCGTAGGAACGTGAAATTAGTCCTTGCAATTCGATTTGGCCCATTCGGTGGGCGGTAGGCGTGAATCTCGCTCCTCAATGAAATCCATAGAAACACATACATTTTGTATGGGAGACTCTTGTGCTGCTGGCAGGCACTCGCCATCTGCAAACCATGGGCTCTACGAGCCCGGGATATAGCCCGAAAGGATCGTAGGAACGTGAAATTAGTCCTTGCAATTCGATTTGGCCCATTCGGTGGGCGGTAGGCGTGAATCTCGCTCCTCAATCAAATCCATAGAAACACATACATTTTGTATGGGAGACTCTTGTGCTGCTGCAGCAGGCACTCGCCATCTGCAAACCATGGGCTCTACGAGGCCGGGATATAGCCCAAAACGATCGCAGGAACGTGAAATTAGTCCTTGCAATTCGATTTGGCCCATTCGGTGGGCGGTAGGCGTGAATCTCGCTCCTCAATGAAATCCATAGAAACACATACATTTTGTATGGGAGACTCTTGTGCTGCTGCAGCAGGCACTCGCCATCTGCAAACCATGGGCTCTACGAGGCCGGGATATAGCCCAAAAGGATCGTAGGAACGTGAAATTAGTCCTTGCAATTCGATTTGGCCCATTCGGTGGGCGGTAGGCGTGAATCTCGCTCCTCAATGAAATCCATAGAAACACATACATTTTGTATGGGAGACTCTTGTGCTGCTGCAGCAGGCACTCGCCATCTGCAAGCCATGGGCTCTACTGGCCCGGGATATAGCCCAAAAGGATCGTAGGAACGTGAAATTAGTCCTTGCAATTCGATTTGGCCCATTCGGTGGGCGGTAGGCGTGAATCTCGCTCCTCAATGAAATCCATAGAAACACATACATTTTGTATGGGAGACTCTTGTGCTGCTGG
Organism: Criorhina ranunculi; assembly: GCA_951813785.1. Lineage (NCBI taxonomy): Eukaryota > Metazoa > Arthropoda > Insecta > Diptera > Syrphidae > Criorhina > Criorhina ranunculi. The sequence continues at coordinate 3,650,630 of OX638386.1, read as the reverse complement.
CAGGCACTCGCCATCTGCAAACCATGGGCTCTACGAGCCCGGGATATAGCCCGAAAGGATCGTAGGAACGTGAAATTAGTCCTTGCAATTCGATTTGGCCCATTCGGTGGGCGGTAGGCGTGAATCTCGCTCCTCAATCAAATCCATAGAAACACATACATTTTGTATGGGAGACTCTTGTGCTGCTGCAGCAGGCACTCGCCATCTGCAAACCATGGGCTCTACGAGCCCGGGATATAGCCCAAAAGGATCGTAGGAATGTGAAATTAGTCCTTGCAATTCGATTTGGCCCATTCGGTGGGCGGTAGGCGTGAATCTCGCTCCTCAATGAAATCCATAGAAACACATACATTTTGTATGGGAGACTCTTGTGCTGCTAGCAGGCACTCGCCATCTGCAAACCATGGGCTCTACGAGGCCGGGATATAGCCCAAAAGGATCGTAGGAAAGTGAAATTAGTCCTTGCAATTCGATTTGGCCCATTCGGTGGGCGGTAGGCGTGAATCTCGCTCCTCAATGAAATCCATAGAAACACATACATTTTGTATGGGAGACTCTTGTGCTGCTAGCAGGCACTCGCCATCTGCAAACCATGGGCTCTACGAGGCTGGGATGTAGCCCAAAAGGATCGTAGGAACGTGAAATTAGTCCTTGCAATTCGATTTGGCCCATTCGGTGGGCGGTAGGCGTGAATCTCGCTCCTCAATGAAATCCATAGAAACACATACATTTTGTATGGGAGACTCTTGTGCTGCTGCAGCAGGCACTCGCCATCTGCAAACCATGGGCTCTACTTGCCCGAGATACAGCCCAAAAGGATCGTAGGAACGTGAAATTAGTCCTTGCAATTCGATTTGGCCCATTCGGTGGGCGGTAGGCGTGAATCTCGCTCCTCAATGAAATCCATAGAAACACATACATTTTGTATGGGAGACTCTTGTGCTGCTGCAGCAGGCACTCGCCATCTGCAAACCATGGGCTCTACGAGGCCGGGATATAGCCCAAAAGGATCGTAGGAACGTGAAATTAGTCCTTGCAATTCGATTTGGCCCATTCGGTGGGCGGTAGGCGTGAATCTCGCTCCTCAATGAAATCCATAGAAACACATACATTTTGTATGGGAGACTCTTGTGCTGCTGCAGCAGGCACTCGCCATCTACAAACCATGGGCTCTACGAGGCCGGGATGTAGCCCAAAAGGATCGTAGGAACGTGAAATTAGTCCTTGCAATTCGATTTGGCCCATTCGGTGGGCGGTAGGCGTGAATCTCGCTCCTCAATGAAATCCATAGAAACACATACATTTTGTATGGGAGACTCTTGTGCTGCTAGCAGGCACTCGCCATCTGCAAACCATGGGCTCTACGAGGCCGGGATATAGCCCAAAAGGATCGTAGGAACGTGAAATTAGTCCTTGCAATTCGATTTGGCCCATTCGGTGGGCGGTAGGCGTGAATCTCGCTCCTCAATGAAATCCATAGAAACACATACATTTTGTATGGGAGACTCTTGTGCTGCTAGCAGGCACTCGCCATCTGCAAACCATGGGCTCTACGAGGCCGGGATATAGCCCAAAAGGATCGTAGGAACGTGAAATTAGTCCTTGCAATTCGATTTGGCCCATTCGGTGGGCGGTAGGCGTGAATCTCGCTCCTCAATGAAATCCATAGAAACACATACATTTTGTATGGGAGACTCTTGTGCTGCTAGCAGGCACTCGCCATCTGCAAACCATGGGCTCTACGAGGCCGGGATATAGCCCAAAAGGATCGTAGGAACGTGAAATTAGTCCTTGCAGTTCGATTTGGCCCATTCGGTGGGCGGTAGGCGTGAATCTCGCTCCTCAATGAAATCCATAGAAACACATACATTTTGTATGGGAGACTCTTGTGCTGCTGCAGCAGGCACTCGCCATCTGCAAACCATGGGCTCTACGAGGCCGGGATATAGCCCAAAACGATCGCAGGAACGTGAAATTAGTCCTTGCAATTCGATTTGGCCCATTTGGTGGGCGGTAGGCGTGAATCTCGCTCCTCAATGAAATCCATAGAAACACATACATTTTGTATGGGAGACTCTTGTGCTGCTAGCAGGCACTCGCTATCTGCAAACCATGGGCTCTACGAGGCCGAGATATAGCCCAAAAGGATCGTAGGAACGTGAAATTAGTCCTTGCAATTCGATTTGGCCCATTCGGTGGGCGGTAGGCGTGAATCTCGCTCCTCAATGAAATCCATAGAAACACATACATTTTGTATGGGAGACTCTTGTGCTGCTAGCAGGCACTCGCCATCTGCAAACCATGGGCTCTACGAGGCCGGGATGTAGCCCAAAAGGATCGTAGGAACGTGAAATTAGTCCTTGCAATTCGATTTGGCCCATTCGGTGGGCGGTAGGCGTGAATCTCGCTCCTCAATGAAATCCAAAGAAACACATACATTTTGTATGGGAGACTCTTGTGCTGCTAGCAGGCACTCGCCATCTGCAAACCATGGGCTCTACGAGGCCGGGATATAGCCCAAAAGGATCGTAGGAACGTGAAATTAGTCCTTGCAATTCGATTTGGCCCATTCGGTGGGCGGTAGGCGTGAATCTCGCTCCTCAATGAAATCCATAGAAACACATACATTTTGTATGGGAGACTCTTGTGCTGCTGCAGCAGGCACTCGCCATCTGCAAACCATGGGCTCTACGAGGCCGGGATATAGCCCAAAAGGATCGTAGGAACGTGAAATTAGTCCTTGCAATTCGATTTGGCCCATTCGGTGGGCGGTAGGCGTGAATCTCGCTCCTCAATGAAATCCATAGAAACACATACATTTTGTATGGGAGACTCTTGTGCTGCTAGCAGGCACTCGCCATCTGCAAACCATGGGCTCTACGAGGCCGGGATATAGCCCAAAAGGATCGTAGGAACGTGAAATTAGTCCTTGCAATTCGATTTGGCCCATTCGGTGGGCGGTAGGCGTGAATCTCGCTCCTCAATGAAATCCATAGAAACACATACATTTTGTATGGGAGACTCTTGTGCTGCTAGCAGGCACTCGCCATCTGCAAACCATGGGCTCTACGAGGCCGGGATATAGCCCGAAAGGATCGTAGGAACGTGAAATTAGTCCTTGCAATTCGATTTGGCCCATTCGGTGGGCGGTAGGCGTGAATCTCGCTCCTCAATGAAATCCATAGAAACACATACATTTTGTATGGGAGACTCTTGTGCTGCTAGCAGGCACTCGCCATCTGCAAACCATGGGCTCTACGAGGCCGGGATATAGCCCAAAAGGATCGTAGGAACGTGAAATTAGTCCTTGCAGTTCGATTTGGCCAATTCGGTGGGCGGTAGGCGTGAATCTCGCTCCTCAATGAAATCCATAGAAACACATACATTTTGTATGGGAGACTCTTGTGCTGCTGCAGCAGGCACTCGCCATCTGCAAACCATGGGCTCTACGAGGCCGGGATATAGCCCAAAACGATCGCAGGAACGTGAAATTAGTCCTTGCAATTCGATTTGGCCCATTCGGTGGGCGGTAGGCGTGAATCTCGCTCCTCAATGAAATCCATAGAAACACATACATTTTGTATGGGAGACTCTTGTGCTGCTGCAGCAGGCACTCGCCATCTGCAAACCATGGGCTCTACGAGGCCGGGATATAGCCCAAAACGATCGCAGGAACGTGAAATTAGTCCTTGCAATTCGATTTGGCCCATTCGGTGGGCGGTAGGCGTGAATCTCGCTCCTCAATGAAATCCATAGAAACACATACATTTTGTATGGGAGACTCTTGTGCTGCTGCAGCAGGCACTCGCCATCTGCAAACCATGGGCTCTACGAGGCCGGGATATAGCCCAAAAGGATCGTAGGAACGTGAAATTAGTCCTTGCAATTCGATTTGGCCCATTCGGTGGGCGGTAGGCGTGAATCTCGCTCCTCAATGAAATCCATAGAAACACATACATTTTGTATGGGAGACTCTTGTGCTGCTGCAGCAGGCACTCGCCATCTGCAAGCCATGGGCTCTACTGGCCCGGGATATAGCCCAAAAGGATCGTAGGAACGTGAAATTAGTCCTTGCAATTCGATTTGGCCCATTCGGTGGGCGGTAGGCGTGAATCTCGCTCCTCAATGAAATCCATAGAAACACATACATTTTGTATGGGAGACTCTTGTGCTGCTGGCAGGCACTCGCCATCTGCAAACCATGGGCTCTACGAGCCCGGGATATAGCCCGAAAGGATCGTAGGAACGTGAAATTAGTCCTTGCAATTCGATTTGGCCCATTCGGTGGGCGGTAGGCGTGAATCTCGCTCCTCAATCAAATCCATAGAAACACATACATTTTGTATGGGAGACTCTTGTGCTGCTGCAGCAGGCACTCGCCATCTGCAAACCATGGGCTCTACGAGGCCGGGATATAGCCCAAAACGATCGCAGGAACGTGAAATTAGTCCTTGCAATTCGATTTGGCCCATTCGGTGGGCGGTAGGCGTGAATCTCGCTCCTCAATGAAATCCATAGAAACACATACATTTTGTATGGGAGACTCTTGTGCTGCTGCAGCAGGCACTCGCCATCTGCAAACCATGGGCTCTACGAGGCCGGGATATAGCCCAAAAGGATCGTAGGAACGTGAAATTAGTCCTTGCAATTCGATTTGGCCCATTCGGTGGGCGGTAGGCGTGAATCTCGCTCCTCAATGAAATCCATAGAAACACATACATTTTGTATGGGAGACTCTTGTGCTGCTGCAGCAGGCACTCGCCATCTGCAAGCCATGGGCTCTACTGGCCCGGGATATAGCCCAAAAGGATCGTAGGAACGTGAAATTAGTCCTTGCAATTCGATTTGGCCCATTCGGTGGGCGGTAGGCGTGAATCTCGCTCCTCAATGAAATCCATAGAAACACATACATTTTGTATGGGAGACTCTTGTGCTGCTGGCAGGCACTCGCCATCTGCAAACCATGGGCTCTACGAGCCCGGGATATAGCCCGAAAGGATCGTAGGAACGTGAAATTAGTCCTTGCAATTCGATTTGGCCCATTCGGTGGGCGGTAGGCGTGAATCTCGCTCCTCAATCAAATCCATAGAAACACATACATTTTGTATGGGAGACTCTTGTGCTGCTGCAGCAGGCACTCGCCATCTGCAAACCATGGGCTCTACGAGCCCGGGATATAGCCCAAAAGGATCGTAGGAACGTGAAATTAGTCCTTGCAATTCGATTTGGCCCATTCGGTGGGCGGTAGGCGTGAATCTCGCTCCTCAATGAAATCCATAGAAACACATACATTTTGTATGGGAGACTCTTGTGCTGCTGCAGCAGGCACTCGCCATCTGCAAACCATGGGCTCTACGAGGCCGGGATATAGCCCAAAACGATCGCAGGAACGTGAAATTAGTCCTTGCAATTCGATTTGGCCCATTCGGTGGGCGGTAGGCGTGAATCTCGCTCCTCAATGAAATCCATAGAAACACATACATTTTGTATGGGAGACTCTTGTGCTGCTAGCAGGCACTCGCTATCTGCAAACCATGGGCTCTACGAGGCCGAGATATAGCCCAAAAGGATCGTAGGAACGTGAAATTAGTCCTTGCAATTCGATTTGGCCCATTCGGTGGGCGGTAGGCGTGAATCTCGCTCCTCAATGAAATCCATAGAAACACATACATTTTGTATGGGAGACTCTTGTGCTGCTAGCAGGCACTCGCCATCTGCAAACCATGGGCTCTACGAGGCCGGGATGTAGCCCAAAAGGATCGTAGGAACGTGAAATTAGTCCTTGCAATTCGATTTGGCCCATTCGGTGGGCGGTAGGCGTGAATCTCGCTCCTCAATGAAATCCATAGAAACACATACATTTTGTATGGGAGACTCTTGTGCTGCTAGCAGGCACTCGCCATCTGCAAACCATGGGCTCTACGAGGCCGGGATATAGCCCAAAAGGATCGTAGGAAAGTGAAATTAGTCCTTGCAATTCGATTTGGCCCATTCGGTGGGCGGTAGGCGTGAATCTCGCTCCTCAATCAAATCCATAGAAACACATACATTTTGTATGGGAGACTCTTGTGCTGCTAGCAGGCACTCGCCATCTGCAAACCATGGGCTCTACGAGGCTGGGATGTAGCCCAAAAGGATCGTAGGAACGTGAAATTAGTCCTTGCAATTCGATTTGGCCCATTCGGTGGGCGGTAGGCGTGAATCTCGCTCCTCAATGAAATCCATAGAAACACATACATTTTGTATGGGAGACTCTTGTGCTGCTGCAGCAGGCACTCGCCATCTGCAAACCATGGGCTCTACTTGCCCGAGATACAGCCCAAAAGGATCGTAGGAACGTGAAATTAGTCCTTGCAATTCGATTTGGCCCATTCGGTGGGCGGTAGGCGTGAATCTCGCTCCTCAATGAAATCCATAGAAACACATACATTTTGTATGGGAGACTCTTGTGCTGCTGCAGCAGGCACTCGCCATCTGCAAACCATGGGCTCTACGAGGCCGGGATATAGCCCAAAAGGATCGTAGGAACGTGAAATTAGTCCTTGCAATTCGATTTGGCCCATTCGGTGGGCGGTAGGCGTGAATCTCGCTCCTCAATGAAATCCATAGAAACACATACATTTTGTATGGGAGACTCTTGTGCTGCTGCAGCAGGCACTCGCCATCTACAAACCATGGGCTCTACGAGGCCGGGATGTAGCCCAAAAGGATCGTAGGAACGTGAAATTAGTCCTTGCAATTCGATTTGGCCCATTCGGTGGGCGGTAGGCGTGAATCTCGCTCCTCAATGAAATCCATAGAAACACATACATTTTGTATGGGAGACTCTTGTGCTGCTAGCAGGCACTCGCCATCTGCAAACCATGGGCTCTACGAGGCCGGGATATAGCCCAAAAGGATCGTAGGAACGTGAAATTAGTCCTTGCAATTCGATTTGGCCCATTCGGTGGGCGGTAGGCGTGAATCTCGCTCCTCAATGAAATCCATAGAAACACATACATTTTGTATGGGAGACTCTTGTGCTGCTAGCAGGCACTCGCCATCTGCAAACCATGGGCTCTACGAGGCCGGGATATAGCCCAAAAGGATCGTAGGAACGTGAAATTAGTCCTTGCAATTCGATTTGGCCCATTCAGTGGGCGGTAGGCGTGAATCTCGCTCCTCAATGAAATCCATAGAAACACATACATTTTGTATGGGAGACTCTTGTGCTGCTAGCAGGCACTCGCCATCTGCAAACCATGGGCTCTACGAGGCCGGGATATAGCCCAAAAGGATCGTAGGAACGTGAAATTAGTCCTTGCAGTTCGATTTGGCCCATTCGGTGGGCGGTAGGCGTGAATCTCGCTCCTCAATGAAATCCATAGAAACACATACATTTTGTATGGGAGACTCTTGTGCTGCTGCAGCAGGCACTCGCCATCTGCAAACCATGGGCTCTACGAGGCCGGGATATAGCCCAAAACGATCGCAGGAACGTGAAATTAGTCCTTGCAATTCGATTTGGCCCATTCGGTGGGCGGTAGGCGTGAATCTCGCTCCTCAATGAAATCCATAGAAACACATACATTTTGTATGGGAGACTCTTGTGCTGCTGCAGCAGGCACTCGCCATCTGCAAACCATGGGCTCTACGAGGCCGGGATATAGCCCAAAACGATCGCAGGAACGTGAAATTAGTCCTTGCAATTCGATTTGGCCCATTCGGTGGGCGGTAGGCGTGAATCTCGCTCCTCAATGAAATCCATAGAAACACATACATTTTGTATGGGAGACTCTTGTGCTGCTGCAGCAGGCACTCGCCATCTGCAAACCATGGGCTCTACGAGGCCGGGATATAGCCCAAAAGGATCGTAGGAACGTGAAATTAGTCCTTGCAATTCGATTTGGCCCATTCGGTGGGCGGTAGGCGTGAATCTCGCTCCTCAATGAAATCCATAGAAACACATACATTTTGTATGGGAGACTCTTGTGCTGCTGCAGCAGGCACTCGCCATCTGCAAGCCATGGGCTCTACTGGCCCGGGATATAGCCCAAAAGGATCGTAGGAACGTGAAATTAGTCCTTGCAATTCGATTTGGCCCATTCGGTGGGCGGTAGGCGTGAATCTCGCTCCTCAATGAAATCCATAGAAACACATACATTTTGTATGGGAGACTCTTGTGCTGCTGGCAGGCACTCGCCATCTGCAAACCATGGGCTCTACGAGCCCGGGATATAGCCCGAAAGGATCGTAGGAACGTGAAATTAGTCCTTGCAATTCGATTTGGCCCATTCGGTGGGCGGTAGGCGTGAATCTCGCTCCTCAATGAAATCCATAGAAACACATACATTTTGTATGGGAGACTCTTGTGCTGCTGCAGCAGGCACTCGCCATCTGCAAACCATGGGCTCTACGAGGCCGGGATATAGCCCAAAACGATCGCAGGAACGTGAAATTAGTCCTTGCAATTCGATTTGGCCCATTCGGTGGGCGGTAGGCGTGAATCTCGCTCCTCAATGAAATCCATAGAAACACATACATTTTGTATGGGAGACTCTTGTGCTGCTGCAGCAGGCACTCGCCATCTGCAAACCATGGGCTCTACGAGGCCGGGATATAGCCCAAAAGGATCGTAGGAACGTGAAATTAGTCCTTGCAATTCGATTTGGCCCATTCGGTGGGCGGTAGGCGTGAATCTCGCTCCTCAATGAAATCCATAGAAACACATACATTTTGTATGGGAGACTCTTGTGCTGCTGCAGCAGGCACTCGCCATCTGCAAGCCATGGGCTCTACTGGCCCGGGATATAGCCCAAAAGGATCGTAGGAACGTGAAATTAGTCCTTGCAATTCGATTTGGCCCATTCGGTGGGCGGTAGGCGTGAATCTCGCTCCTCAATGAAATCCATAGAAACACATACATTTTGTATGGGAGACTCTTGTGCTGCTGGCAGGCACTCGCCATCTGCAAACCATGGGCTCTACGAGCCCGGGATATAGCCCGAAAGGATCGTAGGAACGTGAAATTAGTCCTTGCAATTCGATTTGGCCCATTCGGTGGGCGGTAGGCGTGAATCTCGCTCCTCAATCAAATCCATAGAAACACATACATTTTGTATGGGAGACTCTTGTGCTGCTGCAGCAGGCACTCGCCATCTGCAAACCATGGGCTCTACGAGCCCGGGATATAGCCCAAAAGGATCGTAGGAATGTGAAATTAGTCCTTGCAATTCGATTTGGCCCATTCGGTGGGCGGTAGGCGTGAATCTCGCTCCTCAATGAAATCCATAGAAACACATACATTTTGTATGGGAGACTCTTGTGCTGCTGCAGCAGGCACTCGCCATCTGCAAACCATGGGCTCTACGAGCCCGGGATATAGCCCAAAAGGATCGTAGGAACGTGAAATTAGTCCTTGCAATTCGATTTGGCCCATTCGGTGGGCGGTAGGCGTGAATCTCGCTCCTCAATGAAAACCATAGAAACACATACATTTTGTATGGGAGACTCTTGTGCTGCTAGCAGGCACTCGCCATCTGCAAACCATGGGCTCTACGAGCCCGGGATATAGCCCAAAAGGATCGTAGGAACGTGAAATTAGTCCTTGCAATTCGATTTGGCCCATTCGGTGGGCGGTAGGCGTGAATCTCGCTCCTCAATGAAATCCATAGAAACACATACATTTTGTATGGGAGACTCTTGTGCTGCTGCAGCAGGCACTCGCCATCTGCAAACCATGGGCTCTACGAGCCCGGGATATAGCCCAAAAGGATCGTAGGAACGTGAAATTAGTCCTTGCAATTCGATTTGGCCCATTCGGTGGGCGGTAGGCGTGAATCTCGCTCCTAAATGAAATCCAAAGAAACACATACATTTTGTATGGGAGACTCTTGTGCTGCTAGCAGGCACTCGCCATCTGCAAACCATGGGCTCTACGAGCCCGGGATATAGCCCAAAAGGATCGTAGGAACGTGAAATTAGTCCTTGCAATTCGATTTGGCCCATTCGGTGGGCGGTAGGCGTGAATCTCGCTCCTCAATGAAATCCATAGAAACACATACATTTTGTATGGGAGACTCTTGTGCTGCTAGCAGGCACTCGCCATCTGCAAACCATGGGCTCTACGAGCCCGGGATAAAGCCCGAAAGGATCGTAGGAACGTGAAATTAGTCCTTGCAATTCGATTTGGCCCATTCGGTGGGCGGTAGGCGTGAATCTCGCTCCTCAATGAAATCCATAGAAACACATACATTTTGTATGGGAGACTCTTGTGCTGCTAGCAGGCACTCGCCATCTGCAAACCATGGGCTCTACGAGCCCGGGATATAGCCCAAAAGGATCGTAGGAACGTGAAATTAGTCCTTGCAATTCGATTTGGCCCATTCGGTGGGCGGTAGGCGTGAATCTCGCTCCTCAATGAAATCCATAGAAACACATACATTTTGTATGGGAGACTCTTGTGCTGCTGCAGCAGGCACTCGCCATCTGCAAACCATGGGCTCTACGAGGCCAAGATATAGCCCAAAAGGATCGTAGGAACGTGAAATTAGTCCTTGCAATTCGATTTGGCCCATTCGGTGGGCGGTAGGCGTGAATCTCGCTCCTCAATGAAATCCATAGAAACACATACATTTTGTATGGGAGACTCTTGTGCTGCTAGCAGGCACTCGCCATCTGCAAACCATGGGCTCTACGAGCCCGGGATAAAGCCCGAAAGGATCGTAGGAACGTGAAATTAGTCCTTGCAATTCGATTTGGCCCATTCGGTGGGCGGTAGGCGTGAATCTCGCTCCTCAATGAAATCCATAGAAACACATACATTTTGTATGGGAGACTCTTGTGCTGCTAGCAGGCACTCGCCATCTGCAAACCATGGGCTCTACGAGCCCGGGATATAGCCCAAAAGGATCGTAGGAACGTGAAATTAGTCCTTGCAATTCGATTTGGCCCATTCGGTGGGCGGTAGGCGTGAATCTCGCTCCTCAATGAAATCCATAGAAACACATACATTTTGTATGGGAGACTCTTGTGCTGCTGCAGCAGGCACTCGCCATCTGCAAACCATGGGCTCTACGAGGCCAAGATATAGCCCAAAAGGATCGTAGGAACGTGAAATTAGTCCTTGCAATTCGATTTGGCCCATTCGGTGGGCGGTAGGCGTGAATCTCGCTCCTCAATGAAATCCAAAGAAACACATACATTTTGTATGGGAGACTCTTGTGCTGCTAGCAGGCACTCGCCATCTGCAAACCATGGGCTCTACGAGGCCGGGATATAGCCCAAAAGGATCGTAGGAACGTGAAATTAGTCCTTGCAATTCGATTTGGCCCATTCGGTGGGCGGTAGGCGTGAATCTCGCTCCTCAATGAAATCCATAGAAACACATACATTTTGTATGGGAGACTCTTGTGCTGCTGAAGCAGGCACTCGCCATCTACAAACCATGGGCTCTACGAGGCCGGGATGTAGCCCAAAATGATCATAGGAACGTGAAATTAGTCCTTGCAATTCGATTTGGCCCATTCGGTGGGCGGTAGGCGTGAATCTCGCTCCTCAATGAAATCCAAAGAAACACATACATTTTGTATGGGAGACTCTTGTGCTGCTAGCAGGCACTCGCCATCTGCAAACCATGGGCTCTACGAGCCCGGGATATAGCCCAAAAGGATCGTAGGAACGTGAAATAAGTCCTTACAATTCGATTTGGCCCGTTCGGTGGGCGGTAGGCATGAAACTCGCTCCTCAATGAAATCCATAGAAACACATACATTTTGTATGGGAGACTCTTGTGCTGCTGCAGCAGGCACTCGCCATCTGCAAACCATGGGCTCTACTTGCCCGAGATACAGCCCAAAAGGATCGTAGGAACGTGAAATTAGTCCTTGCAATTCGATTTGGCCCATTCGGTGGGCGGTAGGCGTGAATCTCGCTCCTCAATGAAATCCAAAGAAACACATACATTTTGTATGGGAGACTCTTGTGCTGCTAGCAGGCACTCGCCATCTGCAAACCATGGGCTCTACGAGGCCGGGATATAGCCCAAAAGGATCGTAGGAACGTGAAATTAGTCCTTGCAATTCGATTTGGCCCATTCGGTGGGCGGTAGGCGTGAATCTCGCTCCTCAATGAAATCCAAAGAAACACATACATTTTGTATGGGAGACTCTTGTGCTGCTAGCAGGCACTCGCCATCTGCAAACCATGGGCTCTACGAGGCCGGGATATAGCCCAAAAGGATCGTAGGAACGTGAAATTAGTCCTTGCAATTCGATTTGGCCCATTCGGTGGGCGGTAGGCGTGAATCTCGCTCCTCAATGAAATCCATAGAAACTCATACATTTTGTATGGGAGACTCTTGTGCTGCTAGCAGGCACTCGCCATCTGCAAACCATGGGCTCTACGAGCCCGGGATATAGCCCAAAAGGATCGTAGGAACGTGAAATTAGTCCTTGCAATTCGATTTGGCCCATTCGGTGGGCGGTAGGCGTGAATCTCGCTCCTCAATGAAATCCAAAGAAACACATACATTTTGTATGGGAGACTCTTGTGCTGCTAGCAGGCACTCGCCATCTGCAAACCATGGGCTCTACGAGGCCGGGATATAGCCCAAAAGGATCGTAGGAACGTGAAATTAGTCCTTGCAATTCGATTTGGCCCATTCGGTGGGCGGTAGGCGTGAATCTCGCTCCTCAATGAAATCCATAGAAACTCATACATTTTGTATGGGAGACTCTTGTGCTGCTAGCAGGCACTCGCCATCTGCAAACCATGGGCTCTACGAGCCCGGGATATAGCCCAAAAGGATCGTAGGAACGTGAAATTAGTCCTTGCAATTCGATTTGGCCCATTCGGTGGGCGGTAGGCGTGAATCTCGCTCCTCAATGAAATCCATAGAAACACATACATTTTGTATGGGAGACTCTTGTGCTGCTAGCAGGCACTCGCCATCTGCAAACCATGGGCTCTACGAGGCCGGGATGTAGCCCAAAGGGATCGTAGGAACGTGAAATTAGTCCCTGCAATTCGATTTGGCCCATTCGGTGGGCGGTAGGCGTGAATCTCGCTCCTCAATGAAATCCAAAGAAACACATACATTTTGTATGGGAAACTCTTGTGCTGCTAGCAGGCACTCGCCATCTGCAAACCATGGGCTCTACGAGGCCGGGATATAGCCCAAAAGGATCGTAGGAACGTGAAATTAGTCCTTGCAATTCGATTTGGCCCATTCGGTGGGCGGTAGGCGTGAATCTCGCTCCTCAATGAAATCTATAGAAACACATACATTTTGTATGGGAGACTCTTGTGCTGCTAGCAGGCACTCGCCATCTGCAAACCATGGGCTCTACGAGCCCGGGATATAGCCCAAAAGGATCGTAGGAACGTGAAATTAGTCCTTACAATTCGATTTGGCCCATTCGGTGGGCGGTAGGCATGAAACTCGCTCCTCAATCAAATCCATAGAAACACATACATTTTGTATGGGAGACTCTTGTGCTGCTGCAGCAGGCACTCGCCATCTGCAAACCATGGGCTCTACGAGCCCGGGATATAGCCCAAAAGGATCGTAGGAACGTGAAATTAGTCCTTGCAATTCGATTTGGCCCATTCGGTGGGCGGTAGGCGTGAATCTCGCTCCTCAATGAAATCCATAGAAACACATACATTTTGTATGGGAGACTCTTGTGCTGCTGCAGCAGGCACTCGCCATCTGCAAACCATGGGCTCTACGAGGCCGGGATACAGCCCAAAAGGATCGTAGGAACGTGAAATTAGTCCTTGCAATTCGATTTGGCCCATTCGGTGGGCGGTAGGCGTGAATCTCGCTCCTCAATGAAATCCATAGAAACACATACATTTTGTATGGGAGACTCTTGTGCTGCTGCAGCAGGCACTCGCCATCTACAAACCATGGGCTCTACGAGGCCGGGATGTAGCCCAAAAGGATCGTAGGAACGTGAAATTAGTCCTTGCAATTCGATTTGGCCCATTCGGTGGGCGGTAGGCGTGAATCTCGCTCCTCAATGAAATCCATAGAAACACATACATTTTGTATGGGAGACTCTTGTGCTGCTAGCAGGCACTCGCCATCTGCAAACCATGGGCTCTACGAGGCCGGGATATAGCCCAAAAGGATCGTAGGAACGTGAAATTAGTCCTTGCAATTCGATTTGGCCCATTCGGTGGGCGGTAGGCGTGAATCTCGCTCCTCAATGAAATCCATAGAAACACATACATTTTGTATGGGAGACTCTTGTGCTGCTAGCAGGCACTCGCCATCTGCAAACCATGGGCTCTACGAGGCCGGGATATAGCCCAAAAGGATCGTAGGAACGTGAAATTAGTCCTTGCAATTCGATTTGGCCCATTCGGTGGGCGGTAGGCGTGAATCTCGCTCCTCAATGAAATCCATAGAAACACATACATTTTGTATGGGAGACTCTTGTGCTGCTAGCAGGCACTCGCCATCTGCAAACCATGGGCTCTACGAGGCCGGGATATAGCCCAAAAGGATCGTAGGAACGTGAAATTAGTCCTTGCAATTCGATTTGGCCCATTCGGTGGGCGGTAGGCGTGAATCTCGCTCCTCAATGAAATCCATAGAAACACATACATTTTGTATGGGAGACTCTTGTGCTGCTGCAGCAGGCACTCGCCATCTGCAAACCATGGGCTCTACGAGGCCGGGATATAGCCCAAAACGATCGCAGGAACGTGAAATTAGTCCTTGCAATTCGATTTGGCCCATTCGGTGGGCGGTAGGCGTGAATCTCGCTCCTCAATGAAATCCATAGAAACACATACATTTTGTATGGGAGACTCTTGTGCTGCTAGCAGGCACTCGCTATCTGCAAACCATGGGCTCTACGAGGCCGAGATATAGCCCAAAAGGATCGTAGGAACGTGAAATTAGTCCTTGCAATTCGATTTGGCCCATTCGGTGGGCGGTAGGCGTGAATCTCGCTCCTCAATGAAATCCATAGAAACACATACATTTTGTATGGGAGACTCTTGTGCTGCTAGCAGGCACTCGCCATCTGCAAACCATGGGCTCTACGAGGCCGGGATGTAGCCCAAAAGGATCGTAGGAACGTGAAATTAGTCCTTGCAATTCGATTTGGCCCATTCGGTGGGCGGTAGGCGTGAATCTCGCTCCTCAATGAAATCCAAAGAAACACATACATTTTGTATGGGAGACTCTTGTGCTGCTAGCAGGCACTCGCCATCTGCAAACCATGGGCTCTACGAGGCCGGGATATAGCCCAAAAGGATCGTAGGAACGTGAAATTAGTCCTTGCAGTTCGATTTGGCCCATTCGGTGGGCGGTAGGCGTGAATCTCGCTCCTCAATGAAATCCATAGAAACACATACATTTTGTATGGGAGACTCTTGTGCTGCTGCAGCAGGCACTCGCCATCTACAAACCATGGGCTCTACGAGGCCGGGATGTAGCCCAAAAGGATCATAGGAACGTGAAATTAGTCCTTGCAATTCGATTTGGCCCATTCGGTGGGCGGTAGGCGTGAATCTCGCTCCTCAATGAAATCCAAAGAAACACATACATTTTGTATGGGAGACTCTTGTGCTGCTAGCAGGCACTCGCCATCTGCAAACCATGGGCTCTACGAGGCCGGGATATAGCCCAAAAGGATCGTAGGAACGTGAAATTAGTCCTTGCAATTCGATTTGGCCCATTCGGTGGGCGGTAGGCGTGAATCTCGCTCCTCAATGAAATCCAAAGAAACACATACATTTTGTATGGGAGACTCTTGTGCTGCTAGCAGGCACTCGCCATCTGCAAACCATGGGCTCTACGAGCCCGGGATATAGCCCAAAAGGATCGTAGGAACGTAAAATTAGTCCTTGCAATTCGATTTGGCCCATTCGGTGGGCGGTAGGCGTGAATCTCGCTCCTCAATGAAATCCAAAGAAACACATACATTTTGTATGGGAGACTCTTGTGCTGCTAGCAGGCACTCGCCATCTGCAAACCATGGGCTCTACGAGCCCGGGATATAGCCCAAAAGGATCGTAGGAACGTGAAATTAGTCCTTGCAATTCGATTTGGCCCATTCGGTGGGCGGTAGGCGTGAATCTCGCTCCTCAATGAAATCCATAGAAACACATACATTTTGTATGGGAGACTCTTGTGCTGCTAGCAGGCACTCGCCATCTGCAAACCATGGGCTCTACGAGGCTGGGATGTAGCCCAAAAGGATCGTAGGAACGTGAAATTAGTCCTTGCAATTCGATTTGGCCCATTCGGTGGGCGGTAGGCGTGAATCTCGCTCCTCAATGAAATCCATAGAAACACATACATTTTGTATGGGAGACTCTTGTGCTGCTAGCAGGCACTCGCCATCTGCAAACCATGGGCTCTACGAGCCCGGGATATAGCCCAAAAGGATCGTAGGAACGTGAAATTAGTCCTTGCAATTCGATTTGACCCATTCGGTGGGCGGTAGGCGTGAATCTCGCTCCTCAATGAAATCCATAGAAACACATACATTTTGTATGGGAGACTCTTGTGCTGCTAGCAGGCACTCGCCATCTGCAAACCATGGGCTCTACGAGGCCGGGATATAGCCCAAAAGGATCGTAGGAACGTGAAATTAGTCCTTGCAATTCGATTTGGCCCATTCGGTGGGCGGTAGGCGTGAATCTCGCTCCTCAATGAAATCCATAGAAACACATACATTTTGTATGGGAGACTCTTGTGCTGCTAGCAGGCACTCGCCATCTGCAAACCATGGGCTCTACGAGGCCGGGATATAGCCCAAAAGGATCGTAGAAACGTGAAATTAGTCCTTGCAATTCGATTTGGCCCATTCGGTGGGCGGTAGGCGTGAATCTCGCTCCTCAATGAAATCCATAGAAACACATACATTTTGTATGGGAGACTCTTGTGCTGCTGCAGCAGGCACTCGCCATCTGCAAACCATGGGCTCTACGAGGCCGGGATATAGCCCAAAAGGATCGTAGGAACGTGAAATTAGTCCTTGCAATTCGATTTGGCCCATTCGGTGGGCGGTAGGCGTGAATCTCGCTCCTCAATGAAATCCATAGAAACACATACATTTTGTATGGGAGACTCTTGTGCTGCTAGCAGGCACTCGCCATCTGCAAACCATGGGCTCTACGAGGCCGACATATAGCCCAAAAGGATCGTAGGAACGTGAAATTAGTCCTTGCAGTTCGATTTGGCCCATTCGGTGGGCGGTAGGCGTGAATCTCGCTCCTCAATGAAATCCATAGAAACACATACATTTTGTATGGGAAACTCTTGTGCTGCTAGCAGGCACTCGCCATCTGCAAACCATGGACTCTACGAGGCCGGGATATAGCCCAAAAGGATCGTAGGAACGTGGAATTAGTCCTTGCAATTCGATTTGGCCCATTCGGTGGGCGGTAGGCGTGAATCTCGCTCCTCAATGAAATCCATAGAAACACATACATTTTGTATGGGAGACTCTTGTGCTGCTAGCAGGCACTCGCCATCTGCAAACCATGGGCTCTACGAGCCCGGGATATAGCCCAAAAGGATCGTAGGAACGTGAAATTAGTCCTTGCAATTCGATTTGGCCCATTCGGTGGGCGGTAGGCGTGAATCTCGCTCCTCAATGAAATCCATAGAAACACATACATTTTGTATGGGAGACTCTTGTGCTGCTGCAGCAGGCACTCGCCATCTGCAAACCATGGGCTCTACGAGGCCTGGATACAGCCCAAAAGGAACGTAGGAACGTGAAATTAGTCCTTGCAATTCGATTTGGCCCATTCGGTGGGCGGTAGGCGTGAATCTCGCTCCTCAATGAAATCCATAGAAACACATACATTTTGTATGGGAGACGCTTGTGCTGCTGCAGCAGGCACTCGCCATCTGCAAACCATGGGCTCTACGAGCCCGGGATATAGCCCAAAAGGATCGTAGGAACGTGAAATTAGTCCTTGCAATTCGATTTGGCCCATTCGGTGGGCGTTAGGCGTGAATCTCGCTCCTCAATGAAATCCATAGAAACACATACATTTTGTATGGGAGACTCTTGTGCTGCTGCAGCAGGCACTCGCCATCTGCAAACCATGGGCTCAACGAGCCCGGGATACAGCTCAAAAGGATTGTAGGAACGTGAAATTAGTCCTTGCAATTCGATTTGGCCCATTCGGTGGGCGTTAGGCGTGAATCTCGCTCCTCAATGAAATCCATAGAAACACATACATTTTGTATGGGAGACTCTTGTGCTGCTGCAGCAGGCACTCGCCATCTGCAAACCATGGGCTCAACGAGCCCGGGATATAGCTCAAAAGGATCGTAGGAACGTGAAATTAGTCCTTGCAATTCGATTTGGCCCATTCGGTGGGCGGTAGGCGTGAATCTCGCTCCTAAATGAAATCCATAGAAACACATACATTTTGTATGGGAGACTCTTGTGCTGCTAGCAGGCACTCGCCATCTGCAAACCATGGGCTCTACGAGACCGGGATATAGCCCAAAAGGATCGTAGGAACGTGAAATTAGTCCTTGCAATTCGATTTGGCCCATTCGGTGGGCGGTAGGCGTGAATCTCGCTCCTCAATGAAATCCATAGAAACACATACATTTTGTATGGGAGACTCTTGTGCTGCTAGCAGGCACTCGCCATCTGCAAACCATGGGCTCTACGAGGCCGGGATATAGCCCAAAAGGATCGTAGGAACGTGAAATTGGTCCTTGCAATTCGATTTGGCCCATTCGGTGGGCGGTAGGCGTGAATCTCGCTCCTCAATGAAATCCATAGAAACACATACATTTTGTATGGGAGACTCTTGTGCTGCTAGCAGGCACTCGCCATCTGCAAACCATGGGCTCTACGAGGCCGGGATATAGCCCAAAAGGATCGTAGGAACGTGAAATTAGTCCTTGCAATTCGATTTGGCCCATTCGGTGGGCGGTAGGCGTGAATCTCGCTCCTCAATGAAATCCATAGAAACACATACATTTTGTATGGGAGACTCTTGTGCTGCTAGCAGGCACTCGCCATCTGCAAACCATGGGCTCTACGAGGCCGGGATATAGCCCAAAAGGATCGTAGGAACGTGAAATTAGTCCTTGCAATTCGATTTGGCCCATTCGGTGGGCGGTAGGCGTGAATCTCGCTCCTCAATGAAATCCATAGAAACACATACATTTTGTATGGGAGACTCTTGTGCTGCTAGCAGGCACTCGCCATCTGCAAATCATGGGCTCTACGAGGCCGGGATATAGCCCAAAAGGATCGTAGGAACGTGAAATTAGTCCTTGCAATTTTTATTTTTTTTTTTGAGTCGACTTTGTGCCACATTCGACGCTGCTGGGGCCTCCAGGCTCTGTATCTGAGGACGGGAGTGGCTTTTCCTCGAATCTGAAGCTGCGTTCTACCCATCTAGCAGGGAAAATTGGAGAAAAGACGAGAAAGAAATGCATAAGAAATTTTTTTAGCTAAATGTCATCACTGATTTTTATTATCCTTCTGACCGCTGTAGCGCTAGCTGATTCCACATTGTTGACCTTATTTTAAGCGCCCATAGAGTTTTTTTTTAAAGCAAGCCGCAATGCTGTTCTCGGAATTCACGAGTTTTCTACAACAATCTTACTTCTGTTCAGTTTCCTTGTTGTTTCTCGTCCCAGTTCCTTGTTCCCAGTTCTCGTCCCCTCCCTTTGACGCCGTCAATATCTTTCCGGACAAGTTCGTAAAAAAAAAAAAACTCTCGCTATATCCCCAATCGAATGGTGCAACTATTTATACCGCATTACTGTTCGTAAAGGCCCTTATCCATGGCAGATTGTAAAGCCATCTGACGTTTAAATAGATGTAAATAAATTCGCAAATACAATTTTCATATTTAAGTATTTTATTTTTCATTAATAAACTTATAAAAATTTATATATTTTTTCTACCTTAAATTGTCAAACAGTCGGATTTTATTTTCATTTTATATTAATATACTTTTTGTTCATATTTTTGTTTTTTTTCCATATAAATCTTGTTTTGTTTTTTAATTTGTTTATATACATACATGTATATATTCACATTTATATGTGTATATATATATATATTTATGCCATTTTCAAATGTATACGTAGGTGAACTTATTTACTGATATACAGACATATATCTATACATATGTACATACATTTGGACTTAGTAAATGCGATATATATGTTTCTATACACACATATGTATACTACATAATTTAAATTCCGCTTTGTATATTATATAATTTAGATGCGCGTATTTTGGTTACGCTTAAGTACACCTATTTTTATTTTTTTTTTTTCTGTTTTGTATTGTATTTTAAGTAAATACATACAGACTCGTACATATGGGTATACATATGTTTTTGGTTAAACGGAATTTCATTTGAAAATATGTAAACAAAATTAAATGAAACTAAATATATAAAACATAAAAAATCTCAATAAATGTAAACGTACATAATATATACCATCTCTTATTAATGTTATTTTTATTTATTTATTTATTTATTATATATATATATATATATGTTTTTTTTTTCTATTTAAGACATTTCGAAATATATATTGCTTAGGTTTCTTAGAATATTAAATTATTATTTTTTTTCCTTTTTTTTTTTTTTTGTTCATATACATATAATATATATTTGAATTTTAATTAAATCTTGATTTTTTTATTTTTTATTATATGCGTATAATTTGTTTTGTTTGCAATTCGTTAATATAAATAGATTTTTAATTTTTATTTTTTTTTGTTTTATCTTATGAGTTTCGACTCAATTTATTTGTTAAACTTTTTTCCGATATTAAAAATTAAAAAATATAAATGTACTCGTACATATTTAAATGCGATCAAACTAAGGAAAAGTATCTAAAAACAACAACAACATAAAATAGTAAGTAAAAAAGTTAAATATTATATCTTTGTTTAATCAGGACATATACTCGAACTTTTTTTTTTTTTGTTTATTTAAGATAATGTATGTATATATTTTTTTAATTTTTTTATTTTGGGTAATAAATTTATTGTTTTAACATTATTAGTATGAGATCATAGAAAATTTTGTATTTTTTTTATAAATTATTTTTATGTTCAACCTTTTATTATTCTTTTTTGTGTCCGTTTTTTTTTTTTTTTTCGCACACACATACACATCAATAATAAAATATTCTATGTATGTGCGCATGCATACAGTTTATGATTTTGTTCATTGTTTGGTTTTTTTTTTTTTTGTTGAGTTTACAATATTTTTATTAAATATACTATGTATATAATTTATATTAATTTTTGTAGTAGAAAATATTTAAGATATGTATTTAAATATATGCATATATATTTATATATAGATACGTATATACTCACACATACACGTATATACATATAAGTATATATGTTGTTTAATTTTTAGTCTCACTATTTGTTTTTTTTTTTTTCATACGAATAAAAATATATATATATATATATCGTATATATGTAATTGTTTCTTATGGCTTAACGAAAGAAAAATATATATACTCGTATTTTCATATATATTTTACGCTTTTATAGAATATTCCTTTTATATGCTAATATGTATTTAACTTTTATTATTTATTAATGTTTTTTGTCAAATGAAGAAGCATAACCATTAATTTTCAATAAGTGTTTTCTTTAGTTATGTATTTCTTGTTAAATTAAAAAACCAAATGAAAATAATGTTATTCATGTGGAAGTTATATTCCTGTGCGTTTTTCATTTTCTATTTTTTTTAATTTTTTATTTTTTTTTTGGCGATTACTACTCCGTTTTTGATGGTTTTTTACACGTTCTAATTCGATTGAGGTCAAGTGGTGTGTCGGAAAATGTACACAAACTAGGCTAGATAGGGAAGTCAATTGAGAACCGATTTGAGGAGCGTTGATTTAGAAAAAATTGTTTGATGATCAATTTGTACATTATGTTAACATAAAATAGATTCATTAACATATCTAGTGCAGATCAAGAAAGTGATACCGATGTACATATTTTTTTTAAATGTTCAACATTTCAATAGCATTTTTTATATTGGAAAGAAATTTCTGCATTTTACAGTATAGCCAAATAGCTTAACGATTGAGTGACGATTACTAAGAGTACAATGCAACTGGTTCAAATGAAGAGACACTCCGCTATGGTTCTACCTTCTATTAGGTTCAAGGCACAATTTTGGACCCTATTTAATAGATACAGCACAGTTAAGATTGACGGAATTTTCTTAGGCTATGTTTTTTTTACTTTATTTTAATTCAAAGTGAATGCATCTCAAAGTGACTTTACACAACACAATAATTCTAAATTTAGAAACGCATCACAGCAATGATCAGAAGAATGTATGTATGTGTCTTCTGAAGAGCTTGCACAACACTTTCTTGCCCTTATATTAAGCCACACAACCTACAAACGATAAAGGACATATAAATATCTTAGAACAACGCCTTTGCAATCACTTTCTTGTTCAAAGATGCTCTGAAACTTGTTCCCCAGTTACTTTACTTTACTCTCACATTCTATCCTTACTATCTGGTGTGTCTTAACCAGTAACTCTGCATGGGCACTCGATACAGGTAAACTCCAAAATTGAGATCGTGTTGACTTAACGAATTTCTCAGAAAAACATGGAGAGTACAAGAGCAAAAAATTAATCCCGGCTACAAGAGGTCCCTGCCAGTGCATCAGAAATATAAACTGCAACAGCAACTCTTAAACGCTAAGTTGAGGCACGAGAAAAGCATTTCAACAACCATTAACTACAGGCTAGAGAAAGAGTAAAAATCAGAAAACTACTTAAGAAATATTTACCGTGACAGCTCGTAGAGTGTCAAGGCCTAATTTCTCGCAACCCACTCATGCTGTGCGTATAATATTTTCCGCACGAATGAAAGGGAACTAGTTTTATTGCCGACTCTGAAAGGCAAATTCAGAAGCTTGGAGGTTTGTCATTACCCGCTAAGGGGTGGTGTTGCGTTTGAAACCGTTTGAATGGCAGAAGATTAAAAAACGCGATCGAATGCAAAAACAAAAAAACCAAAACTTACACCAAAGACGTGGTTTTATGACAACTCTGAATCTAAGATACAACCGGAACACACATAGAAATTGATACTTTGAATGCGCCAGTACTCAGATCCTTGACACGGTCTAAGAAAAATTAAGCCATACAAAGTACTAAAAGGTGTATTTATACACACAATACACAGTTTAAGAAAAACTGGTCCACTTTTTCCACCACAGATTCTAAAAAAAACCTACATCTTGCCACGATCAAGACGACTTGGCATTCCAATAGTTTTGACGAAATCATTAGAATGATATTTCCCTGACCCACTTGAGGAGACTGACACTGGAGACAATTGCAGGATTTTCAAATGAGAACAGGGTGACCACCCTGTTTTCGAGTTTTCGACAATGCACAAATGTGGCCCGTTTCAAGTCTGGGAGACATAACTTTATGCATAAAAAAAACTTTGGAGTTTCAAAAACCTTTTCACATTAACATAAGTCGTGTCGTAATTTTTGAGCTGTAACTTGGTTGCCATCAAAGATTGGTATTGGTGTAATCCTGCTAAGTCGGCTTTTGAAGAGCGCACCATAAAAGTTACTGCTTTCCAATACAAATGATACTGAAACCATATGATACAATTTTTCATTTAAATCGAGAATAAAACTCTATTCGATGTTCATGCTAGGAGAGAAAGAGAGACGGGACTAAGATAAGTTACGATTTATCTTTTTTGAGTAGATAAAAACCATTTTCAATACATGTTTTAACTTTTATGTTTAAATAGATTTGTTTTGAGCAAAATTATTATTTTTTTTTATATAATTATAACTTAAATATTTATTTTGTATTTATTAATATATTATTTGTTTTGTTTTGTTTTTTTTTTACGATGTAGACATTGTCAAGTAGAAAAATACACACTTTTACATAAATATATATTCATATATAGAGCTATATAAATTTATTTTACGTTTTTTTTAATCGTTAAGACTTTGTTTTTTATTGTATTCTCCATTACTATATATATATATATATAATTATTTAATATTTATTTTTTATTTTTTCATCAACAAAATACTAGAAGAATGAGAAAAATAAAATAAAATAAAGGAAAATCAAATCAAAAATAATTTAATGTATTTGTTAAATTAACTATATTAACAAAAAGACGAAAAATTATGCGCGGAAGACATGTTTTCGTTTTATATAGTATAATATGGAGATTTATTAATTTTATATTTTGTGTTTACAACCTTTGAAGCGTTTTTTTATTTTTTTAAGATTCGCTCTATGGAAAAGAAAAAAAAAATTTAAATTTCTATAGCTTTAAAGAAATACAAATAAATTAAAAATAAAAATAAAAAACTTATGTAGGTGTGATTTGTTGCTGCGTTACCGTCAAAGCCGTACAGAAACCACAGAAAAACTATCTGGGACACTTTCTGTATGGAAGTAGAGGAAATGACTAAATTGCTCCAGATAAATGCACCTCACGGACCTGTACATATAGACAGATCCGCCTATGAAATTACTAAAATTCTAGGTGTCAAGGAGTAGTAAACATAAAAAGACACCCCCATGGTGGTCCAAGGAACTGCAAAACACTAGGAAAGGAGAAGACTTTT
Organism: Criorhina ranunculi; assembly: GCA_951813785.1. Taxonomy (NCBI): domain Eukaryota; kingdom Metazoa; phylum Arthropoda; class Insecta; order Diptera; family Syrphidae; genus Criorhina; species Criorhina ranunculi. The sequence continues at coordinate 3,626,013 of OX638386.1, read as the reverse complement.
TAACGCAGCAAATATATATAGTGACTGGGAAAGAAAGCTCCAAGGCTTACCAGAGGAAGTTCAAGGCCGAAACACAGCAAGCAAAACATTGCTCAGTGCGAGTTTTTTGTAGTGAAATAGAGAGCACTACTGATTCGGCCAGACTCAGGAAGGTACCAATTGCCCCAAGCTGCATTAAAGATCCTAGCGGCCACTGCAAGGAGACATTAGAACTTCTTCTCAACACCCATGTTCCGGTGACACGCCGGCCACAAAGGGGTATCTGGGAACGAGACAACTCATGAGCTGACAACGAAAGGATCCTCTTTAGACCCCGATCAAGCGAATACCACCGCCAAAATCCCAGCCCGTAACCTAAAACAAGAAATTGGGAGCAAAATCAAAAGATGGAATGAGCTCAGCTCCTGTGTCATAACCAGAAAACTATGGCCATTCTAAAATAAACAGAAAACCGCAGCAGGGGATGTGATGACGAGGTAGTAGAGGAGGGCACTCCACACTTTCTCTGCCACTGTCCGGCACTCTGCCATACAAGATTTAAGATCCTAGAAAGGCACCTTTTCCAGGATATCTAGAAGAACTGCCCAGCAAGTCAGTGCTTGACATACACAGATTCATCAGTGCTGCGGGCTGGCTTGATAGAGCTTAGGCTTATGGTTCCTAGTACGAAATATCAACAATAGACTAGACCGAGTTTTCTCAACTGCACTCCTCTTGCTCTTGTTCTTGCTATAACTACGATGAAATGTTGATAAACATTATCGGAAATAAGGTAAAAAGTAATGAAATTACACATATTAGGTACCGTGCCTTTAGCATACGGGCGACAAAGTGCTCCGCAATCGGTTAAGTGGTGGTGCCAGGAGCAAAGCCTTTACATTAATGTCGTGACAATCGAGAAAGGAAGAAAATGGACAGTTAGGAGAAGAGAGTCTGGGTTAGCCAAAAGGTACCAAAGAACTCTTATCAAAGTTCGATCACTTCTGGAGATTAAACCATATTTACGTATGGATTCATCGTGAAAGATAATGGAGCGGGAGCAGGTATCTCTCGAAGGATGCCAAAGTGGAAATTATACCATCAAATGGCTAGTAGCGACTGTCCACAGAATATGAAAACTGCAGGTAGCATCTGACGGAGATAACTTTTTCTACCTACAGGCTGTGTCTAGTGAACGAGGAAGTCACGGCACAAATACTCAAAGTGTTGACACGAGGAATTACGGTCAGGGAAGAACTGCGAAGAAATCCTCTGACTCTGATCCTCTGAATCCTCTGATTTACTGCAACAATTAAGAAAGTAAGGGGACTTTCAAAATACCAATATGCCTTGCGAAAGGCCTACAACGAGGTAATTAAAACCACGAAATGTGGATGAAGAGGTATTATAAAAGCACAAACAAATTGCAAATCGGATTCGTACGCCAAGGGTTCCGTCAAATAAAATAATGCATGTTTAACCTTCCGATGATGTTGATAAGAAACGACACTTTTAGGGCGATTGAAGAACAAGCTAATCGAGGTGGTCTTATGATGAATAAAAAGAAGGCAAATTAAATGCTGTCGTCGAACACCGTCTCTAGGACAGAATGTAATAATCGACAACTATAAATTTCAGGTAGTGAATGAGTTCATCTATCTCAGGGCAAATGTAAACTCCACAAATGAAACTCTGATGGAGAGTCAATGAAGGATAAGCTAATGCAACGCTGCTACTTCGGTTTGTCCAAACAACTAGGGTCCAAACTCGTAACTCGAAGATCCAAAAATCATGCTCTTCAAAACCCTGATATTGCCAGTCTTGCTTTATACAGCTGAATGCTGGACTATAAGTAATACAGCGAAGCAGATCATGGTGTCCTTCGTAAGAAATGACGAGGAGGAGAGCGAATGGAGGAGAAGATATAACCGCGAACTTTACGAGTGAATGCAGTCCCGAAAGCAAAATCGGTCAACTCGGTCACACCGAGCGAATGGACGAGAACGCTCCAGCTTAGAGGGTGTTCGTATTCCAGCGACCCGATTCTCATAGAAAATGAAGACCTAACCTTCGGTTTACCGATCCAGAAATCGCGGACACTAAAAACTTTGGTCTTATAAACAGGAAGCAGTATACCTTAGGCTGTGAAAGATGAAAAGCGTCATTAATTAATTTATTAAAATCCACAATAGACATCAGCCCTTCAGCCCTCAATGACAGGTAAGAAAACGAAATTAACTGGCATAGAAGAGTTAAACTTCGTAAAAACACACACAAACAAGACCGAGTTAAAAAATAGGAATCTATGTAAATATATAACTTTTGAAATGTGTTATAATTTGTTTTTAAATTTTTTTAGTTTTTTTTTTCTTCGGAATGTAAGCTTCACTTTCCTTTCTCTTTTTTTTTTTCTTTTCAAATGAATGGATTCTTTTATATGTATATATAAATATATATATATATATATATATATATTGGGGTTAAAGATAAAATATGTATGTATAATTACTTTGATTTATTTGTTTTTAATAATTTACCTTTGTGTAGTAGAAAATACGTGTGATTTTATGTTCAGTTATCCATTTAAAGATTTATACCTACACATGTTTATTGATATATATGTATATATATATTATGTGTGTATAAATATGTATATATATATATATTTCATATTCATATTCATTTTATATAATTTTCTCATTCTAATAGCTCTTTTTTTTTTTTTTTTTTACTTTCAAATTTTAGTGTTCCTTTATATATATATATATATATATATTTATATTTGATTTTGCTATATTTTTAATTTAAAATATGAATTTAATAGATTTTATACGCATATCACTAAGATTTTTATAATTATCAAACAAAAAGAAAAAAAAATAAAATACGACAACAGGCAATAGTGTTCACCAAATAAATTATAGACATATGAACAATGAAAAAGAAAACTTACAGATACTTATAGAAACTCATCATAAAGGGCAGTGTTATTGGCTGAAAAGAATATACACGTTTGTATTTCTATTTTTTTGTTTTATTTTTAGTTAGAAAATTACATTTTTACTATTACATATTTTTTTATTATATTATTTTCTCAATTTTTGTATGTTTTGTTGATTTCCTTTCGCCTAAGATATGCGTTATATATATATATATATATATATATATATATAGGTATATATATTTTATACTATATACGTTTTATTAGAAAAAGATATTATTAAATAGTTAAATTTTCTTACGTGTGTATAATAAAATGTTTGTTCTTTTTTTTCCGCAATGTAGCACATTAAGTTTAAAAAAAATAAATAAAAAATAAGAGAATTTTCAGCATGAAAATTAGCTTTTTCTGTTTTTTTTTTTGTTTTTTTTTAATTTTATGTATAAAGTTTTATTGTTTTTACATACATAACTATGTATGTTCTACCAGCATATTTAAATACATCCATATATGTTTATATACTTACATACATTTGATTAGTTTCAGAATTATAATATACATATACAATATATGTACATGTAAATATTTCTTTCAATTAATTTATGTTGCTTGCTTAGTTCTATTTATTCATTTATATATATATATATATTTTATTATATTATATTGCATTAATACACACAACTTACGCACAAAAGTTCAGTCGATTTTAATGGTTTGTTTTTTTTTTTCGTTTATATTTTGTATAGATCTATATTCAATAGAAAAAAAAGAAGAAAAACATAACCAAATATTTTGAAATAAAAAAACGTCAAACAAAAACAACGAATTTGTAAAAAATATTTATTTATTATTATTTTATATTTTTTTATTTTTTATTTTTTTTCTTCTTCTTCAGATGGGGATAAACTTAATAGAACATCACTAGGTGGTATACATATATAAAAAAATATTTATATACTTATTTCACATATTTTTTTTTTTTTTTAATTTTTTTTTTTTATTTTAATTTTTTAATAATTTCATCGAAAATTATAAAAAAAAAAAAAAAAAAAATACAAAATAAATATTGATAAACGAAAAATAAAGAATTTATTAATAACCAGAGAAAAAGAAAGAGACATAACCTAACAAAACTAGTTCTGGAACACTCAGTGGATTTGCATCTTGTCATATAGTTTTTCTGATTTTCATTTTTTTTTTTACTTTTTATTTGTTTTTCATATATATTTTTCTTGTATATAAATGCTATGTACTTTATGAATTTTAGTTTACTTAAGATAAACAGGTTTATGTTATTTTTTTTTGTTAACATTTTATTTAAATTTACATATGAAAATGTAAAAATAAAAATAGGTCATTATGAAAAAATAAAATTCATGATTTGTGTATGCTTTAACGTTTTTTTTTGTATTGAAGAATAGATTTAAGTTACTAAAATAAAATTCGTTGTGTTATTTGTTTAAATTGTTTTTCTCCTTTTATAAGCTTTGTAAGTATTGTATTTCTTTTGTATATATATATATTATATACATATATATTTATTTATTATTTTATTAAATTTTTAATTTTTTTTTTTTGGTTAAGTTTATACTGGGTATGTAGTTTTTTAAGTGAATAATGCTAAATATCAATAAAATATGATACGCTTTGAACTATAATGCAAACATAGATCAAATATTTGAATAGCATAAGGTAAAATATATATATATGTATATAACAGGCACCATCTGTGACTGCCTGATAATAGGAGGGCAAAGAAATGGATTTTTTTTTTGTTTTTTTTTTTTTTTTAAGGAAAACCTACGTTTGAGGGTGCATTTAAGAACGCAAAATAAATTTTTAGTAACTTTTGTCAAGTGGATAGATATTATTCATAAAATATTCAAATAGTCCTCAGGAAGAATGAAGAGAAAAAAAAAATGCGATGGGATGAGCCGAACAGAGAAAGGAGATAACAAAAAAAAAAACTGCAGCAAAAGTAAAGTCCACTCGGATGTGAAGTTGTAATCAGTGAACGAATGAGGTAAGAAGTCGTGCCGCTCGTCTGTTCAGAGGAGGAAAATTGCATTTACAAACATAAAAACAGTGTCCTTACTATTACGATAAGCTTTAAATAAGCGATGTAAGCGGTATAACAAGAAAGAAAGACAATATAGCTTGCAAGACATCTCAATCAATCCAGAGAATGTAACAGAATTCCCTACAGGGAGTTGACTCAATCCAGATCAGTAAACTGTCAGTCAAATTGATCACGTTCCGATTAACGCAATGTAGGATCGCCACCTAGTTGAAGTTAAGAAGTACTGCAAGTCCCAGCAAGCTGAATGGATTCTACTCCAGTCTGGATAATCTTTGAATTCACTATCTGGACTCTAAGCGCAAGTCAATGCCAGATCAATGAATTTTTGATAAGCTGATGTTTAAAAAGCTTAAAGTGGTGACATTAGAATGACACGCTGCTCCATTTTAGACAAAATGCAGACATTTTCAGCAAAGGATAAAACTAAACTTGTCGCCAATTGTAAAAGTAGATGTAGCGAGATAGATTTCAATAGTTCAAACCACGATGAAAATAGGGATGCTCGGTTCTACGACTCAGGCGCGACTGTTGTAGAACTGTGCTGTTCTTTGTAGATTTTGCAACTGCTTTCAATTGTTGGATTACCTCTGGTTTTTTTTGGCAATCGGTGAAATCGGATTGAAGATGTTAAACATCGACAAATCGGACACAACGTCACAGTAGACAACTATAAATTCGAGGCAATAAGGTACTTCTGAGAACGACATCTCATCACAAAATAACTCAATAGCGACTGACGATGCTGTTTTTTGGGCTGAGAAGCCAATTAAGTATCCCGAAAAACTAAGCATACTCTAAACAAGACCTTAATCATGCCAGTCCTACTCTGTGGCACTGAAGAATAAACTCTATTGATACCCTTCCCAACGCCCTCTTTGAATCTAACCAGGAGGCACGCACAAGTAGAAGGGGACCTCAACCAACTTGGAGTGCGTAACTGGAGGCTTTATAGCTTCGGACTGGGCTTTACTAAAGAGACTCGTTGGTTGAGGGCCAAGTTCGCCCGCAACTGTAGGCCCACCAAAGAATAATAACAAAACAGTTGATTTTGACCGAGTTGTACGAAAAACACCCACTGAACGCATAGAAGAACACTTTCTCATTGAACGCGAAAATTTTTAATTTTCAGTGCTACTGATTCAAAGAAAGGAAAAAAAAAACATATATTTTAAACTGCAGGCTACATAGGATCAAGAAAAAGCATTCGTTACTTTGTTTTTACAATTTGAAAAGTCTAATAAAAGGAAATCTAAATAAATTGACCTCCTATAAGTTTATGATTTCCTTATAAGTAAAATATTATCATTTATAAACATTTTCTGTGTAGCAAACATACCTCGATTAAGAAAATACATAAACATTATGTATAAAGAAAAGACTGTGTATGTAAAGAAGTTCTTTTTTTTTTTTTTTTTTGCCAATGAAACCACCACACATGTACATATATGTATATACGATTTGTTATATAATAATTTGTATGTAAAATATGTGTTTACTTTTATTAACAAACACATAAAAACAGATTAAATTCCAATAATTTTGAATTATCGCTATTTTGTCTTTTTTTAATTTGGATTATTTATGCTTTTTTTTTTACTGCAAATTTATTAATTTTGTTTAGTAAAAATATTCTATGTATATATAATATTATTTGTTACTTCAATTGTTTTATTGGTTTCAATTTTTTTTTTTTTTTCTTTATTTCTTTTTGGTTTATGTTAATGTTTAGTTTCGCAATATATATATATCTAAAAATCTACATTTAAATACAAATATACTTACATATTGTATATAATTATATTTGATAAAAAATTATCATGAAATACGATTTTTGTTTTATTTATTTTATTTAGTAATCAGTGCTGATTTAATTGTTTTATTTTTATGTTATTGTTTCAATAATTTTTTTATTTTTTTGTTCTTTTTTTGTATTTTTATTTATTTTTGTTTTTGTTTTGTTTTATGTGTGAGAAGTATAAAAAAATATATTAAAAATACATTTACATCTTATTTACCTTAATTATTATTATTTTTTATTTGAATGAATTTCTTTTCTATTTTTTAACAACTGTTTTAAGACGTCTTTTTTTTTTTGATTTTTTTTCATATATAAATTTTTTTTGTTTTTAAATGTTTCTCATGTAGATCTTCGCTGAAATTGTAAATCCTTTAGAAGTTAATTGTTTTTTTTTGTTAGATTAATTATTTTAATTTTTAGTTTTTTTTTTTTAAATTTAATTTGTATTTTATTAAAAATTGACTAAAAAGCATTCTTGCTCAAGTTAGAGTAACACTTGCACAGTCGAGTTCAGTCTGTTGAATGTTTTAAAAAAAAAAAAAGGTGTTACAATTCCAGCGATGATTTAATTCATATTTTGAAATATTTTTTATATACGAGAATACCTACATCAGAATAAAAATAAATTTGATTTTTATTTCTTTATATATACTTAATATTTGTATATTGTATGTATATATTTCCATATATATGTGAATACTGTATTTGTATTTTGTTTTATAATTGTGTGAACGTTTTCCCATAGTTTGGCTGGTTTTATTTATTTATTATTTAATGTTAATCTATTTATTTATTTATTTTTTGATACCTTTGACATATAAAATAAATTATTAAATTTATATGTATGTATGTATATATAACTATCCTAAAAGACTAGTAATATTGGTGGATTATCAAAAGTCTGTTCACAATACCTTTGTGTTTTATCGACTGAAGAATGATGATTAAGTGTATTGAAGCATAATGTATGTATTTATGTATGTACGTTGGGAAATGCAAAACAAAGGACATTTTTTTCAAGCAGCAGAATGGTAGAACGTTTTTGTTTGTTTTTTTATTCAGAGAATTTAAAATAAAAAAAAAGTAATACGCCAGGTTATTGTTTCCCAATATGAATTGGAATTTTAAGAAATTGTCAAACCTGCATATGTACATTTATCAATTATTATGGAGTGCTATTTGAATTATTCTTCCTCCCAAAGGGCGAGAGAATAGAAAAGAGAGTTAACATTGTCATTCTACTAACCTGACTCTTAGAATTTGATATTATGTTCTAACTCGTGGGATTAATATAAGCAATTTGTTGGTGGATGTCGACATATGTATTATCGCAGGCACGATATTGTTGAAAGTGAAATAGCGGGTCAGCGATTATTACATCCACAGCAATTAGTAGACCTACAGTGAATAACATGGCCATATTTATGGAAAAGAAAAATGTTATACAAGTTGTAAAGATATGGAATGGTCATGAGCAGACGGCAGAAATGAGCATGTGGTGTTAGAAAAATCGAAGAACTGGGTTCGTGATGAAAGAACATAGCTTTGTCAGAAATTTCAAAGCAGGTTTCCACATTATAGAGTCGAACTACTTAACAAAGCAAAAAACCATGACGGGATAAGTGTATACCCGGATGGTTTTTAAATCTCAGCAATTCGGCTGCAAACAACTCACCGGTAGAACTTTCAGTAGAACCTTTTTTCACAGTCTTTTTTTCAAGCAGAAGTCTGCGATATTAGAGGAAGCCAGAGTTCTCTTAAAAACCCCACATCTACGACAAGAAAAAAATATATAAATCCGTTTGGAGAGTCAAGCAGCCATCACGAATCCAACATCCAGAGCACATCTCAAAACCGCTTCCCAGTCACAAACACTTCCGCCTTATCTCGTTGCCGAGTCAAAAAGTATCAGGGATAACTAGAAAGCAGGTGAACTTGCAACTGGCAGCCGGTGAACCACTGGAAACACAACGCGATTCTCAATGACAAACCTCTTGACTTGCAAAGTGGAAAAATCACTCGTAAAGAAACCAAATAATTCCTTCAATAGGTTCAAGTCGAGAGCAATTAAGGCTGATGGTGAGACAAATTACATGACATATTAACCTCAACATGCATATACTGGGAACTGCGAATGAAAATAAAGAGAACATGGAACACTTCCCATGTAACTGTCCAACCTTAGCGTGAATACCACAGAAGATCCCTGAAATACCTCATGCATAAAGTAAAAGATGGTATCGTGACTTTCAGGAAGCAGGCAGGTTTTACTAATCACATGCATTCTAGTGTCAACTAGATGTTTTAAGGTCAAAATGAAAAGATAAACGATTTTAACCGACGAGACACAAGTTTCACTTCACTTCAGATGAGTAAGGCCAATGAACTTTGTCGTATTTCAGAAGGGTATGACGAAAAGAATGATTACTAGAATCACTATAATAAGTTTTAAATACTAACCAATAGGAGAAACACAGTATTTAAATCTTACTCTCGTATCCTACAGCTGTGATAACCTTAAGGTGAATGAGCATCAGTTCAGCCAATAACCATATTTAATTAGAATCATCTAAACTAACCAACCATCATCCAAAGGGAGTTTTCATTTTAAAAAGCCCGAGATGCGACATTATTATTATTTTGTTCTATAACAACCAAACATATTACTGATTTTAGTAAAATTTTCTTAACAATTATAAGTTATTTTGACCAAATAGGTAATATAGGACGAAGTTATAATTTGCTTGTTAAGGCGCATTAAAGTATCCAATAACTTTGGCATATCACTTAAAAATTTGAAACCGCTTGACTAATAAAAAAAATAAATAAAACTAAGCAAAAGTCACCATGCTCTGCAAGAAATATAATGTTGTATGCATTTCCTAGGACTTGGAAGCATAATTGATTACAGAAATAAATGTTCAAAAGGAAAACTTATCGTATTCCTTAAATAATCGACAAATATCGTTTACAATCACTTAACATGTAGTAAATCCAAAAAAAAATTGCTCCAACCCAAGTATTTTCTTTTTTTTTATGTAATTTAAATCTAACTTTTATCTTATCTGGGAAATTGTCGATCCCGCCTAAACGATTTTTTCGAGTTTCAATATCAATATATATTACGTATCCTTATTACTATAATACATAAATTCATTCAACGTCAAATGTAAGACAACATTTTAAAAGAGAGAGCTTATGACACTTACTTAAAGAATAACTCCGACCAGATTGCAACAGGTTTTTATTTTTTTTATTATTTTTTTTCTTAAGAGTCTTATAGCTACAACTAAAAAAAAAATGAAAAAAAATTAACATCCAATTCTGAAAATGGCAGGGCAAATGTTAAATTAGAGTTTAAAGTCGCATCGTAACAGATTAATAAAGTCGCATTTTATTTCTATCGCATGCCGGTAGCAAGAATTTTTATTTTTTTTTTCTTACATTTTAGAATTAAAGTGAGTATTGTGATTGGCTTCTCCGACACTTGTTTTGATAATTCGACAACGACATGTGTTTATTTAATTTGAACAATATTAACTGATGCCGATACTGGCATAGCTTTAAAAAAAAAACACAAGACGGCCAGCAGAAGAATTCTCCAGATTGAATCAATGGTTCCGTCCACATTCTAGATCTAGCAAAGTGACAGAACGTGCCAGAGAATTAAGAAAATGGAAAGCTGATATGTCGCAGACAGATAATATATACAGCTTGTTGTATAGTTTCAGAATACCGATTTAAAAATGGCACGACAAGGAAAACTACAAACAGTCGTTGAGAATTTTTCCGAGTGGCAGTGCCTGTTGCTCCTGAAATTCGATTACCAGCACTGTAAATATTTCACGAATTCTAAACACACAACACATTTGAAACGACATTTCTGCGGCAGGGATTTTCATCCAAAAAATATGTATAAAACGAAACTAAAATAACGTTAGTCGAGGCCGTATTATATTTCATTATAGGCAAAAACAGTTCTAATCAAATTATTCATTCATTTATTTTGTTATTGCTTGTCTTGACAATTACGTAGTTAAAAATAAAAATTTAAAATCGAATCGAAAAATACAAAAATACAATTCGACTTTGGAATCCAGTATGAGATGTCAGGGAATATGAATACAATTTTTGAATTAAGAAGACAAAAATAACGTACGACTTGGTGTATGCGAGATAGATAAAGAAGGGAAAACCGACACCTCATCGCGGGAAGCGAGTAGAAAAATGTACGATCCTTAAACATTTGCAAAGTCGTTTTGTTTTGATTATATTCTTCTAAATCGATTCGTATATACTAATTGCTGCTAAGCATTATGTATAATATATTTTGTTGTTAACAATTTTTATTTATTTATTTATTTTTTTGCTTAAAAACTTCTTACACAAATGTTGCTTTAATTTCTTATATAAATTTGTCTTATTTTTTTATTTATTTTTTTTTTTTATTTTCATCATTTGTTCATATTTAATTAAATTGTATTTAATATAAATATATAAAGAAACGTTTAATCTTCATATTTAAGTCTTTCGGGTATAAGATATATGTTTATTTATTTATATATATCATTACTTATATAAAACGATTTTATTTTATTTTCATTTATTATTATTTAAAAAAAAAATAAATAAAAAATATTTTATCGTAATTCAGTCAAATAAACAATGTACTATTCATTCCTAAACATAATATAAAAACAGAACAAAATATAATTCTTTTAGGAAAAAAAAAATATATATATAAATATATATTTTTATTATTTATAATAATTTTATTATTAATGTGTTCGTGTATTTCTTTAAGATGATTAAACTTAATACAGCGAGCAAAGTGAAACAGATTTATAATAAATAGTGATAAAAAAAATAATAATAATTAAAAATAAATGTGTATATATACATATAGCTAAATATTTCATTTTTGCTGATACATATACATTATTTTTATAAATTAAGCGTACATTTGTTCTTTTCTTTTTGTTTTTTTTAAATAATAAATGCTTTTGATTTTTCATAATTTACAAAGGAAACAAACAAAAAAAAAATAATTTCTTTTTCTGAGAATTCACTTATTTTATATATATATATATATATATATATAAGTTTATATATGTTGCAAATGTTTCGCTTTGTTTTTTTTTAAATATTATTATTGCAATCCTAAGAGTTATGGACTCAAAAATTGTCTTTTTGTTTTGTTTTGATAGAACATTTTATTAAAAATAGTAAATACATATACATATGTATATTAAACTATAAATGTTATGCTCAAAAATATAGCACATTTGCTGACTGTTGTTTTGTTTTCATATATTTTGGGATTAGATTTGAGTATTTGTTTTTGTTTCTATATATAAATATATATATGTATATACATAATTTGTTTAATTTTTGTTTTACATTATATTAATTTTTTTCTAAGTAATTTTTTTGTTTTATTCAAATTTATAAAATAAAATTAGAAAATATAGATAACCAAAAATATAGTCATAAACAAATTATTTATTGAGTACGTAGATATGGGTATAATATTTCTACAATTTAGGTTTTCTTTTTTCTTTTTCTTTTTTTAATTCAACAACAGAAATACAAAGACATATTCCAATGAATTTAATTTTCTTATAGATTACGGCATTAGTTTGCTTTTAATATTAATTACTTTTCATGTTTAATAATTTGTTTTAATAATATTAATAAAAAAAAAAAAAATAGATCTTTAGAAGTCTTTATATTTTCGCCTAGAAACTTTTATTTATTTATTTTTATATATATTTTTGTGTTTTTTAATAAAATTTAAAATCAATAACATGGATGTGAGGATGTGCATTGGGATGTGTTTTGTTCAGAAGACCGCTTTAGAGATTTTTTCAATAAATGCCAATCAAGTGTCAATATAATTGAAAAACGAAGACGTTATGTTGTAGTGGTCTGCGTTTTGAGAGAGGCCCTAATCTTGTAGATAATCAGTGACATTGAATGGTACACTGTTGAAGAAAGCGATGGAATTAACTGAAAAGAAACCTTATTGCCACATGTGGAAGTACACACCGCCCATTAAAATTAGCCTAACTGCACAATAGATTGCTCTTAAATTAGCCAGTGGGTTACTTTCTTTGCTTTTGTAGTCTCTCAAATATATGAAGGTTTTCATACTTGTTAATTGATTTTATTTTTTATTTTTATTTTTAAATCGCTCTGTGACCGCAGTGATATCTACCTCATTATTCTATCTATCTAAGATGACAATGCATTCTTAGCTACCACGTATATTTAAGATTTAAAAGAATGTTAGACCAGCCCATGACATTTTTACCTAAAATTTATAATATCTTCTAGAGTGAGTGAGATGAAGAAGAGTTTCCGAAAAGAGAAAACTCCCATTTATTGTTGCTTAGACTGTGTCAGACATTTGGATTATTCAAAGTTCCTATTCCTAAAACATAGCTAGATATCGGCTAAACCTCTGTTGACCCGGTAGTTATAACCCTTACATGCGGCGGGAAAATTCTTAAACAGAGCAACCTAAGCTTAGTGATGGATTGAGTCCTGATATAATGCCCATAAAGTCCGAAAGTTAATTTTTGTTTTTCTATGGAGGCATTAACTTAGTCATTCAATCGTTAGATAATCTAGTGTTAAGTAAAGTGAGTATTCTCTGTTCATAATTCTAGACAATGCTTACGATTCATCTGAAGACTAAAAGACTAAGGATAAGATGATAATTTGGTGTATTTAGCCCTCTATTCAGTATCAAGCACTAACGTTAAGTTACCTTGGAATAGAAGAGAAGTTATCTCATTACATACGATTGAGAATCATTGTATGTAATTGGAAAAAAATCCTTGCTACAAGATTCTGTCTGTATGAGAAAGTCTGTCAAGAGAAAGCCACCGAAACTCTGTTTTAAAACGCGCCTTGGAGTTTCATTCATAAAGTTTATCTAAACTTCTGACACACAGCCCAGTTTACTCCAATCACATGCCGTGTACTTAGATTAATAAGTGTTCTAAAAAGGATTTATTTAATTTTCTTTCATATATTTTTTTTTTTTTTTCTTTCAATTTAAGCTTAAAATTTAAAGTCCATGTTAGAAAATAATTATTAAAAAGTAAAACATAACATTATTAGAAAATCAAATAATTCATAAATTTTATAAAAAAAAGTTAACAAAAAAAAATATTTGCAATTTGTTTCACAAATTATTATTATTATTATTATTCATAAAAACAAGTCTTCTAAAAAAAAAAAAAAAGAGAAAAAAAAATTCAAACAAAAAATCAATTATATTATATTATATATATGATCTCTCTCTCTCGTTCTCCCGGTTTTTCAATTCGCCTTAAACTTTACTATATACTTTTTAGGGTTTTTGTTATTTTCTGATTCTCCATTTATAGATATATATATATATATTTCGACAAAAATAATATTAGATAAATAAATTAGTAATAAAATTCAACAATTAAAAATAGAACTTCTTTGCATAATTAATTTATAAGCATTCGTTTTGTTTTTTTTTTTTGTTTTTTTTCTTAAGAGATTCAGTGTTTTTGTGTGTTTTTAAACTTAAATTATAAATGATTTGGAAATAAGTAAAAATATAAATTGTAAAAAAAAAATATATATATATATATATAAAATAATTAATGATAAATGACTTTTCTAACCTCTTTAAGGCAGAATCCGCATAGCGTGATAGACTGTTTGACTGCATACGGGACAGCAGCCGTCGGCCGCTGTGCAGATGTGATTGGCGCACTCCATGCAGAACATATTGTGACCACATGGCACTAATGCAGCGGTGACTTCCTTATCACCACAGACTAAGCACTCGCGACGCATATTATTCAGTTGCTGCTGAGAGGCAGTCGAAATGAGTCCAGCGCGATTGCCGTTGCTAACGACGTTGGTAGCTGTTGTGGATGAGATCATATGAGTGATGTTGTTGCTGCCGGTAGAACCGCCAGCACCGCCAAGAAGGGAATCAGTGGGGCTCACCGATTGGGATGGTGAGCAGCCAATTGCACCGGTGACCGATGGCAAGGTCCAAATATTTGGGGACTCACCCAGACCCTCGTCGACATCGAGGGATTCGCCTAAATTCTTCCAGATGTTCATCAATTCGGGACGTGAGTTTGTTGCACTTTTTGATGAAGTGGATGATGAACTTGATGAGCATGATCGACTGCCACCTGTAGATGTTCCATTGCCGCTACCATTGACACCACCAACAATGCCATTGACAGCGATTGCACCGTTTACAATAACATTGCCACCGCCGCCGCCGCCGCCATTGCCGGACATAATACCTCCACCCATGCCGACATTCATAACTAGATTGGATGCAGTCACGATACCATTACCAGCCTGATGGAGTTGGTGTTGTTGCTGTTGCTGTTGCTGTTGAAGGTGGTGGTTATTATTGCCATTGAAAGCACCGATATTTGATGCATTCACATGCATTGTTTGATTTGCCGCAACCATATTACATCCGGTACCATCATCTGGCGACACTTGAGCATCAACATAATCGAAAGTTGAGCAAATGCCATTCTTATAGATCGATGCAAGGAATTCCGGACTAAGCTCATCGCCATTAAACATCTGACTTAGTGAGTTAATTGTTTGCACTGAAGGCGAAAGATTGCCAGTACGAAGAGCAATGTGTGCTTCGATTTGTTTGCGAGCTGCTTGCACATTATCGGGCAGTCCGGTCACTTCGAAAATTGGCTCCTTTTCACGTGACGGTGTTACTATATAAGTGTGCGTCTCTTGTTGAATGTGCTTAATGGTGGCACCTTTTGGTCCCACAACCAAACCAACTACTCGATATGGCACGCGTACTTGTATAGTTACTTGTCCAGGAATCGAGGGCGGACCGGGTGGCACTTTACCTATATTACCGGCAAGAACTGGCTTACGACTAGCACGAATTAGACTGAAGTGCTCTGCAGCAGATAATATTTCTCTTTTGGCCTTGGCAACATCTTCTTTGCGGCCGGTCACAACAAAGACAGGTTCTTCACCACGAACTGGAGTTTTGATGTATGTGTTAGTTTTGGCACGTAGCGCTTTGATTTTACATCCTGAAATGAAAATATAGAGAAAACAAAATAAGTTATGTTAGTGGAATTGAAATAGGGTCATGGTATTAAGAAGACTTCAACGTTTGTACTAAAAGTTTAACTTGAAACTTACCTACCCTACCTACATATTATAAAACGAAACGTCTCTCTGTCTGTCTGTCCGTTAGTACGCCTATAATTCTAGATTCACTAATCCGATTTAAATGCTTTTGATTTTAGTTTATTGATATGTTCTCTCTCGATTGTAGTGAGCAATGGTTATACTTACTGGTTGTCAACACAGTTTCTTCAAAACCGCTAGACGTACAAAGGGATTTTAAGAAATTCAAGGTTTTAATGCCAGAAAGGGGGCGAAACCAGGCGAGTCAGCTAGCTTGAAACATATACATGGAAAGGACTTGAGTACTTTTCTAATACCACAGCAATAACTAGACTTAAGATGACTTCGTCTTTGCTGCGGCACAGCCTTTCGAGCCAAAAATTCCTCTTAAGGTATTGGGCCCTGTTTGCTTGCATTGATAGATCCATGATTTCAGAGTTTACTGCTGAGAGATGTGGGAACACTAAAAATAAAAGTTACCTGGCGACAAACCGGAAATGAGTTCTCCTATGAGCTCGCCAGGCAAGGTTCAGATGAGAATTTCTGCGGGCCTGAACCCACGCTAGGTTTACCCGTATCTTTGGTTGGGTTTCTAACCAACACAACTTCAGGATGCAAGCAGTCTATTCAAATCTTTCCCGACGTCTGTAAAAAGTCCCTTACAGATGTCTGCGGTATTCTTGCTGTCTTTCAACAGAAAATACTGCAGACGACTTGTATTATTACGGGACATTTGTTGTTGAGATGTTTGGCAACGGCTCAAAGTGTTAGGTTTAAGTGACACCACTGTCTGTGACGCTTGTAGAAAAGGCGACGACACTGCGGAACACTTCATATGTAATTTTCCTGGTGCTGGTAACCTCAGCTCCTTACTCGACTTTAGAAAGTCAAAGAAAACACAGTAAAAGGGTTGTACCTGCTGGTAGTACAATGGACCAACACCCCGACAAAAAGAAAGAAAACCTAACGACAATATTGCACCGAGCATATGGAGCGCATCGAAAAACTTCGAATCCTTTTGCAGTTGATGCCTCATAATTAAAAGGACTTTGTTTCAGAAGCAAGTTCCTTTTAAAAATGCGTTCAAAGGAGCACAGTTCATTGATTCACCTGTCTGTGATTAAGTCAAACTAACAAACAATTTAAGTGAAAATTAGCGTAGAGAATGATGAATCAAATGCTCTTATAGCGGGTGCCTTCTTGGTGGGGATCTCTGCCCTCCTCAATATTTACCATTAACCCACTCTACTCTATTCCCGCATTTAATCGATTTATTTATTTTTTAATAACCCTACAGCCTTTTTCTTCTCTCTCCATTACAGAACACTATATGTGCAACTATCTTAAATCGAAATGAACATTACTGTCCTTATGAAGAATTCAATAACAACCTTAAGCATCAGACGCCAACGCCCTTATTGCAATTTAATACCTTTCAACATGGCAACCACAGCAATTTGAAATGCTTTCCAGACTAATGCAGCATACGGATGTATTTATTGTGGCGGCAATAAATATCGAACAACAAAACAGGAACCCTCCTGCTATCCTGTCACAAAACCATTTCTAATTATAATCCCCAAGACATTTTACTAAAATCCAAATTCCAAGATGACAAACACTAATTAAAGCAAAAATCTAAATAAGGTGCCAACGCACATCGGTCACGTACGACAGATTATAAATTCGCCGACAGCTTTGCTGGGCAAAGTGTATTTTGAGAACACTCGGCAGCAACCGTCAACGAATAAGGCATACCAAGGATAAAATTAAAATGAGAAATAACTGTGCAGTGCAGTGTATAAATAACTAAATATGTACATGTGCTTATGTACATATGCATTAAGGTGGAAAATTTAAATTCATTGAGCTATGTGTGTTGTGTGCAGAAGTATATGTACAGTCCAAAAGTTGGAATTATTGTCCCGTCCTTGCCGGAAAGGAAATTTACAAAGGTATATGTCTGTCCCCATAGTCTAAACCTGCTGAGATGGTTTTTATCCGCTAGTATGTATATTTGGCACATCAGCTCATAGAGAGCCAAGGCCTAGCTTCTCACAACCATTCTTTGCACGAATGGAGGGGACCTACAGTCTTAATGTCGACTCCGAACGGCGAATTGAGAAGCTTTTCATGACAGCTTGTCATACCTGCTAGTCCAACGCACTAACCACCACTTAGCCACGGCGACCACAGATGAAAAAAAAAGAAAAGCTCTTCTTGGCCGAAACAATCGACTCTGTAAAAATGATCCTTACACTGACTCCTGACTGAATTTGCTATTTTATTTTTATTCAGAAGCCTTTTATATACGTTTATCCTTTGATATATATAAGTCCGACAAGAAAGATCAAATTCTAACTCACAAGCTATTTTATATAACTTCTTCTTCTTATCTTAGTTAGATGATTAAGTCGGCTGGGTTCCCTGGAGCCTTTGAATCAACTCCAAGGGACAACGCCGCAAAAGTAGGCCTCACCTAAGGCAGGATATCTATCAATTTAGTATGCAAAACTGAAGCCAGCTCGTTACAACCGTTTCGGAGATCGGTTTGATTCTCATTTAACTCCTGTGCGAAACGTGACACTTCGACAGGGTGGGTATCAGTATCTCAAGGCTCTCTATATGTGATGTATGTGTGCAGGTTCGGAGGGTCCACACCATTGTTATTGGAACTCGCATGTTTTGTTTCATTGGAAAACAATGCTGTCAGCTAGACCATTCATATATTTAACCAGGTCCTTGTGCGCACACTTTTGCTTAATCCTCTTCTTCTTGAGAAGAAGTACGTATCGCTAGTACGTCCGCGTGGATATGTCGTCAATAAATATCGTTACTTGGTGTATTTTGATAGGAATACTCTGTTTTCTGGGTTCCGGGGCACAGTGGCATAAAAGGAAATGAACGTGCAGATAAACTGGCTAGGCAGAGCTAAGCTCTACACGGCTCACGCGCGGCAAGGGTCCATATCCCGCTAGGAGCCGTTAAAGGACAAATCCATTCACACTTCCTGCAGAAGGCCAACCTCCAATGGTAGGGGTTAACCAACTGCGCCATTTCAAGAAAGATATGATCAACCTAAGATAAGATTAGAATAAAAGACTAACAGCCTAGACATCATCAGAATAAGGGCGATAATCACGGGGCATTGGCCAATTGGAGACCATGCGGGACAAACTAGGAATTCCTTATAACCCCCACTGCTGCAGTTGCGGGAACGAAAATGAGATTTCCTCTGTAAATGCACTAGCAAGAGCCAAACTGACAGACATTCTTCAACGACCTTAATGACATTTTGGGTAAAGGGATACGAGATCTGATCCGCTTTCTAAATACAGGCTGTATCTAGGCACAGACTGTCTCACATCTTCAAGAACGCACATCATCAACCAGGTCACAAGAGTCGTGGTAACAAAAAGGCACATCCAACTGCCACCTCCACCTACCTACTTACCGTTCTGTTCGGAATTGGATGTTATTATTGAATTTGAGTTTAGGTATCGTGTAGTCAGATATGGTCGAATCCAAAGCCCGATTGGCAAATCAAGAGCACTGCTATGATCATATGATTTCGCAGACCAAAATCTAAATTCCCTGAGTTCAATAACACTACACAAAACGATGCATTTGATGTGCAGGTCCAAGGGTAGAAGTGTTTTGGTGAGACTCGATCGTAGCTTTCCTGTCATTTCGATACCAGCTGTTCTTTAAATTCTGCTTAGTTTTGTCACGTTGAAGGCTTAAGGTGAGTCACCAAACCAGCCATCCATAGAGCTAAGAATGGGACGAACTCCAGCAGATCATCTTACCAAGAGTTTTGCTGCAGCCCTAGACAGTGATATATACTTTCTTTACCCTGGGTTCTATGTTTAATTTCCAATTGATTGCTCACACGGTTGACAACAAGCGGATACGGCTGTCAATGTCAAAGCAGTGTTTGGACCACTTCAAGCGAAATTCGAAGGAGTTTTTGTGTCGAGTAGTCACCGTTGATGAAAGAAACTTGGATACATAACTATACGCGAGAGACCAAACGACAGTCAAAACAATGGCTTTTTTCGCGTGAATCTGGTCCGAAGAAGGCAAAGACAGTCCCATCGGCCGGAAAGGTCATTACCACAATTTTTCCGAGCTCGAAGGGAATAGTCTTTATGGACTTTTTCAGAAAGGAAAAACGATCATATCCGAAATGGTGGCGGCAAAATTGTATAAACTGCATTACGAATTGCTGCCGCACCCAACGTACTTACCCGACCTGGCTCCCTGTGACTTCTTTTTGTTCCTCAACATGAAAACATGGCAAACGAAGAGGTTATCACCGAGACAGAAGCGTATTTTTAAGAGTTTGGCAAATCTTATTATTAATTTTTTTTTAAAACTTGCGTCTTCATTTCTAACGCGCGGGTACTTATTGATCCACCCTCGTATATGGTTTTGATTTTAGTTTATAAATATACCTACGTCAGGTTTTAGTATATATTTTGTTGCTGCGTAAGGACGATTTTAATGTATCAAGTTCGATATAGCCAGGTGATTGTAGGAGTACGTAGAGTGCTATGGTTACAGTAATTGGTTGGTAACACAGTTTCTCAAAAACCGCTAGACGTAGAAAGGAATTTCCCTAAATTCGAGGCCTAAGTGCCAGTAAGGGGGCGAACAAAACCGGTCGGGTCAGCAAGTCGTCTTATAAAATACTCAAAAAAGGATGCATTGAAGTTAGTGGAGTTTTCACTACACAAAAATCCTTGGCGGCTCTAAGGCAAAAAAAAAATAAAATAAAAATTCCATCACAGGTAGGTATTTCCCAAGAATCATAAATTTGTATAAAAAATCGAGTTTATTTACTAGTTCAAATGTTTGTTATCAATAAAAACTTCAAAGGATATCTA
Source organism: Criorhina ranunculi (assembly GCA_951813785.1). Taxonomy (NCBI): domain Eukaryota; kingdom Metazoa; phylum Arthropoda; class Insecta; order Diptera; family Syrphidae; genus Criorhina; species Criorhina ranunculi. Next base: position 3,605,140 of record OX638386.1, on the reverse strand, counting down.
CAGTGTCTACGAAAATAAAATTCAGTAAAAGTATTTAGCTCCTCAAATCGCTGCATTGTTTTGGGCTATTTTCATTTTTTTTCCATTGCAACACGAGGATTTGAGGTAAAAAAAAAAAAATCAAACAAACATCTAAGGCAAACAAATCATAATCCTTATTTGATTGGAGAACATGGGGTGGTGTATCTATCGGATACATCATATTTCTGAGAATAAATCTGTAACGCAAATATGAGTATATGTATGTAAATTCCAAAAGTTACTTGTATATTTCGTCAAGGAAATAACCAAGAGACCGAAACCAGACGTAAAATCTATACATGCTACATGCATGCGCGCCCCAAACACTACCCGAGCCCCAAAAACCACCCAAAAAACACGCACATTAAAGAAGAGGATTGCTAAGCGGCCAACATCATCATCATCAACAACAACAAGGAACGTTCTTAAATTTTCTATACCTACACCATGCTGTGCTGGTATGGCACGGTACAAGTGTGCGTACATATGTATGTATATTTCTATAGCCCCTCGTCAAAATCAAAGAACCGGCAAATAGAAAGGCTAATAACCTATCTAGATTGAAAACTTCCAGACGCATAGCGGTGTGAGCTTAAACAACCCTGTCTCTGTCTCCACTACACTAAAGCACAATCTGAATTATAGTACATAAATCTTCCCTTAGCTTGTATTATTATATACAAACCGAGTTATTCTCGCGCGCTCGTCACGCATATATTTACAAACCCATACATACAGGTATCCAATCAGAGGGACAGAGAAAGAGAGTAGGGTTGAATACACACACATGCAAACACACACAAGACGAAAGGGAAAAAAAAGAAAGTGATAAATACCTAAACGAGGGTGCAACATCCCCATCAAGCGGAAATGCACGCAGCGGCACAATAAATATTAAAAAAAAAAAAAAAAAACAACTTTTCCATTCAATTCTATAATTTTCCATTCTCCTTTCCTCATCCTCACCTACCGGGTTTTTTTTTTTTAGTTATGTACAAACACACTCTCTTTTTCGTTCTCATACTGTAAAAGCCGCCTTGTTTACTGTCTTCTACTTTGATGGGGTGTGTGTTGTGTTTCAGGGGTAAGATATCGAAAAGCTCTCTTCTGGGGTCACTGGCCGGGCCGGGCCGGGCCGGGCCCAACCACACCGGGTATGGTGTAAATAGTAAGAGCAACTAATTTCGCGCAGCTGTTGGAATTGATTTGGGAGCACAACAACAAAAAAGAAACAAGGAACTAAGCACCGAGAACATGGCGTTTGGCGTTTCGGTCGGAAGTTTTTACAAAAAAAAATAGGGATTTTCCCGGTCGCGAAGCTAGTCGCAATGGCAGACAAAGATGATGAGGATGAGTGTGCTTTGGGTATCTCGGTGTAAGTGAGTACGTTCGGGGGGATAGGAAAGTGTAATTAGCTTGAGTCAGAAGAAAATTCTAGACTATATTCCGCCACTTAAAATATGTATGTATGTCTGTACATAGGTACTTGAATCAGACATTTTAATTAGAAAAAAAAAGCATGTAGGAGAAAACAAGTAATTTAGCGAAGAGAGGGGATTTAAAAATGGAAGTGCCGAGATTTAATTGTTATTATAATTAGGATTGGATTAATCAACCAATTATGTGTATCCTTTGTCTCATACAACAACCATCTTTGGGTGCGATATGCACATACAGATCAAACTTAACCCTTTTAATAGGAATTATCACATGCCACAACCTGCTGGCGGCGGGGTTCACCTTAGAGGAATATGCATTTAAATCCAAACAATTTATACAGAAGGCTGCGCCGATACAAACGCAGAAGAGAGCACAGCTCACTGTCTATGCAGGAAGATAACCCTTGGTTAATATACCACTTTAAGCCACAAACCAACCATTAGACCTTTCTTCTCTGTAGACATTCCATAATCCGAGTGAAGGCTGCCTGCATCATACGGAGATGCAGTCACCTCTTCAACCTATCTGGGTACGAGTTTTGGCAGCTTCTGGAAATTCCCAAATTGGTGCATTGGTTTCCATCCGCTCCGTTCCGAATCCGCCCCCAAGGAACAGCGCAGTAGAGGAAGACTGACTCAGGTGATGCATGCAAGTTTAAGGGGACCTTAACCAACTATAACGTGCGAAACTGGAGGCAGCTAGCTAAAGATCAAACTGGCTGGAGACGCCAGCCACTTGTTGGTTGAGGCCCAGGTCCACTTTAAGTATGTAAATCGGAACTTTACACAACCACTCCATCCTTTGAGTGTTATATTTCGTACGAAAGAAACAAATTTTACTTATCGAATTCGAATGACGGATTGAGAAACTGCACGAAATTTTGTACAACTCACTGGCGCTAAAGGGGTTATGAATACCCTTATGATACTAAGGGGCAAACAAAAAAAATAATTAAAAACTCTAACATTCACACACTTTGTTGAATGGGGATCGAAAAGTCATTACCACAAGTCTCTATACTTAATCAAAAAAAAAAAAAAAAACCAAAAGCTATGAGGAAGACTTATAACAAATGTCTAAAAGGACTTCCATGTCAGCGTAAGGCGAAGAAAAACACGTGAAAAGTGTCCGTAGGGAGCAAAGCAAAAATTAAGCATTTTACTAGCTAACAAAAAAAAAAAAAAAGGCTTTTAAAAACTCACCTTGTCGTCCGACGATTTCGGCCACATGCTCCGAACTCGGCACCGGTACACATTCTGTCATATTCTGGGATTTTTTCGAACGATCGTCTAGCGTTGGCAATATGGAGGCAGCAAATTGATTGAGGGTTGTTCCCGGTGGTAGGACGTTTGTTGTCTGCATAACTGCCGCTGATGTATTTGTCAATGCACAAGTCAAATCGAATTGCGCATGCAATTGTTGTGACTGCAACTGTTGCTGTTGCTGCTGTTGTTGTTGTTGTTGCTGTTGTTGTTGTTGTTGTTGCTGATGTTGTTGCTGTTGCTGCTGTTGTTGTTGTTGTTGTTGCTGCTGCTGTTGCTGCTGCTGTTGCTGTTGCTGTTGCTGCTGCTGTTGCTGTTGTTGTTGTTGCTGCTGCTGTTGCAAATGATGGGTCAAATGTTGGTTCTGTTGTTGCTGCTGTTGTTGTTGACGCTGTGTTAGTCCATGACCATTATTGACAGCTGCTGCCACAGCTGCAGCTTGCATTGCATCGGATAGTCCAACCATTGACAATTCTAACGCTAGCTGTAAAGTTCGGGGATCTTCGATCAATGTTGTACTACTACCCATGCCATTTCTACTGACACCCGATAACGATGAAATCCCACTGCTGCTCGACGTGCAATTACCTAAGCCAACGAGATTTGTGGAAGACGCAGGTGAACCAGCTAACGAGGGGGTTCCCATTGAACTATTCGGATTTGATTGCGGCGATGACGAAATGGATGATCCTCCCGACAAATTTGATGATGACGACGACATTGATGAGGATACCGATGATGATGGAGAATTTCCATTAATAATCGACTGCGGGGAGCTTACAACTGATTGTTGTTGTTGTTGATGATGCTGTCTTAGTTCTGCAGCAACAGCAGCGGCAGCTGATACAGCGGAAGCTGATTGTGATGTTGGCGATGAGTTAACACTAACATTTGTTGAAAAGGAAGTTGCTGTTGCACATGATCCACCGACACCGGATGTCGTCGATCGATCCAACTCCGAATAAAGTGTTGTCATTTTATGCTTATTTGTTTTTTTATTTTTTTTATAAACTTTTTGTGTTTAGTTTCTTATTTTCTTTTTGTCTTTTTGTCTATAAAATACTTTTCTCTTCTATGAAAATAAATTCAGTTCTCTTGTTTTTTTTTTTTTTTTTTATTAGCGCGAGGATTATTTTGCTTTTGTTTGTTTGTTTTGATTTTAATACTAATATTTATTTTGTTTTGTTGGTTTTTCTTTTCCGTTTTGTTTTCGTTTTTGTTCACAGGATGTTGTCGTATTTTTTAGTTGCTTTTCAATACTTGAATTATGTTAGCTTTTTGTCCTGAAAAGATAAATGAAAATACAAAATGATATGAAAACTGTTATAAACATCTTCAAATGCAATCACGCATAACTTAAGCTATAAATAAAGTAAGTTCCTCTGGTAAATTTTACTTGCAGTCACACGGTATATAAAGGCCAAATAAATAAAAACTTGTTAAACTCTCTGGGATTTAACGTGCATATTTGTGTCTTTTGCATACTTTTCAGCTAAGAAAAGGTCACAGAAAATATCTGCGAAAAAATGTTATAGTACCTGTATTCTCCAAGGATGCGAACGTAAGTATCTCTTTCAGTTTGCCTGACCATTGCAGCCGTGATAATGGCAATCAAGGAAGCCCTAGCATCTAATCAAGTGATAAAATCCCTGGAAGTCTGTCGCCGTTAACTCAGAAACAGCCCTAAATTGCCACTTGTCTCTTAACCAGATGGCTGAGCACTTCAAAATGTAAATTATATGGGTGCCGGGACATGGGGACATTTCAGGCAACTGCCATGGTTGACGAATTCTCCAGGGAGGACACAGTTCTAACAATGCTTCTGGAAAAGGGGATTGTAAGCATTCCATCTGCAAATTGCTACTTAAAAGATCGACCTCACCAATCGCTGGTCGACAGAAGGTTATACCTGCCTCATCACCAGGCAGATTTGGCCAAAACTGGATTTAAAACGATCTCATTGTCTCATTAGACAGAGAAGACTGCTCACAGTAGGTGTCATAACGGAACAATGCACCATCGACAAACACAATAAAGAGGAGGAGGAGGAGACAATTCCCAACTTTCTCTGCACATGTCCGGTCCTCTCAGCTCGAAGAAGTGCATACTTAGGAGCCAGCTTCTTTCACAGCCTAAATGAACTGGCTGACATCCTATGCCTATGCAGCCTCCAGCGCTTCATTACAAGCTCCGACTGGTTCTGCCAGTAGTAAATATTTTTTTTGGCTGAAGTACAGATCCATGTTGTAACACAAAGGACCTTATCTGATCTAAATGTGGTTGAATATCTGCCTATCTAAGCTATAGTACCTTTTGACGGAATGAAAATCATCAGAGCCTGCAATTCTGCACCCCAGTTTCTCAAACTATTATACTAAATGTATCAACAATTCTTGAGCCCGACCCTTATCACATAGTACGAATCCAAGAAAGTTCTTAACACAACTTTCCCAAGGACGACATTTGCTATTGTTATTGCGACTGTAACTTTTAAAATTCAAAACATCATATTCAGCCAATTAGCTCGCTTTACTAGCTTTTACATAAATTCAAAGCCACAAATATTACAGAACCTTCAAAACTTTCTGACTTAAATCACATGCAATGAAGTCATGAATGGATGGATTTTCAAGAGTAAAACATACTCAACCCTATCCAGGTTATTTGTAGAAACATGAACCTCTCACAATGCCCACCCTGATGGAATCATTAATAAGTTTATTCCAAATATTTGGCATCAGCCAGAGGTTAGGTATAATCGTAAGGATTCCATTTGACATCGAAAAATGTTGCCTTGGGAGATTTTCGCATTTCGAACGAGGGTTGGGGTTGGCAGAAAAGGCAATTTCAAAGGAAAATAGTGCCAAAAAGAGGCACTAAACATTCATGGTATAACCACGAAATACCTGGGAAAATAAAATGGTAAATTAATGGAATTTTTTAAGTCGCTTCAAAGTTGTTATATAGTATCACGGGGATGCCAATAAGATTCCAAAAGTTCTCGATGTGATTGTCAAAAGGAGGATTAAGACAGATGAGTAGGAATTGTAAGCATGAAGCATTGTCATATCAAGGGCAAGTTAAATGTTTTAAGAGAGGATAGGGAATTTATTGAAAACTCTTAATATGCATTAGTTACCGCTTATATAGGTATACGGTGAATATCTTGTTTGTTTGTTTGAGCGGGGCCGGTAATGCCCCTTTTTTATTTCTCCTAAGGCACAGGACCAAAATTAATAAAATTCCAATTTCTATTTTTATTTTATTTTACTATGTCGCTAAGGATACGTTGAACTCCTAAACGAGCTGACTTAGATTCGAGTCAACAAAAACGAACGTTTTTTTTCGGGCCACCAACTCCTGGCAGGCAATGAAAACCCCAAGAGATTATAAGAAAAAAAAAAATTCTCAATCACTCGTTCAGAGACGGAAATAAAAGTTGTAAGTCCCTTTATCCCATCTTCACTACCTTTAAGCCATTTGCTCACTCTACTGCCAGTGTGATGCCTATGTACTTGTTGAACCGGAAACCATCACCTGGAACACATCGAGCCTCCGGTTAACCCTGGGAACAGAATAAATCTACCTACATTTGCCAGCGAATCTCACGTATATTACACAGATGAATCAAAGGTAGATGAAAGAGTTGAGTTCAACTATGGATAGAAGTAACTCCGTATTTGAAGTCGAAATGTATGCTTTATAGAAAACTAGCTTTTACGTGCAGCTTCGCCCACCTATAATTTGCGAAGTTACACTTTAATAAACAAATACTGTGCCTATACTGTGACCCAAAGTACAGCCAGTCTGTGTGCATAATTTTAAGTTGATTGGTTCCGTGGTTTTCGAGTTACAGAGGAACAAACAAACAAACGGACAACGTTTGACTTTAATAATATAAGTAGGATATAAACAGATCTATAACAAACAGGAATATTTACGTCATGTATATACTCTCAGATAGCAAAGCCGCCCTACTAGTCGTTAAGGCTTTTAAAATAACATCGAAATAAGTTTCGTCTCATTTGGGTGCCAGGACACAGCGGTCACGAAAGAAACGAAATGGCAAACTTGCTAGCCAGGAGCAGCATCAAAACATTATGGTGCCTCAAAACATCCATAGTTTACCAACGTACAAGCCAAAATCTTCCTGAACTTCAAAACGTATTGACGCCAAAAGTTACAAATTAAAACGGCTGAGATAACTGGGAAATAGTATAGCGCATGAACATCAGCGCATCACTTGTCGGGTCCTTAAATCCACCACAGAGCAGCAGAAGAAGACCCTACCTTAGGTTGCACACACAATTAAAGATTGATCTCAACCAAATCTGTGTGCAAAACTGGAGCCAACTAGCAAGGAAACAAGGGATATAAAATCGTCGCTATGGGAATCTTTTCATCTGGTCGCAAAGATACTTTAAGGTTCTTTTTTTACGTATACTTACGCGTTAATTCCAGAAAGTCAAAACTTTAGAAGTGGGAACCTATGAAGAAGAGGTACAACATTCAAACAGAACCAGCAAAACATTTCAAATTACCAAAGTAGATCACATGGCAAATGTATTATAGGTATGAGATTCAGCGTAATAAAACCAGCATTCAAAAGGTTGGTAAAGCCAGATCTACTCTTCAAGGTCGTTTGCGCGGTAGAGTAGAGCGGAAGTTGTTTAAAAAAAAAAAACAAAAAAAAAGGAGTCTGCTCATGATTTGCTCAACACCGTAGAACAAAAAATTATAAAAGACACTTTTATTATTATTGGTTAGGCTCTGCGAAAAACGCATATGGCACTGCGACCTAAAATATCTATTGTGCCTGGAGCCAGTTAGACAAGGATATCTATCCTCTATCTTTCTAATGAAGTTGAGGATATTTTTAGTCGGGGCATTACGAATGAGAAAGCGTTTCCTGACTCTGCAGACAGCCACGCACTCACATAGTTCGTGTTCGGCTGGATAAAAGACACTAAGGACAAGACTCTATTCAAAAGAAACCCCCGAGTTGGCCAATAGGGAAGAAGTAAACTTCTCTATTCTCAGTACACTTCAGAACTACCTCTCTTATCCAAAGTTAGCAAATAAACTGCAAATGTCGATTTCAAAGTGCTATATAGATAGGTAACTGATTAATCTGTATGGAATAAGCACAAAATTAACCGTTCCGCTTTTTTTTTTTTTTTCTTTTTTTTTTAAACTCATGGTCATTTTGGAAAAAGGTAGCATTTACTAAATTTAATATATAAAACTTGCATGACCGTGTACTAAAATTTTAGTGGCCCATAACTAATAAAGGGTAATAACTATTAGCAAGAGCTGTTTGAGCATGTTTAATTTTACTTGATCGATTCCAATTAGCTTCACCTATTGATAATGATTCATAATCCTTCAGAACTCCATAAAGTTTTAAAAAAAATAATTTTTTAATGGCCGACTACTAGTGCCTTTACCTTATGTTCATCATTCTACCGGGTTTATACACCCATTTCAAATCCAATTGCCAAAAAAAAAAAAGCTACCATTGTCTGTCTGGTAGAAAAGATGCTACCTACCTACCTTGTTCTAAAAATAGCACAAAGACTAATTAAAAAAAAAAAAAAAAAGACAAACAAATCTAATCAAGGTTTGTGAAAATAACAAATCAATTGAAATAAACCCAATGGACAAAACACTTTGCTTGTGCAGAGGATAACAAGGACTTTAAACCATCGATGGATTAAAAAAAAAGTATATAGCCATTAATTGGATATCATCAGATGACAAAGGACCATCCACAGACAACTGAAGGACTGACAATCCACGCAAAATATAAGTAATAATTGCTACAATTCTGGTGAATTATGGGGGAGAGACTTATGAGTAAATCAAATTAATAGAATTTTAAGAACTTCCCACATGGCGACTCTTTGTGAATTATGAAGCGTCATGAAAAATTTAATGAAAATCAGAAGAAAAAAAATAAATTAATTGCCATGAATTTTCGTCCTAAAAAAATTGCCTTTTGTTCTGTTTTTGCCGGCTATACCTTATAAGTAAACACAAAATTGCCGCTCATAGTTAACGCCTCTAGCTTTTAAAACAAACACCATGCTCAGCTCAGATCATACAACTTTTCAACCTTAAAAAGTTCACTATCCTTTGGATTTCCTTTTTAAACGCACACAAACAAAACACATACCACTACGGTCATTCACTTTGATTTTATTCTCGCCGCAAAAGCCCCTTCATTTTTTTTTTTTTCCTTCGTCCTTAAGTTACCCAAAATTACACAATGTTTTGACTATGTGTTGTCATACATATGTACATATATATAATAAAAAAAAAAAAAAAAGATAGTCCGTCTCTGGTGACAAAAACGGCTAATAAAATTCACAACTTCCAAAAGAGAGCTTTTACTATTTTAACACACATGGTAAATAGATTACACCCACAGAGAGAAGCATGCAAAGATTTACCGGTCGGATTGTGAGTATACTTAATTTTTTATATCAAATAATTCACAGACAAGACGCAAGGACAACTGAATAAACGACACGAACCTTTCGTACTATACAACACGAGAATCATCTGTGCACGCCCAAGCATCAATAAAAACGCCACAAGCAACACAAAAACAAAAAATAAAACGACCAACGTCCTTCTTCGCCGAAAGTTAAAATCAACTGACATATCCTGATTTGCTTGGACTGTGTGAAAGCAATCTAAACTGACGAGGATATACCGACCAATACACACACACGCACATACACCTATGTGCAGATATTATACACAACACCCAGCCGCCAGACAAAGAAGGGTAAAACAAAAAAGGGGATCATGCACTTAAAACTGCCAGTACGACGAGCAGAAAATAAGGAACCCTAAGAAGGACGCAGGACTAAAGGCATACACCAACAAAAGAGAAATATTTCCCCCTTCTTTTGGATTGTGACATGCCAACTGTCACAGGAATAGAGAAAGCATAACTAGCTCCTGACAAGTCGCACACATAAAAAAAAAGAAGGAAGTCGACGTAGGCAGTTAACAATGTGAAAATCAATTATTTTCCTCAATCAGCGGCACAATACAATGCTCCTTCTGCTGCTGCAGCAACCAGTAAGCTAAAGGTAACGAAGAAGGGCTATCACACACACACACACACACATGCACATATTCCAATAGCGTAAAATGTTAAATAAAAAATAAAAATACTGCGTACACCAGTGTTGCCTTTGCACTCACTCAGTGATGCAAGGGATCATGAGATTTATCCCCTATTTCGGGATTTCGATTGGCAAACCATAAAACACTTTCTCAGTGGCTCCCGTTTATCCATCAAGACCGTCGTCGTCGCGGAATTAAAAGATGCACAGCTGAATTCGCCATACTTGTCGATTCTCTGAGGAATCCTCAGACAAGTTCAAAACTAATCCCAGTATTGCTCCTTTCATTACTCGTGTCGTGACTAACACCTTCTACACTGACATCCAAAGTTCACTGGAACATAAAAACTACGTCAAAACGACGATGATATTTGCAGAGGATGCGGTGGATGAGGAGGCTCCTCTGTCACTGCCCAAGCCTCTGTCACAACTCAAAAACAGGACCCTGGGCAAATTCTTCTTCGACCATATCGATGAGCTATCAGATGGATCACCGTCAAAACTGGCCAAATTTGCCAGTGCGTTCGGATGGCTAGAAGCAAGACGATAATACCACGGTAGGAAACAATTCATGGTTGTCACAATGGGTCCACATGGACCCCGCTAACCTAACCTAACCTCACTGTAACATGCCTTCTGGACAATTTTATTCACGGTCACGTAGATATACATCTTTGGTATGTGCGCTAGAATTCGGTTTTGAAGGATGTCTCCCAGTATGAGACATGAGATGTGAAAGAACGCACCTCTGATGGTGTCCGGCAAAACTTCTGCAAAACGGAGTTTGCCTCAATGGACCCGGATCTTTTATGCCTTGTCCGTCCAGCTAGGTCGATAGGGCTGCAACCCAAGACAAAAGTCACATTGCTCATCCCCTTTACCAAGGTTCAAAGCAAAGAATTAGAAAAAAAATAATAATTTTTTAAAGGATTTTGGGGATAAATAGCATTTGTAAAACAAAAAATCGGGATTTCCTGGAAGTACGATCATAAAAATCATTGCAAATTGGAAAAATGATGTCCATACATTGTAGCTTTTTCAGTACAAATACTACAATTGTTATGAGGAGGGGGCAACGCTAACGTACACCCATACAAATATATACAAACAGAATGTCCTTTCTCTTTATTTGCCATATCGCCATCATCGTCGTCCGTCTCATCACCAACACATTTGTATTCATCTACCTGGGACTACATTAAAAATTTGAACAAACTCAAAATGCAGCTGTATGGGGTGTGCATTGACTCTCATTATAAGTTCGATCAAAAAGGAATTGCATACCATGAAAGGAAGAAAATAAAAAAAAAAAAGGACACTGATCGTGTGGAAATTATTAGCAGATGGTGTTTTTTTTTTTTTTTTTTTAGTTTCGTTATTTTTTGTTGTTGTTCTCTGTTCGATAGAAAGTGTGAGAAACATCAAGATACATTCTCCTTTTCATCAGCGCAGGATAGAAATTCCTTTTGATGAAAATTGTTTTGCAGTTTTTCCTTTTTTTTTTCTTTTTTTTTTTACAAAGAGCAGATGGTTTGCGGTGAGACAGACGGCTGTTGGCGGTAAGTACAAGACAATTTTGAACAATTAATGCACAAATGAGGAAAAGAATACATGTACATGTACATATGTAGATCAGGATAATATTAAAAAATAAAAAATAAAAAATTGAAATAAGAAATAGGAAACGTGAGGATACCATGGATTATGTGATGGAATTTACTCAACCGTTCATTGCGAATTTGTTGTCGAATGAGGGGGGTTTTTCTTTTCCCAACCGTTTCCGTATTTCTAGGAAACTCAAGGATGTTGACGAACATACGCTTTATTTATATCACTAAGATAAATTCACTGAAATCCTATTGTCCTATTGCAGTCAACAATACATGCAGATGCAGAATCGCCTGCTCCTGTTTAACGAGTCTATCTCAATCTCTATGAACGGCTTTAAAACATCCGAAGGAGTCGGTGCCGATGTGGCCTTTTTCAAAAGACCTAGACACACACATGTAGTGAAGATTAAACGAATATCACGCACAGATATTTTGTCTCTTGTGTCCAGCACAATAAAATCTAGGGCAGTGAAGGATTGCTGTGTGTCTCAGACTCTGTTGAGTCATAGGACATTAATACGACATATTCTAGGGATCTTTGCGGCTGGACTAATTAACCAAGAAAGGCGGCTCTCTCTGCGTACAAACAGTAGGAATCTTGATAATGTCAAAGCGCCTTATTCACGGAGGTAATGTTTTGGTAAGTAGCATGCACATAACTTTGAGTCTTTAAGTCCTTAGTCTGTATTAAGCTCGATTTGGCATTAATTGTATGTACACTCGACATTGAGTTCGAGAGAGAGATTCGAGGGATTCGTTGTTCCGAATCCAGTATACATTTTAGAATGACCTTCGTGGGAATAGTTGACAATTTGCTCGGGTCGCCTAGGGTTGTTTTCCTGGTTCTGATGAGAAAGTGCGTCAGCCTCTGTAAAGGTCAGTCGTATCTAGTCGCAGTCTTTTTAGATGGGCCGTCCTTAGGATGTGGCCTCCGAGGATGGAGACTGTTTAACATAAGTATTTCTTTTACTGTGTTATGAGGGCATCTTCTTTGATTGGAGCATGCTCCATCTCTTATCGGCAAGTTTCCAGAAGTCATTTTAGAACCTTTATTGGGGTTAAAACCGAATGATCGACCATTGTTTGGGTCTTCATTCCCATCGATGCCTGGGACCTAACAGGATGAGACTTTGTGCTTTGAGCATAGCATTTTCGAAGGAGGTTACTTTCGACGCTACGAAAACGCCAAATGTTTCCAAACATAGTACCGTAAGTCTTTAACGGACTTATACCAAGCTAATCTTTTTTTTTTATTTTTTATAATTCACTAACGCTAAAGGGGTTATGAATACCCTTTGATGCTGATGTCACCTAGTTCACTTAGATTGTGAAAGAAGCTGGCTCCTAAGTATGCTCTTCTTCGAGCTGAGAGGACGGACATGTACCGAGAAGGTGGAGAATCGTCTCCTCCTTTATGAGGGTTAACTCCGAGGCTACATTCTTAAGTCCATTTAAAAAGCTTAAAGAAAGCATTCTGCAAGAGGTCTCTGAGCGTTTTTTGACTTAAGTGAGTATAATTCTTAAAAAGCAACATGGCTAATGTTAACAGCGTCACAAGAAGATGTTCGGTCGTAATATACCTTTATACAGCATACGATCAAATATGATCAGAATTCAAAGAGCAGTGGATAAAAACGTCCCAATAGACATCAACTGCAGTAACAGGGCAGCAAAAGCGGTACTTAGACTGAAGGAAATTGATCCGTGGACAACCAATACTTTCGGTCGTGCCTCAATTCTAAATCCTGAAAGAGGAACGTACTACATAATTCCTACCTCTAAACTTAAATAGGAGATTTTGTGTGAAAGTCTGGTCTAAATGGTCGAAGAGCTAGTTACAATTGACGTCTCAGAGTACGGGGGTGGATCAATAAGTACCCGCGTGTTAGAAATTAAGACGCAAGTTTTTGAAAATGTTCTATATAATCTCCTTATAAGATTTGTCAAACTCTTTAGAATACGCTTCTGTCTCGGTGATAACCCCCAAGCTATGTTTTCATGTTGCGGAATAGAAAGAGGTCACAAGGAGCCAGATCGGGCGCGTACGGTGGGTGCGGCAACAATTCGTAACGAACTTCAGGCAATTTTCGACATTGACAGCCGTATCCGCTTGTTGTTCACCGTGAGCAATCGCGGCACCCATCGGGCCGACACCTCTCTCACACTTAACTTATTATGTAACATTTTTATTGCCGGTCCCCGTTCGACAAGCCTACGGTCTGTGCTACTTCGCGCACTTTAGTTCGGCGATCAGCGAGAACCATGTTGTGGACCGTTTCAACAATTTCCTCTGTCTACCGATCAGCCTGGTCGCTGACCACGTTTTATTTGAACCAATATCTCACGGTTATCATATACGTACGGCAGCATCCCCATAGGGGTTTCGCATGAAACACGAAACACATGTGATACAACTGGCTGCCAAATAAAAACTAACCTATAAATCAGTCTGTGAGAAGCTAGAGGCCTTGGCTCTCTGTCTGAGCTGTCGAGCCAAATGTACATACACTCTGAAATTTAGTATGGTGTCGTTTGAAAGATGGAAGTAGTACACGACGACGGTAATGTCAACTTCCATCAGCAACGCCATCTATTTTCAAACACAGGTACTTATTGATCGACCCTCGTATGTAAGTCTCAGGATGGTGTATTGTATTTTATTTTTTTTTGACAATAAAATGAATAAGGCTGCTCAAGCCGATTTAAACCGAGTCAAACCCTGTGTATGTTCTATTGCTCAGTAAAGATCATGGGTAAACTGATTTCTAGCCGATATGGAGAGAACGACAACTTGTCGAATGTCCCCCAAAAGCTAATCAGACTCCTCTTCCTATATCTTGCAAACATTCAACTTGCATTGCAACATTCCACTGACTAAATAGCTCACTACCCCTGGAACTATGAGTAGACACCACACTCATTGAATTTTTTCAAGAAATGTAACGCGAGATATATAGACAGCAATCGGTGTTGAACTTGACATTAACGCACGTTTCACTATTATTACACTCTTCTATGTTTGAGATTTCTGGTGTATGGAAAATAATCACCCCAGTAGCTCATAGCCAAGTGTGGATATTCCTCAGTAGAATTGTTGTCTGTGAAAAGTACAATTCATCGCATTTCGAGGACATTATTCTGTATTGCAATTGAAAAATTAAAATATCGGTAACGTTTAATTGGTTTTTGAAAACCCAGCCAACAAAGTGGGTCTGAGTCTCACAGTTTTGAAAGCGTCGACAATTTCATTTGAGCCGTCTACTTACAGATATTTATTTCTTTCGTTTTACAGCGCTGTTACTGGCTATTTAACTGTTTCGAATAACAGTACATGTTTGGATGATACAAGGCATCATCCCTAAATAACTTTAATGGGCCTTTCCAAATGTCAAATACATTCTGGCAACACCGAGTGTTCGGACTGAGGTGAAAGTAATTTTTATACCTAAACACTTCCAAAGGATCCCACCAGATCTTCCGGCCTAACCTAGTTTTTTTTTTTTTTTTTTTTTTTTTGAGACCCCCTACATACATATGTATGTATGTGAAGATCATAATTGGCATTCGATCTAAACAAGCTGAACTCTTGGACAAACAGCGCTCTGGTCTATATCTTAAACTGGTCCCCTTTTCAAAACTTCACTCATTATCCTGTCCAAGCTGAAACCCTATCAAATTATGTTTGTAGGACTCGTTTAGGACAAGGAAATTCTCCCATACAAATACAAAAATTTAGCCCGACAGCTTATAAAGACAGCCAAGTATTTTCCGTACGTATAGAAGGGTGATTTTGCTGAGGCTGGAACCTGCCTAATCCACTTAAAGCAGTAGGTATAGGTATCGGATGGGGCATACAGCCGATTTTTTATAATTAGCACGTGCTAAAGGGATTATGACTTCCCTTAAAATAGAGCCCGAGCATTAGGGAAATAAGAAGAGAGACGAATGAGGTACCGATACACGTTGGCTTTAAATGCTTGTGGGTTGTAGTGATAACGGAACACAGAGCTATGTAGACCCTTGGACGGCTAAGCATAAGCTAATGCTGCTTTTCACAACCTTTCACGGTCCCAAGTGTGCTGCTTCCAGTTTACTGTAAAAGGTTTCTGGCGTCCGCGATTGCCTAATCTTTAAACTAAAAGGTCGGTCTTTCTTTTCCTCATAAGCCAGGTAGCTGGAATTCTAAGATTCTCTAGCTTCCCACAATCATTCATGATGTGCGTGTTATACCTACTCTTCGTACGAATAGAAGGGACCTACAGTTTTATTACCGACTCCGAACGACGAATTAAGAAGCTTTTTCAAAACAGATTATACCTACTCTTGCAAGATTGTCATGCCTGTGAAGAGGTGGTACCGCGAAAAAACGTTTGGTGATTTTAAGAATCGAACCTGTGTCTTATCTTCTTACCTCCATTCGCCCTCCTCACAGACAGGACCATATATATTCGACGTAAAATTTTTCTTACGAAAAACCCCAAGATCTGCTCCATAAGGCGAGACCAAGGTTTTGTAGAGCATGATTTTTGGATCTTTGAATTAGGAGTTTGGACCCTAGCTGGTTGGCGGCGATTGCCAAAGGTTATCTTTCTTCAAATCTCGACTAGGGGTTTTCTCGTTGTCAATTGGTAGGCGGTTTTAGAGAAAATAAATGCATGAAAGTTCTCAAGAAAACCTAAAAAATGGTTTGCCTTACTAACCGTATGGTATTCAACAAGGCACAAATGCAGCCTTAAGGCTGAAAGATACAGTGGCATCATTTAGATCGTGGTTTTCCTAATGTTTCCCAAGAGCGAAAGTAGGTATATAATGCACAACAGATTCTTCCTTTTTCTTGTTTTTTGAAAAAATCTTTGCATTCAATATCCAAAGCATATCTGCCTAGGATGCAGTGCCATTGTAAGGACGTTAGTCAGTTTCAAGAGCTGGTGTCTTATTAGTCTAATTAAACAATTAAATCTGATTTAAATTCTTTTTCTTTTTCTAATTACTGTACACCCCTTCCCCTTTCGTTTTGCCTAAACTGAAACGATTTTGTCACGAATCGACAAAGACAAAGCAAAAAGGATATAAAAATAAAAACGCATCATCGTAATCAATTGGTCAACACCTGTGTCATCCATATTCTAATAAGCGTCCTTTTTTTTTTTTAAATAAACCCCCAATATCAACTATAGATACATATGTATGTGTGAAATAATAAGACAAACTTTTCCTAGAAAATGCGGAACAATATTGCGCGAGATTCAACACATACTCATGCATATGTATGTATGTATAAAATGTATGTACAAACACAACTTCAAAAATAGCTTTTTTGTGCATGCGAAAGGCAATGACCCGACGACGAAGCACACTGCAAGGATGTGCTCACGGATGCGATAGTTGTATGATGAAAGCATACATATGTACATGCATATATATAATTTCTCCCCCATACACTGAAGCGAGATATTTATTGTAAATCGTTTGCAAAATTTTAAGGGAGTTGTCTGGTAAAATGAATTTAACCGTGTGATCAGAAAATCATTAACTAGGACCGTAGCGCCATAGTAGTAATCCTAGCATATCCTCTTTCAGTGTCTACACAAGTATACCCCACGGGAAAAAAAAAAAACCGAAAAATCTCCCAGACTCATTTCGAAGAAAATAAATGGGAAGCATAAGGGGGGAGTGGGGGGAAGCATTCCTTTTCATTGCACCACAAAAAAAAAGAAAGAAACATCCGCTTTTAATATTAGTATGTGTATAGAAGAGTCTCGATGTGCGACAGTGTGCGTACGCAGGAGAGAGAGGCATCTTAGCAACACGCAACCGTTATTCGAGCCAAGTATCTCTCTCCAAAAAGGATAACACACATAAACCTATACCTTATAGTTTTTTTTTTAAGTATCACGCCAAGTTGCCGCATGTGCTATTTGTATTGAAAATGCCGCCTATAGTAGGTACCACCGCCGCCGCCGCCGCCGCCGCCGCCTTGGGTATCCACTTTTTTTTTATTACTTTTTTCTCTATGACGTTTCTTTAGGGTTTTTTTTTTTTCTTTTGGCCCAAAAGGGCGGCTTAGGGGCTTAGGACTAAATAATTTTTGACAATTGTGATAAGAATTGCGCCGGAAAATAAAAAAACATCACACACAAGAACGCCAATGTAAAAGTAATCAGGCGATGCCTAACAGTAAGTACACACAGGGGCGGAGCGGGTCAGACGTTTTTTTTAATTTTTTTTTTCTTTGCGTGTTGCAAAAAAAAAGAAAAAAAGGGAAACACAAGAACAATGTAAAGAGATACCAAAGGGAGCAGAGCACACCATGCCATGCTAGTATGATCACCGCATTCACCATCGTGATGGAAGAGAGTACGGCGAGAAAATGAAATCCAAATCCAAAAAAGCAGAAGCAAAGGAAAAACAAAACAAAAAAAAGGGCCATCTACAGAGGAGATTCGAGTTTTTTTTTTTTTTTTTTTGTGCTTTATTTGGCGAGAGTCTCCTTTCTTAATTTTTTATTTTTTTTTTAAATTTTTATATATAAATGTGACTATATGACACTCACTTTTTGTCATCCTCTCTCTTGCTTCCCTTATCGCTTTGTGTCGCGTAGTCTGCAAACGGATAAAAAAAATAAAAAACAAATGAAGGGAGGAAGAACACAAAAAACACTAAAGTTCCTTCAAATTTTGTTTTTGTTTTTTTTTTTTTTTTTGCGGTGTTTGCACGTTATTTTTGTATTTTTATTTTTTTTTTTTTAATAAAACTCCTATTTGGATGGTTTATTGCTTTTTGCTTTGGAGGGGGGGAGGGGGGATTCGTCCTTTTTGCACTATGACAACGGCAAGGCAACTTATTTTCGTCAATTCACACACAGACACACACGCACGCACAAGAACGGAAATTATAAAAGAATTGTTTTTTTTTTTTTTTTTTTCTAGCTAAAACTACGTTCGATTGGTGTTTCCTTTGTATGAAGTGTTAGCTGGCTAAGTGTTTAGCGAGACAGTTATGAGTTTTAGGATCTTTTTTTTTTTGAATCGGAAATGTCTCGATGAAAACACTGAGAGTAGAGTTTTCGCGCAAAACAACAGCCGGTAACACATCCAACGTCCGCGAATTATTTTTGCAAACTGAATGTCTGATGAATAAATACCGGAATGTTGATGGTGGCCGCCGCGCCGCCGATGAAGTTGAAATTTGGAGTCGAAGAAGTGACATGGACAGGGAGAGGGAGAGTATTTTGTGAGAGGAACCGATGGCAAGGCGCACACTAAAAGAGTCCACCAAGCCGAAGCAGGCGGCAGCCACTCCACATGGACTTGTGATGGTTGGTGCTTGCGCGCAGCGCACCACAAAGCTGTGCATCCATGGGGAAACTTGCCTTTGAAGCGACTGCAGCTTATGGTGGCGATGCCAGTCGGTATTAAGTGTGCTCTTTGTACCCTATGCATTCCATAGGGTATGCACTTTATACAATTCATTTGTTTGTTAAATCATGGTGATGTATGATGATGGTGGCTGGATCGATATTCTGGAAGTTAAAGAATTGTCTGGTGAGGATGGATTTGGATACGGACGTGTGCTTTGGTTTTTTTTAGCGCTTCATTTTGTATACCTACCGGTCAGAAGATGGGAGAAATAACTATCTTCCCGGATGGCAGTGTGTATGTTTTTTTTTTTTTTGAAGCACTAAAATACAGACATTGGGCATTGGAATACACATGTTTCTGTGCAATTGCCCACAGGCTTGGACGAAGCCTAGAATTCGGCATCCCACTTAGTTAACATGACCTTGGGGGAATTTTTCCAATCACTTGGAGTTTTGTTTAAGAATAATCCTCGCAGATGGAACTTCCTTTTGCTTAATATCTTCATCTCTATACAGCTCCAACTAAAATATTGTTGTGTGCTTGCCTTACAGTTCCCTGTTATGTCTCTATATCCTGGCACGCAGTATGTGTAGGCGAATATTTAATTGCTCTGCAATCTCGTCAAGTGATGAGCGGCAATCTAGAGCTACTTTTGAAGTTAAGCAGACTGATTCGAAGGATTTTAGGACTACGTACTTCGCTATGCGTACAAAATTCGAATATCCTTAGTTGATATTACATTTGCCCTTTTGGCCAATCACCATTATTTCGCTGCAGTAATTGGAAAAGCGGAAGGAGAAGCTAAAATGTACCCTCATATTTAGTTTTGGAGCCATCCGTGTAGAAGGATATGGATCCCTTTTCCTACTCCGAAGTGATGTCATAATTGAAAAACAGTCGGTAAGGGAGAGTGACGAAAAGGCGAATGCACTTGCAAATTAAGAGACCAACATGCGAACGCATTCCTCGACTATCTGATGAATATAGTCACGAACTTGAGGTACCAGAGACCGACCAACGATGGCATTAAGAACTACGACAAGGATCGGTGCTTGGACCACTCCCCTTGAACATAATCTATGACGGTGTTCTGCATGTAATTCTGGCTCAAGATGTTAAGGTGATCGGTTTTGTTGGCAACAACGCCGTGGTTTCCGTGGCCAACACACATTCACAAGATAGAGTCCGCCACGGATGAGGCAGTCGCCCGAATTAAAAATTGGCTGGAGCCTGCCGAGTTAGAACTAGCTGACCCATAAGACGGAGGCTGTACTTATAATAGTAATGCTCGACAGCAGACTCGGTGGGCCTGGATACGCCAGGAGGACTTAGCTATTCAGAGTCGTACTGTAGTCTGGGCGGGAACACGACAATGAAACGAAAAGGAATCTCTCGTCAGGATACAGGTTCTGCGCAATCAGAACAACAAGCGGTTTCCGAACAATTTCGGACGAAGTAGCGTGCGACATTCTCGTCAACGAGATGCAAAGGGTTTTTCCTTAGGCGAACTAAAGAACGGTTAACATCTGTAACATTGAGGCAAACCAGAATGTCCAGATGAAATAGTTGACAATTTGCCCGGGTCGCTAAAGAAATAAGCGCCTAGGGTTGTTTTCCTGGTTCTGGTGAGAAAGTGCGTTAGCCTCTATAAAGGTCGGTCGTACCTAGTCGCAGTTTTTTTTTAGATGGGCTGCAATTAGGGTGTGGCCTCCGAGGATGCTGATCACCAGTAGTAGGTTAGGTAAGGTATATGAGCCGGTGAAGAGGAGTTCCTCTGCGCCACACTCAGGTCTCTAAGACCCGAATAAAAAGTGTACTAGTAATTACTTACTGCATCGGTGATACAAACCGTCCTGTAGATTTAATAAAGCTGTTCAGATCGTTCACCGGATTGCTAGATAATTCCTCGAGATCCCGGAAGAAATGTCGCCCGAGGAATTTGTGTCTTAGATGTTACAAGGCGGGGCAATGGCAAAGAAAGTGAGTTGTGTCCTCATGGACTTCCTCGTCTCCGCAGCCTCTACATAGGTCTTCTTCCGTAACACGGAGATTCTTCATGTGGTACCGCAGAGTGTTTTGACCCACAAGGGTGGAGAGGGATTTTCTATCCTTTTGTATAAGTCTGGCGGTACTAGCCTTATCAAATACAGGCCATAACTTCCTTGTGATGGCACAAGTGTCTAATAAGGAGCGTCTGTTATTTGCCTCCCTTTGAGCTTTGTTCCCTGATTCGAG
This sequence comes from Criorhina ranunculi, assembly GCA_951813785.1. Classification (NCBI taxonomy): domain Eukaryota; kingdom Metazoa; phylum Arthropoda; class Insecta; order Diptera; family Syrphidae; genus Criorhina; species Criorhina ranunculi. The sequence continues at coordinate 3,584,072 of OX638386.1, read as the reverse complement.
CTTCAATGAGCAAGGTGGGATATTCACCGCGAGGTCGGCTTGTTCTAGCCTTAGTGCCGAGCCCTCTCTAGCCAATTCGTCAGCATTATCATTCCCTGGTATCCCAGAGCATAACCTTGTGCTGTGTTCCAAGAATCCTGGGGTCGAATTACGGCAGCAGTGACAACAGCCGCCCTTGAGACTGCGATAAAGGCAATACCGCGCGATGATATTACATTTTTCATTGGCAGCACGGTCACTGCTAAGACCTCCGGTTGGAAAACACTGCTGTGGTTCGGAAGGTGGACAGATTTTCTAATTCCCAGCGGTTCAGAGAAGATTCCTGCACCAATACGCCGATCTCTAATTTTAATCCGTCGGTATAGACGGCTATTGATTGCGTATTGGGTGCTTGAACGGTTTTCCATTCTTCCCTGCTTGGAAAGGCGCTTGAAAATGGTCTTTCGAAGTCTATAAATATTTCTGGAGGATCGTGGTGTGATCCACTGTATTTGACTTCCAGCCGTCGAATTGGCTTATTCTTAAGGCACTAATGGCCGCTGATTGTGGTATAAAAGATATCTAGAGCGGCAAGAGTGAAAGTATCGTTTCGGGGCCGTTCCTATGGTGCTAGTTGAGCTGGATTTTTGTGAGTGCTCTAGGTTAGGTTAGGTTGAGTGGCTGTCCCTTCTAAGCAGGGACACACTTAGGCCAGAACAAGGTCCACTGTGGTACCACGTAGAAAACCGGGTGACCAGCATCAGAGACCTCACATGTGAAATTGTAGTTCTGGGTGACCGTAGCAGTGTCAACCCTATCCTATGCCACACTAAATACAGAACCAATTAGCCCCTCATACAAAAGTCTTAATTTAAAAAATGTTGAGCCTGGCTAGGCCATTGAGGTCTCCTTAGCCTTGATAGGGCAAAAGCAAAGCAGGTGTGTAGTTGTTTCTTCCTCCTCTTCGTCTCGGCAACTTCTACAAAAATCGTTAGAGGGAACACCTAATCTGTTGGTTTGCCTGCCATTCAGACGGTGTGCCCCGTAAGGGCTCCAATTATAGGTAAATAGGTAGAGGTGGCGGTTCAGCATGAACCTAAGTAGCACTATGTGTACCTTTTTGTTACCACGACTCGTGTGATCTGGCTGATCTGGTTTACCCGAGATGTCATTAAGGTCGTCGAAGAATGGTTGGTTTAGTGCACGCAGTCTGGCTCTTGCAAGCGCCAGACATTTGCAGAGGAAATGGGAGAGAGTTTCTTTCTCATTTTTGTTCCCGCAACTGCGGCAGTGGGGGTTGTAAGGGATACCTAGTTTGGCCGCATGCACTCCGATTGGACAATGCTCCGTGACTAACGCCGTGACGAGTTCTGTTAAATTAGTCTTTTGTCCTGCTTTTGTCGTAGGTCGGCCATATCTTTCTTGATATGGCGCAGTTGGTTAACCCCCTTCATTGGTGGTTTGCCTTCTGTAGGAAGTGTGAGTGGATTTGTCCTTTGTCCTGGACCCTTGTCGCGAATAAGGCGTGTTAGGCTGTGCCCTGCTTGGCCAGTTCGTCTGCACGCTCGTTTCCTTCTATGTCAGTGTGCTCTGGAACCCAGAGCAGTGTGACACTGAAACGTTCACTCAAGCGGGCAAGCTGGTTCCGGAGGATATGGTAGCCGAGTCGATGGCTTTGATAACGGCTTGGCTATCCACAAGGATAGCAATGTTTTGTTTGTGCGTTGTGTCGCGCCCAAGCTGCATACAAGCCTCTCGAATTGCCAGTAGTTCCGCCTGGAAAACGCTGGCAAAATCTGGCAAGCGGTGATATTGATATTTTCAGTGATTCCGAGTAGACACCGGCCCTCACACCACAGTCCATCTTTGATCCGTCGGTGTAGATGACCGTGTCGAAGTTCTTCACAACTTCGGTTTTCTTCCACTGAGCTGTGGTAGGAAATCCTACGTGGACATTTGTGTAGATCGAGAGGCAACAAATGCAGGAGCACAGTAAGGGCATCCGTTGGGGCCGACCTCAGTGTCACCCGTGGTGCCAATACTGGCTGTTCTAGTATGGTGGCCCGCGGGCCACGGGTGAGAATTGGACGCACTACGCTGTGTACATCCACAAAGTCATCTTTGGTTGAAGTCCCCACTTCTTTCCAAGGGATTTGCTGCGGGCATAGAAAGCAACACATGCCTTCCCAGTTAAATTTTGGGTCAAGCATGATACCCAGATACCTAGCGCTGGAGGATAGTGTGAGTGGTTGACCGTTAAGACGGGGAAGGGTAAAATCGTCTATTTTGATATTGGTAGTGTATAGCATCAGTTCCATTTTGCTCGGGCTTACGCCAAGGCCGCAGCTTTCAGCCCAGGAGCAGTCCCCATGATTTCGCTTCTCACGGAGAGAAACTTCCCTGACGCTAGTATCGGACTTTCGAAGTTCTAATGGGGGTAGAACTGAGTTATCGGCCATTATCAGATCAATCTCAGAGTTTATTCTTGCGAGCTCGTCTGCCTTATGATCCGGGACCCAGATGAGTGTGACGTCATGATTAGCTCATCGTTGCAGCGTTTCACAGTTCTAGATCTGATTTTTGTCGATGTGATGACTTTAATGGCTGCTTGACTGTCTAACGTAGATGTCGTTGTGGTAATTCTCGCGAGGCCTCGGCGATTGCTAGAACTTCGGCCTGAAACACGCTGCTGTGATTCGGAAGTCTTATTGACCGTGCAATGCTTGGTTCTGATACATATATCCCAGAGTTATTGGGGTTAATGACTTCTTCTTCTGTCAAGCATTCTCTAAATCCCTAAATTGGTGTTAAATAGTGAATTTTGGTCTCAGTGTTCACCCACTTGGTTTGATGACCTATCAGACCTTTTATCCACAGGTTGGATTGTTGTAGGCGGAGTGCATTTTTCGCGGTCACTTCCTTTGTGAAAAGATCAACAGGTATTATCCCCAGCATGACCTCGAGTGCTGTGGTTCCTACGCTCGATCTTCGTCAGGATTTTTAAGTTTGTGGTTTTCACGGTGGCTGGCCACCAAACTAGTCATGCATACATACATATGTATGGGCCTTATAATGGCTGTGTGTGTCCAGTGAATAGTGGCGGGTTCGACGGGCCCCCCATCTTTTGCCAAAGATTCTGTTGCATGCGTATAATGCAATTGAAGCTTTTTTGTTCTTTCCAATAAAATATTCCTTCAAGTTCAGTTTACGGTCTAGTATGCATCCCAAGCTTTTTTTTTGTTGCTCTTTTTGATATTTTGAGTTGTTCCTTTTGTTGCTAAAAAGGATCATTTCCGTTTTTTTGCGGGTTTATGGTTTAAGGCCGGCACTAAAGCCCATACAGACCAGGAAAAGTGCCACCAGTTCGGGGGTTGAAAGATGAAGACGGTTTACTCGGTAAGACTCCGACGCGCTGGGGGGAATTTGTTCACTCCTAACGGTAATTGAAGCATTTCCTCTGCTAAAAAGAAAAAAAAACAGGGTTAGGTACTTCAAGCCACCAACTTAGTGTTGTACTTGGAAATGTACCTTATTTCATACATAGAGCACGATAGCTCCTATGAGGAACAAATTAAAAAATTATTTCATTGGCTCTTCTCACACACTCTCGCAGCTAAATAGCTATAAGACATGTATTTCATTTTCCATAAAAAAAAAAACAAAAAAATAATAATTAAACAAATTCGAAAGCACTCACTCAATTCCTGCAAAAAATAAGCGCATGATTTCCATTGTATTGATTTCATAAAACTAAATAGTTCTAACATTTGATAAATTATTTTGAAACAGAACTCCATCTATCAGCGAGATATCAAAACGCAGACTGATTGGAGCACAGTAAATGCTTTAAGTGAACGGACTACAAACATTTTGAGAAAGCTCGTTAACAGATACTTTGGCAATTAAAAAAAAATATTAGAATGCATCCAATGCCTAGCCAAAACCTATATGACAGGAGGATGCCTTTGCACAAATCTAACTTCTACACTCAATGTCATCTTTTGGAAGCCAAACTAAGCATTCATCGACTATTTTACTCAAGCAAATTTTGAATCAAAGTCCTATAGAGAAGGTCAACCAACTCTTGCTTGAAACACTGAAGCACGACATAACCTTCAGTATGTTCCTAGACCACATGCTACCCCAATACTGCTTTAGCAAAAATGTCTCAATAGTTATCCCGTTAAGGAAGGTTTAGGAGAATCAGAAACCCCTTTTGGCCACACCTTTTGACCACACATCTGGTACATGTTAGGACGGATCCAAAATGAAAACTGGAACTTGTTCCATAAGAACTTGTTCCAAACCGAGGCGCTAAAGGGGTTATGAATACCCTTGTGATGCTGTTCTTTGCCATTAATTAGTGTTTACGACTAAACCAAGCCTGCTACACTTTCGTAATAACTATCTTTATCTTTTCAGACAATCAGACTGCCCTAAAAGCGCCTGCTTTTAAATCCAAGCTAGTCCTAGAATCCCTAGAAACAACATGGTCATCGTTCATTGGATTCCTGCCCACAGCGGATTTGCCAGCCGACTCATTGGCAAAATATAACGGCGTCAACAACTTTCATTGGACTCGAACCCTTCTGTAGGCTAAGCAAAAATGTAAAAAGACATGAGAAGCCTGCCTTAACACACCAGGACAAGGATGCTCAAAGCTGCTATTCCCCGATGCCGTCACAAGGAAAATCTAGTCTCTTTATGAATTTCGAAAGCGAGAGCTTACAACAGATTCAACACTGTCTTGAGACTGAAGAGACCTCTCTACACATCCTAATGGAGTGCCGCGAAGTTGTCCCAATGGAACAGCTTGCTGCTATCTACCCAGAGAAGTTACTTAAATTCCTGACCATCGTCGGGAGTGAAAGAACTCAAAACATTAAACAAAAGCACAATAGGATTCTGAAGTGAAACCGCAGTGACAAGGACTGTGAACAACTCTCCTGAACACACGTGAGATAACGTAAACCCTAGCTTACTTTTTTTTATTTAACTGGCTCATGATCCGTCTGTCTGAGAGATTGCAGCCCTCCTCATCGATCTCGGCGAGCACGCCAGACAAAGCACTTTGGCGTCCTTAAAACCGAGATTCAATCTTTTTTCGTCTTGATTTCAAGGTCCACTGGAAATGAACGCTATCATCCATTCGCACGATGTATGTGGATAATAGATAAAATAAGTTGCGGTTGTATATGCTGCCCCAATTTTTTGGTCGAAAGTGCTTTCCTGCTTATAGTCCAGAGCTACAGGATCAATGTTTTGTAGAGCAAAACTCGCCCTAAACTTTCACTTATTTAGATAACGTTACAAGGTTCATCCCGAACCTTAGAACCAAGCTTCACTTATGTTGTTTTTGTCAGAAATTCCACCAAAATTCTAACCGCCTGCAGCCATTGGGCAGTACGTTTTCAAGCACCGCGTCCCGTCCCGATGGCTTAACATCACCAACTTGGACAAGACTTGGGGAAAATGAATGTTGGCTGCTCATGCTATCGCTTCTATTGAGTATCCACAAGATATTTATGTCATCTCATCTCGTTCTCTCCGTCAGCGGGTCGTCCTGTAATTCGCCAATACCACTTCAATTGCTGGACGTATCACTCCTGGCGTATTCACCAATCACATTCAGACCGCTTTTCGTGAGCCATGTTTATTGATTGTCACCGATCCGACGCCGATATGTTGATATTGACATCCCGTGCAACATCAATTGGTTTTATATTTTGGTCCTTGCCACGTCAAGTTCTCCATCTACGTGGTGAAATCTCACACCAATCGGACTGGAGTGTCTGTTCTTCTACCGCAATCAAAGAACTGCCACCAGTAGTCAAGGTCGAGAAAGTCATTGACCATTCAGTTGAAGAAACTAACAACTTGGCTGAGATCGTTGTTAGCGCTAAGAATTTGCCTGACATCTTGGGGCAGTGTTGGCAACTTCTAAACATACCAGTCGCCAAAAGTGACGCCCTTGGGTGTCCCTTCCAACGATTTCTGCAGAAGCTGTAGAGGCGAAGAAGACAAACCCTAGAAGCGTATTTCTATAAAGACCTCAGAGACCTAGCCAACGTCGATATTTACAAAATAAAGAGCTCTCTGTATGTGGGTCGAAATTGTTCTGCACATAGTGTGATACAGGAAGGGGTCTGCACCGCTACGGATACTTATAGCTTCTTCCTTGAAAGGAAGGAAATTCTTCATGCAAGGTTCATGGTATTACAATGGACCTACATTCTGGTCTTAATGTGCTTAGCTAACCGCCTCCAGTTATGGACTCCAAATTGGCTGAGGTCTCCTTACATTTACTTGTGCGCGCCACCTAAGGTCTAGTGCATTGTCCCTCCGGGTTAGATTCGTAGACTTTGCATTGGTGTTTGATTCGTTCTAGTCATCTCAAATGACCAATACACATGACACTATGTCCTATAGCTTGTATAGTTTGTCGTTGAATATCGTGCTCCGTCAACGTAAACGAGACCGAATATTCTTTTTTCGGAAAGGACTCTATCGTCCATGCTTCATTGCCATCGATTTGGACTGGGATGATTAAAGTCTTGTACAGACTCTTCGGAAGATAGAGCCTTACCCATTAGTTTAAGGAGTCTAGTCGGAACCAACAAGCGAGGGAAAAACATATAATGTTCTCATTTAAACATCCACAATGGTATCCGATTGCATTATCATGTTAACGGTCCAAGGTCCAAGAAAAAAAAAGGATGCTCCATAAATCTTTCGAAATATTCCAACAATAAGTTCGTCCTTGGTTTTGAATCCATCCATGAAACTTGACAAATGATTTATTTAAATCGAGAACTTTTGGTCGCAACTGTAGTCATAGTTGATACACTAACCTATTCAATTCGTCATTTTCATGTAAACACACCACACTTTAACTTGAAATTAAATGACAAATAGATGGCGCTCGGAATGCCTAAATTTAATTGACACCATTAGAGGACATGATTGCAACAGAATTAAAAAAAATAAGAAAAAAATATTTACGAACACGCCTGTTAATCCTTTGGATTTTTTCATAGAAAAATTTAATTAAATTGAATTACACTTGCACTTTTAAACAATTAAAAGTTTGTAATTGATTCAATTGGGATGGTATTTTGAAAAATCAATAAGAATTTGATTGGTCTGTGGATCTCGTGCTGGCAATGCGTCTGTCCGTTCAAACGGTGGAACACACACCTCTGGTATCAAACTATTTTATGCAGAAGAAGGGTATATTGTTTTGAAAATAATTTTTTATTTTTTTTTTGTTTTTTTGTTTTTTACTTGAGGAAATTTAACGTCAAACGGTGGTACAATCGCAAGATGTTGTCAAATCCTAGCCGGAAATTATTTCTGAAATGGATTTTTGGTGCAATCTACCCCTTCTCTTTCTTACTTACATAAAATTTACTACCTACAGAGATGCCGCCTCTGACGTGTTGGGTTTCACTAGGCCACCGCAATGAAGCCCCCTGGTTTGACGACGAGTGCCAGTAAGGGCATACCGCTAGAAGGAATAGAACTGCTCGTGAGCTCTACGAGCAGAAGTTGAGATATAAACACTAGTTTCTCAGGTTCTCGGGCACCCGATCGAGGAAATAGAGCGATGCTACTGGAGGAAGTTTTACCAAAAGGTAAAAAGAACGTATAAAGCCCGAACTGTAGGCTGTAGAGATAGAGACGAACAATAAGTGAAACACAGTCAATGTTGAGGATATGAAAGAACTATATCTGCAGACTGTGACTGGGAGACGGTGTAGACCAAAAATTCCGTTCAACCGACCTGGACGAAGTGAAGGTCAGCTTAAGGAGCTGACAATGACTTAGCTGCCGTGCTGTTCAAAACGTCAGGTTGATGACTTGATAAGGAGCAACTTATTTGCAAAAATATGATCGAACGAGAGCATACCCCGATGAATGAATTCTTGTTTGTCCGTCCGATCCTCAAAAAATAAGACCCTCGGAGGCCGTGTTATGTGAACGCCTGAAAACCGTTCGCCAACAACCTGATCGACCCATATCAGTGTTGCTATATAGTCCAGGTAAGTCCACCATCGACCAAGTATTCAGTCTGCGACAGATCTTGGAACTTCAAATTGATACCCAATCGCCGAGGGACGGCACAGTAGAGTAGGTGGTTCACGATGAGTATCAACTGGAGGCATCTAGCTAAAGATCGAGCTGGTTGAAGAGGCTTGTTGGTTGAGGCCTAAGTCCAATTGGACTGTAGCGCTACTATTTTGGTTTTCTCTTAGTTTTTGCGGTTATGCAGGGAATTTTACAGATCGGAACAAAGCCGAAGAAGTCTTGGAAAACATCATTTGGCCGACACAGTCACGGGAAGAGCTGGATAACAAGCCTGAGATCGTTGTCCATCGCACAAGAAACAATAGCTTTTACGTTGATAGCCTTTAGGAAGTCATGATTGGACCAATATTTGAGCGGATAAATTCCCAAATTCCCATTGCCAATGCCCGGGCGTCGAAGGTTGACAGATGTCAGAGAAGTCGGAGCTGTAGGGCTCTCTTCCAACAGGCGAGAGTTTATATTTTAGTTGTTCCTTGATTCCAAAGGCGTGAATGCCTATGTATGTCCCTGTGGCATGCTGTGTGCTTGTCTTCATATACATAGCTTGTCTTTGCTGGAGACTGTCTTCAGTTAAAGCATCTGGCTCTTAAGACTGCGAGAGAGGGTCCTCTTTAACTCAATCCTAATTGGATTTCAACATTCTGCAAGTTATTGGTCGCTGTAGGGCGGTCCTGACCAAACTGTTGTGCGATACGGTGTCAAAGGACTTTCTGATGTCCAGTGACACAGCACATAGGGGGTCGTTTTATCAAGCTATTCAATGTGAGCCCTTTCGTTCGGATTGAGGTGCACACATCGAAGCCTAGTGGCGAGTATTTTGAAGAATGGATATGGCATTGGGTCTTCAGTCGTTTATAACCTCTTCATTGTGACTGTGAGATGGATTTCCTCGAACTTTATTGTATTGGTAACTGTTGTTCTCGTGCTCTTCCCGTTTATGATGAGTACAGTGTCTTCCTTCGATGGTGAGAAGAATTGCAACACACCCCAGGTTCTGTCGGAACGAGAGGCCAAGTGGCATTTATGCCGCTGGGTCTCTGTATTGGCCAGTTCATTCTGCTCGTCATCTATTCAGTCAGATGCATGTTTTCGATGTACTTGCTGACTGTATCTCTGCGTGCGGCTATGTTGGTGGTTGCAGGTGGTGCAAGTGTTGTCATCGTCCCTTATTGGTGCTATGTCCTTTAGATATATTCTTTGGTGTTGCATTTCCGTTAGTGGTTAGTGTTGCTTTGTTTCTCCCGAAGGATTAATTGGTTAGGAATGCCTTTTCGTAACAAATAAACATGCAGTGGTCAGTACGTTGGATTGTTGAGCATGCTGACTCAGTATTGAATCCTAGAAATAACGTCAGACGAAGAAACTAGGCTTTGGCCGTCTGGAATGTTGGATGAGCCGCTAAAGACGATATTTGGCACAGAAGGACCCGGAACACTTTATGCAAATTAATATGATTTCTTACAAACGAACCCAGGTCCGAGGATAATGCACATCAAGCTTTATTTAGCGAGAATACTCGCGCAATAGATGGAGCTACAATTTCGATCTATCGGACTAGATACGTAGGCTCTAAAAAAGACATTACAACCGAAATCAAGCCGAAAGCCATTCTTTCCAATCGTCATTGGGCATTGAGTACTAAAGCCCTCTGACGAACAACTAAACACACACCCTTGCTCGCGGAATAGTCCCTAAAGTACATAAATCGGGATTTTTGTTTGAGATAACAGAAGCCTGGACAGTTGCAGAGAAATTTGGTTGTCCTTGTCTCCACAGCTCCTGCAAAGATCATCCTCATTTAGCCTTAGCTTATTTATATGTAATCACTTTATCACGAGTAAAGGAGGAAAGGATTCTTCTGATCCTGCTGTTTTTTTCTTCGCTTCCACTAGAACAGGTCCCTGCCCCTCATGTTTATGTTTACATGGTGGAACTTTTATTTAGTGATCAACTTGCTCATATCCTTTTCTTGTCGATTCATCAGCTTTCTTATTCCCATTTCCAGGAATTCAGAATACTTTTACCTGGAATAGTGTCCGGCAAGGACACTAAGGTCTTTACGACAGTATTTCACAAGCAGAAATGTCAATGATAAATGTGATATTGCCTTCATTGTAGTCTCACGGTCACGGCGCAGCAATTGTCACTGCTAGGACCTTCGCCTGGAAAACGCTGCTATGGTCCAAGAGTCTAACTAATACGCCCAATGTCCATTTTGGACCGATTGGTATAGATGGATGTGGTTTCCATTCTTTTGAAGTCCAGATTGGCCAGCGTGTAATCAGTGGTTGCTGTAGGTACATATACAGCTTTCAGCTATCTGAAAGCTCCCTAACGGCTAAAAATCATAGGGGGAGTCTTTGAATTCACCCTATAGGACAACCCAGTAACAGAATAGGATGCGTCGCGCACAAGTGGAAAATAACCTCAACCAACTTGTTATGCAAAACTGACTATCGGTTAAAACTATCAAAACCCAGATTTTAGCGCCATCTAAGTACCTAACAATTGACAGCCGCATAATGATACTAAATATTCCCGCTCAGTAACACCGAACCGCAAAATTCGATAAATTTTCCCATATGAAAGCGCCATTTCTCTAGCACTGGCATACATTAGAAATGTCTCTCTTTTCATTTTCCACTATCTACATAGCGTACATAACCATACGTATACATATCTATGTATGTATGCATGTATGTATATATTATTTACGACTGTTCCCATTTCACCGGCAAATGTTTACCTGTAACAAAACAATCAAAACGGTTAGCTATGACAAAAAACGCAAAAAAAAATAAAAAATTAAAAGCCGAATGCAGAACAGAATGAGATAGAAAGTTTATCCAGCCTCTGTGTTAGAAGGTGACATCTAGAGAGAATAAAAAAAAAATCAACTCAACCGACAACCATCACTCAACCGTACGGGAAATATAGCCAGCGCAGGAGAAAAGCCAACAAATATAAGATGATTCTCTGAACTGCCATTGTGTGAGTGTTTTATTTGAATGTGTGTTACAACGCTTAGGTAGGGGGTGGTGAGCATACAGGGGAACAATTGAATAACACACCAACGGAAACACACCAGAGTGAAACAGAGATGCCAGCCACCGACAGGGATAGCAACAAACGAGAGCACCAGCACCGCAACGCGCACACACAAATAATAAAAAATTTTGTGAAGCTGAACTCTACAATTTCAGTTGTTCGGTTTTGACCGATCTCTACCGACGAGCGGCTACTGAGTGAGTACGAGTACGACAAGTACACGAGTACGTTGACAAGTTATTTTATCTCGTCGTTGCCGCCGTTGCTATCGCTGCCGTCGTTTGCTAATTTTCATATTTTGTTTTTTTTTTCTTTTGCCTTTTGTTTTTTTTTTTAATTATCTTCCTTTCTCTCTTATTGTTAAATTTATTTTTATTTTTTCCGTTTAACACTATTTAATCACAAAATTTATCGCCGCGTTCTATCTAAAGAAAAAAAATAAATAATTTGTGTGTGTAACGAACCAACCAAAGCGGAGAAAACAAAGACAAAATTTTTCTATTCATTTTTTTCTTTTACTACTAATACATCTCGTGAAGCTCCTTATGTCCAAAAAGTGATGTTTCAGTGTTATGACAGAGTGCTTCCAATTTTTTTTTTTTTTTTTTTTTCTCTTATGGTTCTTGATTCTCGCGCGTGAAAAGTTCCTTCTATCCTCAGATTATATAGTTTTTTTTTTTATTCTTCTTTTTTCTTTTAATTTTACACTTAATATGTCAACCACCGCAAGAGAGGGAGAGAGCGTGAGAGAGAGAGAGAGATTTTCCAAAAGAGAGTGTTCTATACAAATCAATAAGAAATATAAAAGACGGTGATTTACCACCGAAGAGCAGTAGGAAAGGAGATTGAAAAAAAAACGTTGAAATATATATTTTTTTTTTTCAACACACTATTGTCTCAGTGTACCACCACTACCTCCATTCGTGTGGTGAATGTGATTTTTTATGCGCTCGAGAGTAATAAGAGAAACAGATAACCGAAAGGGATTATTGTCAAGCCTTATGTACTTTGGTTACACGGCTGGTGGTAAATAATAAGTTTTCTCCACTCGCCTTTGCAAGTGTGTGTGTGTGTTAGAAATACCACGTTATTTTGGCGCAAGTGGGTGAACGAAAAGAAATATACTGTCAAAACCCCCACCCAGCCGCTATTCAAACCAACACACCATCGTCCAACCCTCGCCACACTTTTTCCCCCATATACACTGTACTCTCTTATAGTTTCACATTCTGCCGAATTGTTGGAGATGCATGTGTGTGTGTGGATAGTATATATTAGACAATGGTGTATAGGCAGTATATGTATTCCACCTCTGATTCTTAACTCGAAAAGAAGGTTCATCCGTGTGCACAGAGTGTGACTGTTGGATGAGACTATATATATATATATGTATGTGTCCTTTGTGTGTGTGTGTAATAATGAAGGCAAGAATAAAGCAAAACAAAAAAGAATATCGACAATCGAACGATGAAAATGTGTGCTTTGCAGGCAAGGATAAGGGCAAAATTCTATATAAAAATTTCTCCGTTCCCTTCCCTTTAATGACGTCTGTTCAATTTATTCTTCTCTCTTTGCGCGCGTCTCTTTTTCAGTCTCTTCTAAGTCGGTTTTTTTTCCCCCTCTCTTTTGTATATCCTCGAATAACATTCCGATTTGTGTACTTATATACACGAATGTCCCAACAAAAAGGAAATCGGAGGGAAAAAAAAAAAAAACAAATCAAGTGAAAATAATTTTTTTTTTATTTTCTGTTTGGCATTTTTCCTCCCCCTTTTTTTTTCATTTTCTTCTTTTGATCACTGTCTCATTTTTATTTTGTTTTTTTTTTGTCGTACGTTTTTTAGTATCAAAAAAAAAAAAAAAGTAATGAGTGAAGAAGATCATGCAAATGAATAAGTTCAAGTGTGTGCAAAACAAGAGTGTAAACGTAAAGTAAAAAAAAAATAAAATAAAAATCATAATAAAAAAAAAAGCACATACAGACCCGTGAGAGAGATAAGTTTATAAAAAAAAGAAAAAGGAAGTAGGAAGAAACAACACACGGTGTGAATAAGAAGAAGAAGAAGAAGAAACAATCGAAAGAAGCAGAATAAGCGGAATACACAAAAGTAAATAAACATACTCTATAGTTCCCTTTTATTTTATTATTTTATTCTCCCCCCCACTCCTCTCTTAACCACACTCATGCTGCTGTGTATGATTATTCATTTTCTTTTCTCTTGTATTTATCATTATTTTTTGATTACTTTCTATTCTGTTTTACTCTTGTCACTTCTTTTATTTGTGTCTGTGTGTTTGATTATCTATATAAAATTTTAAAGGTGCTTGCTGTGTTAGAAAAAAAAAAAAAAAAAACGCGTGAGTTTCTCAAACTGTTGCAAAAAATTTTTTAAAAAAATATAGAGATATGGTTTAGCAAAAAAAAAAACGTAAACGTACCAATAGCATAGGAATGTATAGTGGAATAATGAAAACACTAGCTCTGATGATAGTCAATAAATACGGATAGCAATTGGTCTTGGTCATGAGTATTTAATTTAAATTTTGCTTTTCAAAAAACACATATAGCGTAGGTATATGTATGTGTATATTTTGCACCTTGGTGTGTTGTATATTTTATTTTACGTTTCTTTTTTAACTCTGATTCGTAGGACATTTGTTACCATGAGCCGGTGTTTTTGCGGCCATTTCATGTGGGGTATTTTATTTCTGGTGAGCGTGTTACCGGTCAATTCGTATGATATTTCGGCTTTTTTTCCCTCTCTCTCCCTCTCTCTTTCTTTCTTTGCGCTTTGTGAGTTTATATTGTGTACACACACACATACGCGTACTTAGCGGTGTATACTTTACATCTACTCTTTGCCATATATTAACAATACCTATACTTAAGCAAAGAAAAAGAAGTAAATGCACTTATAAAAAGAAAGAACAATTTTTGTGTTACTTTTATTTGATTATTCTACAAGCCTTTCCCCTAGTTTTAAGTATAAATTCAATTTTTATTGACATCCTCTCCAGTAGAGATGAATATACATCAATTTACCATACTTCACATATGGATATTTTATACATTCGTTTTTTTGACAATTTAGACGTCAAATTTTGATTAGAATTTTCTTAATTCCAATTTTTAACAGTAAACGTACATATAGGGGAAATATCTGAAACTAGGCAAAAAGGGTACACCAAGAAACAAAAATATAAAAAAAAATTCCCAGTCTTAACGCTTTGACACCTGCCATGTTTAATTTTCAATTTTACCACGCATACACACCAAGGTTCCCTTCCCTTTGGCTATTTATTGGTGCTTACCTTTTGATTAGATTTTTTTTTTTTTTTTTTTTATAAATAAAAGAAAATTATGCTTTGCTACAGTTTTGTTCGTTTTTTTTTTGATTGTGGAAAAAGGCAAAGTGAAAATGAAAATATGTAGGTATAGAAGAAACAGGGAAAATGAGCAAAAACAAGTTAAGCACCACGTGTACTTGAAAGAATATGCATATAAGATATTTATTACGCGCGTTCATATAAGATGCATTTCATTTGTTTTTATTTTAAATTTTATATTAAATGTTGATTTTGTTTAGGTAGAGACAATAATAATTGCAAATTTGCATTTATGAAATGTGTACCTATTTGATCTTAGGTTAAGGTTGTGTTTACAATTTGTTCATCTTGTTTATGTCCATAGGTACCTTACACATACGTACATACATTTGATTTGGAGCTTTTTTTTTCCTTCGTACACAGAAAGGTTTTGATTTATGTACATATGTCAAGTTTGAAGAGGATGCTCCTTATTTTAATTGATTCAATGGAATTGTTTGTGAAATTGATTGATAACATCTCTGTACCTATACATATTTATTTTTGATTTTATCTTCGTTGGTAGAGTAGATTACTTTACACTTAGACCAAGAGTAGGTCCATTGTGATACCACTGAGTGCAGTCTAGTCCTGATACCATTTAGATCGGTCGTGCTGCTGGAGCTCAGATCATTTCAATCGTCTAAAGGATGACGTGTGTGCGGAGGAAGTCTACAATGGTTCCTGCAGAAATCGTTGCACACAATGTCCAAACGCTGAGCATGTCTTTCTAGGATGCAATGGCCTGTGAGGACGTTAGTTAGTTTCGAGAGCTGGTCTCTTTTTAGTCGAATCGACGCTTTCGATCTCATAGGATCTCGTGGACAGGCGGGATTATCCAAGCATTGTTGCAATTGTCAAGATGTTGTCATCTATGATTTGCTTTCGACAGGGCATCGGTGTAAATCAGGTGTTTCACAATCTAGGTGTTTTGACATGGTCGAACTTCCTACCGTTTGTGCGTTGAGTTAACCAGTCGTCAGCCACACATTTCGCTTGAATGTCGCTGTGACCCGGGATCCAACAGAATGTCACGTTATAGTGGTAAGCGACCTTAGGGCTTTGCTAGTGGTGGAGGATAGTTTCCTACTCCTCGTTTGAATGAACGACAAGCCTAGTTTGAACTATTTCCACTGTAATTTGGTCTTAGTCCACCTTGTTTACACCGTACGTGTACAGTATACATTACTCACTCAACAACAGACATGCACCGACTCTGCTTGGAAGATTAAGCAACTTTAGATCACGTCCTAGGCGAATGTCCCGCCTTAGCTCGAAGCAGGTTAAAGCACGGTGCTTGACATGTTACAACTTTGCCAAGTAGCACTAGATGTGCCTTTTTGTTGTCGTCTTAGGTACCTGAACTTGGAGAGAGTTCGGGAACATTTGAGGTCTTCAAAGTTTCTCCCAGTAGCTAGGTACCTCAAGGTTACTCTGTCAATTTCTCTGGCACGGATTGAATCTCGTATTCTTCCTTTTTTTTTTTTTTGAAGTGGTTCGCGAACTTTGAACAGTTGAGCAGTTCTGAAGTAATAATGACATTATTATTGACCGTGTAAGGGTCTTTGTTCGACGCGTTTACAACGATGACGATGGGTTTGATCCTGAACTAAATCAGCGGTTTAAACTAAGCCTGGGTCCCGTGTCCCGTAATGACACCTATTATGATGCTAATATGAGCAATCTGTTGAGCGTTTCAGATTCAGCCAAATTGGTCAAATCTGTTGTTGTGCCACTTGTCCACCCAAAAGTTTGTTCTCTCGATAGCATTCAGCTTCCATTTTTAGTTTACATGTAACGATCGGTATACCCAAGGTGTCATTGTCTGGCGAGTTCGTCAGTCCTACAGTTGCCATCTCTGTGAGAGGGACATTTGGCAAGTTAGAGCTACTATTGAGTTTCGAGACTGTCCAAAAAGATGCGGATAGCACCCCAAGATAAGACTTTCTTTAATCGGTTCAATATTACCGCATGGAAGACGGGAAGAGAGATATTTTATAAGTGTTAGTGCTGACATTCGTTTAAAATTCGAACATCTGATCTGATCAGATCGCATGTTTTACTTCAGTGCTGCCGGGTGTTATAAGAAAAAAATAAAAAAAAAAAAACTATAAATTCAGCCTAAATGGACATATCATCAGTAAATGCAGTTAAATTACTTCTTCTCTTCTATTTGCCGCCTGCCTTAAGCCTCACAGACAGGATCACATGTTCGACGTAGAATTTTTACTTCCCACCTCCATAGGGAAAGTATTGCAATCGGTCAGAAAAAAAATGTTTTAAGCGAGCTTCACATAACGATGCACCTTATCATTTGCATTTGCAATCATTTTCGAAGTGATGTCTGTGTGTGCGTATGAGTGTGGCAAATTTTTGGGGATCGAAACAACAACGGGATGTAATTTAGATTTTGAACAAAACCAATTCAGCGGATGCTGAGATGTTTAAGGAAATGTTTTTTTTTTTCTTTTTTTTTGTAACAAGAATAGTTAAGATTTTCAGTTCGTTTTGTGCGTCGTGTGGTTAGAACGTTGCGTTGGTCCCTCGATCGTCGCTATATCCGGATTCTACTGTAACGGGCTTTCTGTATTCATGCCGCCTTTTCGCACGACGCCTTTCCTTGACGAATTTCAACGGTTTAAAATAATTCAGAGGTTTTGTTTCGGTACTACCTAGGCTGAAGATCACTTTTTCGCACCCAACGGGAATAAAGCAAGACAAGCCTTCTTGGCACGGTCCAGTATATTAAGCAGTTTCTAGCTAAGGTAATTCACGTTGTTATTTTCCCTTGTGTGGCCTTATCACTAGGTTCTCCGAACTTAACCTCAAGCTCTCTCTTTTTTTTTTTTTTTAATTTTTATTTCGTTGATTTACATTTGCTTAGAATTTTTTTTATTTTTTTTCGCATGGAGCTACGCCTTCTTTATGGTGCCTATCTTGTGGTCTTAACAAGAACGCAATAATTGTTGACATTATTATTTGTCTATATGTATAACATATACCTATGTATATATGTTTCATGCTCGAGAAGCGAAGAAAAAGAAAAGGAAACATACGCTTGTGTTATCTCCGTTGACCCATCTAACCTTCACATTTTTATTTTGTTTTGAATTATTTACTTGATTATTATTATTTTTTTGTTAAGTTTGCAAGTACATATGTTGTCAAAATAAAAATAAATATGTAAAGCTTTCTAAGATATCGATGTTTTCCGGTTGAAGCTGTAACCATGCGTTACAGACGCACACGTGTTATAAAGTTAAAGAAACTATTTTTTAGTTTTATTTTTTAATCCGAAGTCTTTGTGATCCAGAGGGCTTCTGGAGGTCCTCATGGGACACCATCAACATCCAAGGAAAACGGCAAAGTAAACCATTAAATCCTGTTTCACACTGTTTTATCGATTCTTCCACAAACAGTGGAATATTTCAACCGCAATAATTGTCATGTTTCGAATGCGCATCAGTTTACCCTTAAGCCTACATTCGAACAACTAACTACATAACTACAAGCCGTAAGCATTTAAAATCAACGTGATTCGGTACCTCCTTCGTCTCTCGTTGAATTTTCCTAATACCTGTGGTCTAGTTTAAGGGGAGGCATAAACCTTTAAGCGCGGGATAATCTACCATTCTGTCAAGGTATGTCCTGTTCTTGGTTGGGTTCCTAGAAAACACAACTGCTGGTGGTATGACTGTTCAGGATATTCTTCGTGTTTCTCAGCAGAAAATACTGCAGACAACTTATTAGCATTAAAATTGGAAACTATAAGCCTTTGCTAGACATTTCAACGTGCTAGACTTAAGTGACACCACCACCTGTTACGCTTGTGGAGAGGACGAAGACACTGAAGCTCTAACTCGACTTTCTTAGGAAGACGAGATGAAAACAGGCAGTTAAAGGGGATGTTCTTGCTGGTATTACAATGTTTTGGGTCTGAGTGTTCTAGCGTGCTATTCCAACATATTCCGGGTCTGGCCAGACCTTATCGTGTTTTGAATATATTTTCGCGATAAAATGATGTGGTCTGGCCAGGCCTATATTCGCTTTTTCATACAATTTGTTAGGTTAGGTTGTAGGGGTGGCTGTACCTTGTGTACAGCCTCACTCGAATCTCAAAGGATTCATTGTGTTACCCGGTTTGGTGTGGGATACCTAAAATAATGGAACAAGCCCGAGTTCCAAAGAAATGGAATAGGATGGTTTTCGGTGGCTTGTTTGACAAGTTTGCTAAGGCTTGGGCATTCACATATGAAGTGGAATGTGTCCCCTCCTCGCCACAATATCTGCATCGGTTCGATATGCTCAAATGCATTCTCCTTAGGGGGGTTTCTAGCAGGTGCCTAAAAGAAGTGATAGGCGACATCTGTTGAGTGCGATGATTTCTTTTGTTTTCCTTTGAATTAATTCTGTCCAAGAACGCTCCTTACGGTGCGGCATGTCGTGAGTGAAAACCATTTCTCGTTGGCGAGATTTTTGAATTTCATGGCAATGCTGGAGTTTCGAAGTTCTTGTGGTCGTAGGATTGAGTCAACGGTTATTTTCAGATCCATCTGGGAAGTATAGGTTAAGGATAGGTTAGTTAGGGTAGTTTCGCGAAGATATTTTCCTGTCTTTCTCCGGGTAATTGGCATAGGTCCTTGGACAAATGCTCTTTCCGCGTCTGTCCTTCTTTGTCAGTCTGATGTCAACTAAAATATGGCACGAGATTTTGTGTGCTGAGCAGAAGGTACAAGGTGGGGTTGACAAGACGTCCCCCCCCCCCGTCCGACGAGCTAAGCCGAGCATCGACAAGCGTGCCGCCGTCTTCCTCACCTGTACCGAAGTTGCCTCCGTGACCCTACCCTGGCTCACAACAATGGCCTGGTACTACTCAAATGATAATTTCGCTAAATCAACTGGGACAACAGAGAGAACACAATCAAGGACGAAGGGACACACAAGTGGGTAATGGGCAACGAGAAATCAGACAAATTGGTGAGAAAAAATGGTTTGTATCACAATTGACAAGATAGGAGTCGCATCAATAGTCATCAAGACACCAATTGATAACAGGATCAACAGAGTGGCAAGAAAAAATATTCTCCACAGGAAAGCTCAATAAGCACGCACACAGAATTGTGGACTAGCTGACATTGGAATTTGAAAAAAAAAAAAATTAATTGCGAGAATGAGGAGAAAGAGGACCTCAAACACTTCCTCTGTCATTGTCCAACCACTGCAAGACTATGCTAACGAGTACTGGGATCTATATGTGGATACCAAATTAAAAGCAACTAGACAACAAAGTAATCGGTGATATCCTGAAGTTGAAAATTGTCCCGATCTCACGCAGCAGCAATAGTTACTTTCAGAGTTTTCCCATCATCAAACCCGTTCCGCTGGCGCAGTCTTCTCTTGAGAGGATGATTATTCTTATGCTTACGGTGAATTCAGGAGATGCTGTGAGATACATAGTCCGAATCAGTTTCTAATTTTGCGATAGCTCATATCGCCCGTTTTCCAAAAGTTGGATTTTTTGAAACGCAGGTCACTTTTGTGGTTCGTGTAGTTCTAATGGCGCCAGTGGTGCTTGTGGTTTGTAACCTTGCACCTTGTGGTGGTATCTTGGGCACCACTTGTTCGTCTAATTGAATAGAATCTTAGAACAAGGGTGGGTGTCGGCATCCACTATTGATTTGCTATGTCATTCTGTTATGAGATGATAGAAACAATAGAGGACTGTTGGGACATGGTTTAGTGGCATTTGATAAGGATTTCCTGATTTTACCACCCATACCACCTGGTTTAGGAGTCAAATTAGAGAAAAATATTTTCGTCTACATATGTACATAGGTTCTCTTGTGAATAAGTCCATGAATTATTGTTTTTTTTTTTTTTTTTTTATGAATGACGCACAACAACCTGTTGTATATGTATACTGTACGCTGGATATTCTAAAAATAACCCCAAATAAGCATTATGTTTGTATGTGTGACAAAATTCAATTGTATTCCCCACCTTCAGTCATGTTAAGCGAAGGATACATATCCGAACATATGTAAGTACATACAATCACTTTTATATATTTTTGTTGTTTTTTTTTTATCAGATTTTGTTGTACTTAATTAGTTTAGTCCTTGGCTTTGATTTCTTTGCTGTAGAAATGAGAAGGAGGAGAAGGAGGGGAAACCTAGAAACCCGATTCGGACTAAGTATTTTACACCATCTCCTGAATTTAGCGTAAGCATTAGAACAATCATCGCGTTAAGAGATAACTGGGCCAGCGGAAAAAAGCCATCAGTCCGAATAAAATTTAGATTTTCACAGGCAGGTCAAAAAGCGAAGAATGAGTGGGTACCGGTACTTCCAATCGGAAGTCCTAGCTGTCGTCCAGTTTCTAGAAAAGTCATTTAGCTTAGATTCAAAACTTCCCAAACTTTGCCGGGACGAGCCCAAGACACTCACCGCGAATCCCATCGTAACACTCTGGTAGATCCCGGGGCACAATGGTATTCATTGGAACTAATTAGGAAGGGATAAGAACAGGATCTGTCATTGGTCGATCACTTAGTACTGCCCGAGCACTTGTAAAATCGAACAAAGCACTAGACGAGAGATGGAACACACTCTCATCATGCCGTATCTCTAGAGATGCTCTCTATGCTAAACAGATCAAATCTAACGCTCTTCGATCGTCCAATCATCCTAGAAGAAAACGTTTAAGTTCAGACGATTTATACAGAGGCTGTGACGAGCAGAACCTACTTCTGCAACCAGAAAGACGGTCATAGGTGAATATACTACTTCAACAAGCTGGGCGGCCCATGTCTTAGAAGCTACCAAAAGCCATTCTAAAAGTTATAATGAACTCGAGATGGTTAAGAGAGTTCGAACAACAAACTTACATACTTACTTAAGGTGGCGCTACAGTCCGGGGTAGACCTGGGCCTCAACCAACAAGCGTCTTCAGCCAGCTCGATCTTTAGGTAGCTGCCTTCAGTTTCGCACGCTAAGTTGGTTGAAGTCCCTTTCAGCTTGTGTGCGCCATCTGAGTCGCGGTCTTCATCTACTAAACTGTCCCTCGGGGGTGGATTTGAAGATTTTTCGGACCGAAGCATTGGTGTCGATCACCTCAGTCGTTGGACCTTTACTCTTCTGACTAAGTCGATATCGCTGTACAGCCGGTACAGTTCGTCGTTGTATCTCCCCCTCCTCCACTCACCGTCTATGCAGACGGGACTGAAAATCACCCAAAGAATTTTCCTCTTGAAGCAGCCAAGAGCACCCTCTCTCATTCACTTTTGATAAAGTCCATGCCTCTGCGCCGTAGAGCAGGACAGGGATTATTAAGGTCTTTGGGCTTTGCTAGTCAATTGCCTTCTAAGCCCAAAGAAGCAGCGATTGACAAGGGTTATTCTTCGTCTGACCTCAGCGCTGGTGTCGTTGTCTGAATTAATAGCGGAACCTAGGTAGACAAAGTCCTTAGCTACCTCAAAGTTATATCTGTCGAGGGAGACGTCAGCTTTGAGTGTCCTTTCTTGTTGACAGCATATATTTGGTCTTGCCCTCATTGACAGCACACAATACGGCAGATAATAGGAACTTGTAAGCGTTGTTAAGAAGACTAATATCTCTGTAGCTGTCGCAGTTAAGAGGGTCTCCTTTCTTGAGGATCGGACAAACAATGCTGAGGTTCCATTCATCGGGCATACTTTCCTCCGACCATATTTTACAGATGAGTTGGTGTATGCTCCTTACCAAGTCGTCGCCTGCCGCTTTGAAGAGCTCGGCAGAACAAACTTACATAGACCTTTCTTTTTTGTCTTATTTTTCTTAGACATAATGGATCCTTGGAGACCTGAGAGCATCATATGAGATGCAGTTACCCCTTCAACGTGCTCATCACAAATGAAAGGATTCCGACTAGACTAAGAACCGTGGGGTGGGGGGGGGGGGTACTAATATCTGACGCAAGTCAGCTACACGTGCAGGTTACTTAACATCCATTGAAGGGGCAATAGGTTCTCCATAGACGACACGTGCATGCGGAATGATTGTCTATCGCGGTTGCATGAGCAATTGTATAATTTTGTAAAATCACATATGCCGCGTGCAATTTGACTCATTTGACGAATTTCAAGCGGTCATGCCGAATCTGACAACGCAATAAGGCGGGGGGCGGAGGTTGGGATTAAATCTACTTATGAACGATCATCGGAATCAGGGTTTGAAATTCAGTGTTAGATAGGGAATGGGTCCCCTTCTCCAATAGGCATCACAATGGGTATTTATTTACTGACTTGAGTGTGACGTAGAGGGTTCTCTCTACCCTTACGTTCCATGAAACAGATATAGAACACCGCCTTGCGGAGCGTCGAAGAAGCGTTACCTAGTTTAGTTTTGATACGTTAGACCTTAACGTTTATAATTTGAATAGTCAGTCGCGTCATATATTGAGTATATTGCGGCTGGTTGTGTCAATATGTGATTTACACGCGTCTGTCGGGTTTATCTTTTGTTTCCTTTTTTTTTTTTTTGTTCTGTTGGCCCAGTTATTGTCTTACAACTCTTGTATGTGCGTCTTGTGTTAGCTTGGTGTTTCTTTACTAATAGACTCTCGTGTGCTTGGTATTATATAGGTATCTGTTGGTTCTTTATGTTTTATTGTTCGCTGCGAAGAGAGCGAAGACCGCGCATGACTAGAAATTTTAGGATTTCTTTTTTTGCTAAATAGACAAATAGTAGATATAATAGTAAAAATAAATTAAAATAAAATAATAATAACAAAACGGTAGAGAGAGGCAAAGAAAGAAATAGCCAAAGAGAGAGAGAGAGAGGGGTAGAAAAAAAATAAAATAATAATAAAAGAGAAAAGTGGGACAGAGATACGACCAAAGTTTGGTGTACTTATGGGTTACTACAGGGGTGTTGTTGGTCTCTACAGAGAGAGGGGTGTACAGTAACGCTTACATATGTACGTAACTAGTTAACAACGACCCGCAAGGCAAGAGGTGCGCAATGGTGTTTTGTTTATTTGTTTGCCTTGCAAGGGTGTAATAGATGGCGTGGGGTGGTGGGTTAGCCTGTCGGCGTAAGTAGTTTAGATAGATATGAGGGTTGCAATATTATGTTGTTTTTTTTTTAACTTTGGTGTTGTAACTTGTTGCCTCTTTTTTTTTTTTTTTTTGTTAAATGCGAACAACGGGAAGAGGAGAGAAAAAAAACCCCTGTTTGTGAGAGAGAATGTGTTGCTTAAGGGAGGGGGTGAGTTGTATAAATAAATGAATTAACTGGGTGAAGGAGGTTGGTTTGGTTGCACAAGTGCGTGCTTGTATTTGTTTTTTTTTTTGTTCGTTTAATTTTTCATAAATCATTTTTCGATGTACCTACCTCTGTGTGTGTCATTTTTGCAAAACGAAACAATTTTGCGTGGTGGGAAATGAAATTAAGAAGAGGAAGGGGAAACTCGTGAGAAGAACAGGTTTTTTGTTTTTCTTTTTTGCAGGATAATAGTCGATACGTATAGAAAAGCCAACTAACTACACACTGATATGACACAGAGCGCATATTTGCTTTTTAGACGGCAGTGGGGGAGGGGAGGGAGATATATGTATGTATGTAGAAACGTCAAGAAGGGTGAAGGACAGAAGAAAGATAACAACGAAAGCGAAGGGAAAGCACTATGTATGCACGTACATGCATATGGCAATAGGATACTCGGCATTATCATCACTTCATCTTTATTTCTGTTCTTTCAATTGTTTAGCTTGTCGCTCGTATTGAAATTATTTTTTTTTTTTATTTATATTTTCTCAATATTGTTGCACACATTGTGAATCGAACAAGGACGAAAGGGAATATGGTTTTTTTTTTTTTTTTTTTTTTTTACATACACCTTTTGGTTTTTCAATATTTTTGTACGTATCCATCTAGCTTTACCTCATTTAAGATACATTTGTAGTTATAAGTCGACTGGTATGTCAAAATTGTAATAGATATATTTATATATATGTATCTGTAGGTATGTATTTGTATTTTTTTATTTTTTTTTATTTACGTATTTAATTTTTATGCCTTACAATCTGTGTCATGAAATTTTGTATTCTTAGACTGACATGGGCACTAATAGTATGACAGTAGTTAGTTGTTACCTTGTAAGAATGTCGTAAGTATGGAAACTTTTTTTTTTTATATACAGTTTTGACAGTAATACCAACATACATATACATATCTAAGAATTTTTATTATCCTCCACTTTTGACATTTATTATTTTTTTTAAGAAGAAATGCTTCAAGTTCACTCGAGTGCCTTACCTACTAAACCGTCACTTTTCCTTGTCTTTATGGGTTCTGGCCTTGACGGATTTATGTCCTCTGTTCTCTTTTTTCTTTACGATCAGTACTTCCTCGATTTAGAAGCACACTTGGTTCCAATTTTTTTTTTCACTCGTGCGCATTGTCGTAACACTTTTTACATTTCTTGTTTTCGTCTGTTTGCTGGTTGTTACCACCTAGGACTTTGACAAATTTTTCCTTCGTCTGTTGAAGGGGTGACTACATCTCATATGATGCAGTCTTTAATTGGATCTCTAGGGATCCCTAGTCTGAAAAATAAGACAAAAAAGAAAGGTGAAAGTTTGTTGGGACACTGCACCATTGGCAATGACTTCTGCAGAAGCTGCATGGACTAAGAGGAGGAGGAGACGATTCTCCACCTTCTTTGTACATGTCCGGCCCTCTCAGCTCGAAGAAGAGTATACTTAGGAGCCAGCTTCTTTTACAATCTAAGTGAACTGGCTTACATAAACATAGGTAGCCTCCAGCGCTACCAGAGATACAGATCCATGTGGTAAAACAAAGGACCCTATTTGGTCTAAGTGAGGTTGCTACTCCTACCTAACCTAACCTAAGTTTGTTGGTTGTCGTTCGAACTTCTTTAACCATCCAGAATTCATTATAACTTTTAGAATGGCTTTTGGTGGCTTTTAAGACAAGGGTCTTACCTTCACCTATGACCGTCTTTCTGGTTGTAGAAGTAGATTCTGCTCGTCACAGCCTCTGTATAAATCGTCTACACTTAAACGTATTCTTCTAGGATGATCGATTGTGGCGCCGGCGATAATCCTTATGGAGAGCGTTAGGCCTAGCATTTCTTGACTTTTCTTATAGCTTGAGGGGTAGGTTAATGAACTTTATAGATAGTTGAAGTTTTGCCATTGAATTCTATTGTGAGAGTTTCTCTTGGTGTTAGCATAAGTTGAGCTTAAACTTAATGTGGCTGGTGGATAAGCTACAGAAGCTCGTTTGGTGAGTTCATTGGCGATTTCATAGCACGCAATGCATCTGCGAACAAGTCGTGTTTAAGCAGCGCTCCAGATGACAGTTCTTTCCTACAAAGTTTACGTCGAATTCATGTGCCTCTGTCTGAAATACAAAAACTGACTGCTGTCTTAAAGTTCAGACCTTCGTCAGCTTTGTTTCCAAATTTTTAATCATACGTAGATCATACTGACTGAAAGGTATTAGTAATTCGACCACCGTTGTTCTATACAGTGCGTTTAAGGATGATTGAGTTGAAGGAGCTTATGAAGTTCTTAAGATGTCCAACCAAGGTATTGTGTTGATTCACACAAACATTCCACTTATTTCGCTTATTCGTCTCACCGTACATGCCCGCATCATATGCGGCTAAAGAATCTTATTTTTGGCCATAAGGACTTTAGAATCGGAGTAATTCCCATAGGTGCTTTCGGGTCTAACTTTTACCTCTGAAGTTTGCCAGAGAAGCCCGTCGATCTGGTTGTTTGGGACTGGGAGTATCGCATTAGCGTTAACCTCCTTGGACAACGAGTTTGACGCACTTGAGGCCCGATTAGGAAGGCTGTGCAACTGCTAGGGGTTGGGTTAGAAGAGAGTCTATACAGAGAGTCTGTGAAGAGCCTTAAAGATCTCGAAGTAGACTCTTTGGACGAACTTTTGGCGAATTGACTGAAGAATACTTACTGACAACCACGGAAAGGCCTTCTTGATTGTCATAATCTCTACTTGAACGGCACTAAAAAGCATGGGAAAATGGAAACAGATATTTATGTTTGAATTCTTGGAGAAGATACCTTCACCCGTTCCGTATTCTTCCTTGGGGTCCATCTGTGTACAGAGACGTCCTCTTTGAAGGCAACATCCCCACATCCAAGTAAATAAACTGACTTTTGCTGATGCAAACACGTCTCTTAATATCTTAACATTTATTCTATACTTTTTTTTCAAGTTTTCACTCACAGAAAACCGTAAAAACCACGAAAACCCCGAAGAAAAACTCATGAAATGCGACATTTTCTTCGTGACACAAAATCCGCCAAAAAATGCGCTCAATTCACATTCGATTTCACTGCACTTTTTGGAGGCTCGTGAGTTTGTTTGTGAATTTTTTGAAAAATCACTTTTTTGTTGGAAATTTTGTTGGAAACTATTGTAATCCGTTATATTGAAGTGTTGATTGAATAAATAAATACAATTGCAGTAATGTTTCGTAAGAAAATTGAATGAAAATGAGCATAGTTTGAGAGTTCTTCCACTTTATCGATCTTTTGAGGGACTTTTGCTGTGACTCTTGGACTAATTGTTACATATGTACTCAAATCTGGTCTGGTCTTTCAAGAAATATACTCCTTTATCCATTTACAATCTTTTTTTTTTGTACGGAAAGTCTGTTTTTAACGTCCAACATAGATGATGTATCTCGCTGTTTTGGTATTTTCCACGTCTCATAACAGCAGATTCTGATACTTTTTTTTTTCAACTTTCCACACAGCAATTAGCACAGGCCACTGGCCAATTGGTCAACCCTCACTGTCGTAGTTGCGACAATTCACACAAAAAGGAAACGTTATTCCACTTTCTCGGTGGCTGCCCGGCATTTGCTAGAAAACCTTTATTCAAGGAACTTTCTGAGATTTCTAACATAAAATTCTGCAACATTATCATTTTTCTCAGCTCCACAGGATGGATCTGAAAACAACGTTCTTAACGTCTAGGTCACGTGAGTAGTGGTATCAAAATGGCGCATCAGCGCTACTTGTGTCTCTGGCAGGTTCATCAGTTGCAACCATTTCTACCTACCTATCTACACACTCCAGGTTGGTTGAGATCCACTTCTATTTGTGCGTGTCACCGTAGGTGAGGTCTTCCTCTACTGGGTTGTGCCTTCGGGTTGTTAAATTCGAGGACTCTCCGGGCCGGAAGGTGAGTGTGTGTTTGAGTTAGTTGATTTTTTGGTCGACTGAGAGAGTTCGACAATGGTTCGTCCTCTGGTGTCCTGCCAAATATCGTGTCGTTGCTTCGAGTGTCCCACCAGAATTTGATCGCAAGGAAAATGCATCCTTTTCGCTTGCCTTGAGTGAGGCACTCTCCCGTGGCTTTATCTCGATAAAAGCTCTTTTGATCTACATCGCTGTAGAGAGCTCTTGGTTTGAGCTTGACCGTGGCGGAATTTAGGTTTATTTAGATTACATCTGGGTTGTGGTTCCCGAGCAGCCGCTTGCGTACTGTTTTTTTTTCGTTGTTGCTTGTTGGTTGAGGTATTTTTCCACTTTTGCGAGCCACCTCAGTCATAGTGTTTCTGGACTGAGTTATAAATGTCCTAGCCATCTTAGTCGTTTAATCTGGACTATTCGGGACCATAGATCACGCGAAAGATTTTTTTTCTCAAAACAACCGAGGGTGATCTCCTCATCCATTGTTAAAAAAGTCCTTGCCTCTGCGCCATAGAGGCAGGGCTGGAATTCTCAGAGTCTTGTATAGAGACACTTTGATTGTTAAAGACAATCTCAATTTCTCAATTTGAAAGAAATATCGATTGAGCAAGAGCTATTCTGTATTCGATCACAGCGCTAGTGTCATTGACTGAGTTAAGTTTCTAGCTACCCCAAAGCTATATCTGTTTAGGTTGACGTTCTTCAAAAGAAAATGAACCGATTTAAATAGCATATCTCAAATGAAGGTGGGGTAGCTTTTGGTTGAGTATTAAAGGCAACTGTACGCCTGCAAGGGTTCAGAAGAAAGCCTTAACTGTCTACCTCCTGTTGCTTGCATCTTCCAAATGCTGATCAAACGCCTTGTCTGATCCATCAAAGATCCGTTTACAGAGTTCACATTTGAATTAAATATTCAAAGCTTGATGCTTTTAAACATCGCATTTGTTGCAGACTTTGCTGTCTCTTTTGTGGTTTCTCTAAAAGCTATACCTTCTGCTTCTGGTTGCATTTGCTTGAAATGGTGTTACAAGTTTTTTTTGATATTGTTTATCGAAGACCATCGTAAACCCAAATGAGACTCAGTACTTACTTAGAAGTAGTTTAAGTCATGGACAAGATCTCAACCACAGCTGACGCTGCAAACGTATGTAAATACTTCGTTAGTTCTAATTTTTCCTCATCATAAAGTTCATAGATACAACAAATATGTATATGCTTGTCTTATGAATGAGAATAATAAAAATTTCCTAGCTACCATTGCCTTTAGGGCATTCTTCGAGAAAGATTTCTAGAAGACAAGTCGATTCACTTTTACACTGACGACAAATCAAAAACTAATGACGGTAGGCTTAATCTCAGCCTCTCTTTCCGTCTTCCATGCGATAATATTGAACCGATTAAAGAAAGTCTTATCTTGGGGTGCTATCCGCATCTTTTTGGACAGTCTCGAAACTCAATAGTAGCTCTAACTTGCCAAATGTCCCTCTCACAGAGATGGCAACTGTAGGACTGACGAACTCGCCAGACAATGACACCTTGGGTATACCGATCGTTACATGTAAACTAAAAATGGAAGCTGAATGCTATCGAGAGAACAAACTTTTGGGTGGACAAGTGGCACAACAACAGATTTGACCAATTTGGCTGAATCTGAAACGCTCAACAGATTGCTCATATTAGCATCATAATAGGTGTCATTACGGGACACGGGACCCAGGCTTAGTTTAAACCGCTGATTTAGTTCAGGATCAAACCCATCGTCATCGTTGTAAACGCGTCGAACAAAGACCCTTACACGGTCAATAATAATGTCATTATTACTTCAGAACTGCTCAACTGTTCAAAGTTCGCGAACCACTTCAAAAAAAAAAAAAAGGAAGAATACGAGATTCAATCCGTGCCAGAGAAATTGACAGAGTAACCTTGAGGTACATAGCTACTGGGAGAAACTTTGAAGACCTCAAATGTTCCCGAACTCTCTCCAAGTTCAGGTACCTAAGACGACAACAAAAAGGCACATCTAGTGCTACTTGGCAAAGTTGTAACATGTCAAGCACCGTGCTTTAACCTGCTTCGAGCTAAGGCGGGACATTCGCCTAGGACGTGATCTAAAGTTGCTTAATCTTCCAAGCAGAGTCGGTGCATGTCTGTTGTTGAGTGAGTAATGTATACTGTACACGTACGGTGTAAACAAGGTGGACTAAGACCAAATTACAGTGGAAATAGTTCAAACTAGGCTTGTCGTTCAATCAAACGAGGAGTAGGAAACTATCCTCCACCAGCTCTTTTCGTCAAAAGAAAACTTCACTTAGGATCGGATCAACACAGAAACTCCAATTAGTTTAAGGAGAATCGTTCCAAGATTCATGTGGTATCGCAATTTACCTATTATTCGTCAATGTGTGCTAGCTTAAGATGGTAGCGATTTGATCCTTAACAGGGATTTTATAATCATTGTCCAATTCTAAATTGTGGACTTCAACCGTGTTATTGGCAGACAACAGAAGCATATATAAAATATTGTAAGACTTTTGCAAACCTCGAAGGCATGTGTCACTACGTGTAATTTCCCTTCGTCAACTCATACACTCATGAGTTATGTACATAAATACGTATGTATGTACTATATGTACTGTGAAAATCTATTTTCACGTGTTTGTAGTGCGGTTTAGTTGTTTACAAATTACACCCCGATAAGATCAAGATAATCGTTCTGTAGCATGAAATCTCTGGAACCATCCAAAGAGTTATACCAGAAACTAGTTGTGAAATAAGATGTGTACAGCGTCAGCCTCATTCAAAGAAAAAAAAAATCCCCTGACGTTGGAATTCACCTGTCCTGGCGATTGTGGTGGAACACCTGTTCATGAGATTTAACAATTGTCACGGGAAACGTAATTGGTGATCAGAGGTACAGTAAAGTTAAAAAGTTTTACGCTGATTTGAAAAAAAAAAAAAAAGTTGCATATCTATAATTCCTTATTCTACGTTTAGAACAATTCTAGACAGCTGGGGTAAACACGGAACTACTTGTTCTATTGGTATAACATTTAGAGACTTAGACAGTTAAAAGGGTCATTCGAACCCTGAACTAAATCAGTAGGAACGTTATGTTCCCCTCCCAACACTGCAGAGTAAGAACTGAATGTCGACTTTGTCTAAAGGAAGACAAATCAACAGAGTAGCGCTTTGTGCTACATCAGGAGGCGCTTTTTCTTGAAGGATATCCTCCTGGTCCCTGAAGACATTAGAAATGCCTCGGACTGAAGTCATCCTCAACTTTTTATTAGAAAAATCGAAGATCTTCTAGTCCTAGGTAAGGCAGCACCCAATCCAAATTGTGTTTGAAAAGGCTTGGAAGTAAGCAAAAACTGTTTGTGGATTTGGACAA
Source organism: Criorhina ranunculi (assembly GCA_951813785.1). Classification (NCBI taxonomy): domain Eukaryota; kingdom Metazoa; phylum Arthropoda; class Insecta; order Diptera; family Syrphidae; genus Criorhina; species Criorhina ranunculi. The sequence goes on along the minus strand of OX638386.1, from coordinate 3,552,965 downwards.
GCCAGAAGAAGATCAAGTCTCTTGAGGCAAACTCTGGATTGTCAGCCTCAGCTGAAATATGAGGTCCATTCAGTCTTTATATACAAGTTCCAGAAGTTTTGTTAGGATAAAAGGCGTTAAATCGATGCGTTCTACCGGGGGTGTTGGACACGACCAGGGGTGCGTTCCTTAATCTCTGGGTGTTACAGCGCAGCCATGGCAAATGATGTCTCGCATTGAAAGACTGTTACTACTTTTTGTGGCTGAAATGAAGCATTATCCTCGATAAATCAGAAATGTTAATTATTTCTAGAAAGCCTGTACAGTGCATGCTGCGTATCAGTGGAATCCCATTTAGGTAGGGTAGAGCAGTTCAAATAAGTCCGAGGTTTCTTCGATTGAATGAATCGAGATATGCTTTGATAGTTTGATCGCGTAGCGTGTATACATGTATCATGAATGCCACGATGAGGTCAAATCCTGCATCCTGCAGTCGTATATAGATTCCTCCTCATAGTTACATATATAGAAAAGGTCCTCCGAGAAACAAGAGGTACACTTAGACCAAGAGTAAGCCCATTATGATACCACTGAGTGCAATCTTGTCCTGAAACCATTTAGATCGGTCGTGCTGCTGGAGTTCAGATCAGGAAGTGTACAATGGCTCCTGGAAAAATCGTTGCATACAATGTCCGAACGCTGAGCATGTCTTTCTAGGATGCAATGGCCTGTGAGGACGTTAGTTAGTTTCGAGAGCTGGTCTCTTTTTAGTCGAATCGACGCTTTCGATCTCATAGGATCTCGTGGACAGGCGGGATTATCCAAGCATTGTTGCAATAGTCAAGATGTTGTCATCTATGATTTGCTTTCGACAGGGCATCGGTGTAAATCAGGTGTTTCACAATCGATGTACTAGGTGCTTTGACATGGTCGAACTTCATACCGTTTGTGCGTTGAGTTAACCAGTCGTCAGCCACACACTTCTCTTGAATGTCGCTGTGACCCGGGATCCAACAGAATGTGACGTTTTACTGGTAAGAGATCTTGTTTAGAGACATGCGGCAGTCTTTCACTGTCCCAGATTTTGTTGTGTTGGATGCAAGGGATCTGATCCTATTTTGAGTTATTTTTGAGTCAAGCGGCGCCTTGAAAGACACTACCGTGATAAAAGAGACTGGAGAAGCGATGAATGAAAAGGTCTTCTGAAAAAACACGGGCTGTTTTACAGCAATCCGTAAGGACAGAGATAGACTCATTGAAGAGGACTTCGCGCTGACTTCAGCCGCTTTGTTCTGGTATTATGTGCGGTTTCAGTGACCAACATGTCAGTTGATTTAGGAAGGCGGCAGTGAATTAATAAGATTTTGCCATGCTCCATGCCCACACCGTTGGTGAGACTCCATGATATGGAGTCAGTGGCGGCGAATTCAGACCTTGAGCGCTAGTCAATTACTCTCTCGAAAATTAAACTAAGAATGTGTCTCACTGTTTGCAATTGTCCACTGAAAATCCCGAAATATGAGATAAATCCCGCAATCCTAGGACCTACATGAGGATATGTATTAACTTTAAACGCAAAACGCTGCCTAACACAACAATCACAAAATTTTAGAAAACACAGTTTGTTTTGAATTTTTCTTAGGTAACCGGCTGGAGGTCGGTCCCCTCCCCCTCTCAGATGCTACAAACTTTCTTCCATGAATTTCGTTACAGGGACCGGCATTTTGAGAACAAAAATAAAACTACTCTCTATCGTATCCTTCGAATATGTTATGTGCTACGCGCGCTTATAAAACAAAAATCCATCTCGCGCAAAGCCAGAAAAAAAAAATACAAAGGGATATTCATTATATATACATATGTATGGATGTATGTATGTATTATGTGGTAACAACCACTTTAAAAAAAAAAAAAACAATAATAAAAAATTAAATCCAACTGTATGAATAGATGACTGTATGTATGGCTTCTTCCTTTTATATATATACGGAGATAGAAATGTGTGCACACATATGTATGTGACATTGTGTGTAGCTTTGTTTTTATGGGTGCATCATCATATGCATCTCCCCGGACTCAAAATATACATACACCTGAAGTATTCAGTCAAGTCACACTGTTGAGTGTTAAGATCAAATTCACAGAACCCAGAAGCGCATCTTCCCTTATAATATTACTGTTCCTAATGTGCATACACAATTTACCTATTAGAGGTTTTTTTTTTTTTTTTTTTATTCGTAGAGCGCGAGATACTCACCATACATTAACACTACCACATGCTCAATAGTAATATGAGAAGAATGAAGTAGAAAAGAAAAACCAAAATACGTCGTTGTCGATACCAACACACATACATATAATTCTCGTTGACTATTTTGCTATAGCTGAGTGATTCGCCACGGTATAACTGATTTGGAATTTTTTTTGTTGTTTGCTCGTTCTCTTTCTCCTTTTTGTTGTTGTTATTGTTGTTATTATTGTTGTTTTCCTTTCACATAAAGATTTCACCTTTGTTTTTTTTTTTTTTTTTCGTTTTGCTTACTGCACAACTCTAAAATTCAACGCGCGACCACAAGCAAGCATGTATGTACATTTCAATTTCAATCCCCTTTCCCTCGTGTGCTTGTAAATAATCGTTGTGTTTGTGTGCGGTCAATATGTATAAATGCGTTCAACATGAGTGAGTAAATGATTGACTATGTGTTTGTTTATAAGAAAATAAAAAAGAAACTACATATAAACAATTAACGGCAGCACAAGAACTGGCTTGGTGAAGTTTTGTGTGAAAAAGAAAAGAAAAAAACTCAAGTACCGTCTCATGCACGTGTTAGAGTTTTTATCTAGATAGTTTTTCTTTTATGTGAATTTTGTTTCTGTTTCTTTTTGTTTTGTCTTGGCTTTGAGATTTGAGGCTGATGACACATTTCCCGGTTTTTCAGTTTATTTTTTAAGAATTAAATAAAAAAATGACAGTTTGTGGCAATGTTTACTCTGTGTTTGTCACCGGGCAGTGACAATTCCAGGCGATGATACCCACATACATACTATGTATTTTGTATGTCCCTTTTCAGTAAAAAAAAAAAATAAACAAAATAAAAATCTGACCTTCAGTAGAATGTGGACATGTTTCCCATGGATTGTTGATTTTGTTTTTGTTTTTTTCTTTAAATTAGCAAATTTGGAGAGTTTGGTCTTATTACTCCGTTACCTTAATGCGCCATCTCGTGTTTCTCGTGTTCGGACTTTTAAATAAATATAAACATGGTGGCGCTATTTGCACATGTGAATCTGGGAAGTGTCAACTGTCAAAATTTGCATTTTCTGTATGTATTACAGCTGAACTTAGTATTGTTCCTTATAATTCTGTGGCCACAAGGAAAAACAGAAATAAGTCGAACACAACACAATACGACTTATGTTGTTTTTCCTTGTGACCACAGAATTAATCGCAAAATGTCATGCTTCTTTGGATTAGAAGTGCAGTTAAACGGTCATAAAATAGGTTGACTCGGCAGTCATCAAATCCAAGCTGATCTCAGATCTAGCTAGTAGCATTGTCATCCTTCACTTAGTTCCTGTCCATGATGAAAAAGTCGACCCACCGGCAAAAGATAACACGTGAGCAATATTTATTAGACCCGAACCCTTCAATTATCGTAAGACATGCAAAAGAATCCGAAGAAGCTTGGCTGAACAGACCAGGTTAAGCGCATGCTCAAAGCTGCTATTTCTGATACCGATAGGAACGATTCTTAATTGGAAAGCCTTTGAGCCTTGGAACAGATTCAAGCTGAAGACTTCGTCTTGAGAGTAAAGAGACCACTCTACACATCCTTACGTAACGTCCAGGCCTATTTTTTCTTTTTTTTTAACTCAGAAAGAGAATTCTTGGCGACGAAGTTGTTCTAATGGAACAGCTTGCTGTCATCTACCCAGGAAAGTTCTTTAACTTTCTGACATCTTCTGGAGTGAAACAGTTCATCTCAAAAGCAAAAAGGAAGGCACAAGAGAAACCGCAGTGACAAGGTCTGTGAACAATTTTCCCGAATACCTATGCATAACATAACTTATCAGGCCAGCAACTCTTAAAGCGTCAGGATTTGTGAAGATTTGATCTATCATCGATTTGTTTGGCCTGGTAGGTATCGATGAGTGCATACAATACACTGGATTGGATATTGTAGGCTATATTAAGCAGGGATGACCTATGCAGGGGATGTGGTGACAAAGAAGTAGATGAGGACACTCCACACTTTCTTTGGCACTTTGGCTCGATAGAACATAGGCTTAGGGTTCCTAGTAAGGGGGGCTGCAACCCTTAAGGGTACCACACTGGGTCTACATTGACCTAAGTGTGATGGAGAAAGGACTTCCTTTCCCTGTCAACCCTATTACCTAACCTAACCTTACCTAAGCAGGGATATACCCAAACCTAAAATCTAGGCAACTGTGACTTAGTCTTTTAGCTTCTCCAAGGCCAAGGTCGTACTTCCGTTGGGCATATAGCAGTGCTTTCCAAGTAGAATTCCCCAAGGGCCGTCTCTCCGGTTCTGCATAGGCTAAGGGGATTCGGATAGGAAATGGGCTGTGCTCTCATCTACGTCTGTATCGCCGTTTGTATATAAACGTATTATTCTGAGGTGGGCCGACAGTAGATTGTCGCTATGAAGAGCGTTTAGGTTTGATCTGTAAAGCGCAAGAATGAACTTTGTTTTTTGTTTTGTTATAATTTGTTCAAAATTCTCTGGAGATACGGCATGATGAGAGTGCACTCCATTTTTCGTCAGCTTGTCTTTTTAAAGTCTTGTGCTTTTCATAGCTATTTCATCCGCCATTTCGTTCCCTAGAGTACCATTATGTCCTTGGGCACACATTTTATTTTGGTCGATTACACTCTTAACAAACTTTGATCGACTAATAAGCACTTACCGAGCAAAAAAATTAGTGTGCTGCTGATGAATCAGCCAGGATTCTCAGTGCAGAAACGGTAGGAAACTCGATCATGTTGACTCGATGTTTTGTCGAAAGCAAATAAAAGATGACGGCATCTTGACTATTGCAACAATATTAGAATATTCTGGCTTGGTCTCGATCCTTAGAGATCGAAGCGTTTCTTTCTGGTTATTAGGTTCCGATTAATATCTCTAACTATATTCATTTTGAAAAAAATTGCCCTCACTCTAATAAACTAACTAAACTATTTATATTCACATATATATATGTATATATATATTTATTTTTATTTTTATAAATGACTATAAAATTGTCAATTTTTTCTTTCTTCCATAGGAAACAGTTACAAAAATTGAAAATAAAAAAGAAGAAGAGAAGGAAATAAACATCAACAAAACCCTCGCTGTTGTCGTAGTTGTCATCATTATTGTTCGTAGCCTTCATTTTCATCACATCATACACAACAGCACAAAATAAAAAAAAATATAAAAAAAAATAATAATAAATATTTTTATTAGCAGTTGTGTAACAAAAATAATAAGCACCAAAACAACGTAGAGAAAGGCAATATTATTTTTACCATTGCCTCGCCCTTCTTATTAACCATCAGCCTAAATCAAGCAGCAATATTTTAAAACAATCATATTAAAAATATAAAAAAAAAAATCAATTTAATCATAACAAAAATGTGAACCACTTTACCATACCATGTAGAATAAGCAAATCTTACTAAATAGTATATAATATAACACCAACAATACACAACTCACGGGTATAAAATTAAAATATACATATATTTTTGTTTTTTTTTTTAATTAAGTGTTATTAAAAAATAAAAATTACGCGCGCGAATAAAAAACAAAAGAAAAAGAAAAAGAGGAAAAACAAAATATGTTAATTAATTTATATAAATCAATTAACAAAAAGAAAAATGTGTAAAATTAATCATAAATTTCTTAGTCGTAGTGATGTAACAGATTTAAGTTGTTTTCTTAAATTTAAAAATAGTAATAAAATTTCAAATATAAATACAAATAATAATAAGAGAATTCCAAAGTATTATTGTTGATAATTATGAAAAGTCTAAGTGATATAAATGATAAAAAATTAAACGTTATCGTTAGTGTGTGTCTATTGAAATCAGAAAACGATCACGGTATTTACAAACTACTAGCAGCTAAATTACAAATAATAACAATTATAAAAACTACAACTTCAACAATAACAAGAACAAACACTATATCATCATTATCATCAACAACAAAAACAACAGCAACAAAAATATCATTATCATCTGCATTATCATCATCATTATCATCGTCAATAACAAGAACAACGATTAATAAAACATCAACTACTGATCGCTCGGTAAAATCTTTTCAAAAAGCTACTTCTTTAATTATGCTGCATCGTTTGCCCTGTTTTTGTCAGCATAAACAACAGCAGCAGCAGCAACATAAACAAAAACAACAACAACAACAACAACAAGATCATAATATCGGACAAAAGCAAATAGAAATAGTTGCAACTATTACTAGACAACAACAAAAACAACTTCTAAATAATAATATAAAATATAAACAAATAACGAATAATAATAATAATAACACCAAATCTAAGGCAATTCTATTTAATAATAATATTGAATACGAAAACATTCTCAATAATTTAAATAAAAATAATAAGTTAGGTAACAGGAACAGTGAGAGCAATAATAATATAAGTCGAAGGACTTTTATAATAAATAATAATAAAACAGCAACAAGAAAAACACCAACAATCAACAGATTAAGTAGCAACTATTGTATAAAAAGCAAAAAAAATAACAACCATAGAACAAGTATTAATTACAGCAACAACAAAGGAAATAATAGGATAAATCAAACAATATATAGCTGTCATCGGAATTATCGCTGTTATAATATTATTAGGAGCTTTTGTTATATAAATATTGACACCAAGAGCAGCTATAGAAATATAAATAAGAGAAATACAAATTTATTGCTTAAAAAAGTAATAATAATAACAACAACACCAACAACAAAAACATCAAGAGCAAAAAAAACAAGAAAACCTTTAACAAATACAACTACTATTACTACTTCATTCTCCTCGTCCTTGTTATTGTCATTAACGTCACTATCGTCATCGTTGTTGACGTCGTCGTTGTCGCTATTACCGCCGTTGTCATTGTTTTTTTCGTCGTCGTCGTCGCTGTCGTTGCCGTTAACGTTAACGTCTATTTGTAAGCATACGCGGTACTTTTTATTATCATTCACATCAACCTTATTTTTGTTATCGAAGTCATCGTCGTCGTCATTATTATCCGCGTTAGTTGGATTTGTTGCAAACGTATGAGTGTGATGTTAAATCATTAAAAAAAAAAAAAAAACACACAAAAGTTGAAAACTAAAAACAACATAAAAACCAAAAAAAAAAAAAAAAAACAACAACAACAACAACAAATTGTGTATGTTTTATATAGAAATTTAAAAGTTAAACAAAACAAACAAAAAAAAAAAAACTCCGAAAAAAAAAACACCAGGGGAGATAAAAAACACTTAATCGAATACAAGTTTTCTCTTTTTTTTTGTTTGTTCTTTTTTGAGTAAAAACATAATAAAATAACGGAGAATACAAAATTGTATATATATATATATTTATATATATACAATATATATAAGGATTAAGTATACACTTCATCACGTCACAGAAAAAAAATTATGTATGGAAAGTCAAAGAATTCAACAGTGCCCTCGGATGCACAAGCTAGGGAAAAGTAAGTTTTGAACATATTTTTTGCATTATTTTTACTATAAATATAATTTAAATTTTAATAATAAGTCAGAAATTGTAAGCACTTCTCTTTGTATTAAAAATCTCTTGTCAAATAGTTTATAAAAGGGTCTTTCATCAAGCGCTTCCTATCTTTAAATCTAAATAAAACAAGGGGTGTGTGAGATAGTATCGACATTTTTTATTCGTTTGAAAGGCTTATCGATGCCATTATGTCTGGAATATAACATCGTTCAAATGTCCGCCGCGGCTTCTTTGGGTGGCGCGCATCCGAAATGTCCAATTTTTCGAAATCAGGCTGAATTTGACCGACGGCATGGGTTATGTTGGCATAGACCTGCGACTTCAGAAAACCCCACAAGAAACAGTCTATCGGGGTCAAATCGCACGATATCGGTGGTCACCTCCGCGTGAGATGACCGTGCCCTCGAATCGCTCGTGCAGAATTTCCAATGTGGCACGTAGCGCCGTCCTGTTGAAACCACATGTCGTTGGTGTCCATATCATCCAATTCAGGCCAAAAGAAGTTGGACGAACCCTTCTGCGGCATCCCTACTTCCGCGTTCAGAATGAGTCTGGACAGCTGGGAAAAACGGAACATTCAGGGACTTAGAGAGGCTAAGAGGGCCATCCTACCCCTAAACAAAACCACAAAAAATATTCTCAATCACAAAAGGGATGATATCAGAAGACTGGCAGGGTTCCTCACCGGTCATTTCAGCCTCAGATATCACTTAAATAAACTAAACATAGTTCAGGAATCTGAATGCGAAGACGAATCAGCGGAACACGTACTATGCGTGTGCGTGGCTGTCTGCAGAGTTAGGAAACGCTTTCTTCACAAAGAATTCCTTACACCGGAGGACATACGTAATGCTCCGACTGGAGATATCCTCAATTTCATTAGGAAGATAGAGGATCTTCTTGTTTAACTGGCTCCAGGCACAATAGATCTTTTAGGTCGCAGTGCCATTTGCGTCAGTCGCAGAGCCTAGTATAGTTTAGGTTTAGTTTAAGCTAACTAGGGTAGTACAGCGAAGATATTTTCCTGTCTTTCTCCAGAGTATTGGCATTGGTCCTTGGACAAATGCTCTTTTCATTTCCTTCTTTCTTTTTTGTCCGTCTGTTGTCTATTTAGGGCATTAGGGAACTTATTCTTCTATAGCTAGCGTAAAAGGCATGAGATTTTATGTGCTGAGCAGGTGGTACAAGGTGGGGTCGACAAGAATTACCCTCGTCCGACGAGCTGAGCCGAGCAACGACAAGCGTGCCGCCGTCGTTCTCTGTTCTCTACCTACGATAAGAGCAGAACAAAAGACCTAATTAACAGAATTCGTTCAGACATCGTCAGAGTCACGGCGATAGTCACGGGGCATTGGCCAATCGGAGTCCATGCGGCTAAACTAGGTATCCCTTACAACCCCCACTGCCCCAGTTGGGGGAATGAAAATGAGAAAGAAACTGTCTCCCATTTCCTCTGCAAATGTCCGGCGCTTGCAAGAGCCAGACTGCGTGCACTAAACCAACCATTCTTCGACGACCATAATGACATCTCGGGTAAAGGGATAAGGGATCTAATCTTCTTTCATAACTCCACAGGCTGGATCTAGGCACCGACTGTCCCACACCCATCAACCAGGTCACACGAGTCGTGGTAACAAAAAGGCACACCTAGTGCTACTTGAGTTCATGTTGAACCGCCACCTCTACCTACCTACCCAAATTTCTTATAAAGAATTTTTCTCTCGAAGCGACCAATGGTATCGTCAAAGTCCATGCTTCAGCGCCATAGAGTAGGATTGGGATGATTTCCTTAGTTCTTTGGGATAGGAGCTTACACTTAATTGCCTTCTCAGTCCAAAGAAACAGCGATTGGCAAGTGTAAGTTCTTCGTTTGATTTGTGATGAGATGTCATTTTCACAAGCGATAGCTGCGCCTAGACAGATAAAGCCCCTTATTACCTCGAAGTTATAACTGTCTACTGAGACATTCGGTCCGATTCGTCGGACCTTCTGGTTGACAGCAAGCACTTAGTTTTGTCCTCTTTCACTGCCAAACCCATATTGGCTATCTCTGCCTCTTGTTGCATAGACTTTTGAAAAGATTGTGCCTATGGTGTTGGCTTGAGAGTTTTGCACAATTGACAGCGCGTCAGCATACTTTTTTGACATCAAAAGTTCCGGTGAGGTCTTTACCAACGTTGAACATTCTCCATCATCATCCTGCACAGACGGACGAGTTTGGTAGGGATGCCAAAACTGAACATGGCTCTATACACCTGGCCTCTATAAACACTAACACTATATTCGGGAGAACCTGGAGACTTAGTCCTAAAAACATCCTATCCATGATTATCGTAAGGTTGGCAAAACCACCAACCTCAGGACCATCACGAAAATGCAGAGAATGTCATGTATGGCAGCTTCAAGCGCCATGAGAACCACGCCAATAGCAGGACTGAAGGTTATTCTAAATCTGCTTCCATTAGACATATACAGGAATCTGCGGCCAGAAGTGCCCTGAGAATCAGCCAAACTGCTAGCTGCAAGTTAAGCACAACGGGACATACCCAGATCCTAAATAAAGACCTGTGCAATGTAGCACCCACTGGCTATACGGTGCCCTGCCTGGACTTCAAAAGACCATATATTGAGAATGAACCTCAAGCAGAGAATGCCTATTTAAATTAGTTAGCCTCCCAGCAGCGTTTTCCAGGTTAATACACTGGTCCAGAAGGACCGGAGAATACTTTCCATCCTTGTCGGAGTGATTACAGGGCATGATACTCTATGCTATCATGTGAAAAAGTTAGGAACAGAGCTGTGAAGAAGAGGAAGTTAATGCGAACACAATCCACTTACTTTGCAAATTTCCAGACCTCTGCCATCTCAGACATAAATCCTTTGGAAGACACTTCTTCCAGGACACTGAAGAGATTTCCCTAGACCCTGTGTTTCAGTTGTTCTATGCTTTTCTACATCACCTATAGGATCACATCCACCGCAGAATTACATCCACCATCCGGGAACTCCGCCGGTGGAGAATCCACCCCCAGATTAACAAGAATGTATTCAAAATGGAAACAATGTCTAGTTCCGGTATATTTCGATACTAACTTTGTGCGGACTAGGGGGCACGTGTGTCTTAAAATCTGAGCTCCTCCGAGTTTGCTTAGAATAATTGTGTCATGACTTGAGATGACTTGGTAAAGAGACGAATGTATGTTTGATGAATGGAATCTCGGCCCGATCCACAAGAAAGGAAACCCTCCCTTAACTGCTGTGCCAATTATAGGGAAATCAGTCTCTTGGACATCACGTATAAGATTCGCTTATATCATATTGCGTGACTCCAATAAGAAAGTCCACAATCAATTAAGCGGATCCTAGAGGAAACCTAAAATGTCCAAATCGATACACACAATCTCTTTATGGCCTTTAACAGCGTTTATAGAGACAAGCTGTGTAGAGCGATGTCCAGTTTTGGCATCCCTACCAAGCTCTTGTCCATCTGTGTAGGATGACAATGGAGAATGTTCGCTGTTCCATCAAGATCGGTAAAGACTTCACCGGAACTTTTGATGTCAAAAAAGTATTTAGACATGACGACACGCTGTCAATTGTGCAAAGCTCTCAAGCCAACACCAGAGGCACAATCTTTTCAAAAGTCTATGCAACTATTCGCGTACGCTGACAATATTGATACAATCCACGGAACTCAGCGAACCGTCACTGATACATTCGCGAGAATTAGGGTTGAAGCGGCCAAAATGGGTTCAATGTGGGCAAAACAAAGTATATAATGGTGTGAGGTATAAAATTGATTCTGGCTGATGGCCGCCTCGGCTTCGCTGGCATTGCTTCAAGTGGTCGGTCCAATTTTTGATGACTCGGTCCAATATGTACGGCGTTATTCCGGCAATAGAGTCTCGAATGTTGGCCTCGGGCTTGTGGTTGGCTTGTTAGCGTAGACTAAGGACTGGACGTAGCCCCAGAGAAAATAATCGAGTAGTGTCAAGTTGCTCGCCGTGAGATGACCCAGCCGCCAAATTTCTCCTCCACAACTTCGAGCGTTGCGTCGCGCTTGTATGGCATATAGCGCCGTCTTGTTGGAACCACACAGCTCGGATATACCGATGTTGTCGAGCTCTGGCTACAGAAAGTCGGTTAACATCGCCTCTATACCTGAGACCATTGACGGTAACGGTGTCTTCTTCCTCATTTCGAAAGAAATAAGGTCCATAAACCGCACCAAACAGTCAATCTTTGTCGAACACTTGTGGATTGTGTTCGTTCCAAACTATTTCATGGTGCGATCGACGATTTGCCTGCACACTGAAGCCATGATGACAACCGACCTCGCGTATTTATAACTGAGCCGGACGTTCGACAAGCGTGAAACAATGCATGATGAAATGGCAAATATTTCGACAGCTGAATGTCATTGGTAACTTTGACAGCTGCTGAAACATAACAATTGGAAAAAAAGTATCATTGCTCCCTGGTCACCCTTTATTTGTTGTCAACCAGAAAAGACACTCACAGCAGACAGCTCTAACTTCGAGGTAGTGAGGGGCATTTTCTTGCCGATCGCTGTTTCTTCAGTTCCCGAAGAACTAAGTAGACACTATACCTTAATCATGGACTCTGTCAGAGGCGGATGAAGAAAACCTCTTTCGTCACTTCGGGTGAAAAATTCTTCATAAGATATTCGATGCGCGCTTTGGAGGAGAAGACAAGGACACAAGGACAAGGAATTGTCTGGAGTTCCTTCGTCTCAATTAAATATGTAGGGCTGGCTGATGCGTTAGCAATTTCAATTTCAGTGTCGTAATCGTTACGTTGTTGTTAATTATTTTTGTTCGGTACTCATTATGTATGCGTGTACAATGTGTACATGTTTCCGGACGGTTTTTTGAAATATTTTCCCAAGTGATCTGGATTGTTTTTTTTTTTTTTTTTTTCTCCGGATATATACGTTCATAGCACATTGTATATATCTTTTTTGTAGTAACGTGCATATGTGTAGAGTTAAGGAGAAATTATACTTTCAGAGGCGCGAACAGTCAGGTATCTACAACTTGTGGTTTGGAACAGGTTTTTTCTTTAATTTTTTTTTTTGTGTTGTTTTTAAGGTCGTTTTAGTGTTTTTTTGGTTTTTTTCTTTTCGTTCGTTATGTTCGTCAAAATCGGTTGTTGATATTCGGCTGTCGCTGACCAGATTATATGTATATGTTTTTCTTTTTGCTAAAATTATCGAATTTATGTAGCGCGGAGTATTATTTATTAAAAACAACTTTAAGAGAATTTGTCTGTCAGATTTGCAAATGCTACAGAGGTGCTCTCAATGCACATTGTCTTAGAATTGCTTCAGTATTCTTGTAAATGAGATCAGTATCTGCTGGGGGTAGGGAATAACTTCTTTAAATTGAATTAAACATTAGGTTAGGTTAGGTAGGAGGGTCAATGTAGACCCATTGTGATGCCCTAGGGGTTGCAGCGCCCTTACAAGGAATCATACGTCTAAGTTCTATCAAGCCAGCCCGCAGCGTTGATAAATCTGTGTATATCAAGCACCGACTTGCTGGACAGTTCTTCTAGATCCTGGAACAGGTGTCTTCCTAGGATTTTAAATCTAGTATCTAGGCAGAGTGCCGGGCAATGGCAGACGAAGTGTGGAGTATCCTCATCTACTTCCTTGTCATCGCATCCCCTGCATAGGTCGCCTGCGTTCAATCCTAGTCTTCTTGCATGGTAGTTTAGCATGTAGTGCCTGGTGATTAAAGAAGATAGGGACTTTTTATTCATTTGCAGGATTCTATCAGTTTTCTGTTGATCGTAGAATGGCCATAGTTTCCTGGTTATGACACAGGAGCTGAGCGCATTCCATCTATCGTTGGCAGTTCTTTTAATTTTTGCTCTCAATTTCTTGTTTTAGGATACAAGGTGGGATTTTGGCGGTGTTATCTGCCTGAATGGGGTCTAATGAGAATCCTTTCCTTGCCAGCTCATCAGCTGTCTCATACCCAGGCACCCCTTACTTTGTGCTGCCTACCAAGAACCCGTAGCTCTTCGCGACAGCGACTAACAAGCTTCGATTTTATCTCTATGGCAGAAATCGCTCTTATTGCCGCCTGGCTGTCGATGAAAGAGGTAATATCATCCCGTGGTAGTGCCTTCGTTGCAACCTGTTGGTCAGCCGTTGTCACTCCCAGGACCTCCGCTTGGAAGACACTACTGTGGTCTGGGAGTCTGATCGATCCAGACAGTCCGAGTGTCTCGGAAAAGAATCCAGCGCCGACGCTTATGTCCATTTTTGATCCATCCGTATAGACGGAGGTTGTTGTGTCGTTGAATTAAACATTACAGTACAATTAACCCTAGGCTTGGAAATTTTCGCCTTAGGTACCGTGAATATAAATTAACGTAAATGGAAGACAGATGACACGATCATTGATATCGGGAAGAATATCGTCTACTGTCCCGTCTAATCTGTCTTATCTCCTTCACTGCAGTGTTTGCAAGTTGGTGCCGACACGACACCAGAGAGCCGAATGGCGACGAAATTCACGTTGAGCCAAAGCCACCGACTGAGTATTATTTGTCATTAATCCTGCGTTCTGGAAGAGTGAACCTATCCATGTTAGTTTAGACCGAAACTAGTTGCGTTTGGCTGTTTAAGTAACATCTGTTGCATGATTAGTCGTCAAGGTCATACAAAAGAAGTTATTACTATCCTATCCTTAAATTAGAGCACGAGCACTAGGGAAATCAGAGGAGCGACGAAGGGGATACCATAGCATATTGCTTTTAAATGCTTGTAGGTTATAGGTTGATGAGGAATCACAAATGTGCATGACAGCTTTTGGTGCAATAGACCGGATGTGAGCGTTGTTTTCGAGCTTTTGGGCGACTGAACGAACGGCTTATACATTGAAGCCAGATCAGAAGAGTTCGTTTGAGTAAACCTAGAAATTTTGCAGAATTTTTGTCAAGACTTCGAATATGTGGTCATTCCAACGAAACTCATCGTTAACAGACATACCGAGAATTGGAAGTATGTCGACTTTAGCAATACAAGCAACATTCATGGATTATGATTCAAGATTTGAGTTGCATTGGGGGGTTTCGACGCACTAAATTTCACTCTATTTGTAGAACCCAATATTATTATCCTTTGACGAGGTTTTAATTTAATCGTACGTTGCCTTTCCTGTGAGTTAAGGTACGAATACAAAAAAAAAAAAAAAACAAAGGGTACGGTCATCAGAATGTGGATTAGAAGCTTCAGACAAGAGATCTTTTATGAAAATGAGGAAAAAGAGTGTTAGGCAAAACGCGGAGCCTTGGGGAATATTGCAGACTTGAAACCTCCCAAAACAACTTGTATATGTTTTCCGATAATAGCGACAAGTCTGCGGTCCTAGGGAGTCGGCAGTAATAACTTAAGGTTGTTTCCATTCGTGGGAAACATACATATAACAAGCACAACCATTCAGGGCTGTTTTTTTTTGGCGTTGTTGTAACCTTTCAAAATAGTACTAGATAGCAGCAAGAAAGGCTGAGCACATTCAGATTATCCCCGTTTACCAATGGTTATCTCTATCAAACTTCCTATCACTAGCTTTGGCTGAACAATGTATTTGGTATTGTACATATTTAAGTATTTGTTATGCAGTTTTAGGGACTCTTTATATCGCTCGATAATTTATTTAAATAATTTACCCTATCTTGTGTATCATTCCAGACTTGCCCTCTACGTTTATGAATACCTGCTGCACGTTGGCGCACAGAAGGCGGCACAGACATTTCTATCTGAAGTAAGCCAAATGCTAAATTCGTTCGATCAATTTCATTCAATAAAGTTTATCTGTTTAACTTTCCCACCCACAGATCAGATGGGAGAAGAATATAACATTAGGAGAACCGCCCGGGTTTCTGCACACGTGGTGGTGGTAAGTTGCATATTTTTTTTGTCTTCTATCCGTCTCTTTCTTTAAATTTTTTTTTTTAAATTAACAAAACAGAAAAAAAAAAAATTTAAAACTAAATTTGCTCAAATATTTCGTGTCTTTTTCAGCGTTTTTTGGGATCTGTATTGCGCAGCGCCAGAAAGACGAGACCAGTGTGACCATTCATCAGAAGCTAAAGCGTTTCACGATTATGTAAGTGTACTCTCTGCTATTCCTTTAATAAGCTTTAATATTAAAAGAAAAATTATTTCTTCTCTTAATAAAGAAGTTTTCTGTTTTTTTTTTTTTTTTTTTTTTGTAGCAATTTTAAAGCTCTGAAATAAGATTTTGAAGAGCGAGGGTGAAAAAAAATAATATACATTGGGGTGTGTGTTTGTTATATATGAATACATAGCTAGATAGATGGAGATAGGGGTGCTTATCGACATGTATGTAGGTATATACAAAACAAATGGAATCTGTGGTTCAAGGTATCCCTGTAGCAACGACGACGACAAATCGTACTTATTCGCAACCGTCTTATTTGTGGTCTGGTGCACACTTAAAAACAAAACTATTGATGGAGTCACATTGCAGAGAACCTGTTTTACTCTAGGTTTCCTTTTTCTACAAATTAACCCGCTAGCAATCAACCAACCAACGAAAGTTACCCTGTTTACCATTAAAGGACGAAAAAAAAAAAAAACAAGAACCATACGTATTGTTTTCAAATGCGCGGGGGTTTCGTAACGAGTATCCGGATGCTGATTTCTTTTAGTCTGCGTTCTGTGCTATGTGAGGTGAAGTGCCCACTCATAAGCCCGTTGGTAGTTTTGGTTGATTGGTGGTAGGTTGGGATTCGATGGTCCATTTAAGGGTGTTTTTTTTTTTTTTTCTTTTACTTTTGTTAAGTGTAGTGTGGTAAGTTATTTGCTCTTGTTTGTGGCGTACTATCGTGTTGACAGACGTCGTTTGGCATGTATTATCCATCGTACTACAATGACGACATGGTTTTTTTTTTTTTTTTGCTGTTTACATGTACAAATATAAATGTGTACACTTTCCTCTTTGTCTCTTTTGGACTGTTTTTCGGTGTATCGCAGCATATTCGTTGGGAATTTCTTTTTTAACGTTTACTTAGCCAAAGCAATTGGGAATTTTGGTATTGTTCTGGCGCAACAGTCAGCTTTCATTTTCTGTGATAAGGTAGATGGTCTTATTTTACAACTGGCAAACATTGAAAATTATGTTAAGTTAATGAATTCATCAACTCGTCAGGTTCTGATCTATGACAGTTTTATTTGGTTAATACGAACCTTGTGGTTATGCTATACTGTAACTCGAGTTCGAAGTCTCTTTCGAATTCGATTTTCACAATATGTCAAATTGTGCTCATGGTTTATTGCTGCTACTCGTGCACTGTATTGGTGTTTTCAAGTCGAGTGCAATTTTAAATTTGAACACCCTTTAGGTAGGTTGAAAGAATGATTGCATTTCGTATGACACAGCCTTCACTCGGATCTCTACGGATCCATTTTGTTCAGCTGATGTGAAATATCGCATCTGAAAGAGAAGACAAAGAAGGTTGGTGATCGGTCGGCCTCCCTGAACACCCTTTAATTGTCGTTGTTGTTCTTTAACCCGATGTTTTTTTTTTTTTTTTTTTTTTTTAAGAACTACTAGATGTTTTTTTTATTTTTTCTGTCGACCTGATGGAACACCTCAGAGGAGGACTTAGACACAAAAAAATATTACCAGCAATTACAACTCTTTTGTTTGCTGCAATGCTTCGCTGCTCTGATCCTTTTATGTCCAACATTTTTGTTATTTTACGAAATATGGTTTTATGTCCCTTTCGGGCATTGTACAAAAACGGTTGAACCATACTAGGATGGTATGATTTTGATAGCGGTACGCAATATATACAATTCGGTCAGTCAGTATGGACATGCCGATAAACTTAGCAATTATCTGGGCGCTAAAGTCAACCCGGAATACATTGCCCCGTACTTGGACTTCGTCAAATCCTTCTTATGGGTCTTTCGAAGCAGGAACAGCAGTGGAGCAATAATGAACTGGCCAATGAGTCCCCAAATCAATCTACACAGAGCGTGTTTTTTTTCTCCGCTCCTAGATCACAGCAGCGTTTTCTAGTCGGAGGTTCTGGCAGTGACAAGAGCAGCCCAATACGTATCAATGCTAACAATATCATCGGCGGGTATAACGATTTATATTGCCAACCAGGTGGCTATGCAGATAACGTCGAAGTTTGAAAAGTGTTGTCCCCAAGAGTTAAGGGTTCTTGCCACGCAGCATAATGTGAAACTCTGCTGGGTCCCTGGTCACAGCGGGGTACCAGTTAATGAAACAGCTGATGAATTAGCTAGAAAGAGTTCAGCGCTAGACCGAGAGCAAGCAAGTATGGTTAAACCTCCAATTTTGCAATTTGCAAGAAAGTTGTGGCAAGAGTATGGCAAAGTAAGAACCAACAAGCTTCTAGAAAAAAAAAAGGGATGCCGGAGGGGCCATAACAAAAAAAAATAAAAAAAAATTAAATAACATCTGAACGACGACGACATATGCGAGGAGGTTCATGAGGACATTGAACTGTCATTGCTAAACCTCGATCGACGAATTATCCTCATGGTTCAGAATTAGGTTCGCTCTAATTTGTATGACCACGTGGTAGGGAAACACATCATGGGTCTACATAAATCTAAGTGTGATTAGGATTAATTTATCTTGATACACAATAAGGTGCTGATTTCCTATAGATGCATACATGTTATGGACGTTACTCTGATGGTCAGTTTGAGGAGTATGTTTCAGTGTTTTCCACAGGAAACAATTCCGATTTCTGATTCTGATAAAACAAGTTCTCTTTTACAATTTAATTAGTTTTTGTTATCCACAAACATTTTTACAAGTTTTTAATTTTTCATTTCAGGGATTCGTGAGTTCTGGTTATGGTGTGAATGGAATTGGCGGACACGTAAGTAGTTTTTTTTTTTTTTAAAAACTTATTCCCTATTTCTAGTTTGTTTAAAGTACTAATAATTTTTTTCATTTATTGTTTTTGTTAACATTTTGTTTATTTTAAATTAATATAATTAAAAAAATATGTTTTAACATTACTCTTATAATTTAATTAACGAATAAATATAAATTATATGCATATATATATATATATACACTCGTATAAATTAAGAATGCCGGACCAGCACCAAGCCCCCTAGGACAGTTACCACCAAATGAAGGGATGCCAGGTGGTCCCATGACACCTAATTTTTTTCCTGTAAGTTTCTTTTAATTATTTTAATAAGCAATAAACAAAATTTAATTTGTATACATTTTTTTAAATAAATCAATCATCAGCATAATTTATTTTTTATTTTTATTTTTTTTTCAATATATGTATGTATTTTGTAAATAATTTCGTTAAATATTTAATTAGAATTTGACCTTGTATAGTTTTGTTTGTTTTTTATTTAAAATTTTTTGTTTTATGTCTAATAGATATGTAGTTGCATATATATGTGCTAATACATATGAATTTGTGGACATTCAGAATATTTTCATGGTAAATTTTTTGAATTTTCTCGTAAAAAATAAAATAAAATACAGATTTTTGCAATATTTTGTTGATTTGGATATTTATGACTTTAGTTGTAGTACAAGCCTTTGACTCTCACGGTTAGGTAACGGGGAAATTGGAATCTCAGACAAATATATACATATCTAGATGCAATTGAAATTCCTAGGTATTTTGACTTTGTACATCAAGATTTTACGCAGTTCCTATAATTTAATCTATGTCCAACTTGGTTAGGTGCTATCGACTCTTGAATTATCTAATCTTATTTTTTTCCTTTTTAAGTAGAGTATTGTTGAGCTTTTATAATTTGATGTAGCAGAAGTCTCTTCAGCTATGCAGAAGTCATTTGGATCTGACTTTTGCTGGTCAGATCATACTAAGCACTAGTAATCAGCATCTTCACCGGCCACAATCTACTTATTTTTTATTTTATTTTTATAATTCACTAACCCTAAAGTGGTTATGAAAACCGTTATGAAGCGCTAGTGTTTGTGTAGTGATTTTGAAACTCAGGTGGTATAAGGTTTCAGTCTTTTTGCTCCGAGGGTGTTGTCCAGAATGACTGGGGAGAATTATTGGTACTGTCGCCATTGCTTATAATTCACAGTATTTCTTTCGAACATCCCGATGTCATATCACTACTCAGTACGATTAACACTTTAAAGCCATATGATCATCCTACTGCCAGTGTGATGCCTATACAGTAGAGTTGATGACGTTAGCTTTTTTCCGCAACTTTTTTTGTTTTGTTTGTTTTTAACATGAACCTGGAATCTTCAGCGTGACAAGATGCGACCGATCTTTGCAGAGGCTATGCCAACATAGACGCGGAGGAGGACACGACGCACTACCTCTGCGACTGCCTAATGCTTAGTAGAACCGATGTCAAGCATGCCACCGAGGGTCATTCATAATAGATTAAGGTTGGTTCAGGGAAGCGACTAATATTATTTCCAAAAAGGTATACGCATGTAGGCTCCCACAACGGCGAACACAATGAATCCAACAAGATCCGAGGAGGTGACACCTAATATCAAGCCGCTCATTATCTAACCTAAATTTCTTTGTTGTTTTCATCCTCATAACTGATGTTGTCAGTGTGGGTTGGAAGGGATCCCTAACTTTAGACCTTAATCGGCCATGCGGATAATACTTAGGTGTTCGTTGGCCCTGAATTTATTATAGATAGACCATTTAACTGGAACTTTTTGCGAGTGAACAGGGCTAAGCTGCTTAAAAAAAAAAAAATAAAAAATCTTAATATATATTATTGTATTCAGAATACATGTGTAAATAATTTATTTTAACCAAATCAACAAAATATTTTGAACTTTTTGTTTCTTTAGTAGCTTCTTAAATTTTTAAAGTAATTAAAATAATGTATATGTATCTTTTGTCTCGTTTCTAAGAATTTATTCAGTAGTTTCATTATTTTTACATGTTTATGGTTGATTGTAGCTTTGGTACCAATACTAATATTATCTACGAAATATAAAAATTAAAAAAAAAATATCCTTACAATTTCATTAATATAATATAATAAAATATAAAAATAAGAACAATAAATCCAACAAATCATTTCAACAATAAGCTGCTAGTTAAACTGCTTGTATAACATATTAAACAAACTTCACTTCACCTTACGGCATACATTTCTTTATTTTTATTATTATTATTATTTTTGTTTTTTTTTGTTCCAAAAAAGCATTTAAAATTTCCCACAAATTTAATAGAAACAAGAAAAAAAAAACATTACTCTAAATTTTCGTAAGTAAGGGTAACAAAATAACTTAAATATTGAAGTTGAAAACTATTATTTTATTGAAAGGTTATGATGGTTTAACATATTATTTATAAACAAAATTTATTTCGTAAAATTTAGAGGAATACTTGCAGAATTAGAATTAAGATCGAAAGGAAAGCTACATTTTGTCTTGTCCATTTAAGATTATTTATACAAATAATACTATAAGATTTCTACGTGGAACTATAAGAAAATATTGAATTTTGCACTTAGCAAATCAACATTATGCTAAGGGTTCGACAAATTGCATGTTTCTACATAACTAGGGCCATGAGATCAATCCCCTTTGTTGCATCTTGAAGTTTACGCCTGTGGATTTTCTAGCCTGTTAAAATGCATCTTTATCCAATTCATTCCACGACCTAACAAACAAATTAGATTAAACGCTCCCGCGCAACCCTTTAAAAGTGTTTTCAAAGTCACCATTTCCATACGGAAAAACTGGCATAACTTCAACAAATACTAATGGTGGTGTGAATTGCGGTATCGATTGAAACTAAATAAAAATTAACCGGACGATCTGCTTCTCCAACTACTGCAGGGTTTTCCAAGCGAAAATAAGAAGATATACATATGTATCTTCCTTCACTGCGATAGCCATGCAGTTTTGAAATCTTTATCAAATGCCACTAACAATTCCATAATAGTCCTCGATTGCGCCTATCATCTCTTTGTTCGGGTGCCTTGACAAATTTGTCAAATTTGGGAACAACCTAGAAATCCTCTCTCTCATACAAGGAGCATGAGTATATTCATCATTAAACAGGTCAAAATCTGGTGGAAAAGCGGTCTTATGTGTCATTTCATTTATCTGTCGTGAAATAGATGATCAAAAGTCAAGCGAGGTTATTACTCTTAACAAAAAAAAAAAACAAATTCGCACCATCACTGGTTTCATTACAGGCACGTAAGGAGATTAGGGGCTCTCTTTAATGATTTTTTCAGAAGCTTTAGAGAGTGGGAGGAGGAAACTACAACTTACCTTCTCTGCAACTGTCCAGTGCTTTCACAGCAAAAGAAGATTTATACGACATCGTCTGATTTTTTTTTATGTTATGAGAACACCCTTATGATGTTCCTCACACAGCGCTATTGTTTAGTATTAGATTTCAGATTTCAGTCCGAGGGTGGTGTCCAAAATAACTGGGGACAATTATTGGTATGGGTTGCCATTGATTATAATTCCAATTTTCTGATGGCATTATTACTACTTGTGAAGTCAAGTTGACATTAACTATTTTCACCGTTGATCGACTATCTTGACATTAGCAGTTGAAGCTGAATCCTTCAACGTGACAAACAATACTTGAACTCCTATCTTTCGTCAGTAACTTTTAATCGTTCTACGGGTAAAATTCTACCTCATAAGCATTTCTAAAGGTGTCACAAAGTGGCTTAAGCCTCAGTGGATTCCAAATCTAACCAATTAATATTAAAGAGTTACATATTGAAGTTATAAGAGATGAGTCCTTCTTCTGTGACATTTTTGTGCCAATCTGCCAACTGCCCTGGTAGCGGTCGTTACAGCTTCAGTGGTTAGTGTGTGTTAGGTGTACTGAAAAGACATAATTTTTTTCTTTAACCGCGTCCGAGAGACGTTTAGACAATTTAGAATCTCCTCATCCGCTATTTGTTCATTTATAAAGTGATTGTAATGTTTTTATGCCCCATGGCTTAAAGTGCTTGGTTAAGAAGACTAACTTGTCTCTTCTGGTGTTTCATACCTAATGTAAGTCCTGCAGTCTATTTAGAGAGCTCAACTGCATGTAAATCGATTGCCTTACAACAGCTCCAGAATTCTTTTCTATCTGGATCTGATGCGTACTAGCAAGAAATAGTAAAGTTATATTTAAATTTTAAAAATGTAGCAGAGACCGTATATATAGATGTGTTTGTTTTGATTTAAAAGGGTTGCTATTAAACTTTCTTACAGTTGTGTGGCGTATATAAAAATGCATGGACAATCTTTATTAGTTATTTTGAGTAAAAGTATGTAATTTAAAAAATAAAAAATAAAAATAAAACATGAAGAGAATTTAAGTGAAAGTTTTACATTGGGCATTGGTATTTTGTTAATTATTTTAGGTTTTTTTTTTTTTTTTAATCCTCTATCTCCTTTTTGTGTTTGCTGCTGCTATATGTTATGTTTTCAGAATTCCACAATGCGGCCATCACCACCTACTCATTCATCCAGTCAGCAGTCACCGCACCCTCAGCCCCCACCATCACAAATGATGCCCGGCCAGGTTAGTATAAATCAAAGGGAATGAAAATTATAATTATTTTAATTATTAGTTTAAAAAAAAAAAAATTAGTAAGAATATAAAAACGAAGAGAAAAGAAAAATGAAAAAAATAAAAAATATGTGGGAAATTTTTGTGTAAATAAAGCAGCGTTATTCAGGACTCATTCAAAAAACATCATCAAACCCCATCCATCATTGCAACATAAAACATAATATTTATTTTTTTTATTTTCTCAAAAAATCCTTTAGCAATAATACTTTGGTTTTTTTTTTGTTGCTGTTTTTGTACTTTTGTGTGTTGAGGTGACATTTACCTTTTATAAAAAAAAAAAAAAAACACAATAGGGCATCGTATAAAGTTCATTTACAATTTGTTTGTTGTCATTTCTGTTTCGTGTATGTTACTAGTATTACTTTAATATGAATGTTTAATTCAAGCATAGAATATATATATATATATATATATATTTGTGCTGTCATTTAACTAACAGTTAAAAAACTAAATTAAATAACAAGTCTAATAAAATTTATCTTGATGTTGTACAATATTTGTAAATAATGCAACTATTATTATTTATTTATTTATTATACACACATTATATGTATATTTTTATAGATTAGTTTACAAAATTTCACCTTTTCAACAGATGAGTGTTCTTAAAATCGTTTTAGGGTTTAATTTGCAAACAATACATGGACATATGCTATGAGAGCTGAGAGAGTTTTTGATTTGATGGAATTAACGCACTTACTTAATTACGAAGGTGGCGCTACAGTTTGGGAGGAACGCCGACCTCAATCAACTAGTCTCTCCAGTTAGCCCGGTCCTTAGCTAACCACCTCCAATTACGCACTGCAAGATGCGGTTGAGGTCCCTTTATATTTGTGTGCGCCACCTTAGGCGAGGTCGTCTCTCTCTGTTGCGTTGTGCCTCCGGGTGAGATTCAGAGACTCTGTATTAGTATCCATTCCCTCTTCATGTTCTAGCCATGTCAAACGACAAATGTTATTTGACTTGTTCGATATCCCTGTATAACTCCCATAGTTCGTCATTGTATCTTTTCATCCAAAGCAAACTGAACCGAATATCTGAGGAAGAATTTTTTCAGTCGAAGCGATCATCCGTCTTCGATAAGGCAGGACTGGGATGATGAAGGATTTATCTAGAGTCTCCTTAGTTCTTCGGGAAAGGGCCTTAATACTCAATTGCCTGCTCTGCTATAGCGTGAAAATTTAATCGATTGTTGAATTTTCTGGCTTGAATCCACACTGATAAGGCCCACTCAGATTGTTAACACGAAGTTTCAGGCGTTGATACGCGGTGAGTGTTTTGAGCTCGTTCACGGCAACGTTTAACAAATTTTGACTTTACTACTGTGGATGAAATGGGTTCATCTGACTTTGTTGACTTCTTAGGAAATAGTTTTTTTTTTTTTTTGATAATTCTCGGGTAAGGACTTCCTCTTGGAACACGGCTATTGTGGGTTAAACGCAGGGTCAGTTTCGGGGCTGTTTTCTTTAGAATTTTACCAAAAATCCGTCTAAATCGAACTAATTTTGATCTCTCGTCCAAATTCGACTGTATGTGTACAAATTTACGAAAGCATCAATTCATTTGCAAGAGAATACTCATCAAGAACAAACTGTTATAAGTGTATACATACAAATGTGTCTTTAGTTATATTATTTACTTCATGTTCATATTTATTCTAATAATCTAAAGTTAACGGTAAAATAGAAAGATAGCATTAATATTGAATTGTCCATCTCCCAACAGCCATTCATGGGAGCGCCCAGGTATCCATCAGGTCCCAGACCGGGCGTTCGGATGCCGCAGGGAATTGGAAACGATTTCAATGGAGTGAGTTTCTATTTAATAATACAAATTGTACACTCATACACATACGTGTTTGTTATTTGATTTTGTATCACTTGATTCCTTGTTGTTCGTGTTTTATTTAAATTAATGTATGCACTCTATTTTAAGCCACCTGGACAACCAATGATGCCAAACAGTATGGACCCAACGAGACAAGGTAAATATTAATAAAATATTTTCAAGTAGAAATATTATTTAATCGAAGCTATTAAATATTTTGAGGCGGTCCACCTGGTATGGGTCCCATGAATCCACGTATGAATCCGCCCCGTGGTCCTGGAATGGGTCCAATGGGACCTGGTTCATATGGACCCGGAATGAGAGGTCCACCACCAAATAGTAGTTTAGCTCCGGGAGGGCCAGGTATGCCGCCAATGGGTATGGCTGGGGGCAGACCACAATGGCAACCAAATACATCAACGGTAAGTAAAATTGAATAGCTCAATAGATTTTGATGTTTAATTTTTTTTTTGTTTGTCTTATAGCCAATGAACTATTCGTCATCATCGCCAGGGAATTATGTAAGTTGAGAGCACATATTCTTTACCATAAAAAACGCATTTTTTCTTCTATATAACGAATTTATCTGGTTTAATGTATGCTTTTGGGTTAGAATGAGAGCATATGCTTCTAGAGAATGCCGCAATTGCATGTCAGGACTTATTTTTACGACTGTTACCATATAACCAGTGGTATACCAGTGTGTTATGGTCGGTTGAAACTATTGAACCCTTTGCCGTGTGTGTGTGTAGATCTTTAAACTCAAATAAGACGATCTGTGACCTGAAGTAAGAGTTATAATCGGATCTTATGAAATAAAATCATTCGCATTTGTAATTACAGTGGACCCCCGGTAATTCGGCCCCTGGCTAATCCGGCACCCCTTGTAATCCGACATGCAGGTCAGATAGAATCTTATCACTTTGACTTGTAATTTGTCGGATTACAAGGTACACTTTTTCACAAAATTCCGGACTATAAGGGGTCTATGGCAGTACTGTATAATCCGACAAATTCAATAGTCCAACACCGCCTTGCAAGATGGCCCGGCTTACCGGGGGTTCACTGTACCTAGTTTAATAGAAATGCATAGACTACTGAACAGTAGTGGCATTAGAATATTCCTTGCATATACAGTCGTACTTGGGAATTCCTCAATTTTCATTTATGTGAATAATTGTTAGCCCCTTGAACTAAGTTCTAAAATCGCATCATGTCTTTAGCGAAGCTTTCACGATCATTTCTAGTTCCCCAAAACAATCTGTTTTCTTAATAGCGAACACAACGAATGACCATACGAGTTGTTTTTTCAGACGCAAAATTGTGCTCGTAGCTGCAAGTAACTGAAAAAAAAGAAGAAATATTAAGGGCGGTTACTAACCCGGTTTGGGTGTTTATTTCCCTAACAAGTAATCAGAAAATAGATTGATTAAGGTTGACCAAGAACCTCCGGTCAATCGGAGGCAAGAGTTAAATATAAATTTCTTGGTAACAGGATTTCATAAAACTCTCGAACACCTTTTAGAGGCCACATAAATGATTCTCTCTTCATATACACTTTGATCTGCATATACTGGAACAGTTGCAATAAAATGCTTGTCTTACAGAGAACGAGTGATCTTGCTTGTGGCGTTTCGATTGTTTCTGCTTCGATTTGACGTATAAAAAAAAAAAAAACTATTTGACACAGAAAACACAGCTTAGTCTATTTTTCATAGTCAACCATGTTGTTAACCGGTTCATTCATGGCCCTATATAAACAGTTAAGAAAGTTTGTAGAGAAACATTCAACTTCGTATTTCTTAAGCTGATTCTCCATATTTTTAATGCTTCGTTTCGTTTTAAATAGAAAATTATTTTAAACTTTTCTTTCGTCTTAAACAGGGTCCGCCGGGTTCGAGTGGGCCGCCTGGACCCGGAACGCCTATTATGCCATCCCCGCAAGGTAATATTAACAGTGGAATACCAGATAAACAATAATAATAACATAATTTACTTCACAGACTCATCGAATTCAGGAGGTGAAAATATGTACACTTTAATGAAACCAGTTCCAAGTGGCAATATGGGAAGTGTAAGTATTAATTCTATGACAGGTTTTAATTTAATTTAATACACGTAGCTTAAGCTAGGACATGAAATAATAAACACTGGCAATGGTTTAAATGGCTTCTGTGCTGATTTAATGCCACATCGAACCCTGAACATTCCGCAAGCAAGATTTTTGAATCTAACTTAAGAGTTCCCTTTCACGTTTTTGAGGGTTTCGTTTCTTTACAGAACGATGTCTAATTTTGGTTAGGGTAAGCACAAGAGTTTCCGTATTGACTTTTTTTTTGTGGGTAAGGCTGAAGTGACTGCCAGCTGTTGGCAGCACACTCAGACCAGTGACAAGTCCACTGTGATACCAAATGGATCTGGAGAGATCTGCATATCTACTCGTTGAATCAATTGAAACTTCTGATGAAGCGAAGGACATTTCTGAAATCTGTGTTTATCAGGTCGCCTAAGACGTTTAAGTAGAATTCTCATAAATGGCTTTGTCCTAGTCCACGGTAGAACTTGGGTTTCAACCAACAGACTTGTCAGATTTTTAGCCAGCTGAACCTAATTTTGTACATCAAGTTGATTTGTCTTGTCGTCGCAAATTCATCGTCATTTTCACAGTTCATAGCGAAGTCAAAGTAATTCAATTATCGCTCTACTGGAAGTAGTAAGAAAGCAAAGTTAAAACATTACACGTCTATGTTGGATTGTTTGAGGAAAAATTAACTAAGTTGAAATCAACAGCGCTGGCGCCGTTCTCTGAGTTAATAGCAGAGCATAGGTAGATAAAGCCCTTAACTACCCGAAAGTTATATCTGTCTAGGTTGAGTTTTTTGTTGTTGTTGATATTATGTTCTTTGTTTTGCTCTTGGTAAATCCATGAGTTGATTTTGTCTCAATACTCACGAAATTGCTGCGTATGCGAGCAAGTGACTAAGTTCCCTCAGTTAGTCGGACTTTTACCGTCTAAACCCTCTCCATCTTCAAGCGAACCGACCCCGAACCTGCTTCATGCATTACTTCAGGGCGGTATCACTTTTCCTTGCCTCAATAGGATGGTATTGATGGATTTATGTGCTGTTCTCTTCTCTTTACCTTCAGCATTTTCTTGATGTAGGAGCACACTCTGTTCCAGTTTACCTCAGTCATGCGCCGTAACGATATTGTCCAATGTAATTTCGCATACATTCCTTTTTATTCTTAGTTTTTTTGCAAGCAATCTGGTGCATTCAAAGAATGTGTGTTTGGCGTTGTCCTGAATCGAGTCGCGAAACTGACATGCTGGGCTCAGTGTTTTTCCCATTTTGCGAAGATACTCGTTGAAGCACTCCTGACCGGTAAGAAATCGTGTTAGGTAGAAATTCACTTCCCATCCAATCTGTGGTGTTTCCGATCAGTCTTGCCCTAGTTTCTCTGCTCTCTTTATGTATGTATTTTTTCACCACTGCTAAGAGGTTAATGGGTGTTACTCCTGCGACTACGAGAACGGCTAGTTCTGAGACGGTTCAATAGCAACTTATCACCAGAAGAGCCCCTCTTTACTGTACTGCTGCTATTTGTTTTCGAGCATCCGCCCAGATCTGGTAGAGTACGTAATTGTCAACAGTAGTTTGCGCGTGTTTGTCGTGAGCCCAAATTTGCAATTAGTCTGTTCAACTCTGAGGTGATCTGTGAAAACCTTTCGAACGTGTATTTTTTCTGCTGCCAATACGTGAGGTTTGTTTTTAGCCTCACTGCCATGTAGTTTACAACATCTTTAGTGGTTATTGACTACTGGCCTACTTGTACCTCAAAGATAGATACTCTCTAGTAAGCAGAATAATCGCAGCTAGGCTTAGCCTATGGCCTTGCATCCAGAATTGGACGCATCTCATGACATGATTTAGGCACGGTAATCACTGTCGCTATCCATCGGTGTAACCAACCAAAGTAAGAATGTTGGGGCTTCTTCCATTCTGTAATTTTTTTTTGCGGGGTCCTTCTATTATTTCATAAATTAGCTCTCAATCTCTGAGGTAGTCCTTTACCTTTTTTAAAAATTAACAAAATTATTTATTTATTTTTAATTTGTATTGCAGGAATTCCCAATGGGTGGAGGACCAGATGGTGGTCCTATGGGGCCAATGGGTCCCAATACAATGGGACCTGTACTTAATGGAGATGGACTAGATGGAATGAAAAACTCACCTGCTAATGGAGGACCCGGGACGCCGAGAGAAGATTCTGGGAGTGGTATGGGTGATTACAATTTAAGCGGCTTTGGCGGACCCGGGGAAAATGTGAGTAACAATTCTATTTTATCTTTTCCCGTATAAAAACACAAAGTCAAAAATGATAGTGTGCAAAAAAAAAATAAAAAAAAAAAATAATAATAATAATAAAAAAAATTAATTAGTTGACACGTTCGCTCGTACACTGCCCAACGAAAAGCAAGCAAAACTAAAAAATAAAAAAAAATAAAAAACACAAAAAAAAGAATCAAATCGTGTCTTGTTTCAGAAACCTTAAGTTTGAAACACATCTTTTAGTTCTATAATATCGAATGTGGCTGGAGTCAGTGAACGTGTTGACCCCTCTATAACTGAAATTTGCACTTTACACAATTCAAAAAAAAAAAAAAGAAAATTATTCAAAAAACTATCACAAAATCCGTTCAAATAAAATCTTTAAAAAAAACTTTATTGTTGAAGTAACACCAAACCGAAGGAAGGAGTAAAAATATTTTATTTAATTTTCCATTTTTTTTTCGTCTTTTTTTTTTTTTTTTTTTTTATACAAATTTATGTTTTTCTCTTAACATAAAACCAAAACAAAAAAGAAAAAGTTGAATTAATTTTTTATTTTAATTAAAATATTTATTTGAAAAATCAAATTTTAGAATGTGATGTTGATGTTTTTTTTTTCTTTATCTTCGCAAATATGATAAAAAAACCAACACGTTTTATATTTTTTTTTTTGTTTTTTTTTTTTTATTTAATTATATAACGAACAGAATTTCATTTAGTATTTTCTTTTTCTTTACAAAACATTACAAAAAAAAAAAAGAATTAGTTTAGCAGCAAAAAAGAAAAAAAAAAAAAAACAAATCAGAGCTCATTTTGTTAATTTGTTTTTGCTACATTTTAGTTGTTTTTTTTTTTTTTTTTTGTAAAAAGAAAATTGTTTTAATCAAACATAGTTTTTTTTTTAAACATTTTTTGTTTTGTAACTTATATTTGATAATTAATGGTTGCCTATCGTTATAACTCTTTGTTTAATGTTTCATATTCTTTTTTTTTTTGAAATCTATTCCTAAGAATCATTTTTGTTAATATATATAGATGAAAGAACAGAAGTACTTAATTTTTTTTTTTTTATCGGAACTAGCCAAAATAATCTTAAGATGTACGAGTAAGCTTTTCATTTGTGTTTATCTTTTTTTTTTTCTAATTGTTTTTGTGTGTATTTTTCAAAGGAAGTTTTCTGATTGTTTTTTTTTTTTTTTTTGGAATAATATTGCATGTTGTGTGCTTTTTTCGTTCGCGTGTTTGATTTGCCGGCAATGTTTGTTTTGTATTTATTTGTTAAACAATATAATAATTATGAAAAAAGAAGAAAAAAAAAATGATTAAAGTTGATAATTGTTTGTTGTAAAATAATATATACATATATATGTATGTGTGTATTTTTGAAATGCAAAAAACAAAAAACAAAAAACAAAACAAGTCTTGGGATGGTGTCGTCGAAATATAATACAAGTGTACTTTATTGTTTTTCTTTTAAATTTCATTGTACAACAAAACAGAATATGTCGTATTAGGATCTTTTTTATTTATTTTTTTTGTTTTTTAAATTATAAGGAGAGGATTGTAAGGTATCATATGCAGTAACTAAAAAACAAAAATTATATCCTTAATAAAAATAACTTTTATCATAGAATATTTATAAATAAAATAAAAATATACAACTAGACACCATTTTAAGATTTTTTTTAAGTTAAAAAACCTGTTCTTTCTTTTGAACATTTACTGTTACGTTTCGTTGCCTCAACTTAAATGCAACAACAAACCAGGTTCCTTACAATCAGAGAAAACTGCAATGGTTCTAGGTTATTTGAATAAATGTCGGCGAAGGAAAAAAAAAAACAAACAAACAAAAAACAAAACAAATTTACTATATTATCATCTCTGACTATCTACAAGTTTTCGATGAATTTCTCTTTCTTCCTACTTCGTCCAGCACTTCGATTGCATGAATTATTTTATACTTATTTTTCCATGTTTCTTATTTGCTATAATATATACATATGTACATATCTGGCGATGCACTACACTAATTTGCTAAAGATTTGCTGTTTAACCAAGACTGTTCTGCCTACCGCGGTCAGAGTGTTTGTTTTAAGTCGCGTTCTTGAGACGCCATTTATACAAAGCCCCAGGCAAATGGTTTATGGATTCTAGTAGGTACAGTACAAAGTTATAGTCACAACGATTTCTGTTAGAATGAGCTTTTGAAATATCTTCAAATAAAAACTATCGGGTGGTTTTTTTTTCTTCTTATATTAAAATTGGTTTCTGGCCGGGAGAGGGAGACTTCTCAGGCTAATATGACTTGACTGACTCTCTCGAATTGGGTATTTTCTATGTCTGTTAAGCTAGAGGACACAGGTTTGAGCCTCAAAACAACCAAACGTTTTTTCACGGCACCAACTCTTCGCAGGCATGACAACCCTGCAAGAGAATAATTTATCCTGAAAAAAACTTCTCAATCCGCCGTTCGAAGTCGGAAACAGAACTGTAGGTCCATGCCAGTTGTGCAAAAAATATAACACGCACAGTATTAATGGTGCCAGCTGTCGTGCCAAATATTTGTATTTTTAATTTTTAATGTTTTATCTATTAATACTGGTTTTTCGCAGAGCTCAGACACATCTGTCCGACTCAAAATCACTTTTTACTTTGTTATTGACAGCGAACACCAACCAAAATCAGTTTTAAGTTAGATTCAACGGGTGAATGTCTCCTTTCTCTAAAGTAAAATACTAACATAGTTCATTTTAAGGAAATGGGTCGTTCATGCTCGGCATACGAGTAATATCAGGGTAAACGAGTAAATGCTAATAAAGGTGGTGCTGGATGATACCTCGGTTTTCCTTAAACGATGCAAACGATGATGATCTTTTATATTAAATTTCAAAGCCTAAGGCACACAAGATTCTTGTTTGAGTGGGAATGTTTGTGTCAGTCGAATTTTGACTTTGAAGCTGGAAGGATGTTTACGTTGTTGATACGTGTTTTTGTCAAAGTGTGTGCGCGGTACCGCATGCTACGAGAAGGCAACTTTGGTTTGGTAGCTTGTTTGTGCCGCTTTTACGCGAAAAAGTGCTCCTTCTCGTTGTCCACCTGAAGTAATGTTATCCTTTTGGGATTTCCTTTCACTCTGGCTTGCGAATATTGCAAACCACCTTCAGAATTGCTTTCTCAGTAGACTCCACTGAAATTCTTATTTTCTGAAGCATAGTGTGGGATACATTTCTTCCAATTTAGGCTTGGAACTGTAGATATTGAAAGGGAACAGGGCGTAGAGCAAGGCGGACAAGTCATCGTGCTTAAATGGGTAGGGTAATCATCAAGAAATTCTATCACCTCTAAACGATGCTGTCGGGTTATAGGGGTCTCGCCAAGGGTAATCCCGGCTACATGTAAAAATTAATCAAGCCTGCATTCAATGAACGAGAACGAGAAATTGCAAGTGGGAAAACAGCTTCGGGTGATATGTCGTTAGAAAGAGATCTGATCAGCCCGGTGTCGCTGAAAAGATTGCACATCAGCACAATAGTAGGTGACGAAGATTCAAAAAGGCTTGGTATTTTTTCGTACGAATTTCTGCTGGTTTCACAGGCACAAGTAACAGGAAGATATAAGTTTTCATCTTCTTTATGCTTATTTGCCACTATGAGAGGTAATAATTTGAGAGTTTAAATTTTTTATTTTTTTGTTTTTACAACCACGGTGTATTGGTTTGGTTTGACTGTAATCAACAAAAAAAAAATAAAAAAAGCCAAAGCTCCAATAAAAACTGGGGCGTTCCAAGGTTCTGTGATATTACAATGAACTTATTCTGGTCTAGGTCTGGTCTATCACTGTTGAAGTTATTCTGTTTGCAGTCTACACTCAAAATGATAGCATTATATGACAAATTGTAATTAGGTTTGATTAACCGGTTATCATAATTTAATCCAAAATAGGAGACCGCTATTAAAATTGATTTCTTTCACAATTAAAAAAACACATAAGACTTCAAATCAATTATCAACTAAAATTACTATCTCTTTTTTTTTTCATAACTCTAACTAACTGAATTCCACTGCTAACAAAACAACAAAGGTGATCATGTATCTATTTTGGTTATACGTACTTACTTTTCCCCAAAATAATTTTGTTTTCCTTTTTCTTTTTTGTTTTTTGTTTTATTTGTCCTTGTTTGTATTTTATTTTTTATTTTACTTTTTTTTTTTCCCCCTTATTGCATTTGTAATACTAGTGCTTGCTTTCTCAGCTTCAAGTATTTTCTTAACAATCTTTCACTTTGCACAAACTAACCAAGTTACGTTTTCTTGTCTTATTTTTCCACCCCCACAAAAAAAAAAAAAAAAAACATATTTCATACTTAAACACAGTACATAATAATAGTAAAAAAAAAAGAAAAAAAATTGCTTTAAACTTTTTTAATAATATAAATAGAGACTTTTATAATAAATTAAAAGAAACCTTTTTTTTTTTTTAATTAAATACACAATAAAAATTGATGAAAAGTTATAATAGAATATTTTTACTTGACGAGCAGCTAATATTTATTTAAATTGATTATAATTATTATTAGTTTTTTTTTTATTAATAATATTAATAATTAATTTCCTTCTTCTTCAAAATAGAAGTTTTGCTTTCTTGTCGTTGGTGTTTTTATTATTTATTTATTTTTTTTTTTCATATATTTTTTATTTTTAATTTTTTTTTTTTTTTTATCAAATACATGTGTATATATATATACATATAGAAGTTTATATGTATATATATATTATGTGCTTTTCCTATAATACGTATATTAACAAAAATAGAAAACACGTAAAAAAAAAACCTAGACAAAAAAGAAACAATTTCTTTAATTTTATATCCAATTTTAAGCACAAAAAAAAAAAAAAAAAATCAATGTTCTTTTTCCCGAAAATGAAAATACGAAATGAAATTTTGCAGGACCAAACTGAGTCGGCAGCTATCCTGAAAATTAAGGAAAGCATGCAGGAAGAGGCGAAACGTTTCGAGAAAGACTCTGATCATCCTGATTATTTTATGCAATAACATCCCTCTTTTCTTAAGGCTAATTTTAATTTTTAATACAAAACAAAACAAAACAAACAAACAAAAAAAAAGTATGTTATATGTATAAATATATTTTTTAAATTAATATCATTGCTTTATATTATTTTTCAAATTAATTTTTTTTTTCTTATTTATTTTATTATTATCTATTACTAATTTTTTATTTTTTTTTTTTATTTAACTAAAATTTTCTCCGCATAAAAATAAATTTATATACATATATATATATATTTTTAAATATATATTTATTTAAAGTTTTTTTTTTTTTTTTTTTTTTTATTACAAATATTCTTCTGCACATGTACCTCCCTTAGTCACCCCTTATTTTTATTCCTAATGCCTTCCTAGCCACTATCCTCTCTCCACTCATACACACACATTCTGTGAAATATGAAAAAAAGCAATTTGAAAGACACCATCACCAAGTTGAAAAGATTAAAAAAAAAAAATTAAATTAAATAAATTTTTCCTAAATAAAAATTATAATTAAAAAAAAAAAAAATAAATACATAAGGAAAAAAAAGAAGAAAAAAACGTACATAAGTTGTTTGCCTTGCTCTGGTCAGTGTAATTTTTTTTATCTAATGTTTTTGTTTATATTAAATTGATGTTTTTTGAAGCTTTTGTTAGTTAAGAAACAAATAATGGGGAAACAATTTTTTTTGTTGTTTTTTCGAAGTGTATTTCTGTGTATTTAATATATATTGTACACGTATACAAATGTATGTATATGTGTGATTATATATATATGTATTTCAATATTTGTTTAACGTATTTTCTTTAAGAATCCTTTTGTCACTTTTTTTTTTTTTTTTTTTAAGGGAATGGTTATATAGTTTGGGGATTTAATTTATTTATTTTTTTTGTAAGCACTAAATGGTCTTGAAAATGATATGTTTTCGTGTTTAAAATTAAAAAAAAAAAAAAAAAACGATCTATTTTGTCCCGCAATGTATATTCTTGCGATGACAATCAATTTTTTATTTTTATTTTTAATTTTTTTATATATGAAATGGTTTTTGATAGTATATAGTCTTCCATAACACAAACTAATTAACTAACAGTCAAATGCCTTGTGTAAGAGAGAGAGGAATGTTTCTGCGCGGGAATTTTCTTTCAGTTTAAGATTTGACAAAAAGAATATACATATGTGTGCATAAATTAATATGAGCATGTTTATAGGATTGATTGTGAAGGTATATTGTTGTTTCTTTGTGCTTTAAGGAGTATCTTGAGGGCAGTCCTTGCGAAATCAAATCGAAAATTCAATAACCTTCTTCTAATGACGTTGAATATCACCGTGGTGGCTTGTTAGGTTTAATTTGAGTACCAACTCTGGGCAGGCAATGACAAATCTCGTATTATCTGTCACGAAAAAACTTTTCAACATGGGGTTTGGTAGTCGGCAGTAAAACTGGAGGTCTCTTCCATTTGTGCGAAAAATTAACCACGCACAACATGAGTGATTACCAGATGCTCTTTATGACCTGTCGCGCCAAATATTTGTATTTATTCTGGCTTAAACAAAAATCTATTAAGAGCTAGTACTTGTTGAGCATTCTCTGTGTTGATTTAGGATGATAATCAGTACCTCTTAAGCTACGAGCAGACGGTATGCAAAAGTCGCATATATATGCGAGTGCTGACGTCACGAAAAAAAACTCGCAAATGTGTTGCAAATTCTATACGTACGGCAGTGCTCGCAAACTCGCATATATGCGAGCAAAAATCACATATGATGACCCTAAAATGACGTCAGACTCGCATATATATGCGACTTTTGCATATCGTCTGCTCGTAGCTTAAGAAACAAACAAGCACGTATAGGTTCGAGGTTAGGAGTTATGTTGGGACTTTTCTCATTGCCTCTCCTTGGTTCTGGGCGTACAAAAATATCCTTTATTTGCATCTGGTTTCGCTTTAGCTTATGTTAGGTTTTTATTACCCGTAGCGCCCTCTGTCCATTGTGATACCACATGGATCTAGAGAGATCTTCTTTCCTACTCGGTAAACCAATTAAAGCTTCTGATGAACCGAAGGAGGTTTCTGACATCTGTGTTTATCAGATCGCTTGAATCGGTAAAGAAGAATTGTTCTAACTGAAGCCTTCTTTTCCGGTGGAGAGCTGGGCCGCTACAAAGAATGTGGGGAATAATTGCCTCTTTTTCTTCGTTCATGCATGTTAACAAAGGAAATACAATTTTTTTTGGTCTGCATGGCACTACTCTTTTAGATTTATTTTTATTTCTGTTACCGCGATAAAACCTTTTTTTTTGGAGGAAGCCGCCTGGCGCCTACTATGTCTTTGTTTATAATTTTTGTTCAAAAAAGGGAAAATCATTTTTGTTTGATTTTCGTCGGACGACTTCTGATTTAGTTTTGAATGATTGAAACCGAAAAGTTTTCTGTTCTCATTGGATATCGCTAATAAAATTGCGAAATGCCTTGATTTCCTTCTTATCTAACTGTTATCTACAAGACATATAAATGTAAATATGCACCTCAAGCTTAAAGCTCAAACATTTTGCCTTTGCTCAAGTGTTTCTTTTTATAAAGATTCCTTCCCACTTATAGATTTTTAATTGAAGCGGTATTCTTCTTACTAGTACGATGTGACTTTCCGTTCAGTTTATGGATTTCAATCTTGTGCTTGGAAAAAGTTCTCCTGAAAATATTCGGAGGTCATAGCTACATGGTTTTCAGCTAAACTATCATTTCGTTTTAATGGATGAATTTGACATGTAAGTAGCAGCAGTTAGCGCTACAATCCTGAGTCAACCTGCCCTTTTATCACCAGGCTCTTTCGGCTAGGTCGTCTTTTAGCCAGCGGGCTACACCAAACTGGTTGAAATTATAGGAGAAAATTGAGGTTGTTTTTTTGAAGAGCAAGATAGATAGACGAATTCAAAGCTCAGTTCATAGAAGACACTTATTTGCAGGCGATTATTCTAGATATTGAAATGGAAAATGTCATTCAGAGTTCTATAGCGCGAAAGCTCATAGGAAGATGCCAACAGTTTTAATGCCGACTCCGAATGGCGAATTGAGAAGCTTTTTTATACAGGTTATCCTCTTGCAGGTTTGTATCATGCCTGCGAAGACGTTGTGCAACGAAAAAAACTTTTGGTGGTTCTGAGATTCGAGCCTGCATCTCTCGCTTAGCAGTCCAACCCACTAACCCCTAAGTCATGGCGGCCAATCGGTGTTTTACTGTATTTAAATTAAGTAGAGACCTAGGCCCTACAGGTACATAGTACCTTCCCAAACATCGAAAATGTATTGTAAAAAACAAAGCAATCTATCAATTTGAGAAAATATTTAGGCCCCTGTAACTGTGTGTGCTTCTACTTCTAATGCTCACTTATGGTATTGGGTACCGGCCTATAACTACTTTACAACTTAGAAATTATGCTGGTGCTTTGCCCCTTAAGAACCTTGATTCAATCAATTAACATCGGTTCCATTTGAAACAAAAAACTAGGCCTAGACCAAGTCTCCATACGCCATTTTATGCCTTTATCATTATATTGCGTAAGAAGAATAAGCCTGTCGCAAATGACAGATACTTAGGCTATAGTTGGGTGACTTGATACCAACTGTTCAAAATTAGTCTTTTGGTCGGTTGTGCTGTCAAATTTAGAGATTCTTTCTTTAGCCGTACTCCATGAATATGGAATGATCTACATAGCTCTGTGTGTCCTCATCACAACATTCAAAACCAATGTGCGTCGGTACCTCCTTCGCCTCCTCTAACTTTCCTAATGGCCATGTTCTAGTTTAAGGGTAGTTATAAACCCTTTAGCGTGTGCTAATTATAAAATGAAGGTTCTATCTTAAGTTCTGACTTCTAAAGGATGATCTTTTGGAACTGGAATCTATTGTATTTTTGTCACGGAATATGTATATGTCTTTAAACGAACATTTGAAGACCGTTGGACTTTCAGAAGCTTGTTTCTTTAAAGTTAAGTTAGGTTAAGTAAGTGGGCTGATGAAGATAATTAATTATCGTAATCACACTTAGGTCAATGTAGTCCCATGGTGTGTTTCCCTATCTCATGGTTTAATTTACTTGGTGACAAACATCTGGACACCTTTACAAATTTGAGAAGATCTGATGGTGAACCATAAGGAAAGGTTGTCGATGTCATCGAAGAAGAACTTGCCTAGGGTTCTATTTCTAATTTGACAGAGGTTTGGGCAATCATAAAGAAAATATACTGTGTCCTCTTGAGCCTTGTCATCGTTCAGATGTTATTTCTTTGTATGATATCTTAGTATGTTATGGCCGGTACGCAGAAGGCCAGCTGCAGAAGCTTGTTGGTTCTTGTCATACTGTGTGATTTGCCTCCACTGAGGATTTTTGTGCAATTTTGTCCCTAAGATTGCAGAAAAGAGGTTTAATCGTACCGTCTGCTTGATCTCGGTCCAGGGACCCAACATTGTTTTACGTTGTGCTGCGTGCCAAGAACCCTAAGCTCTTCGGGACAACCCCTTTTAAGCGGCCTGGCTGGCAATGTAAATTGTGATATCCTCTCTGCTTGAAAGGACTCATGAAAAGAGTTTCTCGAAGTCAACGAAAAAAACCTACGCAAGTACCAAATGAGTAATTTCTGCAAACAATTACAGGTTCGAGCCTCAGCAAAACAATCAAATCTTGGCAGGCAATGACAAAAAACCTTATAGAGTATAAAAAACCTCTCAATTTGTCGAAAAATACAACACGTACACAACATGAATGGTTGCGACAGACTAGGCTCTGGCTCTCTATGAGCTCTCATACCAAATGTGTGTATTTTATTTGTTCTTCTTAACGTTTTAAAAATAATGTGCCTCTGTTGTTTCTTTTTATATTTTAAATGGTGCAAGATCACCAAGATGGAAGACATATAATCCCAGGAGAAGCTGAAAGACTTTGTGCAAGTCATATGGCAAATGCAGTTTTTAGTTTTGTATAAATTCCTAAATGCCGAATGGCGTATCAAATCAAAGCTCTTAGCCCCTTGAAATGTCCCTTTTCATTATTTTTTCTGGATTTTATTTGTCGTAACTTTCTCCACCAGGACTACAATCTTTCGAAATTTTCCCTCAGGCTTCATTTGAAAAATTCAAAACCACTCTTTTAAAATGTTCCTGCATGTGCTCTGATTTTTTTATTTTTATTTTTTTTTTTGTAATAGCTACACAACTCAACATCGAATTTTTAAATAAAAACATAAAGAAAAAACAAATAAAGCTTATTATATTTGCTGCACTTAAATTTAAAAATTAAATCGTTCCTAAGTAATATATGTATATAGGTATGTATGTATGTATGAAATTCCTTTCAAAAACAAAGAAAAAAAAATAAAAATAAAAAATACATACGGGTTTTGATTAGTTTTAATTGTTTCATTTTACTTATTATTATTTAATTGTTTGTACAGACAAAGGGGTTCTTATTCTATAAAAAAAAAAAAAAAATCGTTCTCTTTGCTAGTTGATGGGATTTATTTTGTTTCGCAATAAAAAACATATAATCTATTTCGTCTGAAGAGAAATCATGTACTTATACAAATTTCCGTCCGTGCAATAATCAGATATTCATGAATTTTTTTTTTTTTAATTAACTTTTTTTGTTTCCTTATTTTTATTTATTTTTTTATTCCACTTATAAGGCCAGTTGAAAAAACATTTAACGAAAAACAAAAAACAAAAAAAAAGTGAAGAAAAAAGAAACAAAAAAAAAAAAAAAACAACAGAGAAAGGCACAATAACACAATTTTTTTAAATAAATATTTTGTAATTAAAAAAAACGAAACAACCCATAACTAATTGGTAGATTAAAGAAAAAAAAAAGAAGAAAAAGAAAAACAAAACTTGTATAAAGAAAAAAAAGAAGTACTAAAAATCAGCATCACATTAAATGAAAATGTATTAAGAAAAAAAAAATACTAGTAAAACGAATAAATTTAAAAGAAATAAATACAATGGAAGTCATAAACGAAATATTTAAAAGCATCGCGTAAAATTTAATTAATTTTTTTTTTAGTAACACGCTAATGGGTTAAAATTTAAAAGAAATGTACAGTATATCACGATTAAAAATTTAAATGCAATCTGTTAACTATATAAGCAAAAACAAAACGACGAAGAAAAGAAAAAAGTTGTCTAAATAATTAGATAATTGTTTTCTTTCGGGTATTATTATTTTTATTATTATTATTATTATTATTTTTTTTTTTTGTAAAAACATAAATCATTTGAAATTTACAATTTTTTTTTAGTGTACTTTGACTCAATAATTTTTTGTTAGTTAAAAAAAAAAAAAGAAGCTTTTTATCGTAAAATTGTAGTAGAAAGCTTGAACAAACAATTGGATTTAAATATTTAATTGAAAGTTTTTTTTTTTTTTTTTTACTTCAGGAATTCCTTTCCCTTTATTAACTTCTTTCCTCACTCTACCCTCGCTCGTTCTCGTGATATGCTCTAATCTTTTACCTTTTTGTTTTCCTTTCACTAAATTCCAAAAAATACTAAAAAAAATAACTAAATACAAAAAAAAATATATAGTGGTGATATAAATGGTGTATCGAAATAAATTGAAGAGGTGAATTAAGTCCGCATGGAAATGCGATAAATTAAAAAAAAAAAACTTGTCTTCCATATTGAGCCAGAAAATTTGACACGCTTTTTGCTGTTGCATTTGATGGTTTTGTTGGTGCACATAAAGATTTTCGAACGATTTTTGCATAAAATTA
Organism: Criorhina ranunculi; assembly: GCA_951813785.1. Lineage (NCBI taxonomy): Eukaryota > Metazoa > Arthropoda > Insecta > Diptera > Syrphidae > Criorhina > Criorhina ranunculi. Next base: position 3,511,621 of record OX638386.1, on the reverse strand, counting down.
AAAATGTTAGTGTACTTACTTACTTTTTCCGGTCTGCACTTGAACATGTTCAAACATTGCTTCGAAGTGGTCATCTGGGTCCGATTTTGGTCCAGTGGCACCAATCGCGCCGACAGCTTTCTCATATCCAAATAATTTTTCAAACCGATGTGAACCCGATCATTTAAGATGCCTACAACCATAGCAATCTCACGCATTTTAATTCTCTGATCGTCCATCAGTATACCATGAATTTTATCGACCATTTCTGGTTTGGTGATCTCAATTGGACGCCGAGAATGCTTGGTGTCCTTTGTCGTCATAACACCGTATCGGAAATCGCGGAGCCATTTTAAAATCATTTCAAGTGACGATACAGGGTCCGTAGTTTCCGCAGCTTACTTGTAAGTTTCAAAAGCAAAGTATGATAGTTATATGGAATGAAAACGTTCGCCGGCATCGTAAATTGTATAAATACGTTTTGTATTAGTAGAAACAGATTAGAGGCTGATCAGATAAGATGACTCACCGTTGCTATATTTTGTTGCAATAGTCCTTGTTGCTTTTCGTTATAACCTCAAGTGATTTTAAAATCAGTCGTTGTAAAACAAAAACCAAATAAAAACGGAAAAGTTTAAATCAAGGAAAGGCCATGTTTTGAATGCTGTTGCCAGTCCAAAATAAGCACATAAATTAGAAAACCAAAATCTTCGAAAAGTTTAAGTATTGTGTTGTACGCATTTCCTTCGATATTGTACGAAATTGATCTCCTGGTTGCATTTGTGTACAACTTCATTCCGATCTCAATGCATTCATTGTGTTCCCCGATTTGGTGTGGGATACCTAAAATAAATGGAATAGATATTTAAATTATTTTCAATTGACCTCCCTGAACCATCCCGAGTTCCGAAGGAATTGTAGGATGGTTCTCGGTGGCTTGCTTGACAGGTCGCCCAGATCACTGAAGTAATGTTCTCCGAGGGTTGTCTTTCTGTGTTTCTGCTAAGGCTTGGGCACTCGCAAAGGAGGTGGAATGTGTCCTCTTCGGCGTCTGTGTCGCCACATCCTCTGTATAGTTTTGTTCAAACGCATTCAAACGCTTCCAAATTAAAAGAAAGAGCTCTTGCATAAAAAAAGCATCTGTTTTGCTAGTTTATTGAACTTAAGTATTTGAAGTGGGTCGCGTAGACAGCTTATTTTAAGGATCAGTGCTTCACAATTTTTTAAGGGATAGTTAGGAGATTCTTTTACATCGTTTTCTAAAGTTTTTCTTAACATTTTTCCTGTGATTACTGTAAAGACACTTAACTTTAACAAGTAGGGAAGAAAATCTAATCGAATCTTTCTATACATTGTGGATTTGGTTATTTGTGTAGATAGGGAGACGCATTAATTTGGAATCGCATGCAGCAGGCAGACCTTTCGAAACAAATACTAATATTATAAATTGGATTAAGGAAGCGACAAATGATGTCGAATTTGATCATTAAAATAAATTTACAGACATTTGGCCATTTATGCAGGTCCCATATCAATTCAATACTTCGTTTGTTTTTACAGAACACATTGTTTTTTGTTCTTAACTTTAGAGTCCGTGACTTATATCGTCTATAGCTGTGTCGCAAATACACGTTGATAAGGGAGTGTCCCTGGGGGATTCTACAATATCAATATGAAGTGAAAGTGAGTCTACATTTGCGGAGGAGGGCGATTCGTTTATAAAAAAAATAAAAAATAATAATAGTAAAAAAAAAAAATACGAGGGTGTCTGTGTTGCGGACAAAGGACGTGTACAACGTTCGCCAAAAGGTCGTTTTATTCTCATTGGTATCGGAAAGGTATGTTTATCTGCAATTTTTTACGAAATGTAGGTACAGCTTATGACTAACTGAAAGTATTTATCAATAGTGAAAGTGTTCCGCGTTTCTAACAGTATGCATCAGTTTTGAGACAGGGGCTGATTAACACTCATGGTGTTGACGCGCGGTGCCTTTCTTGTCCTCCCTACACCTCTCTACTCGATCATATGGGGCTTCATGGGTATTACTAAATTGTTGGACGTTCTTTCCAACCGTATACGACTTTTGTATTTCGACTTGGCTTGTGGACAAGTGGCTTTGTGGTTAGTGCGTTGAACTACTATTCCATTCGAGCCTCAGCAACATCAAAACATTTTTCGCGCCACTACCTCTTGGCAGGCAATGAAAAACTTCTCAATTGAAAAATAGCTTCTCAATCCACCATTAGAAGTCGGCTATGAAACTGTTGGTCCCTTCTATTCGTGTGAAAAATAAAACATGCACAACATGAATCGTTGCGAGGAGCTAGACCCTGACTCTCCCTGAGTATAGGACAAAGTTGTGTTGATTTTTGTTAATTTTCAACTTCAATTGCACCGTAACCCCTCGATAGACCTACATTGGCTTGGTATATTTTAATTTTCGATATAAATAATAGTTTTTGAGTTGCAATATCGCATGATTTCGTTATCATCGCATATTTTTTTGTTATGCAATACAATGTACTGAATTTCTTAAATCTAAATCCTTATTCTCAACCTTCAATCTTAGGGTTAAAACTTAAATCTAAACTATAAACTAAGGGTAACAATTCATCAGGAGAGGAAAACTTAAGTCTAAACTATATACTTAGGGCAACAAGGGAACCAGCTTTAAAAATGGCTTAAAACTGAATTTAGAAAGGGTAAGAATGGATTCAGGGCTACGATAAGTTGTGAAATGCATGTTTCAGGGTTGATTTGGTGTAGTTTAGATCAACTATATTGGGAAACATATTTGCTTTATGGAGCATTTTAGTTTGGGGTTCGTTCATGTACGGTGATGGGGAAGGCGGAATTAGGGAACAGGTCTTAAACGGGTTAGCATTAAGGGAGATCTGATGGAGCAGATAAGGACAGTCTATTTTTCCAGCTAATAACTGATGTACAAAAAGAATATCACCGACATCACGACGAGTCCTTAGAGTCTGTAAATTAAGCAACTTTAGACGATTCTCGTAGGGAGGTAAATTGTGTGGGTCCTCTCAGCCTAGGCCACACAAGGCAAAGCGAATAAATCTTCGCTGGACGGCTTCAATTCTCTGAATATGGATTTGATGGTAAAGTGACCACCATATCTGGCGGGCATGCGAGAGAAAGTAATAGCTTGACATTTATTCATGTTGAGCTTTAAAAAATGTTGCTGACACCAAGTGTGAAAGTGGTTTAAATCAGCTTGCAGTGAGAGGGAGTCAGCAGCGCAAGAGATTTGCTTAAAGATTCTCATGTCGTCTGTGTAAATCTCAAGGTTAGATAGTAAAATTACATGCTCAACATCATTTATGGTTAAATCGAAGAGGACACTGTGATTGTGATTGTGAGATCAGTAAGAGGCTGAGCTAATTTGGTAACACATTTCTTTTAAACTATGGCGGGGGGTCTATCAGGACCAGAGGAATAGTCGTCCTTGAGGAGGTTTATTTTATCAACTACTGATGATAAACTAATACTTACGGATGTTTAAGAGGTTTGATCGCAACCACTCATGTAGCTGAAGTAGTAATGGTCAGGTTCAATTCTGTTATTCAGGAACGCTTGACTGAATAAATCAGGGGAAAGGTTAGAGATTGTTTTAGGGTCCGCAGACGAACTGTTTACAGATTTTAGAGTGAAAGGGTAACCATTCGATTTTCTTTTAATGAACTGAAAGAATCGTTAAGGGGTTTGAAATAAGGTTATGCTGCATGCGGGCAAGGTATTCAGAGTAACACATTGTGAAGAAGTTATCATGAACTAAAAGATAGTTTGAGGAGAACTCAGAAATAGACCTGGATCTAAGATAAGTGTGCAATAGTTTGTTTCGTTTGTTCAGCAGTGAGCGTAGTTCTTTATTATACCAGGGGGAAGAAAAAGTATCACCTTTCTGAGTCATTTTAGGGGCCGGGATTTAAGAAAATATTCATGGATGTGAGTGGCAATATCAATATTAACCGTCTTGTCAGAGATAAAGACAAAATTAATATTAATTTTTGGAGATCTCAAGTTCCGGAATTCTACCAACATGTTATATGTGTTTACTTGTCGAAACTTGCAACAGATGTATCACACGGGCTATATTCTTATGGCATTCTTAATGGTCAACAAAATCTCATTTAGACTAACCTCCTGTCGATTTATTTATCTGCACCTATTTAAAATAACATTTAACACTTTGGTTTATTTAATAAAAAAAAAAACCTTATGCTTTTACGTATGTTTCTTATTTTCCCCTCATTCTGTCCCTCTATCTGTCAACCACCTCCGTTCCGTCATATATTAAAAAAAAAAAAAAAAAAAAAAAACATTTTTTTTTATTTTATTTATTTATTTTTTTTTTTATTTTCTTGCAGTTATGGAAATGATTTTTGCTTAGGATATTATTAAAAAATAAATAAAAACGGATTTAAATTAAACAAAAAAAAAAAAAAAAATTAAATAAATAAAAAAAATCACAACTAAATTTAAAAAAAAAAACAAAAAAAAAACATTCTTCTTTACCATTTACAAATTAAAAATATACATATATACATATATATAAATCCAAATACTGAATTTATTGTCATCCTTTCTCTCTTCATTTTCTTTTCTATATATATATTTAAAAAAAAAAAACAAAAAAACAATTTAGTTCAATTAAAGTAAAAATCGTATAGCAAAACAAAAAAAAAAACTAAAATAAACTATATAAAAGAGTTGAAAAAAAAAAAAACAAATTCAAACAAAAGCGAAGTAAACAAAAAGAGTTACCTCTGAATGCCGAGACAACAAAACAAGATATTGATTGATCCATTGATCCAGAAAAGCTATAATGCAAAAACAAAAAAAAAACATTTTTTTTTTTTTAGTAAAATTATACATAATATTTTTTTTTTTTTTTTTTTAATAAAACAATTTTTTTTTATATAAACAATAAATTGAAATAAAAACAAAAAATAATGCCGTTTTCTTCTATTCTGATTTAAATCTAATTTTGTTGGTTCCTCAATTTTATTTTATTTGTATTTTTTTTTACAACTAAGGAAGAGAATGAAATAATACTTAAAAAAAAAAAAACAATTTTTTCTAAGAAAAATAAAATCAACAAAAATAAATTACTTGTAACTTGTAAATAATAACAAAATAAATGAGAGGAAATATTTTAATTAAAAAAAAAAAACAAAAAATAAAAACCGAAGTATAAAATGTAAGTTTTAAGTTTAATGAAGAATCGGAGTTGAATATAAAAGCAAATAATTTAGATTTAGGTGAACTACTGATGATGTTCACAAAATTTATTAAAAAAGAAAGAAGTAATTCTACAAAACAAACATATATATATATATATATATATATATATATATATTACTTATTTTTTTTTTTTATGTGTGAATGAGTGTTTTTATACACTACATATATATATATATAGTTTTCAGTTTAAGGAACCACAATTTGTTTGAAAAAAAAAAAATAAAAAAAAAATTACACACATGAAGATCTATATAATTCAGTTGGCGAAAGTTCCCCAAGACACAAACGCACGCATAACTTCATTGTTGTAAATATGTATTCAAAAAAGAAAAACAAAAAAGTATATAAATAGTTGAAAGCAAAATTTAAAATATTTTTTTTCACCCCTCCCCCCGCCCCCCAAGTGTATCTATCAATTTGTTTCATCAATCACAGTTTTTCTTTTTTCGTTAAGTATTTTTGCTTCTGAAAAAAAAAAATAAAAAAAAAAAAAATTATAAATGAATATTTGTTCACATATTTATTTCGATATTGTTTTATTTTTATTAATTTTTTTTTTCTTAAAATTTTCTGTAATATACGTATAAATTTATTCGGAATAAATGAATGTTCATGTGTCCATGTTCAATGTCTTAATCTTAATTTTGTTAAAATATTTGTATAAATATTTTTGGTTGTTCTTCTTTTTTTTTCTTTTTTTTTTAAACTAGTACATGTTTTTTGTTTTCTCTTTGGTGTGAAATTGATTTTGCAAATAGTATAATGCTGAGATAGAAACGTATTCGTCTAAGTTTCTGATCGATGGTCGGCTTTGATTGGTTTTCGCTATGTTTGGATTCAGACTTGAGTACTTAATCGACATGACGAATTACTGTTTTTAAAACCTATATCTATATATATACCTATATTTTAAGCAATCCTTAGGTAAGAATGATTGCCAGACTTTGAAGCCAGAAGTAGCACATTTAGCGAGAGGTCCATTGTTTTTTGTTTTTTGTTTTGCAGAGTCAGCATTCTGCGATTATATTGTTGCGTTCAAAAATACTATCGATGTTGATCAATGCAACAAGATACCTGATTTTATCTGTTATTAAGCAACCGAGGTGTGCGCTATCTTTCACTATACATTCGGAGTTTTTTTTTCCATGATTCTTCCTTTTATAGTGTCACGCATAACTTTTTGTAGACTGTGTTATCTTGCCTGAAGGCTCATTTCTTTCGTAGGGTTCTAGAAGGACTTTTGCCCATCCTGACAGTTCATAACGTACACGTTATTGTCATCCTGTGCTGGAATTTAAATTTTCCATTCAATTATCTATTCGATGAAGATCAGTTTTTTTTTTTTTTTCTTTATCCATTCTGACTATTGTCTGGCTTTCCAGATTTCGCTAAGTGCCAGTTTTCGCCATAGATGGTGTGGCCATAGCTGCCTAGCATATTTTGTTCAAATGTTCCTTCTTGATGTTGATCTAACTAAAAATAACAACATTATTACATTTTAGAAGAATTTATCTGCACCACAGAGTCGAATCCTATTATCGTCAGGATAAGTAGCTTCCCACTCAGTAGCTAGCGATCCCAGAAAATTCCCATAGTACGTAAGAAAGTCAGCATATCTTGTTGCTTTTCAAACTAGCGTTTGCATTCAAGTGCAGGTATAATCCATTAAATGATTGGTTTACGACATTTTTTTCAATTCCACAAGAATTGAACAATCATTAAGATACAAGATAATCAATCGTACACTACATAATGTTGATTGTATTGAGTGTATCCATTCCGATGGGATAGACGAAATCCTACCTTCTTCTAGTTCTATTGACCTGCAGTTTCAAAGCATGTAACTAAATTGCTCTTAGTAGATGGCAGGTGTAATCATTCAACTTCAACAGCAATTGAAATGTTGCTTCCAAAACTTCTTACTTAATTTTTGTCAATTTCCTGTGTCCATCCTCCAGCTGTATAGTTTTATGTATTGCCCTTGTATTTTGTATCATGTTTCAATGTCTTTATTATTATATTTATTTATTTTTTTCGTTTATCCTTCTTATTCAACAATATATATTCGTCTAAATGTGTATATGCTCGTATTTATACTTTTTCCTTCGGAGGCATACATACGGGTATGGATTAATATCGACGACTTCTTGTTTTTTATTTCACTTCACGTAAAACAAATCCTTGGAAGAAATTTCTTCCAGGACGTTAAACAATTCTTCGTCAATCCCGATCACAATGATATTATGTGGACATACATAAAGGAATCAGGATGGTTTCACATCGAAGGGGATTAGAACATAACTTTCGGATACAAGAGCAAGAGATACTTCCTCCCTCCAATGGGCATTGGTTATTGACCTAAGTGTGGCAATAAGGAGACACGTCTACTTCGTCATCAAATTCATTTATTTAACGTTACCTAAATTTTGTTTGATTGTTTGATTTTGCAACGAAGTTGAGAGATCTTGTGCATTCTGAGAAACAACGGAGGAAATTGGACAGCCTCACTACTCATCAACTGTGAAAATGTATCTTTTAAGAACAAAAAATGTTTTTTTGTTTTTTTTTTTGTGCAAAGACGATCTTTCAAAGGAAAACAACGGATTTTATTCGCCAAAAATCGGTCAAGAACTGAGTCACCAGTAAAAGGTGATCTGTAGACGAATGTGTTTCTAGTAGCTGTTTTTTATTTTATGTACCGTATCGGTTTTTTTTTTTTTTGGTTATCTCATAAATAAATTATATACTTTGATTTTATTTTCATCATACATCCATTCGCGTAAATTTTTTATTTCAGTATGGCGTGTTTCTTGCGTCATTTTCAGTTTGTTAAATTATTTTCGGCTTGTTTGCGAAGATCCTTATCCTTTACGTGGTTGAAAGAAAAAATCTGATCAATGGATATTCCCAGAATTTGATATGTATATTCGTCTTGGCGTAAAATTTGAATTGAAAGCGCCAATGGAATGCGAAGATAGCACCATCCTACAGTATCGTTCGATATCGATCTGCAGGCAGAGAAAAAAATTTTTCAAAAATTCCGTCTTCTGTGAGAAGGTGTCGTCATGAATTCACCTTGAAGTTTCTATGAAAAAGTTAAGAAATGTACGTCTACATTCATGATGGCATTCATTGTCATGTTGTATTAGTTGAAATTTCAAAGAAATCCCTACAGTTGTTAGAGAAAGTCCAATTTCTTTTGTCCCAAGTCTTGAGAGGGGTTTTAGGCGTGTCAATCTTCGGTAAATCTTGCCGAGTGTACTGAGTTTTAAAATTAAAAAAAAACTATATATGATTTAGTCCTTTTACCTTAACCTATGGTGCCAGCATTCTAAGCAAAACAAAATCGAAACGGTACATAAAAATCGCACCCTGTATTATGCTTGGCTTGGCGAGTGTCTTGTCGTAAATATGGTATGGATGATAAACAATCCCTTATTAATAAAAAACAAAAAAAACTTTTAACTAGAATCTCTTTAAAAGCTAAATAAATTATCGGAAAAAATAAAATAAAACAAATTAACAAAAACTCCTTTTCCTTCTTCTCTGTATCATAATTTACAACAATACATTTTCTTCCAAAAATGGTTGTTATATAAATTTAAGTTTTTTTTTTTTTTTTTTGTTTTTTTTTCCTTTTGTAGAAAAGCTCTTATATTGCCTTACGAACAAAGAAATTGCTTTCATATTTTTAGGTTTTGGATTTCTTTGATCAATCACAACGACTTATAAACTCTTAGAAGTTCAGCTGCTTAATGTCTTTATCAGGTAAAAATTTAAAAACCTTTTTCGGCAAAGCTTTGAGTTTATTAAAAAAAAAAAAACAAATAAAAACAAATAATAATAAATTATCAACAAATTTGTTCTCTATATTGATTTATTAGATAAACAAAATCTTATATATTGTGTATAAATTTTAAAACTTACAAAATTTGATTTAAAAAACAAAAGAAAAAAAAATTTAAAAGGTTGTCCCTTGATTTCGTGCAAAAAGTACACGTTATCCAATTTTTGGGTGTAAAATAAAAAATAAAAAAAAATTGAAATTGCTCTTATTTTATTTTATGTTCTTTTATTTTTTTTAATTTTATGAAATATATATACAAATAAATATATATACATACAATATTGCAAGCAGAAAAAAATATTATAAAGAAAATTATTTTTAATTTTAGTTTTTATTGTATGTTTAAGATAAACAATGAACGAAGTAAATATATAAATACATTTAAGTCAAAGAAAAAAAAAAACAAAAACCTAAATATAATTAAAAATAAATAAAACAAAAAGCCTAACTAAAAGAGAAAAAAAAAAATTAAAAATATTGTTAAGTTAAAACAAACAAATAACATTAAGCTAAGCTGCTTACATATTTACCTTTATAATTTTTGTTTCCGATATATATGTGTATTCTTAAGAACATATATGTACATGTATATATACAAAAGTATTAAATTAATTTTTTTTAATAATAAAGTAAAATATATCTGAATTATTCAATTATGTATTTATAAAACAATTAAATGATAAGAAAAACAAAAAACTTTCAAACAATGTAGTCAGCGTCGACATTGAGTACACTATATAATAGATACAAAAAAATGAAGATGAAAAAACGAAAAAAAAACAAAAAAAAAAAACGAAAAAAAACAAATAAAATATAAAAAAAAAAAATTAAAACAATGCGAACAAAATATATTTGAAAAGATTACAAAAAAAAAAGAGAAATAATTTAATAAATAAAAATTAAAAAAAAAAAAAAAAGCAACGTGGAGTGAGTTTTTTCATTCAGGGATGTGTAGATTGTTCTCGTTGTGTTGGTGTCATTTAATACAAGTCACTCCACCAGATTGCCGAGAGATCGATAGATATCCGAATGCGCACTCGCTTCCAATGAATGTATGCAACATTACGTTTATCGATCAACCGGAGTATTCACCCCTATCATTCAATCCGACGAATCTGAGATTCACTTCACTTATTCGGTCCGCGTTCACCTTTAGGCTGATCATTCAATCAGCCGGATACACTGTTTTACCGACTACGATTTTTCTTTTTCAAAACCGACTGTTCTACCATAGTTGACAGCAATTACAAATTAAACAGCTGCTGATAAAAACAAAACAAAATTAAATTTTTTTGTATTTCACTATTATGTATTATTTTTTCTTTGGCAGTGCTTTCCATTTCGAGATTATGCCTTTTGTCTTCTTCAGCTTGCTCTCTCACTACACTTAACAACTCTTTGTTTTGTTCACAAATCTTGTCCAGCGATCTATAAACTCGTTTAATGCCGCGATTTAAATCGACGCTGTTTTCTTTCTGGTCTTCAATGCCTAAGCTATTCAACTTCGTTTCCAGAACTTCCCAGAACTCTTTCACTTTCTCCGGCGGCCGTTTGGTCATGTTTTTGGCAATGTCCTGATCATTTCGCAGATATATTTTCCACCCAAAATGCAGCAAAACACCAATCCGCAATGAATTTCCCGCGGATGTGAAATTTCAAACTTTGTATGGAGAGATTCGATCCGTTCGTTTTGAATGATCACGTGAAAAGTCATTCACATTGCCGATAAGTGGACGATTCCCTTCGAACGGATTAAATGATACCGAAGTTGAAATTTCGGTGGATTTTTCGACCCCGCGCGCGGATGGAATTATAGGGGCGATTGAATGGTTTAACCAAGGCGGGGAACTACTGCATGTGATTTTGCTGCTTAATGGAACATGCTGATTAAAAAAAGATTTTGTAGAGTGTTTTGAAAAAAAATAAGAAACCTGTTCGTTAGGAGAAGGCATGGTTAGTAGCGCCATCCAAGTAAGTAAGTAAGTAAGTACTCGTATTAAATTTATATTACAATAATTTTCCGTTTGGTATACCTGATTTTATTTCTTTTATTGAATTTAATAACAAAAACAAAAATTAAAAATAAAAAACGACACAAAAATCAACATCTTAGGAGTATTGATATAAATAGCATATTTTTTTTGTCTGTTTTAAAATCACAACAATATATCAAACTAATAACATTAAAACTGCTTTACATTATCCAATTTAATTACACAATTGAAAAAAATAATTCATTCATTAACAAGAACAAACAAATTCCTAGTACTTGTAACTAAATTCTTATGTTTTTATACAATTTTTATTTTATTTGGAATGATTTAGATACACATAAGCGTTTGACTCATCGCAGGTTAAGATATAAACAACGTCAATGAATTAAACAAAAACATTCGATTCATTTATATTTAAAAATTATTTTGGAATGTATGTATTTCAAGCGTGTCTCAAAAATTTCATATGTTGAGATTTTTGACAAAAATTATAGAAAAAAACCAATAACAAGAGAAAAATTATAACGACAAATATTACAACATGGTGCTAAGGTTAACTAGCCAAATTATTACATTATACATTTATATTTTAGAAATATATCCTTGAAAATATCGACCAAAGTATTTGCAGCACAATGGCAAATACGAAGAATTTAATGCACTGATGAAGCCAGTATAATCTGTAAAAAAAAAAAAAAAAAAAACAAATCAATATATCATCATCAATCAATCAATATCGTCAATCATTGAAGAAAACGTAATAAAAAAGAAAGGGGTCACCCCCTAAAGAAGAGTAATAGAACACAAATAAGCGATTTTTAGAATTCTTTTCTGTCTGCCTGTTTGTTTGTTCGCGCACATCTCCGAAACTACTTAAAGGATTTTCATGAAGTTTTCACAGGTGGACAGAGCATAATTTGGAGCAGCATATAGGTTTTGTATGTTAGAAAAGTTAGAAGTTAAGGGTTGAAGGCCTATAGACGTCACGAACGATTGTTTAAAAAAACAGAAAACTTAAGTTAGAATTATAGAGCGTATACAATTTAGTAAAGGGTCTTTCATTAAGTGCTTCCTATCTTTAAATTTAAATAAAACAAAGTGTTTGTGAGATATCATCGAAATTCTTTGTTCGTGGACTCAAATTTATCCACCACACTGCGAATATTCCTCTCGGAAGGACGATTATGGCGACCGTAAAATGGACGAAGCGCGTGGAACGTTGCCCGAACAGAACACCCATTTTGATGAAACTATTTCACTATTTGCACGTGTTGTTGAACGCTATATCCATCCATTCACTGTAATAACGCAATAATCCGCACTCTGGAAGTGACAAACGAGCGCCGACTACAAAGAACAAGACCGTTCGACCTAGCGACGTAAGGAAAACCGCTTATAATGACGGTATTAGTAGGTGCCTTCGCTGGAAAGCTACCTTCCCAACGCGATTAACACTACAGAAGCGTAAACTACTTGTTAAGGAAACTTATCCGTAGTCGTCACAAAAATGAAAAAATTAGAGAGGAATAAATTACCTATTATTATGAGCACGCGCAGCCGGTCCTCATAGTGCCTCTCTGAGGGGTGAGGTTTAGTCCGTAGGCATACAATGACATTGTCACGTCAGAGATATGAATCGGGCATAACCAAATGGTACGGACCATTGGTATCTTTTGAAGATTCCTCACCTCCAGGCGCAACCGAAAAAAAAAGAAAAAAAAATATCCATCCATGGTGATTTGGCAAAACAGACTGAATAAACGACAGTCAATTTGACAGATGTAGCTTCAACAATATGGCCGCTATCAACTGTCAAAGTTCGGAAGTCCCTATTGGAAGACCCTTTACATAAAAAAATCAACAGGTAGTCACACATGAACGAGGGTGCAACTTGCAGCTTGCCATGTAAAGCTGGTGAGGAAGTCAACTTGAGTACGAGTAGGAAAAATAACTTGAAACTTTTTTGGCGGCAAGACTGTGAAAAGCAACAATGATGATGGAGCATATAAATATTTGCTAATTGGATACGTTCCACAGGGGTCGCTTCTGGGTCCACTCTTGTAAAATAGAGTGTACAATGATTTTTTCAGGAAAATACTCTTCACGGGTCCGTAGCTCGTTAAATAAGTCGACATTTTGAAGCTTCCAATAGCCAGGGTGTACCAAAACCATAGAACATAGATTGTGTGAAGATTGTCAGCTTTGATTTGGGCGAGCATAAAGCAAAAATGGTCAAAAAAATTAAAAGGAGAAGCAATCACACCAAAGTCTCGAAACCAGCAAAAAAAAAAAAACACCTGGGATGCAGACAGATACGAGGCTTCCAACGTAAATTCACAGGCTATTTGCTGTAAAAGGTTGTACAGTCAATTATGCTGCAAAGTGTGGCAAAGTCTGTGTATCGTCCTAATGTACAGACGATTTCCAGTAACAGACAATCAAACAAACAAATGCGAATAAAAAATTTGTTTATCCAAAAAAAAAATAACAAACTCATACCTGTTCCATCTAACCAGAGCCTCTGGTATAGTCTCCAGTGGGTCATGCAGTAAATATTGTCTTATACCACGAAAATATTGCTGCAGAAATAAATCCCAATCCAATTGTGTCATATCGAAGAAAAATATCTCTTTGTCGCAATCGGATAAACGATTCCACAGATTGTTAACGTTGTCAATCTGAAACTCCCACTGTCGCATCGAAAAATACTCAATTACATGCATAAATCTATGGATTTTCTTATAAGTATTCAGCAATCTAAAAAAAAAAATTCTTAAATATTTACTAATACTAGCACAAAAATGTACAAATTACCTCGGCTTTCGTCCCATGCATACAGATATCGTATCGAATATTATTGCCGGTATATAATGCAGAAATAATATTGAAATTAGATGCATCAATTTATTTGGTGTATTGGCGTAGCATAAATACCAGAGTGCCTTCAATGTTGGATACATAAGACCGTACTTGGTTGTTTTCGTTGTAAAGTCACCCCAAGTTAGTTGATTCTCTTTCGATGTGCAAAAATTATAGACGGGAATTTCCTTTTCCATTGATATTGTACTATAAAGGAAGCGACAGTTTAAAAAAAAAAAAAAAAAAATGAAATTATTAAAATAGAATAAATTAATTCGGAATTTGTAACTACTTTTATACAAAACTTGAAATTGTTACATTTAAGATCAGTTTAATTATTATTTTGTTTCTTATTTCTAGAAGATTGTCTTTTGGAAAAAAAAAAAAATAAAATAAAATGAAAAATTTCTGGGAAAAAGACATCACACACCTTCTAGGGTCGTTATAAGCGATTTTGACTGTACAAACATCGATAGCCAAGCCGACGCGTCGTCTCATCCACAATAAAGTGGTCGACATTCGTATGCGTGCACTTTACACCAGGATACACCAGGGTGGTGAGTTAAAGGGAATTGATTTTTATGTACATTTGAGAGGGACAAGGAGTTCAAGAGAGGAATAAAAGGAGAATATTTAAATAAAAACAATTACCAAATTAAAAACAATTTAATGAGAAAAAAAAAAAATAAAAATTAAGAAAAGTTCAATTCTGTCTGTGTGCTGGTTCAAGTTCAGCTTAACTGGTGTTTGAGGCTTCATCCTATATTTTGGTTAGTGACTATTTAGTACATGTACAATTACCTACCTATGCTTCTGCGATATATCCCAAGATGCCGCAATGATACTATTTACACATAAATCCACTGGCACCATATTGGCAACAGCATTTGGGTCACAGCGTAACGTTCGTATTACTCCTGTACCAGCGCCAGCAATCGCTCCAGTTGGTCCATAAAAATTGTCAATCCATCCGCAAACAGGATCACGATATGTTGATATTACTATAGAGAAACATAATAATAAACATTTTGTCCTCCAAGGCAAAGAGCCATGAACTTACCAATTCCCGGTCGAAACATTCCAACTGGCAATGAACGGCCATACATTCGAACGACATCCTCAGCTACTGCTTTTGTAAATGTATATGTGTTTGGCCACTTGTCTAATAATCTACATATACACATACATAAATAATAAATAAGTATATGTTAAAAAATTGTCCAAGGGCGTTCATCAAGGTCCTAAAGTCAAGTCTAGATAAATCAGAGTAAGCAAATTAAGATCCTGATTACAGCCTGCGATGGAACGGCCATGTATCAAGAAGAGAAGGCTCTCACGTTGTTTAGAAGACCCTTAAAATCGAAGAAGGACGTAAAACAAATCAAAAGCACAATCAAACATGATATGAGGGAGAGCGAACACAGAACGGATTGTCCCGGAGGCTACGATCTAGAAGAAAAAGAAGAAGAGACCTCCATGACAAGACAACAGACTAACCGGAAGCCTATTTCCATGTGCTCGACCTGTCAATCAATCTAATTGATTGCATGTTTGTTGCCCGAAGATTCAGGATGTCAAATCTCTAACTACGACTGAATCTGAAAAGAATTCTCACAATCGAGTTGGAAAAGATCACCCAGTTCAATGTGATCCCGCACTGGTAGTACACGTACAGGTAGATGGCATGAGAAGAACCCAAATCCAGCTGATGAAGACATTTTAAACAGGTCGAAGGAGTAGAGTAGACATTAAGGAGCTAAAAACAACGAAGCCACCATATACGGGAATTTTACGAGCAAAGTATATCGACCATAGTAGCTTGTGCACATTGACAACGTCGTCTCTCTACAGCATCTTGGGGAGGAAAGTCAATTCTCGAGCAGACTTTTCAATGACAGTCCTTCGATTTTCATTTGATATTTACGATTTGGTACATAGTACATAAAACAAAAGCTAATACATACACAGGTGTCATGCCTTCCAGCAGTTTATCCGGTGCACATTCCATTAACAGCATCATGTTCTTTGAATCGCTTGGCGGTGGATAGAACTTCTCTTCGATTTTTCTCAACGGACACTGTGTGTATGCCGTAGAGACATGTATGACACTTTTAAGATTTTTCATTTCATTACACAACAGCATAACATCTCGACAGGCCTTCACATTGATTTGCATGGCAACTTTGAGTTTCTCATCAAAACGCACAGTAGCAGCCATATGGAATACAATATTGACATTTTGAATCAATATTTGACGATCGGTTGAACTTAATCCCAAGCCCGGGAGCATACAATCACCGGCAATGCCTTGAAAATGATGACGAAACTTTGGAGCTACCTTTTTCATTGAATTAAAAATCTGTTAAAAGACAAAAAAAAATTATCATTAAAACAAAAGTACATAAGTGTCTTAATATTAAATGTTATAAGCCTCACGGCGTTGCAGCTTCGGGATGTTCGAAAGAAATACTGTGAATTATAAGCAATGGCAAACAGTACCAATAATTCTCCTCAGTAATTCTGGACACACACCCTCGGAGCAAAAAGACTGAAACCTAATACCACCTGAGTTCAAAAATCACTACACCAACACAAGCGCTGTGTGAATATCATCATAAGGGTATTCATAACCTCTTTAGCGCTAGTGAGGTATAAAAAAAATAAAAAATTAATAATGCGACCCTGTCAAGTAAGGCTGAGCTAACTAACCTAGGCTCTTATCATTATCCTAACAAAAAGGCACACCTAGTGCTACTTGGGTTCTTTTTGACGAACCGCCACCTCTACCTATCATTATCCTGAAAAGAAATTCGAAAATTGGAATAATTGTCGGCGTCGGCTTAAGCTTGATTTAACAATCACTGCTGCCTATCTACTACTTGTCCGTTGGACTCTTTCTAGAATGGCTTTAATAACGTCGACTTGGAAGACACTGTACTGGTGTCAATACAGTTGTCTCCTAAGATCATGAATAACCTTTTGTTTTCTTATGAGGACTACGTACAACATGCTCTGCAACAACTCTTATACCGGTTTCTTTTTTTTTAATTTAAATAGGTCCCTTCAAAGCTCCAGGAGAAGATGGAATATTCCCCGCACTCCTTCAAAGCAGCTGCCCACACATGATGCAAATCATGATCAACATATTTAGAACAAGCTTCGCGTGGGGATATCTACCTAAGAGCTGGAAAGAGGTCATAGTAAAATTCATACCTAAGGCTGGACGTTGACCTCAGATCTACCAAAATCATACCGACCCATCAGCCTTACCTCATTTTTCCACAAAACAATGAAACAAATTATAGACCGGCATATCAGAGATGGGGCCCTGCATCTTAAGCCCCTTCATAAGAATCAATACACTAGGGCACATTCCAAGTGCATTTGAGACTTTGTGATAAGGGCCATAAATACCAGCTCTAACACTGGAGTCCATCAAACTAGTCCTTTTATCTTCAGCAGCAATTTCTCAAGAATTGCGGTTCAGGATCTCAATCTTGAACTTTCTGCCAAAACAGAGTATGTTGGGCATAAAATTGGATACCGTACTGATCGTTTCAAGCTCGGAAAAGTCGTGAAAGTCGGGAAAGGATAGCCATGTGACTGTAAGTCTGCTTGGCTGGATTCCTGTAGAGCGTTGGAGGTTAGCTGCACTGCACTGTGGATTTCCCCTTTTTTTTGACAAAGATGTGCAATGGAGTAAGACCAACAATTGCCTCTAGGACTGCCGCAAGGCAGATTCGCATAGCCCCAGTGATGCCGAGACATGCTATTCTGTAAAGTCGTTGTAAAAATTTCAGATGGCGAATTTTTCCTTAAAATAGAACAACATTTCTTATGTACAAACCAGCAGTCCCCCCGCGGCTTCGCACGCGTTCAATACATACTAAGGTTTGTACTATGTCGCTAGAAATCATCTGTCCCTACGGAACTTTCAAAGATAAAAGGTCACCATTCCAATATTGAATTTTTTGAAATCAGTTCAGAAGTTCGACAGATACTTAAAGATCCCGTTCCCCGGCGAATAACTCCGAACTGCGAATGCATTGTAAATAAACTACGTAGTGTATCCCATAGAACCAAGAATACGATCAAAGAAAAATAAACGAAAAAACTACCCTTACGCAACTCGGCAAAACAAAAACAACAAACGATCACGAACCGAATGTGCCGATGGCTACGGTTGCGCATACAGCACCACTATAAATCTGAAAACTTGAACACCCTGTATCTTGGCCCGTGGATATAATTTTGAAAAACGGTGAAACACGTCTTTCTTTATTTTTGTTGTAGAATTTACCTACCAAATTTCAATTCTTAATTCCAATTGAAATTTTTTTTTCCATACAAACTGGAACACCCTGTATCTCCCTTTTGGAGCAAAAATTCAAAAAACAATGCTTCCATTGGAAACTACTGTCCAATTTTCAACTTTCTAGCGTTAGCCGTTTAGGCTCGGCGATGATATATATAGATTGCACTTATCCGAGGGTAAATAAAATATTTTGGGTGTACAAAATGCACTTACAAGAAATTTGCACTTATACGTTTTGCACTTATCCAAACATTATTGTATGAAAAATGTTGCGAATTTGCACTCATCCGTTTCCGACTGTTCTTCTCATTTATGGCACACTAAGCTGTGTAACTTAGGTATTCGGCAAAGTGGTTGCCAAGTTTTTGGTGCTCTCTTGGTACTATATGTGAAGACACTTGCAAACTAAAAAAAAAAAAAAATTTCCGAGAGCCTTCTCATAAGGTCATCTCTGACTTAAAATTCACTCCCATTTCTGAATTTTTTTATTTTTTTTTTTGCTGTATTGAGCTGAAATTTAAAGACTTTCTTCGCTTAAGATCCAAAATTCGTAGAATTTTCTGTCATTGAAAGGCAAAAATTGCAATTGTACTCTTACGACCTCTTATGACCTAGTAACATACCGGATCGTCAAATATCTCTTCAACTCTTGTGTGTACATCCTTGTTTTTTTTGTTTCGTATGAGGATGTATATATTTTCAATGCCTGGACACGATGTAAACAGCTTGTTTAGCAAAACTGCAAATAAAGATTTATAATGTAAAAATTCCATCAAAAATATCGAAAATTTAAATGGAAAAAAACTTACTTTTTCCCAAAAACCCAGTTCCGCCGGTTATAAGTATATTGGTTCCGTAGTAAAAATTTTGCAATGGCGTCAACTGATCCTCTATGCTCATACCTGTTGCTATATGCATTGTTATTTAGCTACCCTTAGTTTTTTTTTTTTTAATTTCTGAAAAGAAAAAAAGTGCAATGTGTCATTGTGGAAAAAAAAAATTAGATAGTGTATCCGGTGAGCTATATTATGTATCTTATGCCATATGGGGGGCGCTTTCGTAATGCACAATACAAACATAATATGCATAAGCAAATTGTATATTCAAATGAGCAAATAATACTGAAACTAGAGGAGTACACGCACTGTGACGACAAATGGACGACGGATGGTGTGTGATATAGGACACGGTTACGATGATGACGATGTGTTTATGTGTTCGGTTTTTCAAAACGAATATAACCACTGCCACCGTTTCAGGTGTATTGTCATTCAGCTGGCGCGCTCAAAAGCAAAACAAACAAAGCTGATTGATTGACAACCTTATGATGGCATAGTGATGGCGGCATATCGAATGCTAATTGATTAATTTTTTATTTTTATTTTTTTTCTCTTCGTCTTTTAAGGTGAGTGTGGGCGACATTTATCGGGACAAATAACAAATATAAAGGCGCTGCGTTAAGGTATTGATTGCGATTTATTTTGTTTCTTTTTTTTTCCATTAATGTCAATACATGTGTCGAAACAATAGAGAGAAAAGGATTAATCTGTTCCCCCCCACCCCATAACAATCGATTGGGGGATACCAAGTTGTGGATGCAAATAAAGTGACATCTTTTCACCACCATGCAAGTAAAGAGATGTTGTAAAGCTCAAAAAGAAATTGTCGTCTTATACCGCGTACAGGAAGGGAAGTCAAGGTCGCCTTCTTTATCCGCAAGGCGGGGCAAGCCCATCCACACGGGTGGATTTCGGACCAATAAGTCTCACGTAATTTCTATTGAAAAGTTAGGTTAGGTAAGTGGCCTCATGACACTTAGGTCCATGTGGATCCATGATTTGTTTCCTACCGTGATATAATCGTCTTGTTTCTAGCCCTTCGGACGCCCTGGCGAATTTGAGCAGTTTTGACGGTGATCCATCTGATCCAGAAGAATTTGCTCAAAGTTCTGTTTCTAAGTTGACAGAGACTTGGGCAGTGACAGAGGAAATGGGCCGTGTCCTCATGAGCCTCTTCATCACCGCATCCTCTTTCTATTGAAAACTTCGCTGTAAACTAAATCCGTGCGACATCTCTCCCCAGATTAACACGCTTATGTAAAAAAAAGCCGATCGGTATAGACAGTACTGCATCACGTGGTCCCGGTGGATAGAAAATCACTACATCACACAAAGAATCTAACCCTGAAGCCTTCCTGAATTTTTAAGGGGCTTTTAACAATGTAGAACTGAAAGCTATACGGCAGGCTCTAGACTCTAGATTGAGTTAAAGGTAAAGGCTCAGTTTCCGAAGTTACAGGTAATACCGGTATCCAAAGGTCAGGTTTTAGCACCACATCTTATGGGTCTTAGTTGTAAACGATATTTTAGTGAAACGAAAGTTTCACCGACTTAGTGGTGTGAATATAAGAGGAGAATCCCTACCTATCATTTCATTCTCTGAACAATTGGTGGAGAGAAAAAAAGTGGTTAAGGCTTCAAGATCTCACCTATGGGCGACAGAAGTCTTTAAAACGATACTTTCATTGCAACCGCTCGACCTATACACTAAAGAAATTGCAGCAAGGAGCATTATATGGACTGCAAGCATCCAACTCAAGCTTAAGAGAAATTTGGAACGGAGAACGGTTTAATGACTTAAACCCAATAATACATCTGTTTTCGTAGACGAAGGGGACAAAAAAATATAATAAATTAAGAATAGAGGAACCACGTTAGTTTGCCCCTTGCAGAAGTTCCAGAGATAACCGAGGCCTCAAGAGAAGAAAGATTTACATAAACATACATCGTCTCATCCACAATACTTAAATTAAAACTAGTAAAGCGGTGTCGCAATGACCTCAAAAACCTAAGATCAAAGCAAAAAGTCTCACTCTGTATAGAGTTATCGATGGCAATGAAACTGGCAACTCACTGTATCAGCTGCACGGAAGTTTTCCTTTTAAAAAAACCATAAATCAATCCTTCAATCGTAGGCTTGTTCTATCCTAGGGTCCTTCGAAACAATCAGGCTGCGCTTATGTCCTTGCTTAATACTTCAAACAACTTCGAATAAAAAAATAAACATAGTTAAACTCGTTCGAAAGACTAAACTGCGTTTTCTTTCGAGATGCACTACGAACGGTATCTTAGCCTTCGACAATCCCTTAGTCTAAGAAGCTAGTACGATACAAAAATCCAATCGTCTTGAAAGAGGCAATGCGAGGCTAATATTCACAATTCCTTCAGTCTTTCTAATCACTGTAATATCTTCTAAGCCGAAAATTTAAGACTGCCTTGGCTGAAATGAACCCGATATCACGTGCATATTTAGTGATTTATATCGACAGCCAAGCTGTGATCATATCTCTTGTATCTAAACAAAGACTGTGGCGTGTTTCTGAACGAGATCGTTAAGCCGCTTAATGTCACACACTCGATTGACCTAGACAAAGCTCTTAAGGGTACACACGTTTGTAAAACACCTAAATGGCGGCATCTTGGACTCTTGTAAAAATGCTAGGCTTATTTGGCCTGTCTGCGATCCTAAGAGACTAAACCAGCTCTTCAAACTAACTAACGTCCTAACAGGATACTGTTACAGACATGTTCAGTGTTTTGGGCATTTTATGCAACCATATAAGCTGCAAAGACTCAGAGACTCGTTGCGGTCCATTGTACTTTTCTGTTTTTATTTTCTGTGGCAACTGTTGCTATTCCTCGACCGAGCTCGATCTAGATTTTCCGAAAACCGCCAGCACGGCCGATTCAAACTGCTACGGGGTCTGGGTCCATTCTGCTATCGTAGAAGCAAGTGGGAAAGACACGTGATAAATAAAACTCGTAAGACGAGTATAACTGCTGTTACGATTCAATATAAGTGTCGATAACAACTGCGGTTTTATTGTGAAATCTATCTGAAAAGCTATTAATTTTGAATGCGGTTTTGTGACGCATTGAAATGAAGAAGAGATCGAATATGCAAATAGATACATTGCAGATTAGATACCTAGTGGGTTTGATGAAGTAATGTTGAAATCTTCCACCCAAGAGCTCGCCATGGTGGGGTTTTGTTATAGAAATGAGGATGAGAGGCATCTTTTCGAATGGATGCATCTGGCAACACTTGTTTCGACACACAGATGTAAGCTGGAGATTTCATTTGGCCACATAAATATCTTGTGGCGGATAATCGACTTTGAGAAAGATTTCGACGGCCTTAACTGGGATTTTATTTGGCACCCCTTACGTAAGAGAAGTATCTGTCCAAAGTTGAGTTTCGAGAGGTTGCAATATCAACTATTACTATCTCCACAAGGTAAAAGGAACGTGTCAGGGAAAACAGAACCCTGCGTTTAAAACAATCCAATCTCTGGAAAGCGAGCGACAAGAGCCATCGAAAGATAACAAGTTGGGAAAAACTAGAAACTGACTCGGATTACCTTACACCATATCCTGACATCAGCTTAAGCTAAAACGACCATCCCCTCAAGAGATAAGTGGACCAGCGGGAAGACTATCAACCCGATGAAAATTTAGATTATCACAAAACCGAAGAAGGAGTAGGCTCTGGGATCTACTCACTAGAACCCAACATAAAACGGTGAATAAGACTTTCGTACTTAGCTCTCTTCACAGGAATCATTACAGGCCACAACCTACTGGCGGCCCACCATAGAAGAATGCGTTTAAGTACAGACGAGTTAGGTAGAAGCTGTGGTAATACAACCCACTTCCTATGCGAATGTCCCAGCCCATACAGAACAAAGAAGACGGCCCTCGGTGAATACTATTTTAACGACTTGGGCTATCTGTCTAAGGAGCCACCAAAAGCTATTCTAAAATTTACTACGAATTCAGGATGGTTCAGAGAGGCCGTTATTGAGATCGTAATTGCACTCACCCAGACCTTTCCCTTCTTTTTGTCTTTTCAGATTGGACATTCCACGTCAGAGGAACACAATGGATCCGTAGAGATGCGAGTGAAGGCTCTTCAACCTTTCTACCTAATCCGAACGGAAAGCTGTAGGGATAATGAAGAAAACTCATCGTCGGTGCGGGAATTTAGGAAAAAACACTTCTGGAGACAGTATAAGGACGACGATGACCAATATGCCACTGTGAACGCTTGAAACCTCTCGTCAACAATTTGAAAGGAGAGAGCTTATTCAAGTTGTGAATTTCGTCCAATCCTGGATGCAGGACCATGGACTTAGCCAAACAGAAAAGACGGAGGTAGTCCTGCTGACTAGGAGGCAGATCGCCACTATCTTTGAGGTACAGGGCCTACCTGACAAGAGTCAATAAAGTCAATACAGCATTGAGCAGACTAATGGCAAATTTAAGAGTGACAAAGGCAAGTCGGCGAATACTTTTTATGAAAGTCACGCATTCTATCCTTTTGTACGTATATGAGATCTGGACAAGAAAAATACAGAAGGACAGTGTAAGAACTAGCCGTTTTCGTGGTTGTGGAAGTAATCCCCATCGATCTCTTAGAGACAGGGAGAAAGTACACAAATGTACATATGTACGAGAGAAGGTTAGAAAGGAACACAGCAACAGGAGCAGAGAAACCAGGGGAAAATGGATTACAAAACGGGAGCAAGATACAAGATGGCTTACAGAAAGGGGGAATCATACCGGACAATATCGTTACGGTAATGTGGACGAGTGAGGAAAATCGAAACCGAGTATGCTCCCACGTCGAGAAAGTGCTGAAGGGTAAGGAGAAGAGAACAGGACATAAATCCGGGCTAGGAAAAGTAATGCAAAAAGTAGTTTCGTGGTTGATTTGTCTCGACATGGAGGGGGTAAGAGTCACAACCGAAATAAAATAAACTAGCTTTTACCCGCAGCGTCGCCCACCTATAATTTGCGAAGATACACTTTAATAAGTAGCCTATACTGTGACCCGAGGTACAGCCACTCTGTGTGCAAAATTTCAAGTTGATTGGTTCCGTAGTTTTTGAGTTACAGAGGAACAAACAAACAAACGGAAGTAAGAAGTAGGATTTTGTTTGGGTACTTGGACAACAATTTCTAAAAAGTGAAGGGCAAGTGTTCATTTAAAAAAATAAAATAAAAAATAATTGTCACTTAAATTAAAAGTGAAAACTTCCTAAAAGTTAATTAAAGTCTGAGTCACTGGACAGATTAGAATAAATTCCATCACATAAGACATATAAGCCTACCAATTTATATTTAAATTCATATTTAAACTTTTGTTGCAACAATAAATGTTGCGAAAATTAATTGACACCTCCAACACACACTGGTCTTAGGTTTGCAGATCACTTTTGGTTTTTAGTTAAGCAAATAAGATTTGTAAACAATGCTTATACAATATATAATGTACGCGAAAAGTAAATGTAAGTAAACAATTTTATTACATAAGTATATGTATACTTGTTTGTGCTCCTTTGAAGAGTTTTTACCTTAATAAGACTTGGGATTGCAGTTCAAACAAGGAAATTGGTTGAGAGTTTTACTTGGAAATTTAACAAGAAATTCTATACACAAGACACTTTTTAAAAAAAAAAATTTTAAAAACACAAGAGACTCATCAAAAAGGAAAAGTTCTATATTAATATTTTTTTTTTGAATAAACCCGGAACTGAGTAGAACGATGATGATGCTTCTCAATCGTGTACTCAATCGACAACGGATCCTAATGGGAATACTGTCTCAACGTACTGGACGCGGACGATTACTTCACTTAGTATTTTCATTTTTTCAAATAGTTAACCGCGCGCGCACTTAGAAGTTTGTCATGGCAGATCATCATCATCATCATGATCATAAGCTCAACGATCATCATGATCATTGTTGTCGTTAAGTCTGATACTACGAAAAATGATACTTTGCCCAGCCACATGCACATGCCATAGATGTATCTAACTAAATACATACGGATACACAATTCGTATGCGCGCGGTAATATTCGGATAGTACGTGTTGTTGAGATACACAAGATTAGTACCTATGATCGGACGGTACTTACCACAATGTGTACATTTATCATATATGTACCTACATATGTATGTGTAATTTTTACCCAAGGGAAATAAAAAAAAAAAAAAAGCAAACACTTTCGGATGTACACCATTGACATAAACTTTGTCTGTTTGTCGTTCAACTTAGATGTATTGATTTTTTTTATTTCATAAATCCATCTCTAAACTTGTTTGAGTTTGGGCTCGAGGTTAAGGTTTAAAATAAAGACGACGTCGTATCAGAGATGCAATTTTGGCAGAGACAACCATTAACCAAATCATGGGATTACACCCGAAAGAAATACTGTGAATTATAAGCAATGGCAAACAGAACCAATAATTCTGCCCAGTCATTCTGGACACCACCCTCAGAGCAAAAAGACTGAAAACTAATACCATCTGAGTGTGAAAAATCACTACACCAACACTAGCGCTGTGCGAATAGCATCATAAGGGTATTCATAACCTCTTTAGGGTTGGTGAATTATAAAAATGAAAAAAATCACTACAGTGCCAGCTCTATAAAACTTATCTCGGGAGGGTTGTTTACAACCCTTGGCACTTATTTCTCTTCAGTATTCTAGATAAGTTGTTTCACCCCAGAGGGTGTCAGGAAAGTAAGGAACTTTCTCCGGATGTTTCATTCCAATAATTTCGCCACCAAGGATTCTCTTTCTGAGTTGAAAGACTTGGCTTCGAATCCCTTTCAAAACAGAGTCTACAACTTGAGTCTGTTGCAAGCTGCATGTGCTTTAAATGTTTGTTTAGGACTTAAAGCTTGTTCCTTTCGAAATTCACAATTAAACTTGATTTTTCTATCGGGAACAGCAGCTTTGAGTGTGCTTGTCGTGGTGTGTTAAGCCAGGCATTTATGGATTCTTGCAAGCAAAGACCTTTTGAGTGTCTTATGTTGTTGCTGCGCCATCTTTTACCAGTGAGTTGGCTATGGTTAGGAAACCAGTTGTTTCTAACTAAATCAGAGATCGTCTGAGATCACCTTGTTGGTGTAGGACAAGCGCTCTTAGGATAAGCTTGACTGCCCGAGAAAATAAAGATCATTTTCCCCCAAGAATTGGGGTGATTGATAGCAAAAACCTTGAGTTGAAATATGGGCGAGTATTTACCAAGACTGACTGTGAAGTTCAAAAATCCCGGAACCAGATCGTGTTTCCATTTCGGATCAATCCTTATATTTACAATCATATGTTTCATTAAATTTTCTGGCTCAAAACAGGGTGCATTTGGCGATGTGAAAATCGATCGTTCTTAGCCGGTGGCAGACGATTTGGAAAGTTTTAATTGATGAGAGACTTTATCAAAAGCCATGCTTAAATCGGTTGGAAATAACACCGACTTGGTTACCATTCTCGAGGGCTGAGGGAGCAAAGGCCATGTTGTTAAGTCTAGCAAAGTTAATCACGGCGACCACATCGGGTCGGACACGGTTGGTTGGTTGGTTGGTTGTGGAGGGTAAGATTTTTCCTTAATTCTTGTCACATGATTTTAGGGAAAAGTTTTGTATGGGTGAGGGGTGATGATAGGAAAACTATGGAATGACGACTATTGTTGCTGTGTTTTTGGCAAGTCGAGGATATAACCGATTACTTTGCTGTCTAGATGCTTTAGATCTGGCAACCATATAAAAATCCAGTACCCGGTGGCGTAGTCTTACCTTGAGGAAGTGTTTGAAATCTCTCTCCTCCCCATCCCCGCAGGTTTTTTGAGCAGATTTTAGTGTCAGCTAGTCCAATTCTGTGTGCGTGCTTATTGAGACTTCTTGCCACTCTGCAGTTTTTTTTTTTTTTTTTTAGAAAATTCCGGTTAATCCTGTTTTCGATTCCTGTCTTGATGACTGTTGGTGCGACAACTATCTTGTCGTTTGTGGTACACACCCAGTATCCATGGCATATGCACACTGTTTCGGACTGACGAGGAGGTTTTGCAAATTCTTGCACTCCTCCACAGGTAGGATTTTTGACACAGGATTTGTAAACAGATGTCTGTTTGTTTTCCATTCCCTCTGGATCGGATTTGCTATATCGTGGTGTCCTGTCTTACTTTTATGAATCTATGACTGAGAAGTTATTGATAAAATTAAACCCCTTGTCAGCAATGTCGCTTGGATGATCTATGAGCGCTGTGATTTCACACTGTCCTACACATGATTTGTCATCGAAGCTGCTAAGGGTTCTCAGTTTGACGGGGCCAAGGTTGCGATTAATATTTTCGTTTCTAAATGTATGCAATGTCGCATATGTTCAAATTAAGAAATTCTTCAAATCCCAGCCCTAAGGTTTCTTATGACAAGGAAAACTGACTCTTTTGCTCGACGTCAAGAACTTGCAACAATGCTAGACAAGCTAGAAGGTATGGTTAAGTTAAGAAAGACACAAGCAAGGCTTTTATATCTATGGACCAGTCTCAGTGTTTCCAAATAAAAAAAAAGTGTCTGCTGAGGTTTAAGACAAGTTAAAATAAACAATTACAGCATCTCTGAACAAAGTTTTTGACCTTCACTATCGATATTCACTTAACAGTAAGGTGCAAAATCCGTACACAGAAAAAAAAAAATTATTTAAATAAAAGTCCAAGTCCACGAGGGCGTACACTTCTCTACGCGCCAACAAAATGAACACGTTTTAGCTAATCAATGCTGTACATATGTACATTTGTATCTAACGTGTTTTTTTTTTTGTTGCTTTATCGATTCTCAACTTTTGCAGAGATTCAATTAAACTGGAATTGAAACAAATTTAACGTGTACGCATGGTCTGATAACCTTAGAAGCCGATCGTCTATGTGACTTTAGGAGTTTTAGGAAAGAACCCTAACACCTTAAAAGGGTCACCCTATTCCAGGAAATATAAAATTCCATTCATTGACCCCCCCGCCTTTAATGGCTTAAGCCTATTTAACTTACTCCAATGAAGCAACGGACTGTTTCATGTGAAACCGCATGGCTTCTTTGCCAGGAAAACGGCAACGTTTTTGAGGTGCGACACTTTGTCCTGAATGCACTCCATTGTGTTTGACTTTGCAAGTTCTAGTGGTGGTAGGATTAAGTCAGAGTTCATTATCTCGATGGCGTATCAACAGCATAAGACAGTCAAAAGGTCTTTGCTTGCAAGAATCCATAGATGCCTGGCTTAACACACCACGACAAGCACGCTCAAAGCTGCTGTTCCCGATAGAAAAATCAAGTTTAATTGTGAATTTCGAAAGGAACAAGCTTTAAGTCCTAAACAAACATTTAAAGCACATGCAGCTTGCAACAGACTCAAGTTGTAGACTCTGTTTTGAAAGGGATTCCAAGCCAAGTCTTTCAACTCAAAAAGAGAATCCTTGGTGGCGAAATTATTCGAATGGAACATCCGGAGAAAGTTCCTTACACCCTCTGGAGTGAAACAACTTATCAAGAACACATAAGGGTAGGCACAATAGGACTCTGAAGAGAAACCAGTGTCACACATAACATATGTAACATAACGAGGAGAATCTCTCTAAGATCCTTGTGGTATCTCATCATTGGCATCCACTTTAAGAAAACGACATCTGCTGTATGTATGCACGTCTCTTACCACATCAAAAGACAACCCCTCATGTAGCCTAGCCTGAGTCAAAGTCTAAAGCAAATATTTATCGAAACAATACATAAGCATTATTTTGAACACTAATTTGGATACCTACATACGGTAGATACGCATGAAGGTAAGATCATTGTTTTGTATTTGTCTTGTGAATAATAACTGTGTTTAATGGAATTTGTGTACATAATGCAGATCGGCATGATGGTGGTGCTTTTTTTTTTATGAAATATTTGTGCGTAGTAACGTTCAGGGTTTGTCAATGCTGACAATATCACGGGAGGATATCACAATTTACATTGACCGCTAGGTGGCCATAAAAGTAATAGCTGCTACGCAAATAACATCGAGGCTTGTTAAGAGCTGCCGCGAAGAGCTTAAGGTTCTTTGGTGGGCCCCTGGTCACAGCGGAATACGAGGCAAGCAGCTGATGAAATAGCCAGAAAGGGCTCAGCCCTAAACCGGCAACAAGCAGATAGCACGGTCAAACCTCCACTCTGCAATCTTAAGGAAATCACAAACCACCTGTGATATATCAAGTAGGCTACCAGCGAACTCCTGCAAACGGACAGGAAATCTCTGTCAATACTGATAGCAGTGCTAACTGGCCACAACATGCTAAGATGTCACATGAAAAAACTGCATCTAACCGACGATGACATCTGCAGAGGATGCGGTGATGAAGAGGCTCAATGAGGACACGGCCCATTTCCTCTGTCACTGCCCAAGACTCTGTCAATTTAGAAACAGAACTTTGAGTAGATTCTTTTTCGACCATATCGACGAGAGCTATCAGATGGATCACAGTCAAACCTGCTCAAATTCGTAAGGGCTTCCGGATGGCTAGAAACAAGACGATAATACCACGATAGGAAACAAATCATGGGTAGACATGGACCTAAGTGTGATGAGGATGTAATCATTCTCATAAGCTCGCTAACCTAACCTACCCTAAGCGTATAAGACGCAGCAAAGTAAAGTAACATCGATCTATGGAAAACACAAAGAGAACCTCCTTCGCTCGTAAGGGCATATAATACGTACCTAGATCAGACGACTATGCGGTAAGGGCAAGTTTTGCCTAAGATCAAAAGCGTACTGGAAAGACCACAAAAGGAGGAGACATGTAAACGTCTAGACAAATCAGGACAGAACAGCTTACCGAGATCGTACAAAAAGAGCTGATCCAAAATAGGACAACGGTTAGGATGATGATGAAGAAGAAGAAGAAGAAGAAGATGATGAAAAAGAAGAAGAAGTAGAAGCAGAAGAAGAAGAAGAAGAAGAAGATGATGAAAAAGAAGAAGAAGAAGAAGAAGAAGAAGAAGAAGAAGAAGTAGAAGAAGAAGAAGAAGAAGAAGTAGAAGAAGAAGAAGAAGAAGATGAAGATGATGAAAAAGAAGAAGGAAGAAGAAGAAGAAGAAGAAGAGGAAGAAGGAAGAAGAAGAAGAAGAAGAAGGAGAAGAAGAAGAAGAAGAAGAAGTAGAAGCAGAAGAAGAAGAAGAAGAAGAAGAAGAAGAAGAAGAAGAAGATGATGAAAAAGAAGAAGAAGAAGAAGAAGAAGAAGAAGAAGTAGAAGAAGTAGAAGAAGAAGAAGTAGAAGAAGAAGAAGAAGAAGATGAAGATGATGAAAAAGAAGAAGAAGAAGAAGAGGAAAAAGAAGAAGAAGAAGAAGAAGAAGAAGAAGATGATGAAAAATAAGAAGAAGAAGAAGAGGAAGAAGAGGAAGAAGAGGAAAAAGAAGAAGAAGAAGAAGAAGCAGAAGAAGAAGAAGAACAGGAAGAAGAAGAAGAAAAAATGTTTAAATGTCGATACAGAATAAAATTGTTATGAAATATGAAGTTAAAAAGATATTATGGCTCACAGAACGTACCCAGAACCCGATACTTAAACAATCCTGCTGACACCGTTAAGCAAGTAAACAAAAACTATTTGAAAATTTCAAAAATCCACCGTTATCTGTTGCATACGTGCCGCCTTACGTATGCTTTTCAACTGAACAATACTTGTTTGAACACTGAACAGCGTATTTATTAAGTACGAGGTTTTATTTTTATTATTTTTTTTTAATTAAATTTATAAATTAACTTGATTATCCGGTTATACTTGTACTAAGTGTTAACAATAAAAAAAAAGTATTTTTCAATTGCAAGTTAAATAAAAAAATAAAAAAAACAACAAAACAAGTGTCATTTATCAAAAATGATGATGATTCACTAGTCATTCCGGTTTTAATTTATTGAAAATTTATCAAATAAATTTCATAACTAGAAGATCCATAATGCCATTTACAGCGACAAGGGTGCATACTGTGGGTGATAGTTGTAAATGAGATACGTATGAAGCAGAGGGAACAATGGAGCCCCTCCCGATACAGGTAAATTCATGTCCACAATCATGAAAACCAGCCACAGTCAGCCCTCACCAATTTTGGTAATTGGGCGAAACTAGGATCTCAACTCTAAACTCGTCGGTCCAAAATGATGCTCTACAAAACCTTGATCTTGCTTTATAGAGCTCTGAATGCTGGACGATAAGTAAGACAACGGAGCAGATCTTGGAATTCTACGTTGAATATTTGGTCCTGTCTGCGAGGAAGGCGAATGGAGGAGAAGATATAACAGGGAACTCTACGAGCTGTACAAAGATATGGATGTAGTCCGGAAGGCAAAAATCCATCGACGGCCACATTGAGCGAATGGACAAGAATGCTCCAGCTAAGAGGACCTGGTTCACGAAGAAAAGGAAGACTAAACCTCCGGTTTAAAGATCAGGCAATCGCGGACGCCAGAAACCGTAATTTTGTAAACTGGAAACACCGTGAAAGACGAAAGGCGGCATTAGTTCAGGCTCAGACCCTCAAGGGTCGCTGGTAGTTTCGTAATTGATTTGTCTGAGGGTTAAGTCGAGTTTAACACACTGCCTATCTAGCGAGAATTTGACAGTCTTGCAAAGGGAACAAGGTACATATTTAAGAGCGAGTCAAAGTCAAGTTCCTGACTCTTCTTCGCTTAGCGTACCCATGCTTAGCGTGACACAAGTAAATAAATCAATAAATATGATTACAGAAATCTAAAGGTTATGATAAAATAGGAATTCAATTATTAGTTATGTATGTATGTGTACTTACCAGTAAGACTTCTTTGCAACACGCGCACACTATATTGACTTTAGCTCAGTCATTAAACACCATTATCGGTAATAAATTTCCCAAGATAGATGGTCCAGAACCTTTGGCCTAGCTCCTCGATTTATTAGACGATTTTATGTTTTTCTAATTATATGTACATGTATGTAATTAATAAGAGATATTACACACATACTTTAATTGTATTACCACAGATGACATCCTTTGAATGTTTTATATATTGTAATCGATTTTGTTTTGTGGTATTGTTGACTAACTATCACAGTTGCTGATGATTGTTTGTAAACTGTAACGATCCAAAATTCTTCGATTTTAAATGTTCTAATGGGACATGAATTGATGAATACATCCTGTGCCCACATATGTACAAGATTACATCAACTAAATTGTTTGGTTAGATGTTTCGAGTCATAAGAGTTGTTGGTGCTATCATAACAAGATTCTGGTCGAATGAATGAAAGTGGTTTTCATACCTAAAGCTGGGCAAAGACTTAAAAATAAACCTTTGTCTCGCTTCGTATTAATTAATAGATGATGTCCTTCGCGCAGTTATAATGGTAAATCACAGCAAGAAGTAGTAAAGAGATTAAAAACGGGTGCTGCCTTAAAACTTCGCCAAAGTTTAGCAATATTTATGGAAAACGTTGCCAATCGAAAGGAAAACTTATTCACAAGCAGAAACGTAGCCAGGAAAGAGTGAATTTTTTTGCCTCGACTTTCTTTGAAATTTGAAATTTCTTTGCCAGATGAGAAGAATGGAGCTTCAAACTCGAGGAAAAGCCACTCCCATCCTTAGATACGGAGCCTGGAGGCCCCAGCAGTGTCGAATGTGGCCCAAAGTAGACTCAAAAAAATGATTTCTTTCCCTCCGACCCCGGTCCTGCTCGGAAAGAGTGAATTTTTTTGCCTCGACTTTCTTTGAAATTTCTTTGCCAGATGGGAAGAATGGAGCTTCAAACTCGAGGAAAAGCCACTCCCATCCTTAGATACGGAGCCTGGAGGCCCCAGCAGCGTCGAATGTGGCCCAAAGTAGACTCAAGAAAATGATTTTTTTCCCTCCGACCCCGGCCCTGCTCGGAGAGAGTGAATTTTTTCCTCGACTTTCCTTGAAATTTCTTTGCCAGATGAGAAGAATGGAGCTTCAAACTCGAGGAAAAGCCACTCCCACCCTTAGATACGGAGCCTGGAGGTCCCAGCAGCGTCGAATGTGGCCCAAAGTAGACTCAAAAAAATGATTTTTTTCCCTCCGACCCCGGCCCTGCTCGGAAAGCGTGAATTTTTTTCCACGACTTTCCTTTAAATTTCTTTGCTAGAATAAATCAAACCAACCTTGTGGGGTGCATACTTTCACAGGAAAACATGTAGGAGACATCTTAGACATCTTGGACATCTTACATTTTTCTGGGAACACTTCTGCAGTAACATTGAAGACATTGCAGTTGCAGAGGTAGCCAAACTTATTCTATCAAACAACGTTGCTATATTCCCACTCATCTAAATGAGACGGTTTGTGAAGCTTTAGCTATTTAAAGATTCTCATTCCTACTTAAATAAAGGCAAATCTATCTGATGTTCATTCCTAAGGCAGGTACACAACACACACTCATCCAAAAGATTTCCAAACTATCAATCTATTTTCGTTTCTTCTCAAGGTACTCGGGAGGATAATTAAAATCCACCTCAGAGGAAGCTGCCTTCCTCGATAGTGAGAAAGCTTTCAACAACTTCAAACCAAATGAAATCACTAGGAGTAAGGGCGTTATTAATCGCGTTGATTGCAGATGGATGAAAACACAGCTCAAGGATCAGTCAATAGAGTTTGGGTGGGTGGTTCTCCCGCCTTCCCTCCGGAACACAGCTTTACACGAATGGCTACACTGTGGTTTGAGTTTCTGTCTCAGAAATGCACCTTCAAGTTTTCAATGAACTGATGAACAATGCCTTCACAAAACAGAGCACACTACTCTACTAGCTTCCTCCAATAAGGCTAAATTACTTACTGTTCAATGGCTAAATGCTCCTTTATCATCCGAAATAAGCAACGAATCATCTAAACCTTTCCCTGGATGTTGTCGGCTTCTTGCTGATTCTGTGAACGGTTCGATAGTTGTACCTGCTTGGAGCTTCATTTCTTTCTGTGGTCAGAGTTGCACGATAGGAAGTCTTGCGATATAGGAAGTCTAATCCGCTCTTCCCTGTTTTTAGCTATTTTCGTTCGTCGATCCGTCTCCAATTATTTTCAGAAACCCATGCTCAGTTTAAGCTCCAGCATCAGATGGGGAAACAGTTTCACAGCACACCACTGGTCTTTGGGTGGTTGAGGGTAGTGAGCTGCTGTTTGTTTCCTCATGAAAGATGGTCCTTTGATTGTTGGCCCACTGAGATATCACTAAGTTTTCTTGTGATCTTGAACAGTAACCATCCACATCTGCATCCTTGTTTGTTTCGGACATCCAGTAGTCTCCTTCTAAATAGCCAATTTGCCTGTCAGGTTGCCTGTCGTTGTGCCCAAGCATCATACCACCTACCACAAGGCGATTGACGCTGCCGTTGCCATTTCGGTTGCCTAGTCCGTCCTTCCCGACAACATTTCTAAGCCCTTCGTTGTCGTTGCCTAACTTGGGATTCAAATCCCCCTTCACTGTTACAATGTCTCTGTTTGGCGTAGAAGACCTCTTTTCCGTCGTAAAATGAGTCCCTGGATCTATCACTGGTCTTAGTGTGCTGGCTATAACCCGCAGCCACTTCAATCTCAAAATGAGCCCTCCATTCGGGCGTAGTACTGTATAATGGTGACGCATCGTACTCTAGTACGAAAATTAGGCCGCTGCATTCCGTTTTGCGGACTTCTTGATGGTCTACCAGACTGGTACCCATCCGTCTCTATCGTATTTCGGATGAACTCTTGCTTGATTTGGAAGAAACTTAAAACTGTTTTTGGTGGCTTCTTAAACGGGACGCCCAGGCTGCGGTTCCAGCAAAGTTTAAGGTGGAACTTTAGAGTTTATAAAATCACAAACGTCCAGTAAGAATCTAATACAAGAGACGTCGCGATAAGCTCAAAGCTCAGAGTCATCAATGGCTATGAATAATCCAAGTAACTGCTTACAGTAGCACCTAAGCTGAACCAAATAATGGCTAAATTCGGGCTCCCAAAGAAGCTAAAGGTTGCCGATGAGATATGCAGATATGTAACGACAACAAAAGGAATTCTAACGCTCAACAGACCGCACTTAGTACTCTCACAGGCCACAACCAATTGGCGGCAGGTCTTAGAAAAAAGAGGGTTCTTGCTAGTACCAATCTCTGTAGAAGTTTCGTCCATGCAAATGACGACACGACTCAGTTTCAATGCGGCTGTCGGAACCTCTGCAGAACTAGGAAAACCGTTCTAGACGTACACTTCTTCAGCAACCTCGGCATGGTTTGGTTGCATTCCACATGGGTACTCTCACAACGAAAAACACAATTGATCCACCAAGCTGTCATTATGGACTGGACAGGACAAAAAACCAGGAAAAGGGAGCGTTCCTGAAACCAAGGCAGTGTCATCTGCAATCACAATGCCGTCAAAGAATTGGTGAGCGACTTCTTTGTTTCTAGAGTCTTGCAAGAAAGAAATTCCTAAACTGGATTTGGAGATCCAATTGTGGCCATAGACAGCTGTTCACAGAGAAAATCGTTTCAGCTGCTGTGCCAGGCGTTCGCATTGATGAAGGTTTCACAGGCGCTTGAGGTAAGGGTTGACAAAGGATTTGATGCTTGAGCTTTATGCACCAGCTGGGTTCAAAATTCGAGCGGCAAAACAAAGGTGAAACAAAGAAACTCATAGAATCCCGCCGATTGTGGACTTGGGAACTTTGTTTGTTAAAAAAAAGTCGGTTCAGAAGTTTATAAATTAGAAGAATAGGCTTTCCTGAAATCGAAAACGGACCAGAAACAAGCGAGGATAGTCGAAAAAGACGAAAAACCTAAAAATAAACGGAAACAACAAAAATTGAGGAAAAATAACAAAGAAAAGTTTTAAACAAAGGAAAAGTTGTTGTTTTTGGTTTTTTATATATAAGAAGGGGGTGCGAGACTGGGGTGAGGTTCAGTCTTGATCCGGCCGTCGTGGTGTTCACATCGTAGACCTTGGGTGAAATTGATTTTGAGAGAGGCTCTCTCGGAGAGAGCTCGGGAGAGTAAAAGAGAGCGGGAGAGTAAAGAGAGCGGAAGAGTAAAAGAGAGCGGGAGAGTAAAAGAGAGCGGGAGAGTAAAAGAGAGCGGGAGAGTAAAGAGAGCGGGAGAGTGAGAGAGAGCGGGAGAGTAAGAGAGAGCGGAAGAGTAAAAGAGAGCGGGAGAGTAAAAGAGAGCGGGAGAGTAAAAGAGAGCGGGAGAGTAAAAGAGAGCGGGAGAGTAAGAGAGAGCGGGAGAGTAAGAGAGAGCGGGAGAGTAAGAGAGAGCGGGAGAGTAAGAGAGAGCGGGAGAGTAAGAGAGAGCGGGAGAGTATGAGAGAGGCTAAAACCCCTTCTAATTATTTATTTATTTTTTGTTATCGTACCATTCATATATGGACAATATGTTTACTTAGACGTATCCACACGTATGATCGTTCATTTATACGCTACTTAACAACGGCGCACCCATACTCATGCTATCGTATGCGAACAGACACAGTGAACATTGTGTATTGTGTGTTCCTGCATCAAAGACCAACTGGTTTTTTTTTTTTTTTTTTTTTTTTTATAATTCACTAGCGCTAAAGGGGTTATGAATACCCTTATGATGCTATTAACACAGCGCTAGTGTTGGTGTAGTGATTTCTGAAACTCAGGTGGTATTAGGTTTCAGTCTTTTTGCTCCGAGTTGGGTTCTGTGTGAAGGAACATCAGAAGAGGAGCAACATTATTTCACACAGACCAACTCTGAGAGCAACAAATACAGCATCGGATACAACATACTACACACATCATAGATACATCGTATACATCATCAGCAATCCAACAGATGCAACATCCATCAGAAGTTGCCATGCACCTTGCTTACTGATGAACCAGGTTAGTCCAATTTATTATTATATTGCCCCTGCCCCTGAAACAAAAAACCACTCAAGCCTCTTTGGCAATGCAATCAGTGTTATTTCCTCCTGAAAGCACTTTGAAAGAAACCCCACCAACTCTCTTTCCCTTGACAAGCCCACCCAAGTCTTTTAGTCTTTACTGCATTGCAACTAGTGTCTTTCCTTCTGAAAGCACTTGACAACAACACCCCATGTCTGCAAATCAGTGATTTTTCAAGTGTAAGCTTATAGAAACGTTTTTTTTTTTTTTTTAATTTATTAGGCGTCTTTCCTTATGAAAGCGTGTAAGATACATGCATACACAAGGCCCTATGCCTTTCTCACATGACTTAAGCTGATCTTACAAAGGCCTTAAGCCTTTTATTAAAAACTAAAATCACTTTTGGAGAACTTCAAGCCTTCAGCTGATCTTTTAAAGGCCTTTAGCCTTCTTTTACATGTGTAGAATCAGTGCTTCTTTATCCAGCCACATATCATCGTCATCAGTGCAAGCTCTTCATGGCACTTCCTTCTTGGTTTCTGGTTCACAGAGAAATCTGTGGTCATTATATTATTTTATTTACTATATTGCCCTTAACATATATGTACATATATGCCCACCATTCCCATTCCCAATCCATTTTTCGTACGAGAGCTCTCGGTTTCGGAAAGGCCTACCTTGACGACACAGCCATAATGCCAGTTGCAGAAAGCAATATTCATTCTACAGAAAAACTGCAAGATGCGATCCAAGGAATCCAAAACTGGACAAGGAAATGGCGCATAAAATTAAACGAGAGTCTAAATCTGTCCATGTAGATTTAAGAAACGAAAAGATTGAGCATATACCAATATATATGAATAACCAAATAATTCCATACGCGAACACAGCTAAATATCTTGACATTGGACGCAAAACTTCGTTGGAAGGCTCATGTCAAGAAAAAACGAGGGGAGCTCGATATCAGATATAGAAGGATCTACTGGCTAATAGGAAGACATTCCTGTCTATCAATTTCTAACAAACTCCTACTTTATAGACAAGTAATTAAACCCATATGGACATATGGGATTCAACTCTAGGGTTGTACTAAACAGACCAACATGGTCTGTCATCATCCAAAGATGCCAAAAACAAAGTAGTGAGAAATATCGTCAATGCACCCTGGTACGTGCGAAATGAAGACCTCCACAGAGACTTGGGTATGCAGCTAGTAAAACACGAAGTCAAAAGACATGCTAAGAAACATGGAGAGCGCCTCCAACTTCACACGAATCCTGAGGCCCCCCAGCTTCTGGACCAAACAAACTAAGTTACGAGATTGTGAAGACGAAAACCCTTCGAATAAGCGCAGCACTAAAAACGTAGAAATAAGAAAATGAACATTCATACGAGCGTTACGGAACGACAACAACAACGAGCGTAGTGGCGCTCGGCGTGAATTATATCCCCCAACGTCTTGAGCGGTCTAAATTCCATAATCTTCTTTCTCGTGAGCTCATGGGAGACGCCAGTGGGTGGAACTCTCATTTTATACACATGTAAATTAAAACAAAAGTGAAAGAAAAATTGCTCATTAGTCCCAGAGACTAGATCGCAATAGCATGGCAGGATCTCTGTCTACAGGCGTAGAACTTGCACCAGCCGAGCATTATCCCTAGGTATCGCCACCTGGAATGTGTTATCTCTGGTACGTGCGGACCCGGTGGAGAAACTCGGATAAAAAAAAGAAAAGAAAAAAACAATGGGCCTTGAACCTACATACATATGTAGATCCCGTAACGTACAGGTAATACAAACACCGCTACTTATTCAATAATCAATAACACATAATAATTTGTTACCTAGCCTTGTGTATAAATATTTTATAAGATGACATTCGATAGAAAAAAAAAACACACAATTGAAAAAAATTTCTAATTTTCCCTTTGGCAATACCTATGTGTGATTTGAAAACCACTTTCTTCGGCCTTGAATATGAACTAACTAAACTTTCTTCCTCAAAAAAAAAAACCTGTGAATATATTACCATAGGAATATAACATAATTACTTTATTAAGGGACCCCTTAACACTCAAAACAATATGAACAGTATCTATCTATCTAACAATCTATTTATCTCATGCACTATGTGTAAAATGAGAGGGCAGAGGGGGGATGGGCCAGCAAACTATCACCATTCATAACACAACACTTAAGCCAATTATGACATTGTAATCATTATTCAATAAGGCAACACGCGCATTTTTTATTTTTTTTTTAACGGATGTTGATTGCGCTATAACAAAAAAAAAAAAAAATCTTTCAATGAATCAATATTGTGCTGAATGAAATTTAACAACAAAAACATAAAAACAAAAAAAATTGTTTAGTTTTTTTTTTTTTATGCGTTTTTCTTTTGATTTTTCCACTAAATGCATATACACATACGTATATGACACACAATGTTAAGTAATATATGAATTGAATCTCTTATGCGATGTGATACCACACTTTCACTTGGACTCCGATCACCACTGGTAGGTGTAACGTACACGAAAAAAAAAAAAAAAAATTCAAACAACAACAACGATGATAATGACAAGAAAAACTAAAAAAAAAAAAAAAAATTGCATACATTACAGCAATCAGAGTTTTATTTAAAAAATAAAAATAAAACATTTCCTTTAATCACGCATACGTACAGGGGAACAAAAATAAATAAATAAACAACAAAATATATATTCACTTTCACTAATTGAAAATAAATCAATAAATTGATCTTAAATTTTTGGGACACTTTTGGGACACGATTTTGTAATCGGAGACTTGTAACGATCTTTCTTCAACTTCACTTAGTACTTTCTTTTCATTTTATTTTTTTTTCAATTATGAATTTTGTATCTTTAACGTATTTAAACAAAAGTAAAAAAAAATAACGAATATTATGTATCTATGGATCTGACCGTTCTAGTAGCTCAAGTACGGTCGAACTAATCACGTTGTAAAAGTTGTTCAATATATAAAATGAAATGTTTTTTTTTTTTTTTTTAAAAACTTGCAAAGCGTCTCACATCATAATATTTGTAAAAAAAAAAAGACATGTGACAACAACAACGACTAACCAGCAAACAATCCAACAGATGGATTTGGATAGCGAAGCGCAACAACGAACGAGAAGAGAAAAAAAAAAATAAAAGAGAATTTTTGTCCATCCAAAGTTAAAATTGAAAATGAGTAAC
Source organism: Criorhina ranunculi (assembly GCA_951813785.1). Taxonomy (NCBI): domain Eukaryota; kingdom Metazoa; phylum Arthropoda; class Insecta; order Diptera; family Syrphidae; genus Criorhina; species Criorhina ranunculi. The sequence continues at coordinate 3,471,396 of OX638386.1, read as the reverse complement.
GCACTGACACACAAAAATAAATAAATAAATGAATTTTTGTATCTGTGGCAACGGCAACGGCAACAGCAACAGCAACAGCAACGACATCGACATCGGTAGCATAAATAATATATAAAGTATCTGCTGCGGCAGTTTGTGGTTAGTCAAAGTCAAAAAATCAAAATCAAAAATTCAATGGTGTATACCTAGTTGGGTTGGCGTGTTGATTTTAAATATCGTTTTACACTTCTTTTATTTTTTTATATACCCCCACATGTACAGTTATATATATACGATTTTTATGTTATCAATTGTGCATGAATCACAACGGTCTGGACTGCTGCTGCAACTACTTAGTCTGGATTGGTTTACAAATGAGGAAGAGCTTCTTGGGTTGAATTCCATTGTAAGCTCACAAATACTTATTGGATTTGTGCCTAGAATGCAATTTTTATGGTAACAATGTCATTGTTGCAACAACTGATGCATTTGTAGGTGTCTATAGCTAGACATTGGAGCTGAAGATAGTTTTTTTTTTTTTTTTTTTTTTTTTTTTCGTTTTCTGTAGGTCATATGTAACCAAAATATATTGAATTTCATTTCGAATGAGGTCAATGTTAGATGTTTTTTCTTTCTGTCAGTACTTCTCACATTTAGATACAGAAGCAGGACCCTTCATTCATCATATCAACACCAGAAGTCTGCCTGATAGGCTCATGGCAGGTGAAGAGGCGTGTCACCCTTCCCACAGATAGAAGTGTGTCACTTAAGCCTAGCAAGGGCGTAGTGTCCCATAATAACTAAAATAAGTTGTCTACAGTCTTGTCTGCTGAGAGACAACGAAGAATGCCTAAAACTTCTTACGGGACGTTGGGAAATATCCGTTTAGTCTGCCTGTCTCCTGGAGAGTTAAGCCAATTGTGTTTGTTCGAAACGGTACCGTGAAATAAGGTCGTGCGTAATAAGGCCGAATTTTACGGCACCGTTCTAAAATCAATCGCAAAAAACCAGGCCGGAGAATTCATTTCCGGTGTCCAGGGACCCAGCCAGACAAGACTTAGCAGATTCAGTCTTTCTCGAACTATTTTGGATCTAGAGAATGAATTGAGCAAGGGCCTTAAATGCTGATATTCCGTACCCTTCCCCCTGTTTGTTTCGTTATGTACTTACGTATGTAGTTCACAGCCACAAGTATTGCATGAACCTTCGCTTGGTGGACAAACGCATGTATATCTAGGAGAAAGTGCAGTCCAATGTTGTTATTCTGTAAAAATTCGACTACATGCCTTACCCGACTCTCAGAGTTTGGCAAAAACCAGTCCTGTGCTCAAGGAAAGTCAAACGTCTTAATTTCGGAAATATTCCGTCCAGATAGCATATCCATTGAAGCCCCAATAAGTCTTGTAAAAGCAAGATGGCTCTGATAGTTTCGCCCATTCGAGACAGATCGTCCTTTGGAATTCATAGGTTATTTCACCAGGACTAGCATATACCTCGGCCTAATTTAGAAAACCCCACAAGAAAAAGTCTAACGGGGTCAAATCGCACGATCTCGACGGTGGCCAGTTCACATCATCCCCACGTGAGATGACCATGCCCTCGAATCGTGGCGTGAGCTGTGTGGCACGTAGCGCCGTCCTGTTGAAACCACATGTCGTTAGTGACCATATCATCCAATTCAGGCGAAAAGAAGTTGGTTATCAACGACCTATAGGCCTGGCCAACGTCGTTCTCAAAGAAATATGGACCGATGATCCACACCAAACAGTCCATTGGACGCTCTTGGATCTCATGTGGATTAGTATCGTCCCAAATTCGACAATTTCGTTTGTTGACTTACCTATTCATCCAGAAATGGGCCTCATCGCTGAAGATAATTTTTGGGGTCAGTTTCCAATTGCTCCAGCGTTGTTTATGGTCGTTTACCTTCAGCTCCTGGATCAGTTGAATTTTGTACGGATGCAGGCCCAAGTCACGACGCAAAATTCGCCAAGTTGTGGGGTCTGCGAAAGGCCGAAATCTTGTGAGCGACTCGAAATCGACTGCCTCGCTTTCACGGACAGCAGCGACGTTTTCGGCAGATCGGGTGTTGGTTTGAGTCCAGTGGACTCAAATTTATCCACCACACTGCGAATAGTGCTAAAGGTGGCGCTACAGTCCGGGTTGGAACTGGGCCTCAACCAAGAAGCGTCTCCAGCCAGCTCGGAAGGACGATTATGGTGATAGTAAAATGGGCGAACGCCAATTTGGATAAGACAATTTTACTACTTGCACGTGTTGTTGAATGCTATTTCCGTCCATGGCTGAACAGACTGAATAAATGACAGCCAATTTGACAGATGTGGCTTCAACAATATATGGCCGCTATCAACTGTCAAAGTTCGGAAGTCTCAATGATTTGGAAGACGGAAAGAGAGGCTGATGGGTTAAGCCTATCAAAGTTTTGAATAACAACAGGGTGTTCTGTTTTTTGTTTTTTATATATACATATATATCAACATTTATTTACTCTCAATTTTCATTATATAATGGTGTGTATTTGTTAAGATGAAATTAAAATTATTTATTACATATTCATATAATTTATTTTTTGTGTTTTGTCTTTTCTGACTTATGTTATAGGGTTGCATAATATTTACTGTTCTGATTCTTTAGGTGTTTGCATGTTTTGTGTTGCTTTTTTTTTTTTTTAATTTTTTACATAAAAACATCTATCGATTTTTCTCAATATAAATATTAACTATAATAATTGAATTTGTTTAAATAGACATGGTAGGTTTATTTATTTTTTTTTTTCATATTTTTTATTTTTATTATTTTTTTATTTAACGTGCACTTGTAATTTTTATTTATTTTTTTGTTTTGATATTTGATACATTGACAAATATAATAACAGATATATTCACCTTATTAGTTTAGACATATATGTAATTGTTCTATTTATTTATTATGTTGTAAAATATAAATTGAAAAAAAAAAAAATATACTTACTTAATATACAATTCGTTAAGTTAAACAAAAAAATAAAAAATAAATCATCACAAATTTTAAATTTATTCCTATACATTTAATTTAAAAGTTTGATAATATTTTTTAATTTGTTTTTTTTTTTTGTTTAAATTCCATTAAAATTGAATATTTTTTTTTTTTTATGTACACGTTGTATATTTTATTAAAAAGTCTTTTTCCTTAATTTGAATTATATATATTTAATTTTTCGTTTCTTTACTGGGGGATATATGCATTTATGTAGTATTGTAACAGTGGCGCGTTCCATTGAGAGTTGGGTGTCGTGTCAGTTGGGAGGGGGATGTACAGATATGAAAATTTTAGTCGTGTAAAAGAGCAGCCCCCCAATTACATTTTAAAAATGAAAACATCTTTATTTTTATTTGTTTTTTTTATTGACTACATATAAGTTATGTGTACATATTTGTGTATATATGTACGAGACTTAGTTTGTATATCACCACATAAAAGTAAAAATTGACACGCGTTCGATATCAAGTTTATAATAGACTTGAAGATCAGAGAATTGGATGTCGTCGTTGGCATCCACAGAGTTTTTTTTTTTTTTTTTTAGCCTACACTTGTACATAATGTTGATTTATGCAAATACAGGGTGTTTCAGTTTGGAGGAAAGGGTATGAAACACCCTGTATGTAGCAACATGAAGGCAACTACCCCCTTTAGTTTGACGACCACTGACTGGCCGAATCTGAGCGTGTAAGTACTAACGCTGATATGCTGAGGAATATGAAGAGGTGCTGATATGTTACAGGGTGTGATGCACATTCAACCGATTGTTATAGTTAAATTTAAAAAATAAATCTATAAATGTATACATAATATATAAGTTTATAGCCTTGATATTCTCAGTCCATCATTGTGCTTGGTTGATTGGGAATTATTTTGGTTAGTGTTACTCACTTATCAGTCCTTGATTGAAGCTGCCGAAGTGTGTGAGCTTTTTTCAGCTCCATCACTAAATGCCGACGGTGGGCTCAGGTTTTTCTCTGTTAAAATTTGTTGGAATTCATTGCTGCAGTCAAATGTGTTACTTGATAAATTTGTTATACTGGCACAGTAGGACTTGTTCGCTTTGGCCGGATATATTGTTGCTCCTAGCATTAGAGTGTCTGCATTACTGATGGTCTCCAAGGCTCTGTAATCGTAGAATTTATTCGATTTCATAGTGCCGTCATTGTTGTCATTTGAAACGCCAAGCAAGTGTAATGGTTCAATACTGTGCTGGTAACGATCAACACCAACTGCAGCCACTGTCGATAGTAGTTTACCCTTGCGTCGTGGTGTAATGGTTAAGAAGTCACCATAGCTCTTATTTTGACAAGAAGATGACGAAATAGCTCCAGCCGCCGCCACCGTTGATAAATGGCCATTTAATGGATTTTTTTTCATGCCAACCACAGAGGACAGCTTGGGAATGTCGTTGTGTAAATTCTGATAGGCGGTGGTGTTCTTTAAAATTTCGACATATGCACCCGATTGGGTAATACGTGCTGCGGAACACAGCTCGGATGGTGGTTCATTTTGATTATTTTTGGCAATGGATAGACCGGACAAATTTGTGTTGCTGATTGATGCGAGACCGGATGAATTATGGTGCTGCTGTTGCTGGGCGGCGTTATAGTGGGGATAATGTCGCTGTTGTTGATGGGCAGATGGTGTATTTGAAGGTTGCGATTGTTGTTTTGGCGGCGGGTCAAAGAGTCTGTAGTCGAGGGGCATGTCCATGCTGTTGCTAAATAATTATTAATTTTTTTTTTTATTTTTTATATATATCGTGTATATAATTTATTTTACAAAGAAAAATAAAGAAAGGAAAAAAATTCTTTTGATTTTAAAAAAATTTTGAGTTTTAAGAGAGTAAGAGTAAATTTGTAAAACGTGCTAGCTGCATGCATGCAATGTAAAAAAAATAAAAAATCAAAAGACTGAATGAATTGCGTTAAGTCTTCTTTAAATACAGCAAATTAAGTTAAAGATCAGATCATCCTTAAGCACCCAAAAGAGGATAAAATCCATGTCCAAGCATTACAAGGAGATGGATGAATGGATGGACATTGATGCTAAAGTTGCGAAAGAAAAGTTGATTGAAAGAGTTTTTCCCGATCAATAGAAGAAACAGAGGCTCGTGTATTTGCCCAAGGGAGGCGAACCCACAGGAGATCCATCAGCCTACCGCCCTCTCTGTATGTTGGACACGATGGGAAAAGTTCTGGAATGCGCATCATCTGTAACAGATTGGAAGAAGTAGGTGGGCTATCATTACATCAGTACGGTTTCAGAAAGGTACTCTCAACTGTAGCAGTGGAGACAGCCTTGGCATTATGAATGACACAAGACTCGGAAAATAAATGGAGCACAGTGAGTTCCTACGCCCAAGATATATTGCCAAGAGTTGAGACGACTAGAGCGAGAAAGGAGAGAGAGACAGAGCGAGGAAAACGCAACCTTTCATCCAACGCACAAACATTCCCAGACGTACAGACTCACACAAATCTATCGATAGGAGGTAGCTACGACTGTACATCAAGACATGCGCCCCTTGAAGTCTACAGTGTAAGTTAGCGAAGGTAATGACAGCCACACTTAGACGAGAGATACCACATGAATCTGTGATTACTTTAGAAACTATCCACAGAACCAGCCGGAGCTTGCTATGAAGCATTGGAAGCTTCTTATGCTGGTATCAGCCAGCTCTTTTAGACTATGGGAGAAGTTAGCTCTTCTACGAGTTCGGCTCTGCGACTGATGCAAAAGACACTGCAGACGAAGGCTTCTTATATAAATCACGTATGCCATTATCCTGTATAGCTGTGAGATTTGGGCCGGATCCACTCAAGCAAGAGATACATAGGAAACAGTACAGGGACGTGAGGCCGAGAAGCCAAGCATTTACCGTACGGTGTCGGAACCAGGGACAAAAACCTGAAATAGGAGTAGAAATGGTGACGCCAGCGACAAAGAAGCTCACCAAGCAACAATGGCAATGGCGATGGAGTTCAGAAACTAGAGAAAGGTGGACGGCGAGACTGATTAGAGAGACGTTGCTGAATGGACGGAACAGAAACATAGCCCTTGGAAACTTCAATGTGTACCAATACAGTGACTCACTTGTAGCAGATGGGCAGCAGGCAATATCACTCCAGAAAATGGTACAGATGGTACCAAAATAGGTTCCTTTATTGAGTCAAAGGAAAAAGGGCAAGGAAGACGAAAACCTCCCGAAAACCAATATTTTACGTCAAAAATATTGTGCCTACAGCCTGTTAGACTAGGAGGTCCACGATCTTTATTATAAAGTTGAGGATGCCTCCAGGTGTCCGGATTTCTTTAAGGAAATCAAGGTTATCTTCTGTTCAAAAAAAAGGGTAGAATTCAAGACCTGTTGCAACATTTATCCTTCGACTTCTGTCTTATGGTCATACTCTCTGATAAAATGACATAAGACCGACTGAAGATGCCTTTAAACGGGCTGCTCTTTTTGCCTCCAGGGGTGTGAGGTTCCAGATGGTCGATCTCAAGACCTCAATCATGTAGGGGTAGGCCATTCTTTGAACTTTAATCATAATATTAAGGTATGAGCTTTTCTCGAGTGCAGTCCGGCCATAATATTGCTGTGTAGACTCAGTAAGGGTAGTTCTTTTGCCGGTGTAGAGGGCTACCATCGATTTTTCGTTGTGTAATGTTGGACATCCAGTATAATTTCCTGTCATAAATGACACCAAGGAATTTAGTCTGTGTGGAGGGTGATGACAATGACACAGAGGAAGACTCCGGCCTCAGCTAGAGCTTAAGAAACATGATCTCATGAAAAAAAAATAAAAAAAAAAGAAGAAAATGTCCCAAATGCAATTCATCGGTCTCTTGACTTTGTTTCAACAAGCCTAAGCAAGCTTAAAAAAAAATAGTATTCTGTCCAATTAATCCGTTATGAGAACATGAAAAATAATACAAAAAAAAAAAAAAAACAAAAAAAAAACGGACAGAGAGAGAGAGAGACATACAAAGAAAAAGAAAAAAAAAAAAAAAAACTCAAGGATAACAATTAACACAGGTGCAGCACATTTACTATGCCTTGCCTAGAATATGAGCATGATCTCTTGTGTATGCCACTTGCATTTTGGCTGATTACTGTTGGAGTGACAAGGATTAATGCTGGTAGGGTTGGATGGGTTTTAATCGTGCTTAACAACTTGGTTGCTGCGTCTAACATCTCGGTGGATGGCTCAGAAGTGCGTAAGATCTCTTTCATGGTACTTTTCTCGCGTGAAGTTAGCTTTTTTTCTAATAAATTGTCAAGCAAAGTTTATATAATATTAAGGCAGGGATGTCCAAGAGGAATGGATATTGGTTTTTTGGTTGGGATAATACAATATAAAAAATATGAAAAAAGACTTTTTTTTGTTTTTTTTTTTCAATCAAAAATCACTCAGTCACTCCTCACAGGCTTTGTGTGTTGAATTTGAATTTGAAAAAGTGATGCAAAAAGTCGAAATTTACTGACAAAAAAAGAACAGGTACTAACTTACTGTGAAGCGGAGTCCTATTGAAAACTGAGAGACGTTCTTTATTAGCAACCTGGCTGGCACCACCACCACCACCACCACCACCGCTACGTAATACCGGACTGTGAGCATGTGCTGTGAATGAAAAGAGTGAAAAGAATGGGGAAAAAAAAAAAAAACGTTTGTCGTTGTAACGTACTAGTACAACTGGGAGGAACAGCATCTTCAAGACTGTTCGTTTCGGTGCGACTGGTGCCACCCCTTTCGGCAGAGATGTCACTGTCCGAATTCAGAGAATCGTATTCTTCGGATTCTGATTTGATGGCATTTGAAATGCGTTTGTGACGTTTCTCAGTGCCGGTCGAGGTGACACACAGATCTGTTCCAATCGGGGTAGTGGAACCGATAGCTCCTCCAACAGTGGACGTGCACAAATTTGCCGGACCCATGGCACTGGAAGAACGTTTAATTTTACCACTTGTCAGTGTGTCCTCGCCACGGGAGTCGTATATGATTCCTTTGCGATTCATATTGCCAGATTGATTCTCATGATCGGGTAAATGGAATGTAGCATAAGGGTATATGTCCTCGGAGTATTCAGGGATGCGTTCCAAGCCTGAAAAAGATTCTTTGGGAGAATGTTGAGATGATTTACGTATCGTTGCATAGAAATGCTCACGATGTTGATGCCGTGGATCCTTGCCCTCGGACATCGGTGGCCGCATCGAGTCTGTGTCGCGATTTAGCAATTGCCTCGGATCTGTTCACAAATACATATAAGCAGTCATATGGGTAACGCTATATTTTTTGTACTTACAATGCCGGAAGCAAATGCAAGCTCCAACTAGTGCCAGGATGGTGCCAAAGACCGATGTTACAATAACAGCGATCAAATGTGCATCACGGAACAATGAGCGAACTTCGGGTAAATCATTTTCGTCCTTACCGTTCATTGATAGGCCTGTCAATTGTAATGTATCGAATAGATACTCTGAAATAGTTGACCCAGCATGGTTATGGGCTGTTATTCGTAGACTGTATGCTGTCGCTGGTTCTAAATCCATTATGGTGTACCGGGCCTGAGTAGCAATGCTGCTAGAGACTATAATCCAATCGCTTGACAAACGATATGGCTTGTATTCGATGGTGAAATATAGAATTGGACACCCTTCGTCCTGCCAAGAGGATAACTCCAGCATGGCAGATGTTATATTTGGCCGAATTAGATGGTGCTTACGTGGTGGAACCGGTTTATTGCCTAAATTAAGGTTTGTGAATCCCAGATATACATATTTATGTGGGGACACACACTTACCCTTAGTTTTTGCCGTTTCAATGGCCGTGGTAATTCCGGTTCCGATTTTATTAAACGTGGTTATTGTGAACTGATACCGTGTACCACACTGCAGATTCTCCATTAGGTACGAGTTGACACGCCGATCCAATTGAAGCTCTTCCCAATCGCCAAATTCCTTGCGGAATGTTAGAATAAACCCTCTGAGTGGGGCACCGCCTACATCATCGACGCGCCACTGAAGGGACACCGAATTCGCTGTACTTCCAGCTATCGAAAGGGTTGGCGCAGTTGGCGGTACTATCCAAAATGAAAGGAGCGATCAGCATTCAATATCGATCATCAATCATCCCCACTAAGCACTTACCTTGAACAAACAGTTGATAGACAATGTGATCTGAGCCCAAGGCATTGCGCACTCCACACGAATAGTTTCCCTCGTGGCTTCGTTGTATGTTTCTCAGTGTTAGGGTGTTGTCACTGCTGACCTCTAATCGGAATTGTTTCTTAGATCTAGCATTGAGAATTTTCCATTCGGCATTTGGCTTCGGATTGCCAACAAAAAGACACGCCAGTTTCATGTCCACCTTCCAACTTACGCTCAGAGTTTGCCCGAATGATATGATTGCGGCCGGTACGGAAGAGCTTGGTGTCAATTTGATAACCGGCGTACTGGGACCCTGACCGACACGTGTCGAAGCGGTTACCCAGGATTCATAGGTCTCTCGAGTGGTCATATCCTTAGCCTCGAAGTGACGATTGTGCGCCGGAAGGACTTCTTTGAGTATTTTCAACTCTTGCCCCTTGTCCAGGATCCGTATGTAGACATTGTACTTTGTTACTATGCCATTTGGCCGACGTGGTGGTAGCCAGCTTATAATCACTGAAGACTCACTACTCACCACTGATTTGACACGTTCGGGTGCATCTGGGACGGCTTCTTCGGTGGTGCAGGAAACAATTGAACTTAGAACACCCTCACCGGCTCGTGTGAATGCCAACACTTGTACACTGTAATTGGTGAAGGGTTGCAGGCCATGAAGGACTGTATTCAAAGAGGATGTGATTTTTGTCTCTCGATTGCCATAGTCACTGTCATAATTGCAAGGCTCATAGAGCAGCTTGTAGCCTTGAATAACGCCATGGGCATGCTCCTTTGGTGGTGCTTGCCAGGATATTTGAATGTTTTGGGCCGTTAATGCGATACAGGTGACACCTTGTGGTGATGTCGATGGAACATCTTCCAGTGTGTGACTCAAAACTGGCTCACTTGGCGGTCCGTCTCCTTTGATATTAAACGCCGACACCGTTACAGCATATTGGGTGTACTTCTCCAAGCCTGTCAATCGAAAATCATGTAATCCCTCACCAACCAGAATGCCAACTTTAGTGTAGTTATACGCGCTGTCATCGTGCTTCTGATAGCCAATTGTGTAACCAAGCAGCTCACCATTCCAGCTATCACGCTCTGGTGGCCGCCATGTAATAAGCAATTGCTGAGGACCAATCGGTTCTGCAGCAACTGTCTGCGGACGTCCACTAGGCACCTCTGCGTCAGTTTGTACCAAAAGAATATCACTCGGAGCGCTTGTTCCCAAATGATTTTCCGCATAAAGCCGAAAGTGATAAGCCTGTGATGGCTTCAAGGAACTAACTTGTGCTGTTGTCTTATCGCCCGGCAAAAGTTTTTGATTATTATGCTCATGCCAAACTTCTAGAACAAAAAACAAAAAAAAAAAACCGAACATAGTCTCCAAGGAGGACCCGATTTTGTACTCGAAGGTGTCCACACTCACCCTGTGCCTTCTTGTATTGTAAAATGTAATTCGAAATGGGTTGCGATTCCCGGTAACCGTTCGTTTGATCCTGTTCATTCGGTGACCAAGCCAATGTCAATGTTCGACTTCCAAGTTCAACAACATGCAAATTGATTGGAAAATTTGGTGGCTCCTGCACTTGAAGGTGCAGAGCTGCTCTGTCATGACCGTAAGCATTACTTGCCACACAAGTATACTCTCCGCGATCGGACAGAATCGCCTGCAAGATGGTCAATTCCGAAACCATTCCTCGGCTGAGAGGCGCATTTTTTATTTGATATCGTATAATATCGTAAGCCGGATCAATTCGATTGCCCTTGACATGCCAGTATATGTCAAGCGGTTGATCGCCATCTGCCTCACATCGTAGAGTTATCCTGTCACCTCGTCGTACTGTCAATTGTTTGTTTCGGATTGTAACATGCGGCCCAACTAAACAAAAAAAAAAAAAAAAACCCCAGCAAATGCATAAGTGTTTGTATGTGTGTGTGTGTGTGTGTGTTTGTCTCACCATGTACAGTCAACTTGATGAGTGTGCTAAGTCCTGCTCCTATGCCATTGCTGGCCTGACACAAATAACTGCCCTCATGCTCTCGTCCTACTTTGGGTATAATCAATGATCCATTGCTGTGACTTTGGATCATCGAATTACCGCCGGCATAAGTAAGCTCACGATATTCGCTGGATTGCTCACCTGTGACCGGGAAAATTCATTATTTTATGGCTCTTTAAATTGAATCCGCACACCACTGAGTTTCCCATCTTCTATCGACCCAAAAACTCAATCTGTTCGGTTCGTGCGCGTAAGTCGAGACTATCTTACCAATCGATTGCTTCCATACGACACTAGGAATTGGAAAGCCATCGGCATTGCAGGTAATCACAACCGGAGTGCCAAGTATAGCATTTTGATCGTTCGGTTTGATAATCCATCTTGGCGGAACTGTTGTAGATAAGGGTAGGTAGATAGGGTAGATAAAGCATAAATATACTTTTAAACTTTTAAAGGGATGAAAAGCTGCTAAAAAGCTACACGCACATGCATAGGCTAAAGAAAACTTTTATGATTAAAAAAGAAAAAAAAAAAACAAAAATAAACGAAACCTTTGAGCTTTTTATCGAACTTACCGAAATGTGTTTGTGTCTCGGCTTAACGAAAGCTTTTGCTAAACGAAAACTTTACTAAAACAAAAATAAAAAAAAGCACACCAACAGAGTTGTTACCGTCTACGACGACGGTATATTAGAAGAAGAGACTGTTTTGGGGGTTGAAAATGGGGGGTTCTCGTGCTCAATGCTTTTGCCTTTGTTTAGTCGTTTTGATTTTTTGTTGTTGTTGTTGTTGTGGTTGTAATTATTGACATTCGACATCACAACACCATGCAACCAGGCCTAAAGTAGGTTAAAGTGTATAGTATCTCCTTCTCTGTAACACAATAACTTACAAACTCATGGACTAATTAGTCGTTATTACAATGCCAATCACAATTGACAGGTTCGATGAATTGTTTTTTGTTGTAGTAGAAAGGAAATTCTAGTTACCGTTGGAGTTTAGTATTATGACACAAACATGAAACTTCTCCTAAGGGTGGGTGGGTTTTTTTTTTTTTTTTTTTTAAAACCATTGAATACATTTCACATCTTTTCTTTTCTATTTCAAACTCATAATTGAGGGTTGTAAGGTTTCGGCGCGTGGAACAATGCAAAAGTATATGTATTTCTTGGAAATATATACCAAATAAGACGTGTTTATAAACTTTAATTGGAAAAAAAAAAAATAATAAGAATGTAGGGGACCGTTCGTTTTGTTTATTCAAACTTTGATTTTATAAATTTATAAGTGTTAGAAGATTTGTTGAGGGGGGAAATTATAGGAAAGTCAACTCATCATGATTGATTACGAAGAAGGAAGATTGTTTTTGCAATTTGTATAGACTATGGGAAGTTGAAAAGGGTTACAAAACGGCATATACAGCTCCGCTTCCTTAGCCTACAAGCTTAGGAAAGTCAAGTAATTTTCTTCCCCGAATCCCTGAAGAGAACAAGTCACTGCTGTACCACTGCTTTTATGTATGCAGTCCCCAATGGAGGACACTTCTAATTTTAAGACGAGATGTCCCAATGGCGCACTTGGAAATATTTGAAGAAATCTTCAAGCAATTTAGTACCGTACGGTAGATCTGAAGGTTAGCAAGGATAAGTGTAAGTTCTGTACGTCTTTACTGAAATTTTTTAAGACTTAGGTAAAGGGTCTTCCAATAGGGACTTCCGAACTTTGACAGTTGATAGCGGCCATATTGTTGAAGCTACATCTGTCAAATTGGCTGTCATTTATTCAGTCTGTTTTGCTAAATCACCATGGACGGTGTTTAATCAAAATGGGTGTTCTGTTAGGGCAACGTTCCGCGCGCTTCGCCCATTTTACGGTCGCCATAATCGTCCTTCCGAGAGGACTATTCGCAGTGTGATGGATAAATTTGAGTCCACTGGTTCAGTAAACGATCAACCAACACCCCATCTGCCGAAAACATCGCTGCTGTCCGTGAGAGCGAGGCAGTCGATTTCGTGTCGCTCACAAGAACTCGGCCCTTCGCAGACCCCACAACTTGGCGAATTTTGCGTCGTGACTTGGGCCTGCACCCGTACAAAATTCAACTGACCAAGGAGCTGACCATAAACAACGATGTATGTTCGCTGAATGGGCTCGGGAGCAGTTGGAAACTGACCCTAAAAGCTGACCTTCAGCGATGAGGCCCATTTCTGGATGAATGGGTACGTCAACAAATAAAAATTGTCGAATTTGGGACGATACCAATCCACATGAGATCCAAGAGCGTCCAATGGACTGTTTGGTGTGGATCATCGGTCCATATTTCTTTGAGAACGACGTTGGCCAGGTCTATAGGTCGATGATTACCAACTTCTTTTGGCCTGTATTGGATGATATGGACACCAACGACATGTGGTTTCAACAGGACGGCACTACGTGCCACATTGGAAATTCTGCACGAGCGATTCGAGGGCATGATCATCTCACGTGGAGGTGATGTGGACTGGCCCCGTTTGAGTTTTTCTTGTGGAATTTTCTGAAACCACAGCAGCTCTCAAAGCCAACATAACACATGCCATCGGTCCAATTCAGCCTGATTTTGAAAATTGGACATTTCGGATGCGCGTCACCCGGAGAAGCCGCGGCGGACATTTGAACGATGTTATATTCCATACACAATGGCATCGATAGGCCTATCAAACGAACAAAAAATCTCGATGATATATCACACATACTTTGTTTTATTTAAATTTAAAGATAGGAAGCGCTTAATGAGAGACCGTTTAGAAGTGGTTAAAAATGGTAAAGTCCTACCAGAAACACAAGTAGTACGGATGAGTTGTTTTAGTTACACACAACTCACGTGAACTGGATGTTGATGGGTAGGTTGATGGGAAATGATGTTGCAGAATTTTATGTCAGAAATCTCAAAACGGTTTACCAAGTGTCGGGCAGTCACAGAGAAAATTTAATAGGATTTTTTTTGTTTTTTCATGTAAATTGTTGCACAGCTTTAGGTACGCGGAAAAATCGACCCTTCATCTGTTAATGTGAAGTCAGGGTGAGTTCAAAAACGTCAGTTGTTCTACCTAAGTACAATCGTAGAACTTTATTATTGCATTTCTGAACGCATTTACTGAACGGCATCTGCGCGACAACGATGATATTTTGACGTTTATGAACACGAAGTAATAAAGTTTGCCTGCTGCAGTTCTGCAGTAAAAATGCATTTATTGAACGCAGAGTAACGCAGTTCTTTGTTAGTATGACGTTTATGAATTCACCCCAAGTCTGGGGTGACAGTGACAGCTGTCACAGTTGTTATATAAATTGAAAGAAAAATCTCTAAGTTATTCAAGGTGTCGTTCTTTTGCTTAAGGACGACCCTATAAGCCATTAAAACAAAAAACAAAAAAAAAAAACAAAAATATCTCACACCAAAATTCAATTCTTCATGCATCCATCGTAAAGAAAAAAAAAAAATAAAAAAAATATATAATATATGCTTAGAGCCTAAATATACTTATATTATTTAATAAAGTGCTTTATTAAGGTGTGTGTGTGTTTTTCGGTGCATATTAGGTGCTGTTCTGTGCTCTTAAATTCGGTGCACTCTAGTGAGATAGTTAGATTGAGAAGTTGATAACTACGTTACCGGCTACAGATAGTACGGCCGTATATTCAACCGAGCCAGCACGATTTGTTATGCGACACGTATAATTTCCATTGTGTCTGGAGCTAACGTTGTGTATTGACAATATACTTGAGAATGGTGCGTATTCATTTATATTTAACGATGAATCCGGTTGATGAATGGATTTACTGCCACCACCACCACCACCACTAGATGATGATGCACCGTTATTATCTTCACTGCTGCCACGAATTGGAATATCATCTTTAAGCCATGTAATGTTAAATGGCTGATCGCCTTGACTGCTTGAGCACATTAGCTGTGTACGCATTCCTTCAGTGATTTCATCTTCGAAATTAAATGGCGATATACGTGGAGGAACTAAAGGAGATTATATATGTACATATGTAGTTGAAAAAAGGGGTAGCGAATTTAAATTGAATACTTAAAGATACACATAGATACACATAGATTGGTCACCTTTAAATTATCTCATGTGGAGATAAGAGAAAACATTGCATACCTACGTATCACACTTAAGATGCGCATCCTTATCTCTGAAGAATTTTCAGGTTTTCGTTGTAAGAAAATTCAAGAGCTTTTCCAGTGACAAACAATTTGACAGCTGATTTGTACATAGTTTAGACTTACTTACTTAGATACTTATCAGGCCAGCGACCCTTGGAGGGTCTGAGCTTGAACAAATGCCGCCGTCCATTCATCACGGTGTTTCCAGTTTACAAGACCAAGGTTTCTGGCAACTGGGATGGCCTGATCTTTAAACCGGAGGTTCGGTCTTCCTTTTCTTCGTGAACCAGGTGGCTGGGATTCAAAGATTCTCTTAGCTGGAGCATTCTCTCGTCCATTCGCTCGATGTGACAGTCGATGGATTTTTGCCTTCCGGACTACATCCACATCTTTGTACAGCTCGTAGAGTTCCCTGTTATATCTTCTCCTCCATTCGCCCTCTGCGCAGACCAGACCAAATATTCGACATAGGCTTCCAAGATCTGCTCCGCTGTCTTACTTATCGTCCAGCATTCAGAGCTCCATAAAGCAAGATCAAGGTTTTGTAGAGCATGATTTGAGTTTAGAGTTTGGACAAACCGAAGTAGCAGCGGTTGCCTAAGGTTATCCTTCCTCAAAATTAAAGCTGCCAATTGTTAGGTTTTTGACCTAGACGGTGTTCGACGGATCGGTTTTTGGTGGACAGCATGTACTTTGTTTTATCCTCGTTCATCATGAGGCCAACTCGTTCTTCTATTGCCGCAAAAGCCTCAGTAATGGCACGCTGCGAAGGGGCGATGATGTCCATATTGTCTGCGTATCCCAGCAGCTGGATGTGTTTACCCCGGCCTTTCGCACTATCACACGACAGGGCGTCTCCTTGCCGAAATTCGGTGCATGTTTGGTATAACTCGGAGCTTCTGTTCCCAAGCTATACGGTGCATTGCGAGTTCTCTAGCGTGGCGCGGTGGCGAATTAAAGTCGAAGGAAAGATGGTGAGTATCGACTTGGAACTCGTTTGTCTTTTCCAGGATATGCCGCAGTGTGAAGATTTGGTCTATCGTCGATTTGCCACACGACAGGACAGGATCTTGTAGGCTACATTAAGCAGGGATATGCCTCGGTAGTTCTTACAAGACATAGGATCGCCTTTCTTGAAGATGGGGCAAATAGAGCTGGTAAACCAGTCATCGGGCATGCTTTCGTCTTGCCATACTTTGCAGATGATCTGGTGCTTTGAAGAGCTTTGACGGCAATCCGTCCGTCTTCCGTCTTCAGCTTTTTATTGGCTGCGGGAGAACTACTTCGTCGACTGAAGTTGAGTGTTCTTCATATTCTATCGCTCTCTCCTGGTCATGCCCACCAAGAAGCTGCTGGAAATGCTGCTTAAGTACATCCATAATTCCCTGTGGGTCGGTGACAAGATTACCCTCAATGTTTCGAAGGGCATGAGCCTGCAGCCAGGCTTCTAACTTCGCATTTTGTTATTCCTCCTGCCTTCTTCGATATCCTTGAGCTGGGTGACGACAAAGGATATTTTCTTTTTCTTGCAGGCCTCTCTAATCGCCAGTACCTCAGTCTGGAAAAGATTCGAAGAATCTGGAAGGCGGTACGATTTTGTTACATTCAGTTCCGCTGAGAAGACACCTGCTCCAACGCCACAATCTTGCTTCGATAGGGGTAGGTTTTTATCCCTTTCCGGAAAGTGGACTTGGATATTATTATTGAGTTTGAGTTAAGGGATTGTGTAGCCAGTTACGGTCGAGGCCAGATCCTCGGGTAGAAGATCAAGAGCTTTACTGTGATCATAGGGTTTCGGGGAGTACTGCCGAGTCTGAAAGCACTACATGAAACGATGTATTTGATGGTGCAAGTCCAGGGGCATGATATGGAGGAGCACATTAAGGGCTTTTGTCGAGCTCGAACGTAACGCTCTTGAGGTCCCAATACCAGCTTTTCGATGGACTCTGCTAAGTTTAGTGATATTGTAGGTTTGCCTTAAGGCAAGCCACCACACGAGCTATCCATAAGTAAGTATCGGACGAACTACGGCAGTGTACATCAAGAGGACCATCTTGAGCTGAAGGCCCAAACGTCACTTGCTGCAGTCGTAGAAACCGACGTATGCATGTTCTATGTTTAGTTCCCAAGTTGACCCTCGACTGAGAAACACCAGAATACGCGAGAAATTCAATGTTTGGTCACGTAGTGCGTATGCTCTCAAACTGGCTTCTAGGGTCGGCCTAGTATACGACTGTTACACAGTTCAAATCCTGGACTCATGAGAGGATTTCTCATGATGCTATGGAGTCAGTGGTGGAGCGTCCTCCCGACGTTATAAGTAAAAAGTGTTTTACAATTTGAGAACCGCTGTTGTTCTCATTTTGCGTTATAAACGATATTTTTGCGTGTAGTCTGTTGTTAGGTTGAGTAAACACTGATTGATGCAGTTAAGGTTGTGCCCGTGATGAACTGAAAAGAAGATTTTGTGACTTCAGATCCGGAAAAAGGATGAATTGTGCTCCTTGTCGTTGTTCTATTACTCCCTTTACCCATCGGGCTTATAAATCGATTTGATACAAACTACAAACCCCCTCACCATCCTACAAAGCATGTGTAGAAGATAGTTGGTTGAAGGGATGTTAGTACACAATGAATTGGATGAGGGCATAAAGGCATTGAAAGTCAGAGAGGTGCACAAACTGAATCTATACCGTTCGATGATTGTAGCTGTATACGTGTACATGGTCGTCATTGAAATAGAAGAACAAGGAACAATGGATTTGTATTCAATGGAAAATGTGGGATTTCTTCTGTTCTGTTTATTTGTAAATTTTGTCCAGCTTCCTCCTTCGCTGAAGGATTCACAAAGTATGGATACGTTTACAGGCTTTGTCCTCTATTTTCTACTATTCAAGTTTGAGAAAGGATTTCAGCTCACACTTCTTTCTAACCACGCTCTTCTCTGTCGTAAATTATGTCAATCGGGAGAGCTGATTGCGGTTTCTAACGAATCTTATTGTGCCTTACCTAGTGTTCCTAGATGAATCAGGGTGGATGACAGCAAGCTGTTCGCCGCTAAGTAGGTATCCTTTTTCTGAGTTGAAAGAGAGCTGGGCATTCTGTTTGGATGTTAAGAGAGGTCTCCTCACTCTCAAGGCAGAGTCTACAGCTTGAATCTGTTGTAAGGTTCATGCGATTTAGGTGCTTGTTCAGGTGTCAGTAACCGCTAAGAAGTCCAATTAGTGCTCTAAGGTTGCTCCTATCGAGGTTCAAAATGAAGTTAGATATTCTTTGAACATACTTGTCCTGGTGTATTGAGACAGGCTTTCGTAGACCTTTTGCATGTCCCGCGACACTATGTGCAAGAATCCAGTGAAGGATGACCATGTTGTTCCTAGCAGGGTCCTAGGACTAGTTTAGATTTAATAACAGGCGAGTCGAGCGCTTTTAGGGGAAGCTTGACTGTCCGAGAAGATGAATATGATTTTCGACATATTGTGAGAGGACTGATTGATACCTCGACTTGGAAGGAACGATTGAGAAGATTGAAAAAGGAACAATAACTGTCTTTTTAGGGTTTACAGAGAGAGGCCTTAGTTTATACAACACCAATGTACTTCGGATAGTGCGTATTGTAGGACTTTCGAAACCTCAGACAATGATCGCTATATCATCCGCGTAGCTTACAGCCTCTAAAGAAGAGGGCAGCCTCTATCAAATAATCCATCTGCAAACTGTGGTGTGGATAGTGTTCATATTGTTTAGCGCCCTCTATGTGGAAAGGCAACAAAACATATTTCCTTCCCATTAATGGAAGTCGTAAAGTGAGGGAGACGTCAGAAAAGCGTTTCCTCGTATGTGTTTGTTAACGATTTTCTCTATGCTTTTGGGTATGCAAGACATGAGACTTATAGCACGGAAGGACTTCGGATTGTTGTCGAGATTCCATGCTTCTGGCAGACGCTTAAAAAAACTTAGATAGACCGATTAAAGCCTTGGAATAACCGACAATAAGATCCAAGTTGATAGAGCAATGCAGCAAGGTCTCTAAATAAGATCGCTGACAGATGTAACATAACGGACATAGGGATATTCCGGGCAACTAAAGAGCGGACGAGGTGGAAAAAGAGGGAGCAGATCAGAACCTTTCAGCAAATAAAGGGTGCTCCTTAGAATTTAAACAAAAAATTCACCTAGATACTGAAGCCAGAAGAATGGCTAATAACGGGTGACATAACTGGCCTAACCTGAATCTGAAGACAAACGAAAGACTTTTGTCCATAAATGCTTGATAGATAGATACGCCATCAGGATACAGAAGCTGCAGAGATGAGGAAGAGGAAGAAATGGGGCTTGCACCGTCCTATTAAGACGAAGATGGAGAGTATTTTTTCGTAAGACCTCAGAGATTTAACAAAGTTTGATTTTCACAACAAAAAGGGGCTTTTGCCTGTGTGGGTCTTAATGGTTTGGATATCCCTAGTATCTTCCTTGGGAAAGCAAAGGAAATCCATCATTTTCCTGGTGCTGGTAGTCCGATGCCACAATGGACCTACATACATTCAAGTCAAAGTATGCACCTGTTTAAGCAAGGACACCCACCTAACCTAACTTAACCATGTAACAATGAATGTTACCAAATTATATTGCCTGTGATGGGCAAAGATTCTTGAATTTAGACCGAAATGCCAGGGTAAATTGAAAATTTTCTAGAAAATTACACACACATACACACCCGATATACAATATACGTACCTTTGTACACATTGTTCTCCCATCAATGTTGTCTTATGCCCGAGTGTCCATAATATGTATGTAGGTACGCGTGTAAACAGACACAGGGTAATGGGGAAAAGTTTATTATCAAAGCTCAACCATACACAAAACCACTGCAGTTAGCCTGACTACAGCAGGAATTTTAAATGAGGATTTACCCTTGTGTTTAGAAGTGTGTGTTTTTCAAAAATTTTCAACTTTTGGAATGTGCGGTTTCCTTAATTGAAGAATCCTGTACAAGACATTTCCCAAGGGGTAAATAAATTTACTTTAGCTATTAATAAGACCTAAGGGTGTGCTGCGAAGAATGGCTAAAAATATATATATGTATGTATGCGTAGCTAAGTTTATATATTATTTTGGACGGAAAGGGCGTGTTGAAAATTATTCTCAAAATTGTTTGCCATTAAAAATGTTTACCTACCGTTATGGATGAACGAGAGACAAAAAAAAAAAAAAGAAAAAAAAAAGGAGTAATTGTGTTCAGGTACCTGATTGAAATACAAATCTAACTGTGTGTTCTCTCTTTTCATTCCTCTAGGGGGATATTTCTTTGTAGGTCCTTTATTTGTTTGCAAAAGCGCAAAGTAAGGTAGGGTTTAGTGTTTCAGTAACACATCTTAATAAAGGGTATCTGCGAGAGTACACAATTTAAGGGAAGGGTTAACTTGCGGTATTTATAATTTGAAGTGGGAATAAGGTTATACAGACAGAACTATAGACGTTTTACTGTAGCGGCACCTAAGTAAGTAAAGAAAAGTCTTACTTTTACTTAAAACACTCGAAAGTAAATGTAAAGGTTGACGACGAGAGAGAGAGAGAGAGAGAGCCCTCTGCCCTCAGGTCAGTAGAGACTCAATGTGATGCCCAAGGAAGGTGTTCCTACTCTCCTATTGCCCTTGAACCACCTTAAAATTTAAATAAACCTACACCGCGCGTTAAAGGGCTTATGACTAACTACCCTTAACCAAGAGCACGGACATAAGGGAAATTAGAGGAGAGACGAAGGAGGTACCGATGCACAGTGGTTTTAAATGTTTGTGGGTGCTAGAGGTGGTGGTTCAGCATGAACCCAAATGGTGCTAGATGTGCCATTTTGTTACCACGACTCTTTGTGACCTGGTTGGTGATGTGGGACAGTTGGTGCCTAGATCCAGCCTGTGGAGTTAAGAAAGCGGATTAAATCTCTTATCCCTTTACCCGAGATGTCGTTAGGTTTAGTGCACGCAGTCTGGTTCTTGCTAGTGCGGGACATTTGCAGAGGAAACGGGAGAGAGTTTCCTTCTCATTTTTGTTCCCGCAACTACCCAGTTTGGCCGCATGGTCTTCAATTGGCCAATGCCCAGTGATTTACGCCGTGATTCTGGCGATATCTGGGCGGGTTCTGTTTATTAGTTCTTTTGTTTTATTCTTATCGTAGGCAGACCATATCTTCCGTGAGTTGGCGCAGCTGGTTTGCCTTTTGCAGGAAATGTGAATGGATTTGTCTTTTGATCGTTCCTAGCGGAATATGGACCCTTGCCACAAGAGAACCGTGTAAAGCTGAGCCCTGCCTGGCCAGTTCATCTGAACTGAGAAATGAGAAAGAGAGTCGGAGCCTTGGGGAACACCAGCATTTATATGGTGGATTGCAGACATGAAACCGTTTAAAACAACTTGGATTGAACGGCCCGAAAGTAGATAGGACTCATCAGAATAGATGGCTTTGGATTGTCTGCTTGACATTGTTCCATTTATTCATTCCTCTCTGCTAGAGAATGCACAGGAGAATGGTCTTTTGAAGTCCAGGTAGGGCATTGTGTAGTCAGTGGTTGGAGGTTATGTCCTGTTGTGTTTGACGACCACCTATCTGCTTAGCTTTCCATTCTTCACGGTGTTTCCAGTTTACAAGACCACGGTTTTTTGGCGTCAGCGATGGCCTGATCTTCAAACGGTCTTCCTTTTCTTCGTGAACCAGGTGGCTGGGATTCTCACGTCCATTTGCTCGATGTGGCCTTCGATGGATTTTTGCCTTCCGGACTACACCCACATCTTTGTACAGCTCGTAGAGTTCGCTGTTATATCTTCTCCTCCATTCACCCTCTGCGCAGACCAGACCAAATATTCGACATAGGCTTCCAAGATCTGCTCCGCTGTCTTACTTATCGTCCAGCATTCAGAGCTCCATAAAGCAAGATCAAGGTTTTGTAGAGCACGATTTGAGTTTAGAGTTTGGACCCTAGTTGTTTGGACAAACCGAAGTAGCAGCGGTTGCCTAAGGTTATCCTTCCTCAAAATTAAAGCTGCCAATTGTTAGGTTTTGACCTAGACGGTGTTCGACGGATCGGTTTTTGGTGGACAGCATGTACTTTGTTTTATCCTCGTTCATCATGAGACCAACTCGTTCTTCTATTGCCGCAAAAGCGTCAGTAATGGCACGCTGGGAACAGGCGATGATGCCGATATGGTCTGTGTATCCCGGCAGCTGGATGGATTTGTTAAATAAAGTGCCTTCTGTGTTTACCCCGGCTGATAGATGTAACATAACGGACATAGGGATATTCCGGGCAACTAAAGAGCGGACGAGGTGGAAAAAGAGGGAGCAGATCAGAACCTTTCAGCAAATAAAGGGTGCTCCTTAGAATTTAAACAAAAAATTCACCTAGATACTGAAGCCAGAAGGATGGCTAATAACGGGTGACATAACTGGCTTAACCTGGATCTGAAGACAAACGAAATGCTTGATAGATAGATACACCACCCAGGATACGTGTCCACTCCGCAGAAGCTGTAGAGATGAGGAAGTGGAAGAAATGGGGTTTGCACCGTCCTATTAAGACGAAGATGGAGATGGATGGATGGAAATAAGGGGCTTTTGTCTGTGTGGGTCTAAATGGTTTGGATATCCCTAGTATCTTCCTTGGGAAAGCAAAGGAAATCCATCATTTTCCTGGTGCTGGTAGTCCGATGCCACAATGGACCTTCATTCAAGTCAAAGTGTGCTCCTGCTTAAGCGAGGACATCCACCCAACACAACTTATTTTTAACTTAATATTGTAAGTTGTTAACGATAAATAAATACGTTTATGATTAAAAATAAAGGACGTATCGGTTACATATTGTATATAAAAAAAAAATATATATTAACAGCTTATACTAATTGAAACAGAAAAAAAGAAAAAATTATGAAACCATAGTATGACAACATGTAACGGAGATAAGGCATGCATTTGTAAAAACATTTTAAGTTTAAAAAAATAAAAAAATAAAAAATAAAACTGTCCACCCTATTCCAAGAAACTTAAGAGATATGCATTCGAATGGAATTCGCTTTGAACTAACTTTGATTTTGAATGCCTCATTTTGCAAAAAGGCAACTTTAATTGGGATCGAACTGTAGAAAATCCTTGGTAAAATAAAGATTACTGTACCGAGGAAGGGTTTATAATAAAACCAACTTACGTGAAGTATGAATTGATCTCGCTTTAAGGTGGCGCGCGATAACCAACTTTGAGTATGAAACTGAAGGTTTTCTTAGTCCGGGCTACCTAGAAAGGCTTGTTGGATGAGACCCGCGTTTACCCCGAACTGTAGTGCCACCTAAGTGTACATTTGTGCATTTTAAGGTCAACTCGCGTTTGTGGGACGACATTTTTTCGGGAAACCAGTTCTTCCTTGTTTTTCCACCCCCTTTTGGATACTTGGAATAGGGCTTGAGCAACTACAAAATCTACATAAGTGCATTGTGTATAGAAATCTGTAGCCACAAGGGGATATCAGCTTTTGCTCGTATTCCCATGTGACAAAAGATATCTAAGAGATACATTTTTTTTAATTTTAAATACCATTCACTCTAAGTTGCGCTGAATGCGTTACAGTTGCTGCGTCATTTTGTACTCGACAAGTGTAATTACCACTTTGGGCTCTTGTCACACTGGTTATACTAAGCGCACTGGTAAAGTCATCATTTTGACGAATTGTCACAATACCTCCTCCTGCGGCATTATTTGTGACATCGTGTGTTCTGTCATCATTTGACATTTGACGTCCTCCATTAGCAATTACATTTCCATAGTCCGTGTGTGTGTTCATTGAGCTTGTACTGCCATCAGGTAACAGTGGTATATCATCTTTTAGCCAAGTAAACGTCAGTGGTAAATCACCGGTCCCGATGACGCATTGGATGCTAGTACGATCACCAACGTTCAGATCGCGAGCAAACGTAAATGGTGTAATTTTTGGCGGAACTTTTTGTTTATTTATTCAGATTTGGGTGCAAGTACAAGTAGTAGTAGTGCCGTTTGAGGTGAATATAAAATATTTAAGCAAAGTGCAATGTGCAAACAAAAAAAAATAAAAAAAAATATGAAAAAAACAAAAGAGAGAGAGAGAGAGGCATATTAGACTTTCACTTTTTGGTTTTCTCTGGTTTTTGGAGTATATAAAGTCAACCGTAAATCGTTTTTTGATAAAAAAAAAAAAAAGACATATGTCATGTGTCACAAATGACAGATCAATTTGAGATTGTAACTTACCCAGAACTTTGATATCAACTGAACGTTGTGATGTATAGTTGTGCTTGTTGCGGGCGATGCAAGTGTAAGTTCCTTGATCGGCGGTCTTCTGGACATTTTCGATTGTAAGTGTTCCATTTTGAATATGCTGTCACATGTTTGTCGGTAGTTTGACACCATCTTGAAAAAGAAAGAAAAATATTTTTTTTTAATTTTAAAAACAGGCCTACTAAAACTGTAAAACAAAACAAAAAACAAACGAATCACTAAGCCATCTAGCCCTGGCGAGGCCCAGACACTATAGGTAAAACTATTCTTCGACGAGAGCGGCCCAAAATAAGGATCGGAAAACTCATTCAACTTCGTCGGGATGTTAAATCAGCACTCAGACACAAAAACGGGTCCATTGTTGGGTTTTGATTAACTCCATCTACCATCTCAGGGCTAATTGGGTTCTTTTGAACCGCCAACTCTACCTACTTCCTATCAAGGCACTGTAGAGAGACATTTTAACTACATTCTTCATCGACAAGACGAGATTTCATGCATCAATGTCTGCGCTGAATCTACTCGTCCAACTGTGCAGGATGATGATAATGAATCCAAGCTGCTCCATCAAAGTCGGCAAGGACCTCAACGACACCTTCGATGTCATGCGACTTCTTCAACATCACACGTGAACAAATTGGGCAAAACTCTCAAGCCACCATCAGAGACACAACGTGCTTAACGGTCAACGAAAAGAGGACGCCCAACACCTACGTGTTACCAGAGCTACCTAGGCTCCGCTATTAACTCAAGCAACGACACCAGCAGCGCTGAGATCAAACGTAGAACAGCGCTTGCCAATCGTTGCTTCTTTGAGCTGAGACGACAATTGAGAAGCAAAGCGACCCTGGAGACATGGACTTTCGCAAGATTGGGATTGGGTTGCAGGCGATTCCGTCTGCGAAGATGAAGACTGGAAGAGAAGATACAACGATGAGCGGCATGGGCTACTCAGCGACACTGACCTAGTCAGAAGAGTCCCATATCTGACGACTAAGATGCCTGGGACATGGCGAATGGATGCACTTCAGAGTAGAGAAAGACCGCGACTTTGGTGGCGCACGCAAGTGGAAGAGGACCTCAACCAACATGGAATGCATAGCAGGAGACAGCTAGCTGAAGACCAAACCAAATGATGACGCTTGTTGGTCAAAATCCCCAAAGTAAAGACAACCCTACAAAAGGACGAGACATCATTAAACGCTGACGACTGTGCAAAACTTAAAGTCCAAAGTGTGTCTGTGGATTAATTTAAAAGGATTTTTTCTTTTTCACTGGGAAGGAGGCACGTGGGTACAAATACAGCGAACAATTATCCAACAAATTGACCCACAATTTCCGATGAACGATAACTCTTGAGATGTAAAAAAAAAAAGTGTTTTGTTTGCCAGGACAACAGAATACGATTAATTAATACAAAAAAGTTTCGTTATTATCGATCGAGAAAGGACTCACATAAATACTTTTCCTTTTCTTCCCTAAGAAAATCTTTTCATTAAGTAATCAGTAGGAGCTTCTGAGAATCTTCTTATAATTGTTGCCTTAATGCAATTATAATTATCGACGAGAGTTTTAAGTGCAGATACTCAGACGTAGCAGAAACATCATAATTAGCAAAAGTTAATCCCTTGGATTAAGAATTATATTTACGCATCAAATCGTTGTGTGCTTTATATTATTCTAGCTTTTACCCGCGACTTCGCCCACCTATACTATGACCCAAGGTACAGCCACTCTGTGTGCAAAATTTGAAGTTGATTGGTTCCGTAGTTTTCGAGTTACAAAGGAACAAACAAACAAACGGACTCAATGGTTTGATTCTTTCTGATATGCAGCGATACCTAGCGGTTGAAAAATGTGCGTTCGAGGAGCTCACGAGTCTAAAATCTGAGCGAGACTCATATATACATATGTATGTGCTTGTGCATATAAGAAGGCCGACTCATCTCTAAATCCGATTAAAGTTTAGGGCCTACAGAGGATGAACAACCTCTTCAACTGAATGGTTTCTTTTTTGCATGCCCATCTAGTCCCACTATCTATTTATTGTTGGAGAGACTACGACAGAGGTAGTAGGGGACTTTTCCGCGTCTATGTCGACACAGTCTCTGCAGAGGTCGGTCGTACTTAATCGCATTCTTCTTCGATGGTGGTTGTGGCCTGTGAGGATGTTGATCACCATCTATCTGTTCAGCTCCATCCCTCATCGGCAAGTTTCCAATAGTCTAACCGTATGTCTTGTTTCAAAACGTCTATAGGAACTAGAACCGAACGATCGACGATTTTTTGGTTCAGTTTTGATCCGATTCTCTCCAGTTCATCGGCCATCGATGCGTCTATACCCCGGAGCCCAACAGGGTGAGACTTTCTGCCTTGAGCTTAGGATTTATGAGCTCGGATTTGGGATCTCGGTTATCGCTAGGACTTTTGCTTGAAACACACTCATTTGGTTGGTTTGGAAGTCTCACCGACTGGGCAATGGCGGATTCCCCTGAGTCTACCCCTTCCTCAATTTTTGAGCCATGCGTCGGTGAAAATTGATGTATTTTTGGTTTTCTCTTGGAAGTTTACCCTATCAATATTTTTTTTCCAGCTTTGCCCCTAGTGTGACCTATTTGCTGGTCGTTGTAGTGCTCTTTGAACCCGGGCTAACTGGAGAGGCCTGACTGGTTAAGGGCCAGGTTTACCCGGAATGTCCTGAATTAAAACACACGTATTCGACTGTGGTCTACATAGGGTTTAGGACAGAGTTAAGCGGAGGTTTCTTACAACCACGTCAAGCTTATAAAGACGACGAAAGCATGTTAAATGTTCAACTTACCCTTCTCTAAAGTAATAGTTTCAATTGGATACCCAGCTACGGGACACTTGAGATAAAAGGATTTGCCTGCAACTGCTGATATTCGTGGCATTGGACGGACATATGGCATTCCTGTGAAAAAAAGAAAAAGAAAACAAAAAAAAAAAAAAAATTCATCAATCCAATCTGGTATCCTTACAGGGATACCCAATCAACAGAAATTAAAATTCCCCACAACTCACTTACCATAAATATTCAATCTGGCCGAATGGGATGATTCTCCGGCTTTTGACGTTGCCTTGCACTCATACTCTCCCCCATCTTCGGATTTGACTGCGGAAATGTTCACATGGCTAATAACGTCACCAAACAAAGTCACGTACTGTCCAATCATGAGGCGATCATTCTAAAAAAAAAGTAAAAGTCCACAATCACAAACCATGAAGCTGAAACTGGGATAAGCTTAGAAGAGACAGAAAGGCATTTTGGAAAGAGTCCTTTACGGCGTCTTTAAGAGTGTGTTATGAGATCGAAAGTCGGTTTCAAAAATAAAAATAAGGGCGCATCCGTTTTTAACTACAATGCATCCCCTGTTTGGTAACAAAAAGTGTTTGTCCTGCTGAAAATCCTTTGTTGGTTGCATTTTTTTTAGTTTATTTTGTATAAGGACACATCGAAAATTAAAAATGGCCGGCTATTGACATTTTTTTAGTTTTTTTTTTTTTTTTTTTTTTATCAATACGAGGTCAACTAAAACGCACTCAATGCCTTTCGGTAAGTGTATACATGTACATATGTTCATGTAACAATATCCTGACTATTCTTGACTTGTGCTTGCATCGTGTGGTTTGATTTTTAGCTGCTGTTGCCATAAAAGCTATGCCCCTTCGTCCTGACGTTGGCTCTTACCACATCACCATCCAACAGTGACATTGTGTAGTGGAAATGTGTATTTGTTTCCGAGATGCGGTTTTAGTAGAAAATGCATGTCAAATGCAACGTTTTTTTTTTTTTTTATTGTACCCCTCTCGAACCGCCCTCAAAAGCATATCCATACACATAGATGTGTTCTTTTATTTTTTATTTTTCATGGGTGAGTGACCCCCATGTTGGTGATAGTGGTCTATGTGGGTATGTTCAGTGAATTCAGTTAGGAAACATTTTGTGGCTGTTGGTGCTCAAAATACATGATATAATTCTAGCGTGGATAAAATACACACACACACACATACACATATATATATATATATGTAGAAAAACTTACATTTGGCAGAGGAAAACCATCCAAATGCCAGACAATTCGTGGTGTTGGATTGCCAGTTGCACTGCATTTCAACGATACCGATGGTCCTGGCTGCATAGTTTGTTCAATAAATTTATATATAAGCTGCGGTGCTACTTCTGAAATGAAAATGAAAGTCAAGTGGCTGTGAGAAATGGATCCGTTGTGCAGGAATGGAGGGATTAACAACCAACCTCCTAAACGCAATTCTGCTGTGGCCTGAGTTGAATCGTGGTCGTTTTTAACAAAACACTGATACATTCCCTTGTCCTCTTTTGTTATGGATGTAATGCGAATGTGCTCTTTGGTAAGAAGGCGAACTCTGGACCCAGAACGAAGTGGTAGTCCATCTTTAAGCCAAGTGATGGTTTGTTTTGGAAAACCGGTACATCTGCATATCTGCGAATAATTTGTGTATCTTCTACATACCATTGTAGATATGTATGTGTGTACTTACCAAGTCAGCGGATTTGCCCAAGTTAACTGTCTGCATAACCGGTTCGATACTACTCGCCAATGGTGAAACAATTGATAGTTGAACCTCAAGTGTTTCACTTCCTTCCGAGTTTGTGGCTGTGCAGAAAAATGAACCACCATCTGATTGATCGACCGAGGTGATAATGAAGGTTCCATCACGAATTTTGGCACGTCCTGTTGAGAGGAATGTATCGATGGAGCCTTCGTTACCATTACGTTTTGTGAACCAACTGAAAATGTAATGGAATTTGTTTGTTTGCATAAGTTTTGGAAAAAAAAACAAAAAACACACCCTATAAGTATAATAATGTCAAGAGTCGCTAAGATAAGTAAAGGGACCTTATCGCTGCTTGACTGTCTGAAAAGATACGTATATCTGTAGAGGACACCACGTTTTTCTTTCGCCAAGATAAGACTTCTTTGAACGCTAATAAAAGGCCTTTCATTAAGCGCTTCCTATCTTTAAATTTGAATAAAACAAAGTGTGTGTGAGATATCGTCGAAATTTTTTATTCGTTTGATAGGCCTATCGATGCCATTATGTATGGAATATAACATCGTTCAAATGTTCGCCGCAGCTTCTCTGGGTGGCGCGCATCCGAAATGTGAAATTTTCAAAATCAGGCTTTGAGGGCCGCTGTGGTTTGTGGCTTATTCGCATAGACCTGCGACTTCAGAAAACTCCACAAGAAAAAGTCTAACGGGGTCAAATCCCACGATCTCGGTGGTCACATCCACGTGAGATGACCATACCCTCGAATCGCTCGTGCAGAATTTCCAATGTGGCACGTAGCGCCGTCCTGTTGAAACCACATGTCGTTGGTGTCCATATCATCTAATTCAGGCCAAAAGAAGTTGGTAATCATCGACCTATAGGCCTGGCCAACGTCGTTCTCAAAGAAATATGGACCGAAGACGCCGCCAGCCCAAAATCCACACCAAACAGTGCATTGGACGCTCTTGGATCTCATGTGGATTGGTATCGTCCCAAATTCGACAATTTTTGTTTGTTGACGTACCCATTCATCCAGAAATGGGCCTCATCGCTGAAGATGATTTTTGGGGTCAGCTGTCTACCGTTGTCTATGGTCAGCTCCTGGGTCAGTTGAATTTTGTACGGGTGCAGGCCCAAGTCACGACGCAAAATTCGCCAAGTTGTGGAGTCTGCGAAGGGCCGAGTTCTTGTAAGCGACGCGAAATCGACTGCCTCGGATTCTCCTGCACACTCTCACGGACAGCAAAGATGTTTTCGGCAGATCGAGTGTTGGTTGATCGTTAACTGAACCAGTGGACTTAAATTTATCCACCACACTGCGAATAGTCCTCTCGGAAGGACGATTATGGCGACCGTAAAATGGACGAAGCGCGTGGGACGTTGTCCGAACAGAACACCCATTTGCACGTGTTGTTGAACACTATATCCATCCATGGCAAAAAAGACTGAATAAATGACAGCCAATTTGACAGATGTAGCTTCAACAATGTGGCCGCTATCAACTGTCAAAATGAGGAAGTCCCTATTGGAAGACCCTTTAATAAAAATACTTCTGATGGCCCATCTGTCAACCTTTGGCAACTGAAAACCTCAACAACCCCTGTGCTAGACGGACTTACCGTCGCGCTCCAGAACGGATGAAAACTCCTGTGAACGGTCATCTGCAAGTGGAAGATGCCATCAACAAGAAGCTGCATAAGCTTCCTGTAGACGGCCCTACAGATTTCACTTTCTGGGCTGGCACAGACATTGACTCACAAAAGTCGTTAGCCGAGCTGCCAAGCTGCGAATGGCCAAAGAAGACATTCTACCAAAACTATGCGTGAGGACAGCATTCATCCCCGGCAATTTTCTGTCTTCAACGATACACGACACAGTCCTACTTCAGAACTTTTTCTACAAGAACTTGCACTATGAGAAGCACCATGCGACTCAATCGAATAGCAGATCAGAGGAAGACACTGAGACCGCCTCTCCATTGTCGAAATGTCAAATCAACCAAAGAGAAATCTTGGACACGTATTGCTTTACGAGCAAAAGTAAAAACCTTATGAGCCTTTATAGTCGTCTTCAAGCTTATTAATGTTATCCCAGAGGGACTATGCCTACGCTTTGGCTGTGTTCATTTGTTCCAATTTGTATCAAAGTCGTGGATTGATCAAAGATTTTCTTACACCGGTAGTCGGTAGTCGGTAGTCGTAGTCGAGTCTTTCGTATGTAAAAAAACATTTTATTTTCCTTTTAAGGCTCAAGGCTGCTTACCAACAAATGGAAATTGTACAACCGGATGCTACACAATGTAAAGGAACCGGATGCTGCTACTACATTCCAACAAATATCCTTCAATGCCATCGAATAGCAACTATAATCAGAGTCCCCTTTTGAACTCTTGGGCTACAACAACAGGAAGATACTCCTTAAAAGCCCGCACAATGCACATTCTTTAACGGTTTACAGTCGATTTGTAGTCGAAGTGGGTAGGTTTTTTTTTTTTTTTTTCGTTTGTTTTGCTGTCCTAAACGCTTTTCTTTTCATTCGTTCTTTTGCCACAATTTTCCTTGCTACAAAGGTTTCAGTAGAAAACCATCCTTTAGGCATGTGGTTACAAACACACACACCATCAACGCAGTCGATTATTCTAACCAGTAAACTCAGTCGAGTTGAAAATTGTTCGTCTATAGCTGGAGAGATAGACGATGGATGGACGCACGCGGTAAGGGGGATGAATTTTCAAGAGGAGCGAGCTCTCTACTGCTGATGATGATAATTGCATGGAGCTCCTACTCGAACTGTAGAGATATACTCTCTTCAGCTGTATAAGGATGTTCTACACAGCAGAACACACTCTCGGGGGGGTTTGGGATTGTGATTTCTGGTTACGTCTTTGTGATTTGACGTTAATTTTGTGGTCTCTATACATGGGTACGTACACACACCGTAATTCAATAGAGATACCGTCATTGTGATGGTTTCGGAGAAGAATTTAAGCGCGTAATGGACAAAGTAAAGGCGATCAGATCTAAACTGAAGTCCAACACAGTGGGAGATGACTTGCATCAATTCATCTGCAAAATATGCCCGATGAATGGAATTTCAACATTGTTGGTCCGGTTCTCAAAAAAGGAGACACCCTCTGAACTGCGCCAACTACAGAAGCATAAGTCTCATCCTGTCTGCTGTATTGTGTGAGCGCTTAAATGCTTTTGCCAACAACCTCATTGGTCCATATCAGTGTAGCTTTTGGGCCAAAAAAAAGTTCACCATCGACCAAACGGTCCAAACCTTACGGAGGAGGATCCAGTAAATCCAAATCGACACCCACTCCATCAACTCTTTATCGATTTCAAGGTCGCGTATGACAGCATCTATAGATACGACTGTGCAGGATGAAGATGGAGAATCCATCAAAGTCGGCAGGTCCCTCAATGACACCTTCGTTGTCAAAGAAGGATGACGCGCTGTCACACTGGAACAAATTGGATAAAACTCTCAAGCCACCATCAGAGACACAACGGAAGCAGCCAAGACGGGCTTAATGGTCAACGAAAAGAGGACGTCCAACACCGTCGCGTCACCAGAGACAGATATAACTTTTAGGTGGTTACAGACTTTGTCTACCTAGGCTCCGCTGTTAACTCAGGCAACGACACCAGCGCTGAGATCAAACGCAGGACAGCATTTGCCAATCGTTACTTCTTTGGGCTAAGACGACAATTAAGAAGCAAAGCGACCCTGGAGGCATGAACTTTCGCAAGATTGGGATTGGGTTGCAGACGATTCCGTCTGCGAAGAAGAAGACTGGAAGAGAAGATACAACGACGAACGGCATGGGCTATGCAGCGACATTGGCTTAGTCAGAAGAGTCCCATATCTGACGACTAAGATGCTTGGGACATGGCGAATGGATGCACATCAGTGTTCTGGTGCGGAGAGTCTTCGCGTCCCATCCGGGACTTTGGTGGCGCACACAAATGTAAAGGGATCTCAACAAATTTGGCGTGCGGAACTTGAGACGCTTGTTAGCTGAGTCCCAAGGCATTTTAAGGACTGTAACGCCATCTATGTCTCAGCCAGTACAAGAGTTATTTCACTACCGTCTACCGCCAATGTTAGGCTGATAGGTCTGAATGGGTTAGGAATTTGCCTTGATAAGAGTGCGAAGGATATGGAAGAAGCCCAGGGGAAAGGTATTTATAACCAAATCCAGTCAATGCACCTTTTTAAAGTGCATCTCGTCTCGTATTAAAGCCTCTTGAAAATGTCTACTATAAGTGGGAATCCTGTTATTTGGAGTGAAACGCGAGAACAAAGCCAGAATCAAAATTCATAAGAGATTGGTTCATTTCCGTGAACGGGAAATATGGTGTCATTTGCAACGACAACGGTGACAAGGACCACAAGGACGATGATGATGATGACGATGACAAAATCTAGGGATAAATGATGGAAGAAACCGTAAGAAAATTACAAAAAAATGAAAAAAAAAAAAAAAAAAAACAAATTCAAAAGCAAACGAACCTGAACAAATGTGGTGTGTGTTAGCTGGTGAAGGGGGGAGGGGGAAAAGGAACTTAACATATGTACATATGTATGTGTGTAGTTTTATAGGGCTGAGTGCATTGGCATGCATAGCATAGTTTGAATGAATGAAGAGAATGAGGTTGATATGACAAAGACGACAACGATGACGACGACGACGGCACAAAGCTTTACGTATTTACACCACACCCATTATTACAAAAAAAAAAACACCGACGACCGAGGACTAGGGTCCTTCGTTTCTGCATCTGGGCTGGTCGTTAACCCCCACCCTGTCAGGGTAAAATTAAACGTAAATTGTGGTCAGTACTTGTCCAGGTAACGTAAGAAAAATTCGGAAACTTTGAAGCATGGGGTTAAAGTGGCTGTGATATTTGGACCAGAGTAGGTCCTTTGTGATAGCATATGGATCTGGATTTGCCTCGCAAAACCTGCTATAAAGTGCTAGAGGCAGTTGTACACTGTCTATGCATTAAATGGGTTCGGATAGCTACCTCATCCGCTTGAGTGCCCAAAACCGATACAAATTTCCACGAGCTATCCGGGTTTTACTGTATAACATTACACTATGTGCGCCGCCGCGCCCCGCGCCGATACTCAATTCTTCAATTCACTCATTTACATGGTGTATGATGGCGCTACAGTCCGGAGAGGACCTTGGCCTTAACCAACAAACGTCTCTAGACAACTCGACAACTTGTGCATCCTTTCTGCATATCACAGCCATCTAAGTTGTTGTATAACGGAAACCTCTGAAGCCATTGTCGCTGAACAGCACATTCGGGGGAAACCTCATCCACCCTTGACAAGATGCATGACCCTGCCCAATAGAGCAGGACTGAGATGATGAGGGTAATTTTACTTGTTTTAGAGAGAGAGAGAGAGTTCTTTAGCCTTCTTAGAACCCAGCCCTTGTTTGAAAATCCCGGAGTCTTGATAGACAAAGCCCTTATCTGTGATTTGACTATTGCACACGCTTCTAGATGTCACCACCACGTAGTAGACCGCATCTTTCCGCTCTTTCTTGTTTCCCAATGTTTGACGTTTGATATATCGTTCGGAATTGTCAGGACTCCCTCTCAGCATTCACAGACAATATCAGCTCCCATCTCAGCTTTCATATCGGATCCATCTGTGTAAAAGTCTAGCATGCCATACTCTCTCTCTCTCCTATCGAAATCTGAGATAGAGATGATGCAGTTAGGTATCCGTATGCTCGTCGGTGATGGGCCATCGGCTCAGAATACAATCATAACCGAAGGCATTGATTGTCTATAGACCCACTTTCCTTGGTCTAAGTGTGCCGCTCTGTGGCAGTGTCCAATATTTCCCAGCTCAATTTACAGCATTCGTACGGCTTTCACCATCAGATTTAGCTTCTTGCAAAGAGTTTTAGTGTCTAGTTCGCATCCTTTTCCCGCTAACTAAGTCGAGCCACACATACACACGCCTTAATGTTGCCAAATCAACGAATCAAGCCACGGAATGATGAACAAACGACGAACGAAAATCCTGTCCTTACCCAGGGACCCGAGCTCGCTCAAGGGGAAATGTGTCACACACACACACACCCAATAGGTGACAGCAGGGAAATGACGAACGGGAATACACCTGACTACGAGAAGTAGTGATTGCCACGCAAACAATGAAGTTTTAGCTATGGCGGCCTGCACCTGCACCCTCAAGGATCGTTCAAAAGGCTTACTTGCAGTGGTTGCCGAGTGGCTGTGATTATCTCTGTAGCGTCCCTTTGTAGCATTCCATTCGGAGCACGTTACTGGAATTCATAAGGAGCCACATGACGTTTGCATGTTGCACAGTGAATTTCATTTGATGGTGTCTTATGAATGTGCACACACACACACTGATGGGAACTCTTTTACCAGGACGAAAAGTTTTTTTTACGCTAAGTCCGCATATTTCTGCATCTCAATCCGTTTTTTTTTTTGTTCTGTGTGCGGTTTTATGCACTTTTAGACACATGTCGTGTCAGGAATCTGACAACAGGAAACTGAAGGACTATCAGCAATAATTTCGGCGAGTATGTGTACATTTCTGTTGAAGCAAACATAGGTAGGTAGGTTTCGTCCAAGCATTGTGTTTGTCTGAGATGTAAAGTACCAGAGGGCGTCTGGTGATTCGTCCTTGCAGTGGCTATAATGCACACAACGTGTTGGCTATAATGAAAGCGTCAGACATGTATTGTTCGCGTGACATATTTTACACAATTTGCAACAGAGGAAGGCTGACAAAGTTGTTGTCAAAGTGTTTTGATTGGCACAAAGGACGACAAAAGTAGGAAAACGGACAGCTTCGGCCTTAAATGGTCGAGACCTTCTTCTGTAGCTAGTTGCGCAAGTGTAGCCAACTAGTGCAATCCCTTTCTCGTCTATAATGCGGCTGGGTTAGGTTAGGTAAGAGGGTGTGGCGGCTTGATGTTAGACGCCGCCTCACTTGGATCCTCATGGATCCATTGTGTTCCCCGTGAGAAGGGGTTAATTGTTATCTATTGGTCGCCTCCCTAAATCACCCCGAATCCAGTATGAATTGGGATGGTTGACACATTGCGTGGCAACCCTTCCCCCGTTTGTGGCGAATGTGAGTCGTAATTAGTCGCATTCTTCTTCGATGGTGGTTGTGGCCTCTGATGATGCTGATCACCATCTATCTGTTCAGCTCCATCCCTCATCGGCAAGTTTCCAATAGTCTAACCGTGTGTCTTGTTTCAAAACGTCTATAGGGACTAGAACCGAGTAATTGACCATTTTTTGGTTCAGTTTTGATCCTATTCTCTCCAGTTCATCGGCCATCGATGCGTCTATACCTTTCTGCCTTGAGTTAAGGATTTATGAGCTCGGATTTGGGATCTCGGTTATCGCTAGGACTTCTGCTTGAAACACACTCATTTGCTTGGTTTGGAAGTCTCACCGACTGGGCAAGGGCAGATCCATCTGAGTCTACCCTTTCCTCAATTTTTGAGCCGTGCGTCGGTGAAGATTGATGTATTTTTGACTTTGCAAATTCAAAATGGCGACTGTAAGATGGTGGACGAATTTTTCATTTATGGTCCGATTCGACTTAAAAATTGCTATCTAGGAGTTTTCGGAGTCGCAAAGGAGATACCGACGCACGTTGGTTTTAAAAGTTTGCGGGTTTAAGTGATGAGGAAACACAGAGCTATGCAGATCATTTCACATTTGTGTTGTAAGACGAGAGTAGGCTGACGTTTTATTGCGAAGCATGATGGTGCAATATTGAAGTGAGTCGATTGAAATGTTCCTGTCTTAACGTGCGTTTTTCAGTTCTATCTGGACAATTGTGAGCGTTGTAGTCGAGTTTAAAGCGATTGAACGCCTTATAGATTAAAGTCATATCAAAAGGGGTAAAGAATTTTGTTTGCATCTTCAATGGAACCTTAAACACATGACGAGGATAGAAAGTCTTTCGAAAATAGTTTGAGGTTTGGGTTTTGCTTGAGTGACCAAAGACGGCATAAGGTTTTAGATTCAAAACCAATGTAGGTATGAAGTCCCACACAGATATAGAGAACAGTACAGGAACACTCGACTAGTCACTTTGACCAAATCGATGCTCTCTATTGACTCCTTTGTACACAGAGGACAGGACAAAAGGAATGAATTTATCTTTGAAATATCCATATGTTACCTAAAGCCAAAAATTAATTAGAAAGTCGCATACAGATACCATATCGTATTTTATAAGATGCAATCGTTTGAAACGCACAGAACAGGAGCACAGGTAAGGTTGAATAAATGCAATCGGTTTGATCCGGCATCGGCCACCCCGCATCGCCTACAGATGATGCCCAACCGAATTGGCACAGTGCGCTTCAAAACTATCCAATTAAATTGCAGATAGAGACAGCCAGTTGGCTGTCTTGGGGAGTATCCATTTTGCAATACAGATGCACACTGATGCTACCTGCGTTGCGATGCACATTGTTTTGACAGTTCACCTCCTGGTGGCGTATATTTTTCAATATCATTACAGTTTTTGTACTAGGTACATGCTGTGAGAGAACGCCATCTACGAAACCCTGCACCTGACACCAATGGCCCTGCTCCCAAACCCAACCGTCACCCCACACTTCAGTTTTATTCTCTTCCATGCGACTTCATCCCCACCGGGAGCGATTATTTTTCGTTTTATGTCCTTTTGTATGGCCTTTGTTGTGTGTTAAACTGCACTTGCTTCTCTGCACGGAGCTTCTGACTGAATGCAGTAGCTGTACTTCTTCATCTGTATCTTCGTTCATTTATGTGTGTATGCTCGTTCGTTTTGTGAGTTCACACAGACATGCTGTCGACCTGGTGGTTGCTGGCTGTTGGCTGTTTAGTTGGTGGTTGGTGCTCCTTTGCTCCAGAATACCGGCAAGCAGGATACGGCAAAAAAAAAAAAAAAAAAAATGTTAAATTGCTTTGAGCTGTTGTACTACCGGCAAAGGCTATTCTAAGGACGACTACGTTTGTGTTGTGTCGTTCTGTTTGATTATAAAACGATTCGTATGAGAACCACCCACCCCCACCTCGTCACAAAAACAAAAGCAATACGCGGCGTACGTATCTACATATGTGGTTTCGTTTTTTTTTTTCAAAACCACACAATTAATTCTATTTCCTACGTCTCTCTCTGTAACAAATCGAAGGGCATAAGGGGATTGATAGTGAATAGGAAGGCAAGGCCTCTCAGGGTTACAACAAGCAAGCAATTGTAAGCTCTATGCCTCGTATGCTTTGTTATGCTTTGTTGTAGTATGTTTCCCTTTTTTTTTTGTTCTCTGAAACAAAAGTCGTGCCTGGTGCTCCTCAAACAAGAGAGTAAAGCACGAATGCAAAGTTATTGCTGCCGAAAGTAATTTGATTTTCGATGCGCATAGGGACGGAACGTAGCATGCTTCCTTGATTCTTGAAGTCGTCGTGT
The DNA here is from genome assembly GCA_951813785.1 of Criorhina ranunculi. Taxonomy (NCBI): domain Eukaryota; kingdom Metazoa; phylum Arthropoda; class Insecta; order Diptera; family Syrphidae; genus Criorhina; species Criorhina ranunculi. The sequence continues at coordinate 3,432,729 of OX638386.1, read as the reverse complement.
GTAGTGTTTAGACGACAAATTGAGGACATATGTAGTTGCGGAAAAACTAAAACTTTCATTGTGGTGTTTTGCAGATTATTTTACAGCGAAACTTCAATACCGTTAAAATTGTCAAAAGTATCTCTTAACGCTGGAATTATACCTACTTACTAAAGAAATAACACGCCCTACCTGGAGAAAGGTCCAAAAAGGTCACACAACTGGAAACAAAAACTGATTAGGTAACGCCATACCCTGACATCGACCTTAAACTTCCAAGAGGAAACCCAAAAATACATCAATTTTCACCAACGCATGGCTCAAAAATTGAGCAAGGGGTAGACTCAGTGAAATCCGCCATTGCCCAGTCGGTGAGACTTCCAAACCAAGCAAATGAGTGTGTTTCCAGCAGAAGTCCTAGCGATAACCGAGATCCCAAATCCGAGCTCATAAATCCTTAACTCAAGGCAGAAAGGTATAGACGCATCGATGGCCGATGAACTGGAGAGAATAGGATCAAAACTGAACCAAAAAATGGTCAATTACTCGGTTCTAGTCCCTATAGACGTTTTGAAACAAGACACACGGTTAGACTATTGGAAACTTGCCGATGAGGGATGGAGCTGAACAGATAGATGGTGATCAACATCATAAGAGGCCACAACCACCATCGAAGAAGAATGCGACTAATTACGACTCACATTCGCCACAAACGGGGGAAGGGTTGCCACGCAATGTGTCAACCATCCCAATTCATACTGGATTCGGGGTGATTTAGGGAGGCGACCAATAGATAACAATTAACCCCTTCTCACGGGGATCACAATGGATCCATGAAGATCCGAGTTAGGCGGCGTCTAACATCAAGCCGCCACACCCTCTTACCTAATCTTGCTTTACTAATTCGGTTTAGACGCAAATATATAGAAGCTATGTTCAACAGTTCAATGTACAGTGCTCCCCGGATAGCTGCCTTGCGAGTTTTTCTGATGTGTTTAGGCACTTAAGAGGGCAAATTACCTATCCGTACTCGCTTACATTCCTGACAAGTCTTGAAGCCCCAAATTTTTGGTTAGCAATGCGGGTAACGCAGCTAAGCGAGGGAGTACGTATCCGGGTATTACTGTATACGTACACTACAACAAATCAAATAAAGTACATTTGTAGGAGTAGATACTTACCGATAGACTGGTGTGGGATTAGCATACGCGACACACGGTAGAACAACTGGATCCCCGAGGCGTGTTGACATTGCGACAAGTTTATCGTTCATGATCGGAGGGACTAGCTCACGCACCTCTGAAAAGAAAAAAGAAAAAAAAAAAAAAAAAACACACACACACACAATTAATAAGGAATTTAACAGTAAGGACAAGGGATAAAGAAGAAGAAAGGTCTCTTTTGTTTTATCAGGCTTCGGAATAGAAGATTCAACGACAAACTTGACATAAGTCATTAAAGATGACTAGGGACATGTGGAGCGAATGGACACCAATGCAAGGTCTTCGAATCTAAACCGGAGGGCTGCTTAAGACGTCAAGCACAAGGAGACATTAAACAACTTGAAGTGCATCATAAGTGCATGAAGAAGCGAAAGAAAAACTTCCAAAAAATATAGAAGCTCTATCGGCCGGAGGTTGTTCCAAAAGGGCTACACCTCTCAAAAGAACATCATTTTAATGGTATGTAGTTGCTATTGAAGGCAGAAAGTTCTTCAGTCACGGCTTAGTGTGTATAGTACTTCCCGCTGTGCATTGAGATAGATTTTATAAATCAAACAGGAAGTCAAGGTGGTTTTCATCTTGCTAGTATTTAGAGGCTACGGAAGCCATTATCCTTATACTTTTAGTAAACATTCGAATGAAACATAATGAAAACCACTAACGCTGACCAAAGTTTTTTTGTTTTCAATTCCATCCAATAGATGCCGCTGCCGTAGGCCGAAAGCCTATTGCAAAAAAATGAATCAATCTCGTTGAGTTGTTTAGTTTGAATTTGAAGGCTGAAGGCCTTAGAATGCACTGTGTCGGGTGTATCATTCATTATCCTTAAACAAAGGATTGTGTATTCCTGTTTATTAAAACCACCAACTCACATGTTTCCCCATTTCAAAATTATTCATATCACTTATAATAAGTGGATATAGATGGATCGGATATGACCCAAACCCGCATACATATGTTGAAAAATACTCAATTAATGCTTGCAAATGCCCCCATTGTTTGTATTGCAAGGATAACACAAAGGCTTAAGGCGAAACCAGAACGTATACGTACTCTAATTTCAAAAAAATGATTTTCATTTTTCACCCACCTGTGGGATGGATGTGTAATGGACCATATAACTATAAATGAGCATATAATTGCTTTGTGAATGGACTGACGTTTACCTGTTAATTGTATTTTGCCCATATTGCTGCTAACCACAGCTTCCTGCGTTAATTGATGATGCGTTCGACACCGATAAGTTCGACGAGCATCCATTCGTGTGATGTTGATAATCAGCAGTTCGCCTGTAGGTAGCATATGATTTTTTCCATCTGAAATGTTTTTTTTTTTATTAAATTTAATTAATACACACACACACATACACACATGTACTACATGCATACAACTTAAGTGTATATAGGGTCACAAAAGGTTGTGCACATATTAGGATGCGGATCCAAGGTCATCGATTTCAAACCGAGCCTGGCTGTGATCCACATCCAGGGGAAATTCTACAACATTAGCCTCATATATGTACACACGCCCCTACCAATGAAGCTGAGGACTCTATCAAAGAGGATTTCTACGACCTCTTGGACGGAGCCTACGAAGCCTGTCCGGAGTACGATGTAAGAATCGTGCTTGGGGATTTCAATGCCAAAATTGGCGGAGTGGTCGGAAAACACAGCTTCCACGAAACGACAACAGATAACGGCTTCTGACTCACTGACTTTGCGGCAGCTAGTAATACGGTGATAAGCAGCACAAGCTTTCCTCATAAAAGAATCCACACAACAACCTGGCTAACTACGACGGACGGTAGAACTGCCAACCAAAGTGACCACGTGCTGATTGACGCAAGACACTCGTCAAATATCCTAAATGTGCAAACGACGACTCTGCCCATAACCTAGTTCCTACGATCCTTTTGGGCTATATCCCGGGCTCGTAGAGCCCATGGTTTGCAGATGGCGAGTGCCTGCTGCAGCAACACAAGAGATTCCCATACAAAATGCATGTGTTTCTATGGATTTCATTGAGGAGCGAGATTCACGCCTACGGCCCACCGAACGGGCCAAATCGAATTGCAAGGACTAATTTCACGTTCCTACGATCCTTTTGGGCTATATCCCGGGCTCGTAGAGCCCATGGTTTGCAGATGGCGAGTGCCTGCTAGCAGCACAAGAGTCTCCCATACAAAATGTATGTGTTTCTATGGATTTCATTGAGGAGCGAGATTCACGCCTACCGCCCACCGAATGGGCCAAATCGAACTGCAAGGACTAGTTTCACGTTCCTACGATCCTTTCGGGCTATATCCCGGGCTCGTAGAGCCCATGGTTTGCAGATGGCGAGTGCCTGCTAGCAGCACGAGAGTCTCCCATACAAAATGTATGTGTTTCTATGGATTTCATTGAGGAGCGAGATTCACGCCTACCGCCCACCGAATGGGCCAAATCGAATTGCAAGGACTAATTCCACGTTCCTACGATCCGTTTAGGCTCCGTCCCGGGCTCGTAGAGCCCATGGTTTCCAGATGGCGAGTGCCTGCTGCAGCACAAGAGTCTCCCATACAAAATGTATGTGTTTCTATGGATTTCATTGAGGACCGAGATTCACGCCTACCGCCCACCGAATGGGCCAAATCGAATTGCAAGGACTAATTCCACGTTCCTACGATCCTTTTGGGCTATATCCCGGGCTCGTAGAGCCCATGGTTTGCAGATGGCGAGTGCCTGCTAGCAGCACAAGAGTCTCCCATACAAAATGCAAGTGTTTCTATGGATTTCATTGAGGAGCGAGATTCACGCCTACCGCCCACCGAATGGGCCAAGTCGAATTGCAAGGACCAGTTTCACGTTCCTACGATCCTTTCGGGCTATATCCCGGGCTCGTAGAGCCCATGGTTTGCAGATGGCGAGTGCCTGCTAGCAGCACGAGAGTCTCCCATACAAAATGTATGTGTTTCTATGGATTTCATTGAGGAGCGAGATTCACGCCTACCGCCCACCGAATGGGCCAAATCGAATTGCAAGGACTAATTCCACGTTCCTACGATCCGTTTAGGCTCCGTCCCGGGCTCGTAGAGCCCATGGTTTCCAGATGGCGAGTGCCTGCTGCAGCACAAGAGTCTCCCATACAAAATGTATGTGTTTCTATGGATTTCATTGAGGACCGAGATTCACGCCTACCGCCCACCGAATGGGCCAAACCGAATCGCCAGGACTAATTTCACGTTCCTACGATTCTTTTGGGCTATATCCCGGGCTCGTAGATCCCATGGTTTGCAGATGGCGAGTGCCTGCTAGCAGCACAAGAGTCTCCCATACAAAATGTATGTGTTTCTATGGATTTCATTGAGGAGCGAGATTCACGCCTACCGCCCACCGAATGGGCCAAGTCGAACTGCAAGGACTAATTTCACGTTCTTACGATCCGTTTGGGCTCCATCCCGGCCTCCTAGAGCCCATGGTTTGCAGATGGCGAGTGCCTGCTAGCAGCACAAGAGTCTCCCATACAAAATGTATGTGTTTCTATGGATTTCATTGAGGACCGAGATTCACGCCTACCGCCCACCGAATGGGCCAAATCGAATTGCAAGGACTAGTTTCACGTTCCTACGATTCTTTTGGGCTATATCCCGGGCTCGTAGAGCCCATGGTTTGCAGATGGCGAGTGCCTGCTAGCAGCACAAGAGTCTCCCATACAAAATGTATGTGTTTCTATGGATTTCATTGAGGAGCGAGATTCACGCCTACCGCCCACCGAATGGGCCAAATCGAACCACAAGGACTAGTTCCACGTTCCTACGATCCTCTTGGGCTATATCCCGGGCTCGTAGAGCCCATGGTTTGCAGATGGCAAGTGCCTGCTGCAGCAACACAAGAGATTCCCATACAAAATGTATGTGTTTCTATGGATTTCATTGAGGAGCGAGATTCACGCCTACCGCCCACCGAATGGGCCAAGTCGAACTGCAAGGACTAATTCCACGTTCCTACGATCCGTGTGGGCTCCATCCCGGCCTCGTAGAGCCCATGGTTTGCAGATGGCGAGTGCCTGCTGCAGCAGCACAAGAGTCTCCCATACAAAATGTATGTGTTTCTATGGATTTCATTGAGGAGCGAGATTCACGCCTACCGCATACCGAATGGGCCAAATCGAATTGCAAGGACTAATTCCACGTTCCTACGATCCGTTTGGGCTATATCCCGGGCTCGTAGAGCCCATGGTTTGCAGATGGCGAGTGCCTGCTAGCAGCAGAAGAGTCTCCCATACAAAATGTATGTGTTTCTATGGATTTCATTGAGGAGCGAGATTCACGCCTACCGCCCACCGAATGGGCCAAGTCGAACTGCAAGGACTAATTCCACGTTCCTACGATCCGTTTGGGCTCCATCCCGGCCTCGTAGAGCCCATGGTTTGCAGATGGCGAGTGCCTGCTGCAGCAGCACAAGAGTCTCCCATACAAAATGTATGTGTTTCTATGGATTTCATTGAGGAGCGAGATTCACGCCTACCGCCCACCGAATGGGCCAAGTCGAACTGCAAGGACTAATTCCACGTTCCTACGATCCTTTTGGGCTATATCCCGGGCTCGTAGAGCCCATGGTTTGCAGATGGCGAGTGCCTGCTGCAGCAACACAAGAGTCTCCCATACAAGATGTATGTGTTTCTATGGATTTCATTGAGGAGCGAGAATCACACCTCCCGCCCACCGAATGGGCCAAATCGAATTGAAAGGCCTAATTCCACGTTCCTACGATCCTTTTGGGCTATATCCCGGGCTCGTAGAGCCCATGGTTTGCAGATGGCGAGTGCCTGCTGCAGCAACACAAGAGATTCCCATACAAAATGTATGTGTTTCTATCTATTTCATTGAGGAGCGAGATTCACGCCTACCGCCCACCGAATGGGCCAAATCGAATTGAAAGGACTAATTCCACGTTCCTACGATCCCTTTGGGCTATATCCCGGCCTCGTAGAGCCCATGGTTTGCAGATGGCGAGTGCCTGCTAGCAGCACAAGAGTCTCCCATACAAAATGTATGTGTTTCTATGGATTTCATTGAGGAGCGAGATTCACGCCTACCGCCTACCGAACGGGCCAAATCGAATTGCAAGGACTAATTTCACGTTCCTACGATCCTTTTGGGCTATATCCCGGGCTCGTAGAGCCCATGGTTTCCAGATGGCGAGTGCCTGCTAGCAGCACAAGAGTCTCCCATATAAAATGTATGTGTTTCTATGGATTTCATTGAGGAGCGAGAATCACACCTCCCGCCCACCGAATGGGCCAAATCGAATTGCAAGGACTAGTTTCACGTTCCTACGATCCTTTTGGGCTATATCCCGGGCTCGTAGAGCCCATGGTTTGCAGATGGCGAGTGCCTGCTGCAGCAGCACAAGAGTCTCCCATACAAAATGTATGTGTTTCTATGGATTTCATTGAGGAGCGAGATTCACGCCTACCGCCCACCGAATGGGCCAAATCGAATTGCAAGGACTAATTCCACGTTCCTACGATCCGTTTAGGCTCCGTCCCGGGCTCGTAGAGCCCATGGTTTCCAGATGGCGAGTGCCTGCTGCAGCACAAGAGTCTCCCATACAAAATGTATGTGTTTCTATGGATTTCATTGAGGAGCGAGATTCACGCCTACCGCCCACCGAATGGGCCAAATCGAATTGCAAGGACTAATTCCACGTTCCTACGATCCTTTTGGGCTATATCCCGGGCTCGTAGAGCCCATGGTTTGCAGATGGCGAGTGCCTGCTAGCAGCACAAGAGTCTCCCATACAAAATGTATGTGTTTCTATGGATTTCATTGAGGAGCGAGATTCACGCCTACCGCCCACCGAATGGGCCAAGTCGAACTGCAAGGACTAATTCCACGTTCCTACGATCCTTTTGGGCTATATCCCGGGCTCGTAGAGCCCATGGTTTGCAGATGGCGAGTGCCTGCTGCAGCAACACAAGAGTCTCCCATACAAGATGTATGTGTTTCTATGGATTTCATTGAGGAGCGAGAATCACACCTCCCGCTCACCGAATGGGCCAAATCGAATTGCAATGACTAATTTCACGTTCCTGCGATCCCTTTGGGCTATATCCCGGGCTCGTAGAGCCCATGGTTTGCAGATGGCGAGTGCCTGCTTCAGCAACACAGGAGATTCCCATACAAAATGTATGTGTTTCTATGGATTTCATTGAGGAGCGAGATTCACGCCTACCGCCCACCGAATGGGCTAAATCGAACTGCAAGGACTAATTCCACGTTCCTACGATCCGTTTGGGCTCCATCCCGGCCTCGTAGAGCCCATGGTTTGCAGATGGCGAGTGTCTGCTAGCAGCACAAGAGTCTCCCATATAAAATGTATGTGTTTCTATGGATTTCATTGAGGAGCGAGATTCACGCCTAACGCCCACCGAATGGGCCAAATCGAATTGCAAGGACTAGTAACACGTTCCTACGATCCTTTTGGGCTATATCCCGGGCTCGTAGAGCCCATGGTTTGCAGATGGCGAGTGCCTGCTTCAGCAACACAAGAGATTCCCATACAAAATGTATGTGTTTCTATGGATTTCATTGAGGAGCGAGATTCACGCCTACCGCCCACCGAATGGGCCAAATCGAATTGCAAGGACTAATTTCACGTTCCTACGATCCTTTTGGGCTATATCCCGGGCTCGTAGAGCCCATGGTTTCCAGATGGCGAGTGCCTGCTAGCAGCACAAGAGTCTCCCATATAAAATGTATGTGTTTCTATGGATTTCATTGAGGAGCGAGAATCACACCTCCCGCCCACCGAATGGGCCAAATCGAATTGCAAGGACTAGTTTCACGTTCCTACGATCCTTTTGGGCTATATCCCGGGCTCGTAGAGCCCATGGTTTGCAGATGGCGAGTGCCTGCTGCAGCAGCACAAGAGTCTCCCATACAAAATGTATGTGTTTCTATGGATTTCATTGAGGAGCGAGATTCACGCCTACCGCCCACCGAATGGGCCAAATCGAATTGAAAGGACTAATTCCACGTTCCTACGATCCCTTTGGGCTATATCCCGGCCTCGTAGAGCCCATGGTTTGCAGATGGCGAGTGCCTGCTAGCAGCACAAGAGTCTCCCATATAAAATGTATGTGTTTCTATGGATTTCATTGAGGAGCGAGATTCACGCCTACCGCCCACCGAACGGGCCAAATCGAATTGCAAGGACTAATTTCACGTTCCTACGATCCTTTTGGGCTATATCCCGGGCTCGTAGAGCCCATGGTTTGCAGATGGCGAGTGCCTGCTTCAGCAACACAAGAGATTCCCATACAAAATGTATGTGTTTCTATGGATTTCATTGAGGAGCGAGATTCACGCCTACCGCCCACCGAATGGGCCAAATCGAATTGCAAGGACTAATTTCACGTTCCTACGATCCTTTTGGGCTATATCCCGGGCTCGTAGATCCCATGGTTTGCAGATGGCGAGTGCCTGCTAGCAGCACAAGAGTCTCCCATACAAAATGTATGTGTTTCTATGGATTTCATTGAGGACCGAGATTCACGCCTACCGCCCACCGAATGGGCCAAACCGAATCGCCAGGACTAATTTCACGTTCCTACGATTCTTTTGGGCTATATCCCGGGCTCGTAGATCCCATGGTTTGCAGATGGCGAGTGCCTGCTAGCAGCACAAGAGTCTCCCATATAAAATGTATGTGTTTCTATGGATTTCATTGAGGAGCGAGATTCACGCCTAACGCCCACCGAATGGGCCAAATCGAATTGCAAGGACTAGTAACACGTTCCTACGATCCTTTTGGGCTATATCCCGGGCTCGTAGAGCCCATGGTTTGCAGATGGCGAGTGCCTGCTTCAGCAACACAAGAGATTCCCATACAAAATGTATGTGTTTCTATGGATTTCATTGAGGAGCGAGATTCACGCCTACCGCCCACCGAATGGGCCAAATCGAATTGCAAGGACTAATTTCACGTTCCTACGATCCTTTTGGGCTATATCCCGGGCTCGTAGAGCCCATGGTTTCCAGATGGCGAGTGCCTGCTAGCAGCACAAGAGTCTCCCATATAAAATGTATGTGTTTCTATGGATTTCATTGAGGAGCGAGAATCACACCTCCCGCCCACCGAATGGGCCAAATCGAATTGCAAGGACTAGTTTCACGTTCCTACGATCCTTTTGGGCTATATCCCGGGCTCGTAGAGCCCATGGTTTGCAGATGGCGAGTGCCTGCTGCAGCAGCACAAGAGTCTCCCATACAAAATGTATGTGTTTCTATGGATTTCATTGAGGAGCGAGATTCACGCCTACCGCCCACCGAATGGGCCAAATCGAATTGAAAGGACTAATTCCACGTTCCTACGATCCCTTTGGGCTATATCCCGGCCTCGTAGAGCCCATGGTTTGCAGATGGCGAGTGCCTGCTAGCAGCACAAGAGTCTCCCATATAAAATGTATGTGTTTCTATGGATTTCATTGAGGAGCGAGATTCACGCCTACCGCCCACCGAACGGGCCAAATCGAATTGCAAGGACTAATTTCACGTTCCTACGATCCTTTTGGGCTATATCCCGGGCTCGTAGAGCCCATGGTTTCCAGATGGCGAGTGCCTGCTAGCAGCACAAGAGTCTCCCATATAAAATGTATGTGTTTCTATGGATTTCATTGAGGAGCGAAATTCACGCCTACCGCCCACCGAATGGGCCAAATCGAACTGCAAGGACTAATTCCACGTTCCTACGATCCGTTTGGGCTCCATCCCGGCCTCGTAGAGCCCATGGTTTGCAGATGGCGAGTGCCTGCTAGCAGCACAAGAGTCTCCCATACAAAATGTATGTGTTTCTATGGATTTCATTGAGGAGCGAGATTCACGCCTACCGCCCACCGAATGGGCCAAGTCGAACTGCAAGGACTAATTCCACGTTCCTACGATCCTTTTGGGCTATATCCCGGGCTCGTAGAGCCCATGGTTTGCAGATGGCGAGTGCCTGCTGCAGCAACACAAGAGTCTCCCATACAAGATGTATGTGTTTCTATGGATTTCATTGAGGAGCGAGATTCACGCCTACCGCCCACCGAATGGGCCAAATCGAACTGCAAGGACTAGTTTCACGTTCCTACGATCCGTTTGGGCTATATCCCGGGCTCGTAGAGCCCATGGTTTGCAGATAGCGAGTGCCTGCTAGCAGCACAAGAGTCTCCCATACAAAATGTATGTGTTTCTATGGATTTCATTGAGGAGCGAGATTCACGCCTACCGCCCACCGAATGGGCCAAGTCGAACTGCAAGGACTAATTCCACGTTCCTACGATCTTTTTGGGCTATATCCCGGGCTCGTAGAGCCCATGGTTTGCAGATGGCGAGTGCCTGCTAGCAGCACAAGAGTCTCCCATACAAAATGTATGTGTTTCTATGGATTTCATTGAGGAGCGAGATTCACGCCTACCGCCCACCGAATGGGCCAAATCGAATTGCAAGGACTAATTTCACGTTCCTGCGATCCCTTTGGGCTATATCCCGGGCTCGTAGAGCCCATGGTTTGCAGATGGCGAGTGCCTGCTAGCAGCACAAGAGTCTCCCATACAAAATGTATGTGTTTCTATGGATTTCATTGAGGAGCGAGATTCACGCCTACCGCCCACCGAATGGGCCAAATCGAATGGCAAGGACTAATTCCACGTTCCTACGATCCTTTTGGGCTATATCCCGGGCTCGTAGAGCCCATGGTTTCCAGATGGCGAGTGCCTGCTAACAGCACAAGAGTCTCCCATACAAAATGTATGTGTTTCTATGGATTTCATTGAGGAGCGAGATTCACGCCTACCGCCCACCGAATGGGCCAAATCGAATGGCAAGGACTAATTTCACGTTCCTACGATCCTTTTGGGCTATATCCCGGGCTCGTAGAGCCCATGGTTTTCAAAGGGCGAGTGCCTGCTGCAGCTGCACAAGAGTCTCCCATACAAAATGTATGTGTTTCTATGGATTTCATTGAGGAGCGAGATTCACGCCTACCGCCCACCGAATGGGCCAAATCGAATTGCAAGGACTAATTCCACGTTCCTACGATCCTTTTGGGCTATATCCCGGGCTCGTAGAGTCGATGGTTTGCAAAGGGCGAGTGCCTGCTGCAGCAGCACAAGAGTCTCCCATACAAAATGTATGTGTTTCTATGGATTTCATTGAGGAGCGAGATTCACGCCTACCGCCCACCGAATGGGCCAAATCGAATTGCAAGGACTAATTCCACGTTCCTACGATCCTTTTGGGCTATATCCCGGGCTCGTAGAGCCCATGGTTTTCAAAGGGCGAGTGCCTGCTAGCAGCACAAGAGTCTCCCATACAAAATGTATGTGTTTCTATGGATTTCATTGAGGAGCGAGATTCACGCCTACCGCCCACCGAATGGGCCAAGTCGAATTGCAAGGACTAATTTCACGTTCCTACGATCCTTTTGGGCTATATCCTGGGCTCGTAGAGCCCATGGTTTGCAAAGGGCGAGTGCCTGCTGCAGCAGCACAAGAGTCTCCCATACAAAATGTATGTGTTTCTATGGATTTAATTGAGGAGCGAGATTCACGCCTACCGCCCACCGAATGGGCTAAATCGAACTGCAAGGACTAATTCCACGTTCCTACGATCCGTTTGGGCTCCATCCCGGCCTCGTAGAGCCCATGGTTTGCAGATGGCGAGTGTCTGCTAGCAGCACAAGAGTCTCCCATACAAAATGTATGTGTTTCTATGGATTTCATTGAGGAGCGAGATTCACGCCTACCGCCCACCGAATGGGCCAAATCGAATTGCAAGGACTAATTTCACGTTCCTACGATCCTTTTGGGCTATATCCCGGGCTCGTAGAGCCCATGGTTTTCAAAGGGCGAGTGCCTGCTGCAGCTGCACAAGAGTCTCCCATACAAAATGTATGTGTTTCTATGGATTTCATTGAGGAGCGAGATTCACGCCTACCGCCCACCGAATGGGCTAAATCGAACTGCAAGGACTAATTCCACGTTCCTACGATCCGTTTGGGCTCCATCCCTTGCTCGTAGAGCCCATGGTTTGCAGGTGGCGAGTGCCTGCTAGCAGCACAAGAGTCTCCCATACAAAATGTATGTGTTTCTATGGATTTCATTGAGGAGCGAGATTCACGCCTACCGCCCACCGAATGGGCCAAATCGAATTGCAAGGACTAATTCCACGTTCCTACGATCCTTTTGGGCTATATCCCGGGCTCGTAGAGTCGATGGTTTGCAAAGGGCGAGTGCCTGCTGCAGCAGCACAAGAGTCTCCCATACAAAATGTATGTGTTTCTATGGATTTCATTGAGGAGCGAGATTCACGCCTACCGCCCACCGAATGGGCCAAATCGAATTGCAAGGACTAATTCCACGTTCCTACGATCCTTTTGGGCTATATCCCGGGCTCGTAGAGCCCATGGTTTTCAAAGGGCGAGTGCCTGCTAGCAGCACAAGAGTCTCCCATACAAAATGTATGTGTTTCTATGGATTTCATTGAGGAGCGAGATTCACGCCTACCGCCCACCGAATGGGCCAAATCGAATTGCAAGGACTAATTCCACGTTCCTACGATCCTTTTGGGCTATATCCCGGGCTCGTAGAGTCGATGGTTTGCAAAGGGCGAGTGCCTGCTGCAGCAGCACAAGAGTCTCCCATACAAAATGTATGTGTTTCTATGGATTTCATTGAGGAGCGAGATTCACGCCTACCGCCCACCGAATGGGCCAAATCGAATTGCAAGGACTAATTCCACGTTCCTACGATCCTTTTGGGCTATATCCCGGGCTCGTAGAGCCCATGGTTTTCAAAGGGCGAGTGCCTGCTAGCAGCACAAGAGTCTCCCATACAAAATGTATGTGTTTCTATGGATTTCATTGAGGAGCGAGATTCACGCCTACCGCCCACCGAACGGGCCAAATCGAACTGCAAGGACTAGTTTCACGTTCCTACGATCCCTTTGGGCTATATCCCGGGCTCGTAGAGCCCATGGTTTGCAGATGGCGAGTGCCTGCTGCAGCAGCACAAGAGTCTCCCATACAAAATGTATGTGTTTCTATGGATTTCATTGAGGAGCGAGATTCACGCCTACCGCCCACCGAATGGGCCAAATCGAATTGCAAGGACTAATTCCACGTTCCTACGATCCTTTTGGGGTATATCCCGGGCTCGTAGAACCCATGGTTTCCAGATGGCGAGTGCCTGCTAGCAGCACAAGAGTCTCCCATACAAAATGTATGTGTTTCTATGGATTTCATTGAGGAGCGAGATTCACGCCTACCGCCCACCGAATGGGCCAAATCGAACTGCAAGGACTAGTTTCACGTTCCTACGATCCCTTTGGGCTATATCCCGGGCTCGTAGAGCCCATGGTTTGCAGATGGCGAGTGCCTGCTGCAGCTGCACAAGAGTCTCCCATACAAAATGTATGTGTTTCTATGGATTTCATTGAGGAGCGAGATTCACGCCTACCGCCCACCGAATGGGCCAAGTCGAATTGCAAGGACTAATTTCACGTTCCTACGATCCTTTTGGGCTATATCCTGGGCTCGTAGAGCCCATGGTTTGCAAAGGGCGAGTGCCTGCTGCAGCAGCACAAGAGTCTCCCATACAAAATGTATGTGTTTCTATGGATTTCATTGAGGAGCGAGATTCACGCCTACCGCCCACCGAATGGGCCAAATCGAATTGCAAGGACTAATTCCACGTTCCTACGATCCTTTTGGGCTATATCCCGGGCTCGTAGAGCCCATGGTTTTCAAAGGGCGAGTGCCTGCTAGCAGCACAAGAGTCTCCCATACAAAATGTATGTGTTTCTATGGATTTCATTGAGGAGCGAGATTCACGCCTACCGCCCACCGAATGGGCCAAGTCGAATTGCAAGGACTAATTTCACGTTCCTACGATCCCTTTGGGCTATATCCCGGCCTCGTAGAGCCCATGGTTTGCAGATGGCGAGTGCCTGCTAGCAGCACAAGAGTCTCCCATACAAAATGTATGTGTTTCTATGGATTTCATTGAGGAGCGAGATTCACGCCTACCGCCCACCGAATGGGCCAAGTCGAACTGCAAGGACTAATTCCACGTTCCTACGATCCTTTTGGGCTATATCCCGGGCTCGTAGAGCCCATGGTTTGCAGATGGCGAGTGCCTGCTGCAGCAGCACAAGAGTCTCCCATACAAAATGTATGTGTTTCTATGGATTTCATTGAGGAGCGAGATTCACGCCTACCGCCCACCGAATGGGCCAAATCGAATTGCAAGGACTAATTCCACGTTCCTACGATCCTTTAGGGGTATATCCCGGGCTCGTAGAACCCATGGTTTCCAGATGGCGAGTGCCTGCTGCAGCACAAGAGTCTCCCATACAAAATGTATGTGTTTCTATGGATTTCATTGAGGAGCGAGATTCACGCCTACCGCCCACCGAATGGGCCAAATCGAATTGCAAGGACTAATTCCACGTTCCTACGATCCTTTTGGGGTATATCCCGGGCTCGTAGAACCCATGGTTTCCAGATGGCGAGTGCCTGCTGCAGCACAAGAGTCTCCCATACAAAATGTATGTGTTTCTATGGATTTCATTGAGGAGCGAGATTCACGCCTACCGCCCACCGAATGGGCCAAATCGAATTGCAAGGACTAATTCCACGTTCCTACGATCCTTTTGGGCTATATCCCGGGCTCGTAGAGCCCATGGTTTGCAGATGGCGAGTGCCTGCTAGCAGCACAAGAGTCTCCCATACAAAATGTATGTGTTTCTATGGATTTCATTGAGGAGCGAGATTCACGCCTACCGCCCACCGAATGGGCCAAATCGAACTGCAAGGACTAGTTTCACGTTCCTACGATCCCTTTGGGCTATATCCCGGGCTCGTAGAGCCCATGGTTTGCAGATGGCGAGTGCCTGCTAGCAACACAAGAGATTCCCATACAAAATGTATGTGTTTCTATGGATTTCATTGAGGAGCGAGATTCACGCCTACCGCCCACCGAATGGGCCAAATCGAATTGCAAGGACTAATTTCACGTTCCTACGATCCTTTTGGGCTATATCCCGGGCTCGTAGAGCCCATGGTTTGCAGATGGCGAGTGCCTGCTAGCAGCACAAGAGTCTCCCATACAAAATGTATGTGTTTCTATGGATTTCATTGAGGAGCGAGATTCACGCCTACCGCCCACCGAATGGGCCAAATCGAATTGCAAGGACTAATTCCACGTTCCTACGATCCTTTTGGGCTATATCCCGGGCTCGTAGAGCCCATGGTTTGCAGATGGCGAGTGCCTGCTAGCAGCACAAGAGTCTCCCATACAAAATGTATGTGTTTCTATGGATTTCATTGAGGAGCGAGATTCACGCCTACCGCCCACCGAATGGGCCAAATCGAATTGCAAGGACTAATTTCACGTTCCTACGATCCGTTTGGGCTATATCCCGGGCTCGTAGAGCCCATGGTTTGCAGATAGCGAGTGCCTGCTAGCAGCACAAGAGTCTCCCATACAAAATGTATGTGTTTCTATGGATTTCATTGAGGAGCGAGATTCACGCCTACCGCCCACCGAATGGGCCAAATCGAATTGCAAGGACTAATTTCACGTTCCTACGATCCTTTTGGGCTATATCCCGGGCTCGTAGAGCCCATGGTTTGCAGATGGCGAGTGCCTGCTGCAGCAGCACAAGAGTCTCCCATACAAAATGTATGTGTTTCTATGGATTTCATTGAGGAGCGAGATTCACGCCTACCGCCCACCGGACGGGCCAAATCGAATTGCAAGTACTAATTTCACGTTCCTACGATCCTTTTGGGCTATATCCCGGGCTCGTAGAGCCCATGGTTTGCAGATGGCGAGTGTCTGCTAGCAGCACAAGAGTCTCCCATACAAAATGTATGTGTTTCTATGGATTTCATTGAGGAGCGAGATTCACGCCTACCGCCCACCGAACGGGCCAAATCGGATTGCAAGGACTAATTCCACGTTCCTACGATCCTTTTGGGCTATATCCCGGCCTCGTAGAGCCCATGGTTTGCAGATGGCGAGTGCCTGCTAGCAGCACAAGAGTCTCCCATACAAAATGTATGTGTTTCTATGGATTTCATTGAGGAGCGAGATTCACGCCTACCGCCCACCGAATGGGCCAAGTCGAATTGCAGGGACTAGTTTCACGTTCCTACGATCCTTTTGGGCTATATCCCGGGCTCGTAGAGCCCATGGTTTGCAGATGGCGAGTGCCTGCTAGCAGCACAAGAGTCTCAAATACAAAATGCAAGTGTTTCTATAGATTTCATTGAGGAGCGAGATTCACGCCTACCGCCCACCGAATGGGCCAAATCGAATTGAAAGGACTAATTCCACGTTCCTACGATCCCTTTGGGCTATATCCCGGCCTCGTAGAGCCCATGGTTTGCAGATGGCGAGTGCCTGCTAGCAGCACAAGAGTCTCCCATACAAAATGTATGTGTTTCTATGGATTTCATTGAGGAGCGAGATTCACGCCTACCGCCCACCGAATGGGCCAAGTCGAATTGCAGGGACTAGTTTCACGTTCCTACGATCCTTTTGGGCTATATCCCGGGCTCGTAGAGCCCATGGTTTGCAGATGGCGAGTGCCTGCTAGCAGCACAAGAGTCTCAAATACAAAATGCAAGTGTTTCTATGGATTTCATTGAGGAGCGAGATTCACGCCTACCGCCCACCGAATGGGCCAAATCGAATTGCAAGGACTAATTCCACGTTCCTATGATCCTTTTGGGCTATATCCCGGGCTCGTAGAGCCCATGGTTTGCAGATGGCGAGTGCCTGCTAGCAGCACAAGAGTCTCCCATACAAAATGTATGTGTTTCTATGGATTTCATTGAGGAGCGAGATTCACGCCTACCGCCCACCGAATGGGCCAAATCGAACTGCAAGGACTAGTTTCACGTTCCTACGATCCTTTTGGGCTATATCCCGGGCTCGTAGAGCCCATGGTTTGCAGATGGCGAGTGCCTGCTAGCAGCACAAGAGTCTCCCATACAAAATGTATGTGTTTCTATGGATTTCATTGAGGAGCGAGATTCACGCCTACCGCCCACCGAATGGGCCAAGTCGAATTGCAGGGACTAGTTTCACGTTCCTACGATCCTTTTGGGCTATATCCCGGGCTCGTAGAGCCCATGGTTTGCAGATGGCGAGTGCCTGCTAGCAGCACAAGAGTCTCCCATACAAAATGTATGTGTTTCTATGGATTTCATTGAGGAGCGAGATTCACGCCTACCGCCCACCGAATGGGCCAAATCGAATTGCAAGGACTAGTTTCACGTTCCTACGATCCTTTTGGGCTATATCCCGGGCTCGTAGAGCCCATGGTTTGCAGATGGCGAGTGCCTGCTAGCAGCACAAGAGTCTCCCATACAAAATGTATGTGTTTCTATGGATTTCATTGAGGAGCGAGATTCACGCCTACCGCCCACCGAACGGGCCAAATCGAATTGCAAGGACTAATTTCACGTTCCTACGATCCTTTTGGGGTATATCCCGGGCTCGTAGATCCTATGGTTTGCAGATGGCGAGTGCCTGCTTCAGCAACACAAGAGATTCCCATACAAAATGTATGTGTTTCTATGGATTTCATTGAGGAGCGAGATTCACGCCTACCGCCCACCGAATGGGCCAAATCGAATTGCAAGTACTAATTTCACGTTCCTACGATCCTTTTGGGCTATATCCCGGGCTCGTAGAGCCCATGGTTTGCAGATGGCGAGTGTCTGCTAGCAGCACAAGAGTCTCCCATACAAAATGTATGTGTTTCTATGGATTTCATTGAGGAGCGAGATTCACGCCTACCGCCCACCGGACGGGCCAAATCGAATTGCAAGTACTAATTTCACGTTCCTACGATCCGTTTGGGCTATATCCCGGGCTCGTAGAGACCATGGTTTGCAGATAGCGAGTGCCTGCTAGCAGCACAAGAGTCTCCCATACAAAATGTATGTGTTTCTATGGATTTCATTGAGGAGCGAGATTCACGCCTACCGCCCACCGGACGGGCCAACTCGAATTGCAAGGACTAATTTCACGTTCCTACGATCCTTTTGGGGTACATCCCGGGCTCGTAGACCCTATGGTTTGCAGATGGCGAGTGCCTGCTAGCAGCACAAGAGTCTCCCATACAAAATGTATGTGTTTCTATGGATTTCATTGAGGAGCGAGATTCACGCCTACCGCCCACCGGACGGGCCAACTCGAATTGCAAGTACTAATTTCACGTTCCTACGATCCTTTTGGGCTACATCCCGGGCTCGTAGAGCCCATGGTTTGCAGATGGCGAGTGTCTGCTAGCAGCACAAGAGTCTCCCATACAAAATGTATGTGTTTCTATGGATTTCATTGAGGAGCGAGATTCACGCCTACCGCCCACCGGACGGGCCAACTCGAATTGCAAGTACTAATTTCACGTTCCTACGATCCTTTTGGGCTACATCCCGGGCTCGTAGAGCCCATGGTTTGCAGATGGCGAGTGTCTGCTAGCAGCACAAGAGTCTCCCATACAAAATGTATGTGTTTCTATGGATTTCATTGAGGAGCGAGATTCACGCCTACCGCCCACCGAATGGGCCAAATCGAATTGCAAGGACTAATTTCACGTTCCTACGATCCGTTTGGGCTATATCCCGGGCTCGTAGAGCCCATGGTTTGCAGATAGCGAGTGCCTGCTAGCAGCACAAGAGTCTCCCATACAAAATGTATGTGTTTCTATGGATTTCATTGAGGAGCGAGATTCACGCCTACCGCCCACCGGACGGGCCAAATCGAATTGCAAGGACTAATTTCACGTTCCTACGATCCTTTTGGGGTACATCCCGGGCTCGTAGACCCTATGGTTTGCAGATGGCGAGTGCCTGCTTCAGCAACACAAGAGATTCCCATACAAAATGTATGTGTTTCTATGGATTTCATTGAGGAGCGAGATTCACGCCTACCGCCCACCGAACGGGCCAAATCGAATTGCAGGGACTAATTTCACGTTCCTACGATCCTTTTGGGGTATATCCCGGGCTCGTAGACCCTATGGTTTGCAGATGGCGAGTGCCTGCTAGCAGCACAAGAGTCTCCCATACAAAATGTATGTGTTTCTATGGATTTCAATGAGGAGCGAGATTCACGCCTACCGCCCACCGAATGGGCCAAATCGAATTGCAAGGACTAGTTTCACGTTCCTACGATCCTTTTGGGCTATATCCCGGGCTCGTAGAGCCCATGGTTTGCAGATGGCGAGTGCCTGCTTGAGCAACACAAGAGATTCCCATACAAAATGTATGTGTTTCTATGGATTTCATTGAGGAGCGAGATTCACGCCTACCGCCCACCGAATGGGCCAAATCGAATTGCAAGGACTAGTTTCACGTTCCTGTGATCCTTTTGGGCTATATCCCGGGCTCGTAGACCCCATGGTTTGCAGATGGCGAGTGTCTGCTAGCAGCACAAGAGTCTCCCATACAAAATGTATGTGTTTCTATGGATTTCATTGAGGAGCGATATTCACGCCTACCGCCCACCGGACGGGCCAAATCGAATTGCAAGGACTAGTTTCACGTTCCTACGATCCTTTTGGGGTATATCCCGGGCTCGTAGACCCTATGGTTTGCAGATGGCGAGTGCCTGCTAGCAGCACAAGAGTCTCCCATACAAGATGTATGTGTTTCTATGGATTTCATTGAGGAGCGAGGTTCACGCCTACCGCCCACCGAATGGGCCAAATCGAATTGCAAGGACTAGTTTCACGTTCCTACGATCCTTTTGGGCTCCATCCCGGGCTCGTAGAGCCCATGGTTTGCAGATGGCGAGTGCCTGCTTGAGCAACACAAGAGATTCCCATACAAAATGTATGTGTTTCTATGGATTTCATTAAGGAGCGAGATTCACGCCTACCGCCCACCGAACGGGCCAAATCGAATTGAAAGGACTAATTTCACGTTCCTACGATCCTTTTGGGGTGTATATCGGGCTCGTAGACCCTATGGTTTGCAGATGGCGAGTGCCTGCTAGCAGCACAAGAGTCTCCCATACAAAATGTATGTGTTTCTATGGATTTCAATGAGGAGCGAGATTCACGCCTACCGCCCACCGAATGGGCCAAATCGAATTGCAAGGACTAGTTTCACGTTCCTATGATCCTTTTGGGCTATATCCCGGGCTCGTAGAGCCCATGGTTTGCAGATGGCGAGTGTCTGCTAGCAGCACAAGAGTCTCCCATACAAAATGTATGTGTTTCTATGGATTTCATTGAGGAGCGAGATTCACGCCTACCGCCCACCGAACGGGCCAAATCGAATTGCAAGGACTAGTTTCACGTTCCTATGATCCTTTTGGGCTATATCCCGGGCTCGTAGAGCCCATGGTTTGCAGATGGCGAGTGCCTGCTAGCAGCACAAGAGTCTCCCATACAAAATGTATGTGTTTCTATGGATTTCATTGAGGAGCGAGATTCACGCCTACCGCCCACCGAACGGGCCAAATCGAATTGCAAGGACTAGTTTCACGTTCCTATGATCCTTTTGGGCTATATCCCGGGCTCGTAGAGCCCATGGTTTGCAGATGGCGAGTGCCTGCTAGCAGCACAAGAGTCTCCCATACAAAATGTATGTGTTTCTATGGATTTCAATGAGGAGCGAGATTCACGCCTACCGCCCACCGAATGGGCCAAATCGAATTGCAAGGACTAGTTTCACGTTCCTATGATCCTTTTGGGCTATATCCCGGGCTCGTAGAGCCCATGGTTTGCAGATGGCGAGTGTCTGCTAGCAGCACAAGAGTCTCCCATACAAAATGTATGTGTTTCTATGGATTTCATTGAGGAGCGAGATTCACGCCTACCGCCCACCGAATGGGCCAAATCGAATTGCAAGGACTAGTTTCACGTTCCTATGATCCTTTTGGGCTATATCCCGGGCTCGTAGAGCCCATGGTTTGCAGATGGCGAGTGTCTGCTAGCAGCACAAGAGTCTCCCATACAAAATGTATGTGTTTCTATGGATTTCATTGAGGAGCGAGATTCACGCCTACCGCCCACCGAATGGGCCAAATCGAATTGCAAGGACTAGTTTCACGTTCCTACGATCCTTTTGGGCTATATCCCGGGCTCGTAGACCCCATGGTTTGCAGATGGCGAGTGTCTGCTAGCAGCACAAGAGTCTCCCATACAAAATGTATGTGTTTCTATGGATTTCAATGAGGAGCGATATTCACGCCTACCGCCCACCGGACGGGCCAAATCGAATTGCAAGGACTAGTTTCACGTTCCTACGATCCTTTTGGGGTATATCCCGGGCTCGTAGACCCTATGGTTTGCAGATGGCGAGTGCCTGCTAGCAGCACAAGAGTCTCCCATACAAGATGTATGTGTTTCTATGGATTTCATTGAGGAGCGAGGTTCACGCCTACCGCCCACCGAATGGGCCAAATCGAATTGCAAGGACTAGTTTCACGTTCCTGTGATCCTTTTGGGCTATATCCCGGGCTCGTAGACCCCATGGTTTGCAGATGGCGAGTGTCTGCTAGCAGCACAAGAGTCTCCCATACAAAATGTATGTGTTTCTATGGATTTCATTGAGGAGCGATATTCACGCCTACCGCCCACCGGACGGGCCAAATCGAATTGCAAGGACTAGTTTCACGTTCCTGTGATCCTTTTGGGCTATATCCCGGGCTCGTAGACCCCATGGTTTGCAGATGGCGAGTGTCTGCTAGCAGCACAAGAGTCTCCCATACAAAATGTATGTGTTTCTATGGATTTCAATGAGGAGCGAGATTCACGCCTACCGCCCACCGAATGGGCCAAATCGAATTGCAAGGACTAGTTTCACGTTCCTATGATCCTTTTGGGCTATATCCCGGGCTCGTAGAGCCCATGGTTTGCAGATGGCGAGTGTCTGCTAGCAGCACAAGAGTCTCCCATACAAAAAGTATGTGTTTCTATGGATTTCATTGAGGAGCGAGATTCACGCCTACCGCCCACCGAATGGGCCAAATCGAACTGCAAGGACTAGTTTCACGTTCCTACGATCCGTTTGGGCTATATCCCGGGCTCGTAGAGCCCATGGTTTGCAGATAGCGAGTGCCTGCTAGCAGCACAAGAGTCTCCCATACAAAATGTATGTGTTTCTATGGATTTCATTGAGGAGCGAGATTCACGCCTACCGCCCACCGAATGGGCCAAATCGAATTGCAAGGACTAGTTTCACGTTCCTATGATCCTTTTGGGCTATATCCCGGGCTCGTAGAGCCCATGGTTTGCAGATGGCGAGTGTCTGCTAGCAGCACAAGAGTCTCCCATACAAAAAGTATGTGTTTCTATGGATTTCATTGAGGAGCGAGATTCACGCCTACCGCCCACCGAACGGGCCAAATCGAATTGCAAGGACTAATTTCACGTTCCTACGATCCTTTTGGGGTACATCCCGGGCTCGTAGACCCTATGGTTTGCAGATGGCGAGTGCCTGCTTCAGCAACACAAGAGATTCCCATACAAAATGTATGTGTTTCTATGGATTTCATTGAGGAGCGAGATTCACGCCTACCGCCCACCGAACGGGTCAAATCGAATTGCAGGGACTAATTTCACGTTCCTACGATCCTTTTGGGGTATATCCCGGGCTCGTAGACCCTATGGTTTGCAGATGGCGAGTGCCTGCTAGCAGCACAAGAGTCTCCCATACAAAAAGTATGTGTTTCTATGGATTTCATTGAGGAGCGAGATTCACGCCTACCGCCCACCGAATGGGCCAAATCGAATTGCAAGGACTAGTTTCACGTTCCTACGATCCTTTTGGGGTATATCCCGGGCTCGTAGACCCTATGGTTTGCAGATGGCGAGTGCCTGCTAGCAGCACAAGAGTCTCCCATATAAAATGTATGTGTTTCTATGGATTTCAATGAGGAGCGAGATTCACGCCTACCGCCCACCGAATAGGCCAAATCGAATTGCAAGGACTAGTTTCACGTTCCTGTGATCCTTTTGGGCTATATCCCGGGCTCGTAGAGCCCATGGTTTGCAGATGGCGAGTGTCTGCTAGCAGCACAAGAGTCTCCCATACAAAATGTATGTGTTTCTATGGATTTCATTGAGGAGCGAGATTCACGCCTACCGCCCACCGAACGGGCCAAATCGAATTGCAAGGACTAATTTCACGTTCCTACGATCCTTTTGGGGTATATCCCGGGCTCGTAGACCTTATGGTTTGCAGATGGCGAGTGCCTGCTAGCAGCACAAGAGTCTCCCATATAAAATGTATGTGTTTCTATGGATTTCAATGAGGAGCGAGATTCACGCCTACCGCCCACCGAATGGGCCAAATCGAATTGCAAGGACTAGTTTCACGTTCCTATGATCCTTTTGGGCTATATCCCGGGCTCGTAGAGCCCATGGTTTGCAGATGGCGAGTGTCTGCTAGCAGCACAAGAGTCTCCCATACAAAATGTATGTGTTTCTATGGATTTCATTGAGGAGCGAGATTCACGCCTACCGCCCACCGAACGGGCCAAATCGAATTGCAAGGACTAATTTCACGTTCCTACGATCCTTTTGGGGTATATCCCGGGCTCGTAGACCTTATGGTTTGCAGATGGCGAGTGCCTGCTAGCAGCACAAGAGTCTCCCATATAAAATGTATGTGTTTCTATGGATTTCAATGAGGAGCGAGATTCACGCCTACCGCCCACCGAATGGGCCAAATCGAATTGCAAGGACTAGTTTCACGTTCCTATGATCCTTTTGGGCTATATCCCGGGCTCGTAGAGCCCATGGTTTGCAGATGGCGAGTGTCTGCTAGCAGCACAAGAGTCTCCCATACAAAATGTATGTGTTTCTATGGATTTCATTGAGGAGCGAGATTCACGCCTACCGCCCACCGAACGGGACAAATCGAAATGCAAGGACTAATTTCACGTTCCTACGATCCTTTTGGGGTATATCCCGGGCTCGTAGACCCTATGGTTTGCAGATGGCGAGTGCCTGCTAGCAGCACAAGAGTCTCCCATACAAAAAGTATGTGTTTCTATGGATTTCATTGAGGAGCGAGATTCACGCCTACCGCCCACCGAATGGGCCAAATCGAATTGCAAGGACTAGTTTCACGTTCCTACGATCCTTTTGGGGTATATCCCGGGCTCGTAGACCCTATGGTTTGCAGATGGCGAGTGCCTGCTAGCAGCACAAGAGTCTCCCATATAAAATGTATGTGTTTCTATGGATTTCAATGAGGAGCGAGATTCACGCCTACCGCCCACCGAATAGGCCAAATCGAATTGCAAGGACTAGTTTCACGTTCCTGTGATCCTTTTGGGCTATATCCCAGGCTCGTAGAGCCCATGGTTTGCAGATGGCGAGTGTCTGCTAGCAGCACAAGAGTCTCCCATACAAAATGTATGTGTTTCTATGGATTTCATTGAGGAGCGATATTCACGCCTACCGCCCACCGAACGGGCCAAATCGAATTGCAAGGACTAGTTTCACGTTCCTACGATCCTTTTGGGGTATATCCCGGGCTCGTAGACCCTATGGTTTGCAGATGGCGAGTGCCTGCTAGCAGCACAAGAGTCTCCCATACAAAATGTATGTTTCTATGGATTTCATTGAGGAGCGAGGTTCACGCCTACCGCCCACCGAATGGGCCAAATCGAATTGCAAGGACTAGTTTCACGTTCCTATGATCCTTTTGGGCTATATCCCAGGCTCGTAGAGCCCATGGTTTGCAGATGGCGAGTGTCTGCTAGCAGCACAAGAGTCTCCCATACAAAATGTATGTGTTTCTATGGATTTCATTGAGGAGCGAGATTCACGCCTACCGCCCACCGAACGGGCCAAATCGAATTGCAAGGACTAATTTCACGTTCCTACGATCCTTTTGGGGTATATCCCGGGCTCGTAGACCTTATGGTTTGCAGATGGCGAGTGCCTGCTAGCAGCACAAGAGTCTCCCATATAAAATGTATGTGTTTCTATGGATTTCAATGAGGAGCGAGATTCACGCCTACCGCCCACCGAATGGGCCAAATCGAATTGCAAGGACTAGTTTCACGTTCCTATGATCCTTTTGGGCTATATCCCGGGCTCGTAGAGCCCATGGTTTGCAGATGGCGAGTGTCTGCTAGCAGCACAAGAGTCTCCCATACAAAATGTATGTGTTTCTATGGATTTCATTGAGGAGCGAGATTCACGCCTACCGCCCACCGAACGGGACAAATCGAAATGCAAGGACTAATTTCACGTTCCTACGATCCTTTTGGGGTATATCCCGGGCTCGTAGACCCTATGGTTTGCAGATGGCGAGTGCCTGCTAGCAGCACAAGAGTCTCCCATACAAAATGTATGTGTTTCTATGGATTTCAATGAGGAGCGAGATTCACGCCTACCGCCCACCGAATGGGCCAAATCGAATTGCAAGGACTAATTTCACGTTCCTACGATCCTTCTGGGCTCCATCTCGGGCTCGTAGAGCCCATGGTTTGCAGATGGCGAGTGCCTGCTAGCAGCACAAGAGTCTCCCATACAAAAAGTATGTGTTTCTATGGATTTCATTGAGGAGCGAGATTCACGCCTACCGCCCACCGAACGGGCCAAATCGAATTACAAGGACTAATTTCACGTTCCTACGATCCTTTTGGGCTATATTCCGGGCTCGTAGAGCCCATAGTTTGCAAAGGGCGAGTGCCTGCTGCAGCAGCACAAGAGTCTCCCATACAAAATGTATGTGTTTCTATGGATTTCATTGAGGAGCGAGATTCACGCCTACCGCCCACCGAACGGGACAAATCGAAATGCAAGGACTAATTTCACGTTCCTACGATCCTTTTGGGGTATATCCCGGGCTCGTAGACCCTATGGTTTGCAGATGGCGAGTGCCTGCTAGCAGCACAAGAGTCTCCCATACAAAATGTATGTGTTTCTATGGATTTCAATGAGGAGCGAGATTCACGCCTACCGCCCACCGAATGGGCCAAATCGAATTGCAAGGACTAGTTTCACGTTCCTGTGATCCTTTTGGGCTATATCCCGGGCTCGTAGAGCCCATGGTTTGCAGATGGCGAGTGCCTGCTTCAGCAACACAAGAGATTCCCATACAAAATGTATGTGTTTCTATGGATTTCATTGAGGAGCGATATTCACGCCTACCGCCCACCGAACGGGCCAAATCGAATTGCAAGGACTAGTTTCACGTTCCTACGATCCTTTTGGGGTATATCCCGGGCTCGTAGACCCTATGGTTTGCAGATGGCGAGTGCCTGCTAGCAGCACAAGAGTCTCCCATACAAAATGTATGTGTTTCTATGGATTTCATTGAGGAGCGAGATTCACGCCTACCGCCCACCGAATGGGCCAAATCGAATTGCAAGGACTAGTTTCACGTTCCTACGATCCTTTTGGGCTCCATCCCGGGCTCGTAGAGCCCATGGTTTTCAGATGGCGAGTGCCTGCTTCAGCAACACAAGAGATTCCCATACAAAATGTATGTGTTTCTATGGATTTCATTGAGGAGCGAGATTCACGCCTACCGCCCACCGAACGGGCCAAATCGAATTGCAAGGACTAATTTCACGTTCCTACGATCCCTTTGGGCTATATCCCGGGCTCGTAGAGCCCATGGTTTGCAGATGGCGAGTGTCTGCTAGCAGCACAAGAGTCTCCCATACAAAATGTATGTGTTTCTATGGATTTCATTGAGGAGCGAGATTCACGCCTACCGCCCACCGAACGGGCCAAATCCAATTGCAAGGACTAATTTCACGTTCCTACGATCCTTTTGGGGTGTATCCCGGGCTCGTAGACCCTATGGTTTGCAGATGGCGAGTGCCTGCTAGCAGCACAAGAGTCTCCCATACAAAATGTATGTTTCTATGGATTTCATTGAGGAGCGAGATTCACGCCTACCGCCCACCGAATGGGCCAAATCGAATTGCAAGGACTAGTTTCACGTTCCTACGATCCTTTTGGGCTATATCCCGGGCTCGTAGAGCCCATGGTTTGCAGATGGCGAGTGTCTGCTAGCAGCACAAGAGTCTCCCATGCAAAATGTATGTCATTCTATGGATTTCATTGAGGAGCGAGATTCACGCCTACCGCCCACCGAATATGCCAAATCGAATTGCAAGGACTAGTTTCACGTTCCTGCGATCCTTTTGGGGTATATCCCGGGCTCGTAGAGCCCATGGTTTGCAGATGGCGAGTGGCTGCTTCAGCAACACAAGAGATTCCCATACAAAATGTATGTGTTTCTATGGATTTCATTGAGGAGCGAGATTCACGCCTACCGCCCACCGAACGGGCCAAATCGAATTGCAAGGACTAATTTCACGTTCCTACGATCCTTTTGGGGTATATCCCGGGCTCGTAGACCCTATGGTTTGCAGATGGCGAGTGCCTGCTAGCAGCACAAGAGTCTCCCATACAAAATGTATGTTTCTATGGATTTCATTGAGGAGCGAGATTCGCGCCTACCGCCCACCGAATGGGCCAAATCGAATTGCAAGGACTAGTTTCACGTTCCTACGATCCTTTTGGGCTATATCCCGGGCTCGTAGAGCCCATGGTTTGCAGATGGCGAGTGCCTGCTTCAGCAACACAAGAGATTCCCATACAAAATGTATGTGTTTCTATGGATTTCATTGAGGAGCGAGATTCACGCCTACCGCCCACCGAATGGGCCAAATCGAATTGCAAGGACCAGTTTCACGTTCCTACGATCCTTTTGGGCTATATCCCGGGCTCGTAGAGCCCATGGTTTGCAGATGGCGAGTGCCTGCTTCAGCAACACAAGAGATTCCCATATAAAATGTATGTGTTTCTATGGATTTCAATGAGGAGCGAGATTCACGCCTACCGCCCACCGAATGGGCCAAATCGAATTGCAAGGACTAGTTTCACGTTCCTATGATCCTTTTGGGCTATATCCCGGGCTCGTAGAGCCCATGGTTTGCAGATGGCGAGTGTCTGCTAGCAGCACAAGAGTCTCCCATACAAAATGAATGTGTTTCTATGGATTTCATTGAGGAGCGAGATTCACGCCTACCGCCCACCGAACGGGCCAAATCGAATTGCAAGGACTAATTTCACGTTCCTACGATCCTTTTGGGGTATATCCCGGGCTCGTAGACCCTATGGTTTGCAGATGGCGAGTGTCTGCTAGCAGCACAAGAGTCTCCCATACAAAATGTATGTGTTTCTATGGATTTCATTGAGGAGCGAGATTCACGCCTACCGCCCACCGAATGGGCCAAATCGAATTGCAAGGACTAGTTTCACGTTCCTACGATCCTTTTGGGCTATATCCCGGGCTCGTAGAGCCCATGGTTTGCAGATGGCGAGTGCCTGCTTCAGCAACACAAGAGTCTCCCATATAAAATGTATGTGTTTCTATGGATTTCATTGAGGAGCGAGATTCACGCCTACCGCCCACCGAATGGGCCAAATCGAATTGCAAGGACTAGTTTCACGTTCCTACGATCCTTTTGGGCTATATCCCGGGCTCGTAGAGCCCATGGTTTGCAGATGGCGAGTGCCTGCTTCAGCAACACAAGAGTCTCCCATATAAAATGTATGTGTTTCTATGGATTTCATTGAGGAGCGAGATTCACGCCTACCGCCCACCGAACGGGCCAAATCGAATTGCAAGGACTAATTTCACGTTCCTACGATCCTTTTGGGGTATATCCCGGGCTCGTAGACCCTATGGTTTGCAGATGGCGAGTGTCTGCTAGCAGCACAAGAGTCTCCCATACAAAATGTATGTGTTTCTATGGATTTCATTGAGGAGCGAGATTCACGCCTACCGCCCACCGAACGGGCCAAATCGAATTGCAAGGACTAATTTCACGTTCCTACGATCCTTTTGGGGTATATCCCGGGCTCGTAGACCCTATGGTTTGCAGATGGCGAGTGTCTGCTAGCAGCACAAGAGTCTCCCATACAAAATGTATGTGTTTCTATGGATTTCATTGAGGAGCGAGATTCACGCCTACCGCCCACCGAATGGGCCAAATCGAATTGCAAGGACTAGTTTCACGTTCCTACGATCCTTTTGGGCTATATCCCGGGCTCGTAGAGCCCATGGTTTGCAGATGGCGAGTGCCTGCTTCAGCAACACAAGAGTCTCCCATATAAAATGTATGTGTTTCTATGGATTTCATTGAGGAGCGAGATTCACGCCTACCGCCCACCGAACGGGCCAAATCGAATTGCAAGGACTAATTTCACGTTCCTACGATCCTTTTGGGGTATATCCCGGGCTCGTAGACCCTATGGTTTGCAGATGGCGAGTGCCTTCTAGCAGCACAAGAGTCTCCCATACAAAATGTATGTGTTTCTATGGATTTCATTGAGGAGCGAGATTCACGCCTACCGCCCACCGAATGGGCCAAATCGAATTGCAAGGACTAGTTTCACGTTCCTACGATCCTTTTGGGCTATATCCCGGGCTCGTAGAGCCCATGGTTTGCAGATGGCGAGTGCCTGCTTCAGCAACACAAGAGTCTCCCATATAAAATGTATGTGTTTCTATGGATTTCATTGAGGAGCGAGATTCACGCCTACCGCCCACCGAACGGGCCAAATCGAATTGCAAGGACTAATTTCACGTTCCTACGATCCTTTTGGGGTATATCCCGGGCTCGTAGACCCTATGGTTTGCAGATGGCGAGTGTCTGCTAGCAGCACAAGAGTCTCCCATACAAAATGTATGTGTTTCTATGGATTTCATTGAGGAGCGAGATTCACGCCTACCGCCCACCGAATGGGCCAAATCGAATTGCAAGGACTAGTTTCACGTTCCTACGATCCTTTTGGGCTATATCCCGGGCTCGTAGAGCCCATGGTTTGCAGATGGCGAGTGCCTGCTTCAGCAACACAAGAGTCTCCCATATAAAATGTATGTGTTTCTATGGATTTCATTGAGGAGCGAGATTCACGCCTACCGCCCACCGAATGGGCCA
Source organism: Criorhina ranunculi (assembly GCA_951813785.1). Classification (NCBI taxonomy): domain Eukaryota; kingdom Metazoa; phylum Arthropoda; class Insecta; order Diptera; family Syrphidae; genus Criorhina; species Criorhina ranunculi. The sequence goes on along the minus strand of OX638386.1, from coordinate 3,402,556 downwards.
AATCGAATTGCAAGGACTAGTTTCACGTTCCTACGATCCTTTTGGGCTATATCCCGGGCTCGTAGAGCCCATGGTTTGCAGATGGCGAGTGCCTGCTTCAGCAACACAAGAGTCTCCCATATAAAATGTATGTGTTTCTATGGATTTCATTGAGGAGCGAGATTCACGCCTACCGCCCACCGAACGGGCCAAATCGAATTGCAAGGACTAATTTCACGTTCCTACGATCCTTTTGGGGTATATCCCGGGCTCGTAGACCCTATGGTTTGCAGATGGCGAGTGTCTGCTAGCAGCACAAGAGTCTCCCATACAAAATGTATGTGTTTCTATGGATTTCATTGAGGAGCGAGATTCACGCCTACCGCCCACCGAACGGGCCAAATCGAATTGCAAGGACTAATTTCACGTTCCTACGATCCTTTTGGGGTATATCCCGGGCTCGTAGACCCTATGGTTTGCAGATGGCGAGTGTCTGCTAGCAGCACAAGAGTCTCCCATACAAAATGTATGTGTTTCTATGGATTTCATTGAGGAGCGAGATTCACGCCTACCGCCCACCGAATGGGCCAAATCGAATTGCAAGGACTAGTTTCACGTTCCTACGATCCTTTTGGGCTATATCCCGGGCTCGTAGAGCCCATGGTTTGCAGATGGCGAGTGCCTGCTTCAGCAACACAAGAGTCTCCCATATAAAATGTATGTGTTTCTATGGATTTCATTGAGGAGCGAGATTCACGCCTACCGCCCACCGAATGGGCCAAATCGAATTGCAAGGACTAGTTTCACGTTCCTACGATCCTTTTGGGCTATATCCCGGGCTCGTAGAGCCCATGGTTTGCAGATGGCGAGTGCCTGCTTCAGCAACACAAGAGTCTCCCATATAAAATGTATGTGTTTCTATGGATTTCATTGAGGAGCGAGATTCACGCCTACCGCCCACCGAACGGGCCAAATCGAATTGCAAGGACTAATTTCACGTTCCTACGATCCTTTTGGGGTATATCCCGGGCTCGTAGACCCTATGGTTTGCAGATGGCGAGTGCCTTCTAGCAGCACAAGAGTCTCCCATACAAAATGTATGTGTTTCTATGGATTTCATTGAGGAGCGAGATTCACGCCTACCGCCCACCGAATGGGCCAAATCGAATTGCAGGGACTAGTTTCACGTTCCTACGATCCTTTTGGGCTATATCCCGGGCTCGTAGAGCCCATGGTTTGCAGATGGCGAGTGCCTGCTTCAGCAACACAAGAGTCTCCCATATAAAATGTATGTGTTTCTATGGATTTCATTGAGGAGCGAGATTCACGCCTACCGCCCACCGAATGGGCCAAATCGAATTGCAAGGACTAGTTTCACGTTCCTATGATCCTTTTGGGCTATATCCCGGGCTCGTAGAGCCCATGGTTTGCAGATGGCGAGTGCCTGCTAGCAGCACAAAAGTCTCAGATACAAAATGCATGTGTTTCTATGGATTTCATTGAGGAGCGAGATTCACGCCTACCGCCCACCGAATGGGCCAAATCGAATTGCAAGGACTAGTTTCACGTTCCTACGATCCTTTTGGGCTATATCCCGGGCTCGTAGAGCCCATGGTTTGCAGATGGCGAGTGTCTGCTAGCAGCACAAGAGTCTCCCATACAAAATGTATGTGTTTCTATGGATTTCATTGAGGAGCGAGATTCACGCCTACCGCCCACCGAATGGGCCAAATCGACCTGCAAGGACTAATTTCACGTTCCTACGATCCTTTTGGGCTATATCCCGGCCTCGTAGAGCCCATGGTTTGCAGATGTCGAGTGCCTCCTAGCAGCACAAGATTCTCCCATACAAAATGTATGTGTTTCTATGGATTTCATTGAGGAGCGAGATTCACGCCTACCGCCCACCGAATGGGCTAAATCGAACTGCAAGTACTAATTCCACGTTCCTACGATCCGTTTGGGCTCCATCCCGGCCTCGTAGAGCCCATGGTTTGCAGATGACGAGTGTCTGCTAGCAGCACAAGAGTCTCCCATATAAAATGTATGTGTTTCTATGGATTTCATTGAGGAGCGAGATTCACGCCTACCGCCCACCGAATGGGCCAAATCGAACGGCAAGGACTAATTCCACGTTCCTACGATCCGTTTGGGCTCCATCCCGGCCTCGTAGAGCCCATGGTTTGCAGATGGCGAGTGTCTGCTAGCAGCACAAGAGTCTCCCATACAAAATGTATGTGTTTCTATGGATTTCATTGAGGAGCGAGATTCACGCCTACCGCCCACCGAATGGGCCAAATCGACCTGCAAGGACTAATTTCACGTTCCTACGATCCTTTTGGGCTATATCCTGGGCTCGTAGAGCCCATGGTTTGCAAAGGGCGAGTGCCTGCTGCAGCAGCACAAGAGTCTCCCATACAAAATGTATGTGTTTCTATGGATTTCATTGAGGAGCGAGATTCACGCCTACCGCCCACCGAATGGGCTAAATCGAACTGCAAGGACTAATTCCACGTTCCTACGATCCGTTTGGGCTCCATCCCGGCCTCGTAGAGCCCATGGTTTGCAGATGGCGAGTGTCTGCTAGCAGCACAAGAGTCTCCCATATAAAATGTATGTGTTTCTATGGATTTCATTGAGGAGCGAGATTCACGCCTAACGCCCACCGAATGGGCCAAATCGAATTGCAAGGACTAGTAACACGTTCCTACGATCCTTTTGGGCTATATCCCGGGCTCGTAGAGCCCATGGTTTGCAGATGGCGAGTGCCTGCTTCAGCAACACAAGAGATTCCCATACAAAATGTATGTGTTTCTATGGATTTCATTGAGGAGCGAGATTCACGCCTACCGCCCACCGAATGGGCCAAATCGAATTGCAAGGACTAATTTCACGTTCCTACGATCCTTTTGGGCTATATCCCGGGCTCGTAGAGCCGATGGTTTGCAAAGGGCGAGTGCCTGCTGCAGCAGCACAAGAGTCTCCCATACAAAATGTATGTGTTTCTATGGATTTCATTGAGGAGCGAGATTCACGCCTACCGCCCACCGAACGGGCCAAATCGAATGGCAAGGACTAATTTCACGTTCCTACGATCCTTTTGGGCTATATCCCGGGCTCGTAGAGCCCATGGTTTGCAGATGGCGAGTGCCTGCTGCAGCAGCACAAGAGTCTCCCATACAAAATGTATGTGTTTCTATGGATTTCATTGAGGAGCGAGATTCACGCCTACCGCCCACCGAATGGGCTAAATCGAACTGCAAGGACTAATTCCACGTTCCTACGATCCGTTTGGGCTCCATCCCGGCCTCGTAGAGCCCATGGTTTGCAGATGGCGAGTGTCTGCTAGCAGCACAAGAGTCTCCCATACAAAATGTATGTGTTTCTATGGATTTCATTGAGGAGCGAGATTCACGCCTACCGCCCACCGAATGGGCCAAGTCGAATTGCAAGGACTAATTTCACGTTCCTACGATCCTTTTGGGCTATATCCTGGGCTCGTAGAGCCCATGGTTTGCAAAGGGCGAGTGCCTGCTGCAGCAGCACAAGAGTCTCCCATACAAAATGTATGTGTTTCTATGGATTTTATTGAGGAGCGAGATTCACGCCTACCGCCCACCGAACGGGCCAAATCGAATTGCAAGGACTAGTTTCACGTTCCTACGATCCTTTTGGGCTATATCCCGGGCTCGTAGAGCCCATGGTTTTCAAAGGGCGAGTGCCTGCTGCAGCTGCACAAGAGTCTCCCATACAAAATGTATGTGTTTCTATGGATTTCATTGAGGAGCGAGATTCACGCCTACCGCCCACCGAATGGGCTAAATCGAACTGCAAGGACTAATTCCACGTTCCTACGATCCGTTTGGGCTCCATCCCTTGCTCGTAGAGCCCATGGTTTGCAGATGGCGAGTGCCTGCTAGCAGCACAAGAGTCTCCCATACAAAATGTATGTGTTTCTATGGATTTCATTGAGGAGCGAGATTCACGCCTACCGCCCACCGAATGGGCCAAATCGAATTGCAAGGACTAATTCCACGTTCCTACGATCCTTTTGGGCTATATCCCGGGCTCGTAGAGTCGATGGTTTGCAAAGGGCGAGTGCCTGCTGCAGCAGCACAAGAGTCTCCCATACAAAATGTATGTGTTTCTATGGATTTCATTGAGGAGCGAGATTCACGCCTACCGCCCACCGAATGGGCCAAATCGAATTGCAAGGACTAATTCCACGTTCCTACGATCCTTTTGGGCTATATCCCGGGCTCGTAGAGCCCATGGTTTTCAAAGGGCGAGTGCCTGCTAGCAGCACAAGAGTCTCCCATACAAAATGTATGTGTTTCTATGGATTTCATTGAGGAGCGAGATTCACGCCTACCGCCCACCGAATGGGCCAAGTCGAATTGCAAGGACTAATTTCACGTTCCTACGATCCTTTTGGGCTATATCCTGGGCTCGTAGAGCCCATGGTTTGCAAAGGGCGAGTGCCTGCTGCAGCAGCACAAGAGTCTCCCATACAAAATGTATGTGTTTCTATGGATTTCATTGAGGAGCGAGATTCACGCCTACCGCCCACCGAATGGGCCAAATCGAATTGCAAGGACTAATTCCACGTTCCTACGATCCTTTTGGGCTATATCCCGGGCTCGTAGAGCCGATGGTTTACAAAGGGCGAGTGCCTGCTGCAGCAGCACAAGAGTCTCCCATACAAAATGTATGTGTTTCTATGGATTTCATTGAGGAGCGAGATTCACGCCTACCGCCCACCGAATGGGCCAAATCGAATTGCAAGGACTAATTTCACGTTCCTACGATCCTTTTGGGCTATATCCCGGGCTCGTAGAGCCCATGGTTTTCAAAGGGCGAGTGCCTGCTGCAGCAGCACAAGAGTCTCCCATACAAAATGTATGTGTTTCTATGGATTTCATTGAGGAGCGAGATTCACGCCTACCGCCCACCGAATGGGCTAAATCGAACTGCAAGGACTAATTCCACGTTCCTACGATCCGTTTGGGCTCCATCCCGGGCTCGTAGAGCCCATGGTTTGCAGATGGCGAGTGCCTGCTAGCAGCACAAGAGTCTCCCATACAAAATGTATGTGTTTCTATGGATTTCATTGAGGAGCGAGATTCACGCCTACCGCCCACCGAATGGGCCAAGTCGAATTGCAAGGACTAATTTCACGTTCCTACGATCCTTTTGGGCTATATCCTGGGCTCGTAGAGCCCATGGTTTGCAAATGGCGAGTGCCTGCTGCAGCAGCACAAGAGTCTCTCATACGAAATGTACCGGAACCATATTTACGAAAAAATTGAAAATAATCCATGGACCCTGGCGTGGCCATCATAAAAGTAAACGGTTTCAAGAGTGTAATCGAAATGAGCCAGTACCATCCCGTTTTTCCACCTGGTAGCGTTACAATGGATCTACTTTGCTTTAAGTGCAACCCCATCGAAGGCCACTCCAAGCCTAACTAAGTTGTACCCATCAAGTGGCAATCCTTGCGTAGGTGTCTGACACAATATGACGTGCATGTACGAACAACACATGTAGGTGTGCGAAATCTTTTTTTCTTTTTTTATAATTACTTAAGTCCTTTTCTTTTGTGAGATATTTATATATATAAACGGTTGAAAGCTTTTAGGGGTGGCGTTTTCCAAAGTGATTTTGTTGACTGACACAAGACTTAAACATAAATGTCCCTGACAGAGGCATTTGGTTGTATCTTTTGGTGGGAATGGGAACCACCCAACTCATAACGACTCATACCAAAGGTAGCTTGTCATTGCGTGGACTGTTAATAAAATTGGTCTGCCTATGGACTTGTTTTTTTAGATTTAAAGGCGTTTCTGGGAAGAACTCTGTCGAACTGGTGGTGTACAAAGAGGACAAGGAATATGCTGTGGTTCTTGCTTTTTTTTTTTTTGTCTTCAGAGAGCAGCTTAGGTTAGGATGTAGGGTTTGGCTGCATTTATGTAAAGCTTCACTTGGATCTCAAAGGAGTTATTGGATTACGTGGTAGGATTGAGTCATCCTTTCCGAACAGATCCGGAGTCGAAGGGAAAATTCATTTTTTTTTCGGGTCTACTTCGTGCCACATTCGACTCTGCAGGCTCCGTTTCTAAGGACGGGAGTGACTTTTCTTCGAGTTTGAAGCTCCATTTTAACCGAGACGAGAAAAATCTTACCCTTAAACGCTACCCGCACCCAGGTCACGTGAGTTGTGGTATCAAAATGGCGCGTCCGCGCCACTTGTGTCTCTGGCAGGCTTACCAGTTTCAGCCACTTCTACCTACCCTACCTACCCGCATAAAAAGTGTACTAGTAACTCTTTACTGCGTCAGTGATACAAACCATCCTGTAGATTTAATATAGCTGTTCAGGTCGTTCATCGGTTTGCCAGATATAGTTCCTCGAGATGCCGGAAGAAATGTCGCCCAAGGAATTTGTGTCTTAGATGGTACAGGAGAAGTCCTCATGGACTTTTTCGTCTCCGCAGCCTCTACATAAGTCAGAGTTTCTTCATGTGGTATCGCAGAGTCTTGATGGCCCGTAATCACACCTACAAGGGTGAAAAGGGATTTTCTATCCTTTTGTATAAGTCTGGCGGTCCTAGCCTTATCAAATACAGGCCATAACTTCCTTGTGATGGCACAAGTGTCTAATGAGGACCATCTGTTATTTGCCTCTCTTTGGGCTTCGTTCCCCTTTTTCGAGCTTCAATCAGCAAAGCGGGATATTCACCGCGAGATCGGATTCTTCTAGACTTAGTGCCGAGCCCCTTTCTAGCCAATTCGTCGGCATTCTCAGTCCCTGGTTTACCCTCATGTCCAGAGACCCAGCAGAGCGTAACCTTGTGCTGTGTTCCAAGAACCCTGAGCTCTTCTCGACAGCAACTCACAAGCTTCGATTTTATTTCCATATTGCTGCCTGGCTGTCAACTCTTGTACCTTAACTTTAACCTAGTGGAAGTGTAATCTTATCTGAACTGCCTTCTTTCGAGCGTCTAAGAAGTTTGCATGTCCATAGTCCCATCTCTACGCATGGGAAGTCCCGATGCGGTGGCGGCGGCGGCGGCGGCGGTAGGGGAAGGATATGAATTACAATTAATAAAATTTTAGATTTTTTTTTCTATATGCTACGTGTGCTCTTTCTTTTTCCACTTTACCCTTGTGGATCAACGTCAAGGTTCAATTTAATTAATCCATTAAGGCCTGATGTTATCCGGATGAGGGCAATGACAGGCGGCAAGCAGCAAGAGTACAGAGCACAGTGTTTCTAATATGATGCCAGCAGCATCATCATTCGAACGAATGAGGTTAATTCCACTGTTGGATTTTGGGTGTGTGTGTGTATCTGATAGGAATGGGGACAAAAAATGTACCCCCAAGTGTTGAAGTAGAAGTATCCATAGCAACAGCTAACCAGAGAGCTATTGCCAGAGGAATGATCTAAACATTCTACACAACTGTCGTCATCGTAATCATCATCATCGTTGTCGTCCTCATCTACATGCTCATCCTCATCTACATCCTCATCCTCATCTACATCCTCATCCTTATACTCATTCTCATCCTCGTCATCGTTCGTCTTAGTCGTCGTCTTTCTCTTCGTCATCGCAATAAGGTGGATTTTTCAAAAGGGATAATGTGGGCATGTTTTATTTTCATATGTACGTACATGTGCATGTACACGAGAGACAGGCGCCGCCGAATGCGAAATGCATCAGTTTTCGTTTCACCCTTGTTCAGTTATTCCCAAAAAAAAAAACTTGCAAGTTGGCCGTAGCCACAGTAGAGACAATGTGAAGCAGTGAACGTGTTTGCGTTTGGAACAAACGTGTGTACATGTGCCACCGCGCTGAGTTGCTGTTCAAAGTTATTTGTCTACTACCCCCCCATTGCTCGATACTATACACACACACACACACACAAACAAACACCCCGGAATGTTTTAAAAGTTTAAGGATACCGTTACACTCCCCCTATATATATATATTTTTTTTTTAATTTGTGTGAAACATTAACTCATATTGGTTTTCAAATGCACGATGAAGAGGCTTTTGGAAGAGAATTGAAGAAAGGTTGTCTAGTTCAATGGTTTTTAAAAGCACGGGGAGTGGGCATTGGATATTGCTAAAATGTCTGATATGACATAGGTACCTCCAGACATATTTATGCTTTCGATGCAGCTTTGGCTGACAGTTGAGAAATAAAGGACTTCACTGGCATGACAGATTGTATAACAGGAAGGAAAAAACGAACCTGGACGATGGTAGCCGTCGACCATCGACCCAAGCAAAGCAAAGTGAGTCACATTTAAAGTCTTATAAAGCGAAAGAATGCCCAATGGATGGAATCTCAGCATTGTTGCTTGTCCGGTTCTCAAGATGTTGAACAACGCTTGTAAGATCCTATCTGCCTAAAGCTTTTTGCCAACAACCTACTCAGCCACCATCGACCAAACGGTCACCTTACGGAGGAGGATCCAGAAAATCCAAATCGACACCCACTCCATCACATCTTTATCGATTTCAAGGTCGCATATGACAGCATCTATAGAGACGAGCTATACAGAACAATGTCTACTCGTCCGACTGTGCAGGATGATGATGGAGAATCCAAGCAGCAGGACACCTTCGTTGTCAAAGCAGGGTGACGCGCTGTCATGCGAATTCTTTAACATCACACGTGAACAAAGCCACCACCAGAAACACAACGGAAGCAGCCAAGACGGGCTTAATGGTCAACGAAAAGAGGACGCCCAACACCTAAGTGTCACCAGAGACAGATGTAACTTTGAGGTAGTTACAGACTTTGTCCACCTAGGCTCCGCTGTTAACTCAGGCAACGATCAAACGCAAAACAGCGTTTGCCAATCGTTACTTCTTTGGGCTAAGACGACAATTGAGAAGCAAAGCGACCCTGGAGGCATGGCCTTTCGCAAGATTGGGATTGGGTTGCAGACGACTCCGTCTACGAAGATGAAGGCTGGAAGAGGAGATACAACGACGAACAGCATGGGCTATGCAGCGACATTGGCCTAGTCAGAAGAGTCCCATATCCGACGACTAAGATGCCTTGGACAGAATGGATGCACATCTTTAGCCATACTACACGAACCAACAGGCTTTTAAAGCCAACGTGCATCGGTACCTTCTTCGTCTCTTCTCTAATTTTCCCTTATGCCCGTGGTCTAGTTTAAGGGTAGTCATAAACCCATAAAAGTCGTAGTCTTCGTGTTAACACTAGAGCGACGGCGGCGGCGCAAAAAAGGAAGACCGTGACTCAGGTGGCGCACGCATATGAAAAGTCAACAAGTCTGGCATATTTGTTCCATGGACTGGTTTGGTCCACTAAAGAAACAAAATAAGACGCTTGAATTTTAACAATGGAAATAGCTGAATTGGGCATTCTAATAGAACTTACCCTTAGTCCAATGCGCAGACCAGTAGGAGACATTTAATATGGGATCAAAGCAGATGGAAAAGGCTTTCGTTCCCAAGACGCAATAAAAGTTTCTTTAACGAACGGTTGTCGGGCATAGATATACATATGTTATGTCTAAATTCGTCGATTAAAGTTACACGCCCAATAGTTTGTGACCCAACTGACCTTCCCAAGCCCCTTAAACATAACAAAAACCTTAAAAAAAAAAAAAAAAAAAAAAAAAAAAAAGGGGTTGAAACGCAATCTTCAGTCGCAAGAATTGTGTCTTTATAAACAAACGGCTTACTTACAAGACACCCTACGCGTGTGTGCACATTATTACACGTTCAAACCCTCTATACCCGTCCCAAATTCATCGTTTCGGTAGTTAGTTTGCTCAACGTAACGCTACCAGCGGCGGTGTGATGGTGATGCGATAGCAAAGTGGCTGGAGATGCCAAAAATCCCTTCCATCCACATTTGAAAGTGTTTCTGTTTATTGGTTGAGAGACTATGCTTCATTTATGCCACCTAATGTCTCAGCCAACCCACCCACCCACCCACCAACCAACCAACCAACCATCGCAAGGATATTTTTTTTTTTTATTTTTTGTATTGCCAACACTGCAAAGGAAGTTCGCTGTTCGGTGTTCGCCGTTTTGTTATATTTTATTATCCCACCATATCGTGCGGCTGGAGGCAGGAGGCACAGTCAGCAGCCGGTCGGGGCACAAGGTTAATTTAATAGTACCTACTTGCCGTGTAACACGATGTGGTCGGAGGGTAGAGTTAATTTATTTGCTATTTGAACCGACTAAATTCGCCGTATTTTTGTTTTGTTCGCTGTGTGTGTTCGCCTGTTCGCTCAGTTCCAGTTTTTGTTTGGTTGCTGTAAAAGTTGTTCCTCACTTTAGATTTTCTCTTATTGTCGTCCTTGGTCCTTGCTTTAATAAAATTATAAAATGAAACTTTAAGGCCACCGCACCAAGAGAGAAGAACTCTGTGCGCGTCCTGATTTTCTTGTGCTTCCTCCTTCCTGTGTTTGTTGGGTTGGGATTGGGATTGGGGTTTGGGGTTTGGGGGTTGAATGGTATGTTTTTGTTGCTCTGACGTGTCGGGGTGAGGAATATTTACTTTTATTGTTGACGGAGGACGAACACGAGGACGAGACGAGAAAAAGTGGATGCTGCTGGAGTTGTTTCGCAAAATTTTAATTCCTAGTACGTACAAACGGGTTACATACATACATATACGTAGTATATGTACATGTGTATGGGAATTTTACATATATTTAAGTATATTGCCCTCGTTTAACCGAGCTGTTATGGAACTTAATTTTGTTGATTAGAGAGACGGAGGTGGATGTGTATGTATGAACGATGGATGTTACAACGCCATATGTTGGCATCTTAAAGCATGAATTCATCAAAAGGGCTCGTTATGAACTCAAAAGTTGACGACGGAATATACATTATGTACATGCATACGAGCATGTGTGTGTATCTACACATAAAGGAGCAGTGTCGTGCATCCACATTAAAAAAAAAAAAAAAAAAAAACCTTCTTGCCTCCAACTAGTACGTACTTCAAAGCGTTCATGCCGGATTGTCAAAAAGTATTCAAAGTGTGTAGCCAAAGAGAATTAAAGTGCTCCCTGCAAATAGCATTTGATTTGGAGGGAAATGAGTACCGCGCATTAGTCTAAAAAAGACTGAACAGTGCTTTCCACATGGGAAACATGAACACCAGCTACAATTCGGGGTGAACTTGGGCCTCAAACAAAAAGGTTCTCCAGTTAGCCCGGTCGTTAGCCAACCGCCTCTAGTTACTCACTCCAAGTTGAGGTTGAGATCCCCTTCTACTTGTGCGCGCCACCTTAGGCGAGGTCTTCCTTTACTGCGGCGCGTTTTTCAGTCAGCGCACTAAGCCTCTTGAAAGTTGCATTGTACTGTGATACCACAAGGATCTGGAGAGACCTTCTTACCAACACGTTGAACCAGTTGAAGCTTCTGATGAAGCGACGGAGGTTTCTGACATCTGTATTTATCAGATCGCACTCCTAAGTGGAGCCATCTATTGTGGAAGAGAGCTGGACAGTTACAGAGAAAAAGGTTTATGGTTTCCTCATACAAAAATCACTTGAATGTGTATACCAAGCCTTGATGCACGCTTGCCTGTTGGCTATTACAGTTCTGTTATGGGATCTATTGAGAGAAATTTCAGATTCAGCCGCGGCCTAGAACAAGTTCCTCCAAGAAGGGAAGAATGGGAAAAGCGATCAAGCAATCTTATATGCAATCCATAGCGAATCAAACTTGAACATCGTCCCGAACCGCTGGGAATTAGCAAATCTGTCCGCCTTCCGAACTACAGCAGTGTTTTCCAAACGAAGGTATCGAGAACAGCTTTGGGTTCTTATAACATAGTACAAGGTTAAACTTGACTCGATTCATAGGGTATAAGGGCATACTAGAGAATGAGCAAGATAAAGCTCTGAAAAAAAAGGGCAAACAACAGACACTAAGACACTTGTGTCATCACAAGGAAGTTATGGCCTATATTTGCTAAAGCTAGGTACCGACAGATTTATACAAAACGATAGAAAAGCCCTATCCAACCTTATAAGTGTGAAAAACCTTCGTGTTACGGAAGAAGACCTGTTTAGAGGTCTTAATAAGGATATCCTCAGCTATTCCTCTATCACTGCCCCGGCCTTTATCACGACTTCTATGCAACTTTTTTTTTAAAAAAAATTGCGTGGCAACGTCGTCCTATCTTTTACAAAGCTGCAGCATGTGAAGCCGAAATCTGAGTTGGCAACACACATGTTTAAGACCAGAAACGCTTAATAGATGAACCATCTTGCTTGTCCAATCAATACTTTTGCAGCACCAACCGCAACCCTACCATAGCTGAGCATTACCTCCCTCATAACCGAAACTAATTACGATCCTTGTCGTCCCAAAAAAAAAAAAAAAAAAAACACGACTAGCGAATGACAATTTTACATTTTACGAATATCTCCACCAAAATGTATCTCGAACGAACGGCTTTTAACGAAATTTGACGTAAATTACATTGACGGAGAGACCATTTACTCAAAAAAAAATAAAAATAATAAATTTGTGATTGCAAAATACGCACTCGACGTGGACGACACCATCTGTCTAACCCGATCCTCAAAGTCACGAATGCAACCCAACCGACGACGACAGGATGCAAGTAAATCGAATTTTGTCCATTTCGCCTGTGGACGAAAAAAAAAAAAAAAAAAAAAAAACAACCACACGAACAGACATCCTACGTTTTTGCATCGCAATTCTGATGAAATTGAAAAAGGAGAAAACGTAGATGCACATGTACATATGTATGTGTGTGCCACTAGCTGCCGGCAAGGTGTTGAAAAACCGTATCAGTTGCACACGTTATGTGTAGACTTAAATAAACACGAACGTTATTTGGTTGCATTCACGGAAGTCACAGTTTGGTGTTTTAAGGCCTCAACTTCGCCTTCCGAAATGCACACACACACACACAAAAATGGCACAAAGGATAACACAAACTGTATTCGATGACTAAATCATGCATGCATGTGTGTTTTTTTTTTAAATGTGAAAGCAACTTACCACCCTCCAGTGATGGGTAAATGTTAAAGTTTGGTTCCTGCAGCCAAGATGTCACTGTCACATATTCCTGGACATACGGTGGTATATTGCATTTAATTAAGACATTGCTACCGATGAAACCACCTGGGTTTTGTACTTCCGGTTCGTAACGCTGATAGACCACTGCAAAGAGAGAAACAAACATTAATGGGATGTGCTTACACAATTTTCAAGCCCGACCAATGGTTCTAAAGCAGCCGGAGACAAACTTGGAAGAGAGCATACACCAATTCGCCCTTAAAGATTTGGTCAGGTCAAATGTATGCATTGTTTGCCCGATCCACAACAAAGCACAATTGTGGTTTAAGCCAAGGAAAGTCCAAATCGATACACACCATCAGCATTTATAGAGACCAGCTATACAGTCATTCGGTCCGTTTTTTCGTTCGACGAGGAACTTTAAGAGCTGTACAGCGATATCGACCGAAGAGTCTTCGAATCTCATAGTGTCTACAGAACCATTGTTTGGTTCAGTTTTGAACCTATTCTATCCAGTTCATCGGCCTTTTCATTGCCATCGATGCGTGTATCCACCGAGTCCCAACAGGGCGAGTCTCTCGGCTTTGAGCTAAGGATTTACGAGCTCGGAGCTATTACGTTAGAACTTCTGCTTGGAACCCACTGGCGGCTTAATTTAGAAGTTTCACGAACCTAGCAATGGCGGATTCCTACCTCTTCAGCGATTTTCGAGGAGCCATCGGCGTCGGTGAAAATCGGCCCTTACTTCGTTGCAGCTTTCTTTCGATGGAAAGAGAGATTCGAAATCAGGGTATGACGTTGAAAAGGGTCTTCCAATAGGGACTTCCTAACTTTGACAGTTGATAGCGGCCATATTGTTGAAGCTACATCTGTCAAATCACCATGGATGGATATAGCGTTCAACAACACGTGCAAATGGGTGATTTTACGGTCGCTATAATCGTCCTTCCGGGAGAACTATTCGCAGTGTGGTGGATAAATTTTGAGTCCATTGGTTCATCGAACGATCAACCAACACCCGATCTGCCGAAAACGTCGCCGCTGTCCGTGAGAGCGAGGCAATCGATTTCGCGGCGCTCACAAGAACTCGGCCTTTCGCAGACCCCACAACTTGGCGAATTTTGCGCCGTGACTTGGGCCTGCACCCGTACAAAATTCAACTGACCCAGGAGCTGACCATAGACAACGACGTGTGTTCGCTGGAGCAGTTGGAAACTGACCCTAAAAATCATCTTCAGCGATGAGGCCCATTTCTGGATGAAATTGTCGAATTTGAGACGATACCAATCCACATGAGATCCAAGAGCGTCCAATGCACTGTTTGGTGTGGATTTTGGGCTGGCGGCGTCATCGGTCCATATTTCTTTGAGAACGACGTTGGCCAGGCCTATAGGTCGATGATTACCAACTTCTTTTGGCCTGAATTGGATGATATGGACACCAACGACATGTGGTTTCAACAGGATGGCGCTACGTGCCACATTGGAAATTCTGCAGGAGCGATTCGAGGGCATGGTCATCTTACTTGGAGGTGATGTGATTTGACCCCGTTAGAGTTTTTCTTGTGTGGTTTTCTGAAGTCGCAGGTCTATGCGAATGTATAACCCATGCCATCGGTCAAATTCAGCCTGATTTTGAAAATTAGACATTTCGGATGCGCACCACCCAGAGAAGCCGCGGCGGACATTTGAATGATTTTACATTCCATACATAATGGCATCGATAGGCCTATCAAACGATTGAAAAATCTCGATGATATCTCACACACACTTTGTTTTATTTGAATTTAAAGATAGGAAGCGCTTAATGAAAGACCCTTTACTTGGGTTGGGGGGTTCACTGGAGAATGGGACCCTCACGTTGCAAATTTTGGCAATTTTTTTTGTTGGTTTTTCTGTAATATCTGCATTTTGGTTTGCGCCTCAGCTCTTTGTAGCACGGTAAATTACCGTACTCAGGGTAGAGTAATATTGTAATTTTCGAAAACACCGTTTCTCAAGTATTCAAATGCTTTTTACCCCCAAATCTGTACGATGTTGTATGTAATTTTACACACCAAACCTCGATAGGCTGCTTATCACCGTGTTCTGATTCAGCGAATACACGTCATAATTTTAACCCTCTGGGGGGGAGGAAATCCTCACAAATAACAGTACTTATCTCTCATAAGACTATTAAAATCGCATCGCATATGACAGCGTTAGCAGGGCCAGGGATGCCGCAGGCTATCGGTATCGGTATCAGCAAATGAATGAGATTATGGCAGAAATATTTCTCAGATGCTCATCTAATCCGCACACAGAAGGCTATAATCGGCTGTTGACTGAGGTGAACTTGATGTGCGGTAACAGAGCATCGGAGTGTGTGAGTTTTTCCCCATCTTGGTTGGCATACATTCACTTTTTTTCCTTCCTTGTCCTTTGTTCTTGCGACTGCTTGCCTGGAGGACCTTTGGAGATTTCCTTGTTTTTTTTTTTTTTTCAAAAGTGTTGTATGCTGTTCTGTGTGATGTCATTGCTTTCGTTTAGTTCAATCTCAATATGTGTACTCGTATCTGAAGGCTTGTCCCCATCTGAACGGGGTGAGGGGGAGGATATTGAAAAAGGCAGAGCCGTTTGGATTTATAAAAATCATTTTCTTCGGAGATTTGTACATGGCTAACGCTGGACCGGAAGGAACGTTGATTTTTCCTCTTGCATCCTTTGAAACAAATTGTGATGAATAAAAAAAAAACAAGAGAGGTTATCTTTTGTTCTTTCGCTGCATTGGTATGCAACATCACAAAAGGGCAGGATTCCTTTTTGTTTCAATGTGGAAACAATCAAATATATGTGTGTGTTTGTACCTCAGACTGGAATATGCATATGCACCTGGTCAGCCAATCTAGTGCTCAATCAGTGCTTTTGACTTAAAGATGGGTACGTTTTCTGGTCGACTTCTATTAGGAAATTAGCTGTTTATAATGCGAGAGCCTAAATATTACTTCAAAACTCTCTTTCCATCCGAAAGAACGTTGGAACGGAAGTAAGGGTCTTTAAAAATCTGATTTTTACCGACGCTGACGCACGGTTCGAAAATCGCTGAAAAGGTAGGAATCTGCCATTGCCAGGTTCGTGAAACTTCTAAATCAAGTCGCCAGTGGTGGGTTCCAAGCAGAAGTTCTTACGTACTATCCTCAGTAATAGCCCTGAGCTTGTAAATCCTTATCTCAAAGCAGAGAGTCTCACCCTGTTGGCATCGATGACAAAATTGAAATCAGTTCTTGTCCCTATAGACGTTCTGAAACAAATCTTGCCGATGAGAGATGGGTACTATTGATTAGCATCATCACGGGCCACAACCTACTGGCGAAGGGGCACCCAAAAAGAATACGATCTCTACAGAGGTTTCTTTAGTAGAATCAGGAAAACAACCGGGCAGGCAACCCGGGCGAATCGAAGGTCATTCTTAAACTCTTACTGGATTCGGGATAGTTTAGGGAGGTGGCCAATAGATGATGGATCCATATAAAATTCAAGCGAGACGCAGCCAACCCTCTAACCTAACGAAACCTGCGTCCAGTTTTGTATGCTGCTGCTGTGACATGAGTGTAAAACCGTTGAGCAGTTGACAGTTCGGTGAAATCAACTGTGTGACACGTGATTTGGACAAAAATGATAACCACTCACACCACCTTGCCGATGGACTACTCAAAACATTACACTCTACCACGGCCACCGATCGGTTAATGTAATCCAAAAGTTTGTTAATTCAGAAGAGTATAGGGGTGGTAGGTTGGGGGGGGGGGTTTCGTTCAAGTCTCATCTCACCCGCACAATATTCATTCTCAAAACACTTCCAAATAAACGATTAATTTCAAAATAAAATTCAAGCATATAAAAGGACGAAAAAAAGGACCCAGAAACAACCAAAATTGTAGAAGGTTCCCTAATGGATGGCTGGGATAGCTGGTTGCTGATGGTGGTGGTGTTGTTGGTTGGTGGTGGTCCGTGGTCCTTTCCTCATCGACGTCGTCGTCGTCGTTGTGATGGTGAGTGAGTACGGAGATGGTAGCAAGACTTTTATGGGTTAGTGTGCTCGAAACTCAAACAAAGAATTTTCAATTCAGCTCTGACCCAATTTGTGTTTTTTTTTTTTTTTTTTTTTTTTTTAGAAATCTTTTTCCCTTTGCTTCGTCCTGCTTCTTTTTTTTTTTTTTGTGCTAGTGTGCTGGATGATATATTTTACGATATGTTAGTTCGTTCCTTTTTTTTTCACCATTCTTTGCCTGTTTTATGGATCGGAAGTTCTGCAATCAATTGATATCTCTGAACACAGACAACTCTTCACAAAAAAAAAAAGAAGGGACATTTCACTTGTTTTGTTAATTTGCGCATTTCCCTATACCTTTTGGGGGTTTAATGGTGGGATCGGGATGCTCTAGTCTCTAGTGGAGCCCCCAAATTCAATTTAAATAATCGATTAGGTTAAATTTAAAGAAAACAACAAGAAAAAAAGGGAAACACATAA
Source organism: Criorhina ranunculi (assembly GCA_951813785.1). Taxonomy (NCBI): domain Eukaryota; kingdom Metazoa; phylum Arthropoda; class Insecta; order Diptera; family Syrphidae; genus Criorhina; species Criorhina ranunculi. Next base: position 3,385,002 of record OX638386.1, on the reverse strand, counting down.
TATCCATAAAAAAAAAAAAAAAAAAAACAGAAGACGGACAGAAACAGAAAATTCCAAACCATTCATGATGGAGTCACAACCCCATGACACATCTCGGATGAAATTGCTTCGGTTATTTATAAGAGGATTTGCATACACTCTGGAGCTCTGGTTAAAATTATTTTCTTTGTGTCAGGTCGAAGGAATATGATTCATATACTATTCGCTTCCTTTCGGGAATTTACAACTGCACACAATATATCTATGTATATGTACATATGTACGCAGTTTGTTTGAAGCACGCGAAGCTTACAAAGCTGACGAAATACGACAACCGCAATGCGTATCTCAGTAGTGAGTGTGTTCGTGAGGGATATAGTATGTGTTGTAATGGCCTTTGTTAGGCGAAATATGGTGTGCAAATTGATGATATCCATCTTGAAAGACGAAAGAGTGTGAGAGAGTGTAATAAGGATTTTCCTTTGTGGAGCTATGTATGCCGTTAAAGGATTTTTTTTCCTTTTTTCCTTTTTTTTTAAATAAGGTTTTCCCTTCGTTGTCCTGTGATATGATATAAAATATGGGTGGGGGGAGTATCTATAGTTTAATGACATTGGGAAGGGATGCAACCGAAGATAAATGTTTAAAGCGGGGGATATACACGGGTTGAAAGGGTTCAAGCAATTCGATTCGAATAACCAATAGGATGGTAACCTCTTGTTTTCTTCTTCATTGAAATTCCTTTACAAGACTTAGGGCTGTTCGTTCTAAGCAAGATTGTAAAGACTAAACCAGTGAAATGGTCAATCAGGGCAAGACCAAGTATATGTATGTAGACTTTGTCCACCCAGGCTCTTGAAGCAAAGAAAGGTGCGGGTCGGATCCTTTCGGAAAATCGAGGCGAACCACCTGCCTCTCTAGAATCGATAAAAACCTCACATTGATAGTGAAGCTAGAAGAATAGCTAATAACAGGTGCTTGTCTCCTGTCAAAAGGGATCTGGCCTAACCTGACATCTGTCCGTGAATAGGAAACTTATAAGAATTCGGCATGCCATCAGAATGGGTGTGTTGCAGAGACAGGGTGGAGGAAGAAACGACTACACACACCTTCTTTGCACATGCCCTGCCCTGTACTTCTTCAATGGCCTCAACGTTCTAGCCAGTCTCGACATCTTTAAAATGAAGAGTTTCGTATGTGGGTATAATTGGTTCTGCACTTCGAGCGGCACAGGATAGGTAGGGTTCACACCGAAACGGTTCCACATGTGAATTTTCTGAGGCTGGTTTCTGGTTTCTACACATGTGGGTATAACCACCCCCAAACTAACATAACCTAACCTAGACTCTGCTATAAACGCAGACCAGGGCTGAGATCAAAAGAAGAATAACTCTTTCCAATCGCTGTTTCTTTGGGCTAAAAAGGCAGTTGAGTAGCGAAGTCCTTGAGACCATATAAGACCCGAATCATCCCAGTCCTGCTTGGCATAGACTTTATCGAGAGGAAAATTGGATGAGTGGAGGAGTTGTAGGTACAGCGATATCGATTTAGGCCAGAAGGGTGAAGATCTGAGGTGACTGGGTCATGGAAAGCGGATGAACACCAATGCTTCGGCCCAGAAAAGCTTCGAATCCACCGCCAGAGAGATAGTAGAAGAAGACCGCGTCTAAGGTGGGGCATACACGTCGAAGGGTGGAACTCAACCAGCTTAGCGTGCCAAACTGAAGGCAGCTAACTAAAGATCGAGCTGTCCAGAGACGCTTGTTGGTACACAGGCCCAGGTCCTGTCCTTATGCCATGGCAACCGGACAACGTTCAAAAGAAGCCTATGTGGTCGATATGATTAGGAATAAAAGTTTTTCATGAGACCAGTTCATGTAGGTCTTAAACATGCAAATGTATTATAATGAATCCCTTACCTGCTTTAACCACAACATCTCTGGAAATGATTGATCCGACAGAGTTTGTTGCAACACACCGGTATACACACCAATGAACATCTTGTCGGAATTCTTCAGCTTCAAATTGCGGAAAATACAGGGAGCCATTGGCCAGGATATGACGAACCTGAAAAAATAAACATAAATAATGTTAAGCCCTATAAATCAGACTTTGAGTGGGGGAAACTTTTTGCCCTCCGCTGGTAAAAATTTAACTGACTTCAGCTGCACAGCTAAACCAAGTCAAAAATAGATCCATCAGCAGGTACAACCTTCCACATAACTTTATAACATATGTATGCGTATAAACTGTCATTACCTTAGATACTGATGTAATGGGATTATTATCCTTGTCCTTCCATTCAACATTCGGTGCGGGATTCCCATGGGCCGTACAATCAACTAAAGTTCCAGTCGTACTTGTAAATTCAATCCGATGTGGTGGTTCATTGGCAAAGTTTGGTCCTTGAGTGTCAAAGAAACCGGAAGCATAAGCTGAAAAAAAAAGGATAAGTAAGGCATTGAAGTAGCTCTAATGACAATATCAGAAGTTCAGGAAACGGAACACGTTATGTGTGAGTGTGTGGTACTTTGTTGCAACATAAGGCGCTTTTTCTTCAATGATATCGAAACACTTGAGAACACCGAAGGAACGCCTCGACTGAAGACATCTTCAACTTGAGTCTAACAGACTCTTGGTACAATAAATTTTGAAGGTAAGTTAATCACTCTTCGCAAGACAGGACAAGAAAGGGCCTTCTAGGGAGGCCTGAGTAAGCATGTTCATTGTAAACCGCAATAGGAATAACCATGGAGCACTTATTGAATTTCTCAGTGGTCACTGCCGTCTAAACAAGCACCTACATCTGCATGACCCTTGTAACAAATTCAAGCTGTAGACTCTGCCTTGAGAGTGAAGATACCTCTTTACATATCGGAATTACGGAATGCCTAGCTCGCTTAAAACTTAGAAAGAGAATCCTGGGCGGAGAAGTTTTCCCTACGGAACAGCATCCAGAGAAGTTTCTTAACTTCCTAATATCTTTTGGGGTGAAACAATTTATCTAGGAAGGGCCAAGGGCTGTAAACAACCCTCCCGAATACCATTATCATAATAGTAATAGGTCGCCTCCGGTTTAAAGATCAGGCAATCGCGAACGCCAGAAGCCTTGGTCTAGTAAATTGGAAGTAGCGTGCCCGGGACCGTAAAGGATGGAGAGCGGCATTAGTTTAGGCTCAGACCCAAGGCAAGCAATAGGTCGCAGTACATTCTACGCCTAGCCACAGAGTCAAGGTAAAAAGAAGGCTTCTGCTGCTTTAGAGCTTTGGATTCGAATCAAAAGCCTTGGAGCCACCAACAACAAGGCTTAAGTTGATAAACCAACGTTGCAGGTCTTTAAATGAGATCGCTGACAAAAAATGTGACATTCCAGGAAAGTTCTGGGATAAATCTGCAAAGTGGACGAGTTGGCAAAAGAGGAAGTTGGCCACAGGGTGGACCTCTTTGATAAAATTTCGCCTTGATACTGAAACTAAAAGAATGTCGTTAATAACAGGCGATAACTGGTCAGATCTGGTTTAATCAGAACGCATGTCCACTCCGACGGTTTCCGCAGAAGCCAAGTCAAGACGAGGAAAAAGAAGACATTTTTTTGTACCTATCCTGCCTTATGAAAACTAAAGAGGCATCGAAGACGTCAGCGACTTAGGCGAGCCCTGACACGGATAACCACTGTATAACTAAGGAAATCCATCAGTTTTCTTGGACCTCCTGCCAACCCTCACAGTATGAAATATTTTTTCAGTCCATAATACGTTTGTTGGCATTTAAGTTTCAACTTTTAGAAGACAGCCCTTAAAGACAGCCTTAAAAGTCCTTCGAAGAAAAATCTTTGAAGCAAACCTCAAACTCTAACGAGCAATTTTCGTCCATCTGCTTCCCTATGATAATGCTGCTGCTTCCCTCACTTTATACACGGTAAATTCGATGAATACTTACTGATAAAAATAATTCGCTCAAACGTTAAACGAATTTGAACATCTAGATACGTCCCATTACCGTTCTTTTACCACACTTAAATGGCTACACAACGACGAAAAGAGAGAGAGAGAGAGAGAGAGAAAGGCTGTAGATTGATAAAAATCTTTTTATTATCACATTGCCACTTCTTCGTTCCTTTCGTTCGTTCCGTTCGTATAGGTATATCCTTTTTTTTTTAAATAAACTCAATTTTATGTACACAAAAAATGAAAAAATGAAAAAAAAGGACTCTAAACGTTGCAACATTACGGGCTACATGACATCCGTTAATTCATAAATTATGTACAAGAGGCACTTGTCGGCCGCTGCTATCAATTTAAATCTTGCTTTCCTTCCTTCCTCTATGGTGCTGCTGACGTTTAGCTCCTGTGCATAGGGGCTAGGGCTACATATAGACAGATGCGCTGTGTGTGTGTACGTTTGTGTATATATGGCTTTTCCTTGTTGTTCATCATTGTCATATCCTTTCAACCATTTGTCGTCGTCTGTATCATATTGAAATCCATATCCATGTGCTCTCTTCCTCTGTACTAATTTTGAGTCGTTTTTTTTTTTTTTTTTTTTGCTAGCCCTTTGATGGAGGGGATGGTGAGAGGCGTATTGCATACATTTTTTTTTTTTTTATTTTTTTTTTAAGGATAAGGCAGCTTGGGCAAGGTGCTATGCACACAGGCTACGGGATTTTCGCCATCCAAAATATTTAACAAGAAGGATGCTTCAATTTCTTAGTGTGCTACACGGTCGTCATGTTAGGGGCCCACGACAAAATATATGTACATACGCGTGCTTGCACATATATGTATGTATGTATGTTGCTTCCATTCATTGCATACATACATATGCATACAATAATGGTGCTAATATTGACATAAGATGGCATGCAGATTTTGCCTCAGGAGTCGGTTGTTGTAAATGTGAAAGGAATAATGTCGTTTGGTCGTATGGTCGTCGTCGTACAGCCGGTTGTAAGGAAACTTACACAGTGGAGTAGGAAAAACACGATGTAATTATGCTATCCGATAGGAACATGCTGCACACATACCCCCCATTGAGTCGAGTGGATTGTACTTATCTCAAAACTGGTGGCAAATCGCCCGCCAACCACTCGACTAACGTCATCGTCGTCGTCATCGTGGTCCTCATCTCTGTCGTTGTCGTCGTCGTCGTTGACGTCTCCCTTTTATTCCCATAACCCGTCGGTAAAACGTCGTACACATAGGTGGAGTGGAATGTACACTCGGGCTAACAGCAAAGTATACACATGTACACGGTACATATTAGGTATGTAGATCTATAGTTTCAAACGTATACCGGTGACACTGGTAATGACGATGATGATGATGATGATGACGGTAAAAACGATAATGATGTTTGCGGAGCTTTGCTTAAACGAGTTTAAGGGTGTTTTTTTTCTCAAAATGTTACCCTTTTTCCTTTATACTTGATATAAACCCGTTTTAATCGGTCTGTCTTGGGGGTTGGATACGAATCCAGCCTGCCTCTCACCCCCCATATAATCAAGTAACATTTCGTAAAAAAAAAAAAAAAAAACTCTTATCGTGCGAGTAAGGGCATAGAGAGGTAAGAAACTCCGACTTGTGTGGTGATTAGCATTGCAGGAAATCGAGTATTAAGAACACTCTTAAGAGGTAAGGTTAGAGAGTGATTTAGCTTCAAGATTTTGTTGTTGTTCTTCCTTCACGGATGTTATAAATGTTCATATGTATGTATATGCGTGGAAAATGAGTGTAAATGTATTCAAAATGATGATCCTGGAGAGTTTGGTTTGTGCCTAAGATTCAGATTGCACTTCGAAAAATGTGAAATGCTCGGAGACTCTCCTAGTTAGTTTGAAGTGGTTTATATGGAGTGTCCAAGGGGTTGAACCATTTAGACATGAATTCTCACACAATTCTTTCAGAAATCGTTGCGTGCAATACGAAAACGTTGAGCATGCCTGTCTAGGATACGACGTTAGCAAGTTTCGGCAGTTGATGTCTTTTTTGTCGAATTAACGCTTTCTGTTTTTAAGGATCAAGGACAAGCTAGTTTAGCCTAGGTTGAAGTGGCTGCCAGCTTTAGCCAGCACCAGTGATAGGTCCATTGTGATAAAGATAAGCCTAACATTGTCACCAATGCGATTCGCTTTCGACAGAGCATCGGTGTAAGACTGGCATAGCTGAGCTAGAGCCTTTTCTGGCTAATTTGTTGGCCTCACAGTTCCCTGGAACTCAACAGAGTGTGACCTCATGCTGGTTCGCGTTCAAAAACACCCAACAGATTCTATTGTGTTGGATACAAGAGATCGGATCTACTTCGGCTTGGAAGACACTACAGTGGCAAGGGACACCGAGAGTGTGGTCAATGTTAATTTCTTCTAAAATGAAGCCGATACACTCTAAGCTACGCCCATCAACATCCAGGTCACGTGAGTTGTGGTATCAAAACGGGGCGCATCCGAGTTACTTGTGTCTCTGGCAGGTTCACCAGTTTCAACTACTTCTACCTACCTACCTACTGAAGCCGATATCGACTCCCTCGGTTGTTTTAGAGCCGTCTTCGTCTGTATAAAGATGGTGATAGACTCATTAAAAAGGATTTCGCACTTTCGTCCGGTATTGTGTACTTGTAGTCCATGTCATTTGATTAAGGATGACTACAGTGAATGAATAGGATTTTGGCATTCATACCATTGGTGTGGGAACCTCTCAGCCGTAAGCCCACATCCTCTGCACATGCACAACCGTAACAATAAATTTGTTTACTTGGTTCGGTCCATAACCCCACGCATAACCGCCTATCCGGACGGAGTAGAGACTATAATATCCTCTTGCCAAGAACACGGCTACATAGGTTAGGTTGAAGTGGCTTCCAGCTATTGCCAACACACTTGGATCAGTGATAGGTCCAATTCGAGGTTTTTATGAAGCGTAGGAGGTTTCAGACATCGCCTAAGTGGTGCCTTCTTTTGCGGTAGAGAACTGGGCAGTTACAAAGAATAGTGGGGAATAGTTTTCTCCTTCTTCAAACCTGGATTCCAAACCTTGTTGCGTGCTCGTGACAGTGTCCCGTGATGACACCCATTACGGATCTGGCATGCGATCTGGTTGAGAGATATTTCAGATCCAGCCGTGGCCAAATCTGCTTTGTTCCTAGACTTGTTATACCATTTGTCCACTTAGAATCTTGTTTTCTCGATAGCATCCAGCTTGAGTTTAAGTTAACAGGGTGTCTCTTTCTGAAAGCACGGTTACGATTGTTCCATATCTGGCGAGTTCATCAGCCTTGCAGCCTGGCACTCAACAAAGGTGTTCCGCCATCTCTATAAAAGATGATTGGCAATTTAGAGCTACAAACGAATTTGAAAAGATTGATTCCAGGGACCTGACTGTCTGAAAAGATACGTATATCTGTGGAAGATATCACGTTTTTCTTCAGCCAATTGAGACTTCTTCTGTAGAACACGCTACAGTTTAAGAAAGTTCAAGAGGGCCCTGTGATCTCAGCACGAATGATAAACTTTAAACGGATAAAACACTGGTGGCAAGCCTGAAATGGCAGTATTCCACCGATGGGATGTAGTAGGTATAAGATTTCTCAAAATTTTCCACAGATGACATGATTTTCACATTTCCTGAGAAGCCCCCATCTCTCTCTCACCCCCGACCCACATCAGATTGTATCCTTATATAAGCAAACCATTGTGTATGTTTGTGTGCGTTTTTTGTGGCAAAATGCCTTAATTAAGTTTAAATAGTTAAAGCAGCACCAGCTGACTGCTTTGTAGTCAGCACACGAGAATGATGAAATGCAATGCAGGCTTATTCGTATCTTATTTGTGTTGATGTTAACCAGTAGCCTGAATAAATCAATCCATTTAATTACTTGAAACTTTAGAACAATGGATCTCTAAACATCAAGAAATATTATTCCCAGCAAAAGAGCCCAAGCACACCAAAATAAAAGCCAAGCCAAGCTAAGCTAAGGATTTTACTTTACATGTATTCATCTCGAAGGACAATAACTATTGTGTTTTAGTTTTTCGTTTTTCGTTTTTCCATAAATCACAAATGAATCCACCTTTTGCGAGGCGCTCTGTGTGTGTGTGTGTCGTTTGAAACTTCAGTTTGTTAGTCTGGTTGCCACAAAACTAATTAAGACTCCCATGTGTGATTTGATGAAAGGATCCCCCTATAGGAGGACCAAAGGACGCATGTAAGCATTTCAACATTTCGAGAACAACAAAGCTTTTTCACTCATTCCACTTTGGTTGGTTGCTGTAGTCCCTTAACCCCCCCACCACCCGAGAGTTCTTCAATAACAACTCCTGCAGACTTCCTTTGGTGACATGAGGCATGAATATGGATTTAATTTTTTTTTTTTTTTTTTTTCCTTTTATTTTTGAATATAAAATCCGCACATAGAATAGGACGACGAGGAAAAGAGAAAATGCAAAAACATATTTATTATACCTACGAGTACATCCGTATCTACGGTAGTCATCATGAAGTTCCGCATATTTGCGCCTTGTGCATGCGACTTCCTCTATGTCCAATGCATTTTTATAAGTCTCCCTTCTTTGATTTGTAAGTTATTTTTGTATTTTGCTATGGGGCGCAGGGATTCATCATTCATCAGAAACAGGACCAAAGATTTGCCTCGAAGATGATAAACAACAATGATGATGACAATCATGCGACAATAATCTCAAAGAAAACCACTTAACTAATGTTTCAGCGGGAGATACTAAAGGGCCTTTCATTAAGCGCTTCCTATCTTTAAATTTAAATAAAACAAAGTGCGTGTGAGTTATCATCGAGATTTTTCAATCGTTTGAAAGGCCTATCGATGCCATTATGTTTGGAATATAACATCGTTCAAATGTTCGCCGCGGTTTGTCTGGGTGGTGCGCATCCGAAATGTCCAATTTTCAAAATCAGGCTGAATTTGACCGATGGCATGGGTTATACATTCGCATAGACCTGCGACTTCAGAAAACCACACAAGAAAAACTCTGACGGGGTCAAATCACATCACCTCCAAGTAAGATGACCATGCCCTCGAATCGCTCCTGCAGAATTTCCAATGTGGCACGTAGCGCCGTCCTGTTGAAACCACATGTCGTTGGTGTCCATATCATCCAATTCAGGCCAAAAGAAGTTGGTAATCATCGACCTATAGGCCTGGCCAACGTCGTTCTCAAAGAAATATGGACCGATGACGCCGCCAGCCCAAAATCCACACCAAACAGTGCATTGGACGCTCTTGGATCTCATGTGGATTGGTATCGTCCCAAATTCGACGGGCTCATCGCTAAAGATGATTTTTCGATGAAAATTAGGGTCGGTTTCCAACTGCTCTAGCGAACACACGTCGTTGTCTATGGTCAGCTCCTTGGTCAGTTGAATTTTGTACGGGTGCAGGCCCAAGTCACGAAGCAAAATTCGCCAAGTTGTGGAGTCTGCGAAGGGCCGAGTTCTTGTGAGCGACGCGAAATCGATTGCCTCGCTCTCACGGACAGCGGCGACGTTTTCGGCAGATCGGGTGTTGGTTGATCGTTCGATGAACCAGTGGACTCAAATTTATCCATCACACTGCAAATAGTCCTCTCGGAAGGACGATTATACTAAAGGTGGCGCTGCAGTCAGGGGTGGACCTGGGCCTCAACCAACAAGCGTCTCCAGCCAGCTAGGAAAGACGATTATGGCGACCGTAAAATGGGCGAAGCTCGTAGAACGTTGCCCGAACAGAACACCCACTTTGATAAAACAATGTTTTCATTTGCACATGCTGTTCAACGCTATATCCGTCCATGGTTCCGTTTTTTTCCCAGCTGTCTAGGCTACAGTGCTCTCTGGATAGCGCCCTTAAGAGTTTTTCTCATAGATTTGGGCACTAAAGAGGGGAAGTTACCTATCCGTGGCAGTGAAATTGTTTGAAGCCTAACATTTTTGGTTAGTAATGCGGGTAAGATATTTCTAAACACAGAATTAGGGTTACCTTTCCTAGCTAGTTGGTTAGCTTTGATAGGTCTTGGAGAGCATTAAATCAGCCAGAAAGGAGAAAGTACTTTCAGCGCTGCTTGACTGTCGGTGAATGTGTAATTGGTGGTCCCCCTTAGGCATCAATAGCATTTTGACCAGAAAGACACTAGATTAGGACCACAAATACCGGTTTCAACATCTGAAATTATCTTTTATCCATCAGAATACCAGTTTCCCAGGAAACGCTATTTTGGATCTCGAAATCCAAAGTCTGGAAGACAAATATCACAAGAGATGGAGGGCACTCTCATCATGCCGCATCTCTAGGAAACTCTGGACAAATATCAACAAGATAAAAACGGGCCACATTCCTGCGCTTAAACAGATCAAACTTAGTTCTCTTCACAGGGATCATCACAGGCCCACCGTAGAAGAATGCGTTTAAGTACAGATGAGTTATGCAGAGGCTGCGGTAATACACACGCAGAAGAGAACACAACCCACATCCTATGCGAATGTCCCAGCCTATACAGAACAAAGAAGACGGCCCTTGGTAAATACTATTTCAACGACTTGGACGATCTGTCTAAGAAGCCACCAAAAGCCATTCTAAAGGAAGGTTCAGGGAGGCCGTTATTGAGATCGTCATTACACTCACAAAGACCTTTCCCTTCTTTTTGTCTTTTCAGACTGGATATTCCATGTCAGAGGAATACAATGGATCCGTAAAGATCCGAGTGAAGGCCACCTCTACCTAATCTTTTCCCAAAAAAAAAAAAAAAAGAACGAAACAACTTCTACAACTTTCTAACCGGACACTGTCGGGGTAAAAATCATCTCATGACTATGGGAATAGTACAAGACAATACCTGAAGGATGTGCAACTAGTAAGAAGAATCAGCAGAACACGCAGTCTCATAAAGTAAATACTACCTTATGGCAGAAGATATAACCATGAGCTTACCCAAAGATATCGCGCACTTCGGCATCATGGAGGAGCTCTAAGAGGTGACTAAGGGACTAGGGTCCATCTTTAATTTTAATCTCATCTTGGGCGGCTATGTTCCCTGTTTTTTAGAACTTCATTCCTACAGTAGAGCATCATGCCCGTTCTTCCACAAAAGATCTTAAGATCCACCCTCAATCTGGCTAGAATCAGGATGTTCGAAAGAAATACTGTGAATTATAAGCAATGGCAAAAAAGTACCAATAATTCTCCCCAGTCATTCTGGACACAAACCCTCGGAGTAAAAAGACTGAGTTTCAAAATCACTACACCAACACTAGCGTGAACTGTGTGAATAGCATCATAAGGGTATTCATAACCTCTTTAGCGCTAGTGAATTATAAAAAATAAAAAAAAAACCCAACAAGTCTAGCTATCATCACCTGGTAAAAATTCCCCAAAATCACCTTATCCTTGAGTAAAGTATTAGCTATCTCTGTTTTATCGCAGCACCGTCCCATCAAGCACAAAGGTTGCCCGAGTTTCACATAAACGTTGACTCAAAGTGTATGCAAGGTACGTACCTAGGTATGTACATCTTCTTGTCAATCGATGAATTTATGTGGATGATGTGACTGAGTTCAACTGAAATTAAGCCCTGAAGTTCGATTTTTTTCGAAAAAAAAAAAATTCCTGCTGACATACAACGTTTCTCTGTCAAACTACACGTAGTATGTATAGGTACACAGTCGAGAATGAGAGGAAAAAAAGAATGAATCCACCTCCTTTGCATCTCCTTTGCATATTCGATATCTGCTGTGTGCATCTGTATATACACGTACGTATATATTTTTTTGTTTAAACCCAAAACTGCATTGTATCCGAATCAGATGTATGTTAACATGGTAAACAATCGCAAAGAGAGTTAACCCTATTGATGGTATCAAAGGCTCGGCCGAAAAACGACGGACTACCAATTGCCCTGCCCCCCCCCCCCCCCCTCGAGAGATGCGATGTTATATTGCTTTTTACGATGTACAAAACTAGTACATCACATGTACGAAGGATGTGTAGCGCGCTGCTACTGTACAAAACATGTACCTACATAATTGTATGATTTTATGGACGAAACAAACCAAACGAAACGAAACAAAACGAAACGAAAAAAAAGGAAAGGAACTTCATAGACAGACCAACACTGTACGTATACGTACCTCCTACTGTGTTGTACTGTTGCTGATTTCGAACGTTTCTTTTGCATAGGCAGTGCTGCTATACTCGTACATGTGTGTGTGCGTGTGTGTATGTTATTAGCCTTTAGGATCTAAATATCTTTCCCTAGCACTACTATGTACTGAGGGGTGTGGACACGTCATTGTATGGTCTCACGGACAAACATTCCCAGACAACTCTTGCTGGTGCTGCTGCCTTTTGCAAAATTGGAAGCAAAAAAAAAAAAACGACAAAAACGACAAAAACGGCAAAAACATGTCTCATGCTTAAGCCTCCTCTACTCGTATACGAACGTATACTGCGTACTGATGCCTGACTGTGTTTTAACATGATGACGACGACAACGATGAGGAGGTACATATCACAAATAGGCGATATTCTTCGACAATGAGCCCGTACCCCCCCCCCCACCCAACTATGTATAGTTTCAGATACCACCACAATCCCACCCACTGGTCTCATCCTGTTCTTTGTTAAAAGACCATGCAAGGCTACTATCGTGGTGTGCATCACCATATCTGTATAAGCCATGGGAATGCCCATTGATTGCACAAACGCAACTTCTCTTTTTCTATTTGCCCCCCTCCCTCGATCGAAATTGAGGGCATAGGCCTTACTATTCACTCCCCCCCGCCCCCCCCCCTCCACTTCTGTGTATGCCTTGATTGCATACATGCATTTGACCATCGTTTATTGCGTACAGATGTGCTCCTCTGCTCCTCAACACACAATCAAGTGCAAAAGCAGCAATTTAGATACCCAAAATATTATTATTTCCCTTGCAAATATAAATGCTAACCTATTTCAGGCTTCGACTGTTCTACCACACAAATGGTCACACAGAGCATATACATCTCGTTAAATGGATATACAAAGTTACTAAGACCAGTGGTTCTATGTTCAGTTGTGTCTTAAAGGCCTATAGTACGGTATAAGACCACAAAAGCCCTACAATTGCATCGCAATTGCAATCTGAATCTTCTTTCCTGGGAATAATGTGCGAATCCTTAGTCTGTTTGTATTTGTATCATCAGTTTTCAGTTCAAGGACCACACCACATCCAAGAAGTAAAGGTTTGATCTTTAAAATTATAAATAGAAATACGTCTTGGGTAAGGACAGTGTTTTGAATTTAAAAGGATTTAATGGCATCAATCGTGGAAAGTTAATGAATTGACTAGTGCCTGCCGGCCTAAAAACAATTGACTACAAGACCGAGGTTGTCTTAATCATTTTTTTTTTATAATTCACACAGCGCTAGGTTTCAGTATTTTTTACTTCGAGGGTGTGTGTCCAGAATGTCTGGGGAGAATTATTGGTACTTTTTTGCCATTGCTTATAATTCACAGTATTTCTTTCGAAGATCCCCATGGAATCTTAAAATTATCAGGTTCCTATAGGGCTGTTAAATCTTTCTTTACGCTCTGTGCCAGTCGAAGTAAATAAGAAGGAAGCTCTCCTCAGTATATGGGCGGTTTCTGAACAATTTCGGACAGACAGTGCTTACCGGAGGAAAAAGTCTGATGGACGGGCACGGATTAAGACACGATTCTATCCAGAATGTCAATGTCGTTTCAAACAAGGACGGTGCAACATGTCACACAGCATAGACCTGTTAGTTGGCCTTCAAGGATCTTTAAATCAGAGACGATGGATGACTTGGAGGCCAACAATCGCCGTGCTATTGCTGATATACAAAGGCCTTATGTGTTTCATTTCATTTCAAAGTTCCAACTTCTTATTTGTGGGCGCAACATATCAATCGAAAGCCATATCAGTCATTCTGAATGTTACATAGTTCCTTTCTTAAACAGGTTCGAGCCTCAGTAAGACAACCAAACAGTTTTTCTCGGCACCACCTCTCGGTGGTGACAATGACAAACCTCTGAGAGTATAAACTGAAAAAGCTTTTAAATTCGCCATTCGGTCTTGCAAATGAATAGTTGCCCTGGCAAACCCCGAACCGAAACCTTTAGAGACGAGCAAAGGAACATATTTGTAGAGAGTGGCAGTGGATGCAGAGGATTTGGAAGGAGTTTTTCTGCGATGGCGACGGCGATGACGAACCGAATACCGCTGTCAGGCAGAATGAACCTTTCAACCTGGACAATGTAGACCAACAATTCTGTCTGCCCGAACTGGATGAAGTGAAGATAGCCATATCTAAGCAGAAGTCGAACAAACCTGCTGGAGCAGATGACCTGACTGCCGAGCTCTTCAAAGCGGCAAACGATGACTTGGTAAGGAACATACACCAACTCATCTGTAAAATATGGTCGGACGAGAGAATGCCCGATGAATAGAACCTCAGCATTGTTGGTTCGGTTCTCAAAAAAGGAGACACCCTCTGAACTGCGCCAACTACAGAAGCATAAGACTCCTCAACATCGCTTATAAGATTCTATCTGCTGTATTGTGTGAGCGCTTAAACGCTTTTGCGAACAACCTCATTGGTCCATATCAGTGTAGCTTTTGGGCCAAAAAAGTCCACCATCGACCAAACGGTCACCTTACGGAGGAGGATCCAGAAAATCCAAATCGATACCCACTCCATCACATCTTTATCGATTTCAAGGTCGCATATGACAGCATCTATAGAGACGAGCTATACAGAACAATGTCTACTCGTCCGACTGTGCAGGATGATGATGGAGAATCCAAGCAGCTCCATCAAAAAGTCGGCAGGTCCCTCAACGACACCTTCGTTGTCAAAGAAGGATGACGCGCTGTCACACGTGAACAAATTGGGCAAAACTCTCAAGCCACCACCAGAGACACAACGGAGCAGCCAAGACGGGCCTAATGGTCAACGAAAAGAGGACGCCCAACACCTACGTGTCACCAGAGACAGATATAACTTTTAGGTGGTTACAGACTTTGTCTACCTAGACTCCGCTGTTAACTCAGGCAACGACACCAGCGCTGAGATCAAACGGATGCACATCAGCGTTCTGGTCCGAGTTATAAGGTTCGAAGGCACCCTTTGACGTTGGCAATCGCCGACCGAATTTGCTGAAAAATTTCACAGAAGCACCAGGCCACCAGAAATCCCAGAAAAGCAGCAGGTATCCATCGTGTCGGAAGACGTCACGCCTCCTAACACGTCCATGCACGCCTTCGGTCACGATGGATACCTGCTACTTTTCTGGGATTTCTGGTGGCCTGGTGCTTCAGAGAAATAATTTGTTAAAATTGAGTTCACTTAAAGCACCCCTCTGAGGCTCCCCCTCCCGTATGAGTAGGGAGGCTGCGATGGTTTGTAGCCCATCTTGTAGAGCAACCTCCAAAGAGGCTCCATGCAAACCTTCAATACCGTCCGACGAGCCTTATCCGAGTTATAAGGCTCGAAGGCACCCTTTGACGTTGGCAATCGCCGACCGAATTTTTCTAAGTTTTCTGCCGAACCAAACGCGGATGCTTTGAGGACGATTTGTGGCTTTCCCTTACATTTTAGGGCAAAACAGGCGTGTCGGGGAAAAAGCTTAAGCAAAACGGAAGTCAAAAAGGATGCTCTACAACATGGGCTGGTCCACCCCGGTCTGTAGCTCCACCTTAAGTAAGTAAGTATATGTACGTTCGTACAACAGCGTCCTCGATTCAGTTAATTTCAAATTTTTGGAAAAGACCAAGTTGACTTCGAAACCGTACACAACAGTATTCATCGCAGGGTTCGCAATGTGCCCTCCGAATTGTTTCAAACATGCAGCGGATTTCATCAAGGATTTCTTCAATCTTGTGCTAGATAGGCACTAAGTTCCATATAAAGTTGATAGTTTTCCAATTAAAAAAAAAGAACAAGATAAGCAATTAAATTTCAAATTAAACATCCATTCCAACAAGGATACCTAGGTATGTATACAAATACTAAGCCTTCGGCATCATCACAGCAATCACCTGCGTTACAAAATACCGACGACGACGTCAAGTCATTAACTTATTACCTAGACCAAGAAACTTTACTAAGTGTAATTATAAAATGATAACCTAATGCTGGGTGGCGTAGCATCGTGGTGGTTGGAAGTCACACGTTATCTTTGCTTAGACAATGTAATATCCTTAAGCGGGTAGGAGATATACCAACGGACACATTTCGGTAGATCAACACTCATAACTCTTGTTGAATCCTGATCAAGGATCCAAATAATGTACACATCTATCCACATACATCTGAGAAAAGGGTTAGGTATTCAAGTGACAAGAAAGTAATGACGACTTAAAGGTACACACGCTCGTATGTTTTGCGGCTGTCACTGGGTTTACCCCCACCACGACACACACTCCCATTCAAACGTGGTGTCGTCTTTAAGAGCCGTAAACAACGTACACTCATACGTATGCAAAGCACACAGTATTCGGAATAGCTCGTCTCTATGGGGATTTTTAGCCTCTCTCCTTTGAATAAGGAAACAATTTCAATCCTTGCACCACCTTAACCATCTTTTTCACAAGGTTGTAGCAAAACTGGTGACTTCTACTCTCTTCTCATCTTTGACGATGCGACGTTGTAAAATACAAAAAAAAAAAATACAAAAAATAACGGAAAGACGAGAAAACTCCTTCTAAGAGGATAAATGTTAAGTGGAACGGGAACGCTCTGGTGGTAGTGATTGTGAAGGTCTGATGAAATTGTTCACGCTTGAAAAAAAAAAAAAAAAATTACATCCCTTCCGGTTGCATTGCTTCATCCTGGAAGAAACAGAGAAACAAAATGAAAAAAAAAAAAAAACCAAAGCAGAGAGCATGACGACAAACATGAGTAGGAGGTAGCTTAGCTAGAACGACAACGACAACGACAACGACGACGACAAGTCGTTCGTCTCGCCTTAATTGCTGAAAATTGATATTAATCTTGTTAGGCACCGGCACCACGATATTGTGCCGTCAGAGGCTGACAAATCATCTTCGTGTTCCCTTTTCTCGAAGCAAACATCGTCGCCCTCTCTGTATGCCTGTGTATGTGTGTGTGTGTGTGTGTGATGGAAGACAAAAAAAAAAAGGATTCTCTTTAGAATATGATGATTTCATTTGAATACGCCTACTTCAGGTGTAAAGACAAAGTGGAAACTCTTAGAGGATATTCTTCCGTTCGTCCTTATGCGCCCCATGTCTGATCGATAATTCACCATTACCGTGGCGAATGACTCAATTTGACTTTGTTTCCGATTTCCATCCGGCGGATAAGGTCAATTAATTCTTGGTAGAGATTTAATCTTCATCCTTCAATCGTATGTTTGAAGCCCGTCTTTTGAAATTAGACTTTGTCAGAGCCTCAAACTTACATTAGGCTTCTAGCGTTCGCGATTGCTTTACCTTTAAACCGAAGGTTCAGTCTTCCTTTTCTTCGTGAGTTAGGTGGCTGGTTGGTCTCTTAGGAGGGAGCATGTTCGATGTACGCTGTCTTTTCCTTGTCTTGCCTTAAAAGCTTCAATAATGACACATTGACACATGACGATCTCTCAGGTTCGAGAGTATTTTGGTCGCGAGCTCCCTGCACTGGTTGTGCATTGAGAGCCTCTTTTATTCGTTATCCGCACAACAGTTCTCTGGAATGTCAACAGACTCTATGCAAACAATAGATCAGATCTGACTTTGCCTTGGAAGACACTACAATGATTAGGGAGACTCTGAAGCC
The DNA here is from genome assembly GCA_951813785.1 of Criorhina ranunculi. Taxonomy (NCBI): domain Eukaryota; kingdom Metazoa; phylum Arthropoda; class Insecta; order Diptera; family Syrphidae; genus Criorhina; species Criorhina ranunculi. The sequence goes on along the minus strand of OX638386.1, from coordinate 3,367,248 downwards.
GTCTGTGTAAAGATGGTGATAGACTCATTAAAAAGGATTTCGCACTTTCGTCCGGTATTGTGTACTTGTAGTCCATGTCATTTGATTAAGGATGACTACAGTGAATGAATAGGATTTTGGCATTCATACCATTGGTGTGGGAACCTCTCAGCCGTAAGCCCACATCCTCTGCACATGCACAACCGTAACAATAAATTTGTTTACTTGGTTCGGTCCATAGCCCCACGCATAACCGCCTATCCGGACGGAGTAGAGACTATAATATCCTCTTGCCAAGAACACGGCTACATAGGTTAGGTTGAAGTGGCTTCCAGCTATTGCCAACACACTTGGACCAGTGATAGGTCCAATTCGAGGTTTTTATGAAGCGTAGGAGGTTTCAGACATCGCCTAAGTGGAGCGTTCTTTTGCTGTAGAGAACTGGGCAGTTACAAAGAATAGTGAGGAATAGTTTTCTCCTTCTCCAAACCTGGATGCCAAACCTTGTTGCGTGCTCGTGACAGTGTCCCGTGATGACACCTATTACGGATCTGGTATGCGATCTGGTTGAGAGAAATTAGATTCTTCGAGCGTTTCAAATCCAACCGTTGGCTGAATCCGCTTTGTCGCTAGACAAGTTATACCATTTGTCCACCACGAATTTGTTTCCTCATCACTATAACCCACAAGCATTTCAAAACCAACGTGCATCGGGACCTCCTTCGTCTCTCCTCTAATTTTCCCTAATGCCCGTGCTCTTGGTTAAGGTTATTCATAACCCCTTTAGCACGCGCTTAATATATATAAAAATAAAAAAATAGCATCCAGCTTGAGTTTAAGTTAACAGGGTGTCTCTTTCTGTAAGCACGGGTACGTTTGTTCCATATCTGGCGAGTTCATCAGCCTTGCAGGTTCCTGGAATATGCCCTGGCACTCAACAAAGGTGAGAGCTACTAACGAATTGGAACAGATTGATTCCAGGGATTTGACTGTCTGAAAAGATACGTATGTATATCTGTAGAAGCCACCACGTTTTTCTTCAGCCAAGATAAGACTTCTTCAGAGAAAACACCACCACCTACACCCTCATCGGTGTAAAAGTGTATGAACACGGCTGATATACATTAGTTTACTATTCAACGAGTCTAGGGGCGCCAAGGCACCTGGTTTGGTTGAAAGCGCAATAAGGACTTTCACCAACTCACCCCTAAGGTGGCATGCACTCAGTTTAATTAACAACGTTCGACGAAAATTCATTCCCAATTTCGTGTCTTTTTAGTCACATTCAGCCGGAATATGTACATTCAGCGTATATTCAGCAAATTTCCACACGAAAAATTTAATAGGAAATATTTTTTGGTATTTCCAATTAATAAACGCCAATGAAAAGATTCAAAAGCAAAAAAACCTTGTGGATGCCACAAAACAAAAACCTAATTGGCATTGTGCAGTGTGTCCGAAAATTCCGTTATCCCTACTAAAATTTCATATCTTCACTTGAAAAAAAAAAAAAAAAAAGACAACTAAGGCGCACAGTTAATGTATGTAGGTACGTGTGTGTAAGATCCTCGTCCATGTAAATCCATTTCAGAGGTAATGAACAGCTTGCCATACCCTTATGCTCACACATATGGTTGGGGGGTTATTTTTTTATTTTTATTTTTATTTTTTTAATTCGGGAAATTCGTAGAAATCAGGATGTGCCCTCCTGTAGACGTAGAATTTGGATTGGCAAATGGCAGTATCCTTGTACGAGTTATAGTTGAGAGGTTGATTAGGCTCTGGCATTTTGGTTCCGAGAATTATCGTAATTCCATTCGCATTCTTGTGTAGGAAGCAAAATGATGTGCACACAGACACACTCTGTGCAAAGTCGATGCAAATATTTCTTCAAATTTTATCTCCATATATTGTTGCCTGTGTATGTGTGTGTGTGTGTATTTGTGTTGAAGTATCTCAAATGATGTAATAAATGTTCTTCCGTTTCTCTATGGAAAATTCATTTTTCCGGCGTTAATCCAAACAACCAATCAAGTTATGTAACCATCATGTTCTACATTCTACGTTTATCCAATTTTTGGTTATCATCCCCTTTTTTTTGGTTCCCCGTATCCCATTTTGGTGTTTTGGTTAACAATTTGAATTCCTCTCTACTTGTATCCATAATGCCTTTGTGGAGTGATGTGGCATTTACGCAACGGTAAAGCCTTTATTATGAAAACTATTTCAAGTTAAAACACGTGTTTTGAAACAGGCAACATTTTGAACGTCAGGACGATTATCAAAGATCTAATTTCCTAATTTGCTGGTGGATGAGAGGTAGAAGAACGAAGATGAGCTCTTCGGGTGGCGAGTTTCTATCGAACGGTGTCTGAATCGGAACAAAGGAGTCGTTCTCGTTACAGTTGCCGGAAATGATATATTTTAATACGAGAGGGAAGCAGATGTTGAAAAGGAAATGGTAGCGGTAGAGTCTGTTTTTTTATTTTTATAATTCACTAGCGCTAAAGGGGTTATGAATACCCTTATGATGCTATTCACACAGCGCTAGTGTTGGTGTAGTGATTTTGAAACTCAGATGCTATTAGGTTTCAGTCTTTTTACTCCGAGGGTGTGTGTCCAGAATGACTGGGGAGAATTATTGGTACTTTTTTGCCATTGTTTATAATTCACAGTATTTCTTTCGAACTTGTCAGTTGATTGCGCAGGTTTTTTCTTTTCCTCTCTCACACCTCTGATGCTCTTTGTACGCAGGTTTTCGTTTTTTCCTCTCTACGATGCTCTTTGCGAGAGGAAAAGAGAAAACCTGCGCAAGCAGCTGACAAGTAATTTGAAACGGACTCTAACGATGCGTCGCTGGCAAGACTGATTGGAAATATCATGGATTGGACGGGGGTCGTCTTGACACAATTCCTTACTGTGCACGGCGAGTCCAGCATGTCAATATGGGCGACTTATCAAACCTACAAGATGGTAGCGGTGGTGGTTCAGCATGAACCCAAGTTGTACTAGGATGTGCCCCTTTTTTGATTACCACAACTTGTGTAACCTGGTTGATGATGTGAGACAGTCGGTGACTAGATCTCGTATCCTGTCGTTATGGTCGTCGAAAAAATGGTTGGTTTAGTGCCCGGCTAGTGCCGAACATTTGCAGAGGAAGTTGGAGAGATTTTCCTTCTCATTTTCGTTCTTAGTACCTAGTTTGGCCCCCTTGATTATCGCTGTGATATCTGGACGGGTTAGGTTTAGTAGGTCGTTTGTTCTTGTCTTATCATAGGCCGGCCATATCTTCGTGCTAGGTTGTCCATTCTACGCTTCTCGTTGGCGGTAAGAGAAGTTCGACCGTGTTGTGTGGGCCATTCCTGCAGTTTTGGCATATGTCTTCTATGCTGAGATCGAGACGAGACGTGGCGGTGAGAGAAGGTCGATCACAGAGGACTAAGCTCGGGAGATAATTATCTAGCACACGTGACACCACCACCGTATGGTTGATGCTTTATCTTTGTGTCGTTGGAGACGTGGATGTTAAGGATGTGTTGATTGAGAGAAATCGCTGGAAAAGCATTTTTGTTTCATAAAGTTGGCAAGTTTGTAGGTTCTTTCAAACCGATGGCTTTTAAGGTGGCAAGCGGTGTCTTTTTTCCTTTTAAGCACGTTGTTGGGCGATTTTAGAGGGCTTTGGATATTGAAGGCGTGTGTGTGCGGCGGCCTGCGATATCTATGTCGAGTTGCGACTTCACCTCTCTTATTGTTGATTGATAATTGGCAACGGTAACTGCAACAAAAACTTGGAGCAAAGTGGCATGCACAGCGCCAGCAATTGCTTGGTGACATGGTTGTCTTTGGTTAAAACATTTAGAATCGAGGTGATGCTGTCGAATTCTACGCTCGACGAGTTTGGGAAGAAGCGAAGTGTCTACTCGTTGATGGCTTAGAATGGAACACCTTATGGTCCATCTTTCCCTTGTAAAATTAGTTTTGATTATCGAATGATGGCTTCACTTGGTCTTGGAACAATTTTACCTGGAAGTCGAGGGAATCTTGTAGATTGGTGAAAGGACCTTTATGATCGCCGAATGACATTTCGACTATGCGTGGCGAAGAAATATGAATATGCTGTCAGTCTTGTTGTATATGACATGCCACATGGCATACGTCAGGTAAACCTATACACACACACAAACACACACACATGTACATATATCTAAGAATACACTTTCGCACGTTGGCACATTTTATTCGTTTTCTTTAAAATTAATTTCGTTTCGTTGGATAAGTCTATTTGAATAATTCTTTGAGAGGGTTCTAGGGTGGGTGGCTGAATGTGTGTGTGTTGGTGTATTAGTGTGTAAATTTTATTTGCATTGGGATGGTGGAAGGAAAAAGGTCTTGAATTCTCTGTGTGTCCTTAAAAGCAAATGAAATCCTTCTGTTTAATCAATGGTCTTTCCCTTTTACATTATCCACTGAAGCGAAAGGATTTCAAAATGTTCATTCAATTTAAGGTCGAAGTTGCACACAAGAACCTTGTGTACATCTAGGATAATATATAGGAGGGACGGTAGGATGGAATAGTATGTGGGTGAATGGTATTCTGTTTTGCAAATTCAATTCTATCTTAACCTCATTCAACACACAAAATCTTAAGAAGACAATGCAGTGTGGCCAAAAAAAAGAGAAAAACAAACTCCTACCGTATAAACAATGAGTTGGGGGATCCTTTTTTTTTAGGTGGACTAAGGCAATAAGGTTTGAGAAATTAAATTTTATTTTTTTTTTTTAGGTTGGATTGAAACCTTTTCCATTGCAGTTTGATCATAAACAGAACAGAACTAGTTTAATGGTCTTCAAGGCGTGCGCCATTTACAAGGTCTTTACAAGAATGCGACAGAGAATTAAGGTTCAGAAGTGATACATTTATTTTTTTTTGTCACATACCCGTAGGCGTAGACTAGGTTAGGATAGATTATCGTGGCAGATGCAGCCACACTTAAACCAGAGAAGGTAATTTCTTTTAGAAAAACTAGCCGGAGCTAGAGCACTCAGACACAAAAACAGGTCCATTGTACTACCAGCAGGTACAAGCCTTTCTTTCTAAGAAAGTCGTGAAAGAGCTTCAACGATAAGGAGCTTAGGTTACACAGCACACATCACATCAGCCCCCAAAAATCTGCCACCTAATACGAGCAAAGGTAGGACAATCCACATAGAAAATGTTCCGCAGCATCACAGACAGAGATGTTTGGTAACGTTTTTCTGCTGAGAGACAGCAAGAATGCCGCGGATTTCTTACAGAAATCGAGAAAGGATCTGTTTAGCCTGCCTGTATCCTGGAGAGTCATGCCATCTACAGTTGTGTTTGCTAGAAGCCCCAAACTAACCGAAGATACGAGCAAACCTAAAGCGAGTTCCGGGCCGGAGAAGCTCATCGGAGACCTCATTTTCGGTAATCCCGCTGTGTCCCGTCAGTCTTCCAACCGAATTCAAATTAGACCTGCATTCTCGAACTATTTTGGACCGATGTCTGTCTGTCTGTCTATCTACTGTCAAACAATTTGTTTCTGCCCTGGTAGACCTTAAGTAGCAGTAGGTGAGGTACCAAATGTGACCTACAACCGAAAATCATTCATCCTTACTTAAAAAAACAACCGACAGAACGGGTCCACGGAGACTTTATGTCATGGAACACTTGGCTCACACAAACGGTGTGAATGCCAAAATTCTATTCATTCACTGTAGTCTTCCTAAATCAAGTGAACATGGGCTACAAGCACAGAATACCGGACAAAACGGCATGAAATCGGCACGAAGTTCGATTTTAAAGGGTCTATCAGCATCTTTACGTGGACTGCTGCTCTAAAACAGCAGAGGGAGTCGATATCGGCTTCGGTAGGTAAAAAGGTAGAAGTGGTTGAAACTGGTGAACTTGCCAGAGACACAAGTGACGCCGATGCGGCCCGTTTTGATAACACAACTCACGTGACCTGGATGTTGATGGGCGTAGCTTAGAGTGTATCGGCTTCATTTTAGAAGAAATTAACATTGACCACTCTCTCGGTGTCCCTTGCCACTGTAGTGTCTTCCAAGCCGAAGTAGATCCGATCTCTTGTATCCAACACAACAGAATCTGTTGGGTGTTTTTGAACGCGAACCACCATGAGGTCACACTCTGTTGAGTTCCAGGGAACTGTGAGGCCAACAAATTAGCCAGAAAAGGCTCTAGCTAAGCTATGCTAGTCTTACACCGATGCTCTGTCGAAAGCGAATCAGAATCAGCTGGCAGCCACTTCAACCTAGGCTAATCTAGCTTGTCCTTGATCCTTTAAAACAGAAAGCGTAAATTCGACCAAAAAGACATCAACTGCCGAAACTTACTAACGTCGTATCCTAGACAGGCATGCTCAACGTTTTCGTATTGCACGCAACGATTTCTGAAAGAGCTGCGTAGAAACGAGGACGAGAATATTTCTTTAACGGTCTTAACGGCCATCAGCATGGCTGATCTAAATGATTTCAGGAGTAGGGAGAGGAGAGTAACACAGACAAACGACTATCTGTCAGTTTGATGCAATTAACGGTGCTAAATGGTAAAATTATAAAAATCACTTACCGGTTCCGTTTGCTATCAGCAAAATGGCGACACAAACTCCGACGTTACGTAGAAAACAATGTGCTCCCGTTGATGGTTTGTTGATTCGATGTGCAGCTAGTATTGTGACCGAATCGGAAGCCTTCTCAATTCGTTGCATTTTTATTGATTGATCTTGATGTGAGCGGTGGTGGTATAGCGGTATAACGACAATTTTTAAGTTTTTCTACAGCTTTTTTGATTTTTCTAAAATCTTTCGGTGTGCGCTTATTTCATAGTTTTCCTGTGACATGGCTATAAGCAGCGCTTGCTAAATAACTTTAGTTATACATCGCCGCCAGGAGCATGATAGTGGTCATCGTTGTGGATCACATCAAGAGTGTCCTTTTGTCATTTTGCATCTCTTTAGTTGATAGGACTGTGATGGGAGATAAAAAAAAAGAATTTTTTTTGATTTATTTAAGTTTAAGGAAGACTTGTACGTTTCCTATTCCCAGATAAGTCCCATCTGTCCTGAGAGAAGAGAGTAGACAAACCACTGAAAGTAGACACAACCCCCATTCTGTGTTGTAATGGAAATTTGGTAACGTAACGACAAAAATTTAAAGGAGACCCTCTGCCGTGTTGTGTAAGCGCCTAAAGCTCTTTGTCAACAACCTGATTGATGCATATCAGTGTGGATTTTGTACGAGAAGAGTCCACCATCGAGCAAATTTTTACACACAGGAATTTCAAATCGATACCCACTCCCTCTCCCTCACCCCACCTCTTTATCGATTTCAATCCCGTGAGCATATTTATAGGGACGAGCTATTACAGAGCAATGTCTAGTTTTGGCATCCCTACCAAACTCGTCCGACTGTGCAGGATGACAATGAAGAGTGCACGCTGCTCCATCAAAGTTGGACGTTCAGTTTTAATTCAAATTCCCTTGAGTGCAGGCTGGGACATCTTCTTCCCCCATACTCGTGGGACCAAATGTACAAACCAAATTCAAAGATAAATTCTGAAGTGAAGAGTGTAAATCGATTGGGCACTCCTAGCTCTATAAAATCCGACCAAGTTAGCTCTTCTTGTTCGTGCTACGGATGAGAAAAGCGTTGGCGCGATTGGCGCTAATCTAGAATATCTCTTTCTAGAATCTTGCGACACTTGCTCAATCGTCAGCTCATCCTTCACTTAAATGTCGACTAGCTCTAAGCGGTCTTAAAACTGCAGGTTGACAGTAAAGAAATTAGGGACCAAGAGATGGGAGAAACTCTCGGAACAGGAGCGGAAGTGACTCCACAACGCACGGGCCTACTTTCAGGAGCAGTCCTTTTCAGAGTGTCAGCCACTTGCTAGCATTCTGAAGGGAATTGATGGGTCCATCTAAGTCTCCGACAATCCACTGCCAGTACTTTGGGACTTTGGGAGACTACATCAGCCATTCCGGAGCAAAAACCCAGCTCGATAGCTACACAGGAGCCGACCGTTGAACTATCAATCTCAACGAAGTCCCAGGCCATTTCCACCGTTGAGGGAGAAAGACATTCCGAAAGGTTGGTGTGGTGAGGATGAACTCTTCAAGTGTGATAAGCCGTAGCTACTCACGTGAGAAGGATACGTCAGCACCTCCACCGCTAGGCAAAGACAGCACTACTGAACCTGAGTTTGATTCTTTTGCGTGTAGCTTTGCAACTGTAGTGACGGCAAAACTAGCGGCGACACTAGGAGGAAACAAGCGGCACCACCCAATCGTACTTGGAGTGCGATCCGGTTGTTACAAAGGATTAAGAAGCGTGACCCAGTCCCAAAAAACATTGGGCAGACAAGGGGAACTGGTAGGAGACTGTTCGCGACGAGGAGGGAAAGCCATCCTTAAACCCCCGCCTACTGACTCGGATGGGATCGCAAATTAATTGTACGAACCTACCAAGCCAACACCAGAGGTGCACAATCTTTCAAAATTCTGTGCAACTTACTTGCGTACAGTTACAGATATTTTGATATGATCGGCATAGGGCAGCGTGCTGTGTGTAGCGCGCTCGCTAGTATTGAAACGGAAGCTGCCAAGTTGGGCCGGTCTAGGACAGAATGTGACAATAATTTTGAAGCTACCTCGGGTCAAATATAAACTCCACAAAGTCAACTTCGCTTTGTCCAAATGGCCGAATCAAGGAGAAGATATGTACAACCACGAGCAAGCTGTATAAGGATGTGGATGTAGTCGGCTGCATCGAACGAATGGACGAGTATGCTCCAGCTTAGAGAGTCCTGATTCGTGAAGAAAAGGAAGATTAAACCTTCGGTTTAAAGGTCAAGCAATTGCGAACGCCAGAAGCTTTGGTCTAGAAATATCCCCCCACTGACCGTAAATGATGGAAGGCGAGCGTTAGTTCACAGAGTCATTGTTTGGTGTGTATGACGGTAATTTATTGAAGAAAACATTTGATGGGGCCCATAATTTGATCTGTAAATTGGGCCCCCAAGACCGTGTGATTTAACACCTTTACCTAATCTAGAGACGATGGACGACTTGAAGGATTTAAGCCAAAAGTCAAATGAAAAATCCCCGAGGATGTCTTCTATAAATGTGTTGAGGGACTCGAAACAATTAAATGTCATCGATGCCATTCAAATAGAGGTTTTAACTGAAAATTCCTATTTAGTGCGTCCATCCGTCCCTAACACACGACTTTTAGTCTAAAAATCAAACTCAAAGCAGCATATTAAGGCAAGGATATAAGAAATATATACCTACAGGGGGATTCCATTTTAAATTACACGATTAAAGGATTTACCAAACTCCTACACAGCAGCCTCTTCAATATTACACCAACCAACCAACCAACACCATCGGCACGAACGACCGGCCAAAATGAAAATTTGTTTTCTACTTTAGGGGGAAACGAAATGAACTTGTGCCAAACAACCACCCCCAGTAGCACCACCACCCAAAGGAGTTCATAACTTTTCTTAACAATTTATCTAATTAATTTTCAACACACACACAAACACACGGGGGACGGGGGTCACTTATATAGAGGATCAACAGAGGAGGATGACTTACTGATTGCCACCGAATTTACAAAAGTTAAAAAGGATATTAATAGAGAACAACAAAAAGCATAATTCTTATACAATATTCTCGACCTAAGGCATACATTAGCATTTGAGGCCCCTATTAACGGTACTCTATTTTTAAACGCAAGACCACACTTAAATTCAACGAACGGAATGCATCGAAGCCTAGCGTTTGTCCATTAGCCCTATTAAACTGACAAGTAATGTGAGAGGAGGATTCGGTGTTGGTAAATTACAAAATGGAAATGAGGAAGAAGGACTTGTGTGAGTGACCCTTTCTAGATTCAATTGTCTTCTAAGCTTCCCCCGCTCATACTCTTTTTTTTTATTTTCTGTGTCAGTCTCTCTCGGTATGGTTTTGGTTGAAACTAGGGTAATTTGAGTTCAAGAATAAATCCTTGAATCCTTGAATCGTAAATCAAAAAGGAAAAAAACGGAATTTTTTTTTTTTTTTTTTTATAATAATTTACCTCCTTGTGATGGGATGCTGGGATTTGTAAAGGAAATTTTACACAATACGCGACCAACCGTTTATTAAATCTCGCACACGTGTACCGGTAAAGGAACGAATAAACGCACTAGCTAACTTTGTTAGCACACGCACACTGCACACGCACAGGCAACTCTATACACTAAATTGCATTCACTGTTAGCCTAACCGATAGAATTTTTAAATTTTTTTTTTTTAAACTCACACAGTCCTTTTGCTGCACGCACAATTCCTGATTTTAATTTTAAGTTTAAAAAAAAAAAAAAAAACACTCTAAGATGCGAAGATGTCACTTAAATGATAAGGATACACGCGAATCGAATCTTTCCCGGTACACCGTTTATTTGTAACGACTGTTCATGAATAACTAAAGTTTCCTTGTCAAATGTGGCCAGCCTTGTACCCTCTATAGACAAAAGAGTACAAGTGTCCTGTGTGCCGCCAGAGTAGATGGAGAGCGCGTGCCGAAATAAAGTCCCGGAAATACCGATAAAGTGTTTTAACTCATTTGGCGTATGTGCCCTGACTGCTGACTAATATGCGGATGCTGAGACAGTTCTTCCTATATCCATCCATGTTGTGGGTAATATTCTCTTCAAAGATTGGAGAACGTTTTTGTTAATATATTGAGTGCAAGTTGTGCTTTGTTTTGTCTTGTGTGCGCAGGTGTATATGCAAGAAAAGTTTTTAAAGATAAAAGCTTTAATCTGTTTCCTTGCTATGGTGGGTGTCTCAGATTTAACGAAACAAAATTGAACTATGTCTTGGCTAAAATATATGTTTCGGTTGTTTTTTTAGATAAAGATACACAGCGAGGGCTTAAAAGTGTGAACGTCCAGTGTTCTTATATCGTGGGTACTTTTTTTTTTTTTTAAATTGGACTAAGAACCCTTCAAAACTCACGCCATAGTGGTGGCGGCGCCTCACTCGGATCTTCATGGATCTATTGTAGGATCCTATATGCGTGTACCTATTAGGTCGAATCCCTAAATCGTCCCGAATCCAGTATGAATCAATGGCCTTTGGTGGCAAGGGTCGCTAAAGAAGTACAAACGTCTAAGAGTTGTTTTCCTGTGTGTGTTCTGTCCACTTCACAGTAGAGGAAGACCGCGACTCAGGTGGCGCACGCAAGTTGAAGGGGACCTCAACCAACTTAGCGTGCGAAATTGGAGACAGCTAGCTAAAGATCGAGCTGGCTGGAGACGTTTGTTGGTTGAGGCCCAGGTCCACCCCGGACTGTAGCGCCACCTTAAGTAAGTTCTGTCCACTTCTGCATCCATGTCGCCAGTCGTACTTAGTCGCATTCTTTCTATATGGATCGCCAGTAGGTTGTGGCCTGTGAGCATTAAATACCATCTTGTGTGTGCTCCATCTCTCATCGGCTAGTTTCCAGAAGTCTAACCGTGTGTCATGGTACAAAACGTCTTTAGAGGCTAGCATCGAGTCACGACCTTGTCAGTTCATCGACATTTTCCCTGCCCCGGGGCCCCAGAATGTCCGACTTTGTGCCTTGAGCTTAGGATTTTAAGCTGAATGCTTCTTCTCAAAGTTATAACTAACCTCGGCTAACGCTAGAACTTCAGCTAGGAACGCAATGGCGGCGTAGTTTGGATGTTTCAACAACCGGACAATGGCATGTTCCTCTGACAAGATTCCGAAGTCTACTTCTTCCTCCAAAACAGTTGTTGTTTTGTTGGTTTTAATGGCTCTTCCTTCGTTCGAGTGTTCGGGAGAGTGTTTGAAGGTTTAAGTCAGGATATAGCGTTTGTTTTCAGCTTTCGTCCGACCTATTTGGATGTTTTTTTTTTTTTTTTTTTCAAAAAGTGAGTTGCTTACAGTCGTAGGGTGTTCTTCGTTCTAAAGAATGAAAATATCATTTCGAAGGGTTGTTCTTATGCCGCTGGTTATGCTGTTGCTTTTCTCTGGATTGTTGTAAGTATATGGGCTTTCTACACAGCTGACCACCAATTTTTTCCCAAAGAAACTATTCTCCTCAGTGCCTTGGTACCAAATGTGTATAAATATGGGTAATTTTTTTGAATGTCTCTATTGGAACACTGGGTTCAACAATTCGGTTGTCCTCGGTTAGTCTATGTTTTGTTCATTTTCATTGAACTTTTTCTCATATCACAACCGTTTTAGTAAAGCTTAAGTATCTATCTCTATCCCATTGGAGGCTACTGAAACTATAGCTACAATTCCCAATTGTAAATAATGATGTAACAACAATTTGGGTATCTCCCTGGGTTGGTGTGACCTTTGGAACTGCACTCTTTTGGTTGTCTGGGCATGAAATGCATGAAAGGAGCAAACAAGAGCGGAAAGTAGGGCGACTAAAAAAGATGAACGGAAGGTTAAGCCAAGGCTGGACGGAAAAATGCACAAAAGTTATGGTGTAGCCTTCGACAAACATTGGAAAAGTCGTGAAGTCGAGTTTAATGCCGTAGTCGGCATGTGATGGCAGGGGTTGATAGAGTGCATGCTGATCGACTCTCTACTTAACAGTCTCAACGGTTCTGGCATCTTGTTGGTTCTTTCATGCAGACTGGTGCAGATGGCCCTAAATGTGATGTTGTACTAGAAATTGGCTTTCACTTAACCTTCTTAGAGAGAGGAAGTCGGCTGGACTGGTCGAACCTACAGTGACTTGTGCATTATCAACTTTCTGAGATTATAAGACCGTCCTTAGTTCGCTGGTGGAATGAGCTATAAACTCCAAAGAGAATGGTTTGTCTCGGCTGAATTCAAACTAGTGGATTGGTATCGTCCCAAATTCGACGGGCTCATCGCTACAACGAACACACGTCGTTGTCTATGGTCAGCTCCTTGGTCAGTTGAATTTTGTACGGGTGCAGGCCCAAGTCACGACGTAAAATTCGCCAAGTTGTGGGGTCTGCGAAAGGCCGAGTTCTTGTGAGCGACGCGAAATCGATTGCCTCGCTCTCACGGACAGCAGCGACGTTTTCGACAGATCGGGTGTTGGTTGATCGTTTACTGAACCAGTGGACTCAAATTTATCCACCACACTGCGAATAGTCCTCTCGGAAGGACGATTATGGAGATCGTAGAATGGGCGAAGCGCGTGGAACTTTGTCCGAACAGAACACCCAAAACACACTGAATAAATGACAGCCAATGTGACAGATGTAGCTTCAACAATATGGCCGCTATCAACTGTCAAAGTTCGGAAGTCCCTATTGGAAGACCCTTTAGTAAGAGAAATGAGCTTGCTAGGCAAGGATGAGAATTTCTCCCGCACTAAATCTACCGTAGAGTTTCAATCGATGGTTGAGTTTTTGGCAAACACAACTGTAGGTGGCATGATTCTCTAGGATGCAGGCAGACTTAACGGATATCTCCCGACCCTACTGTCTGCTGTGACTCAGTAGAAAATGCAACGCTGTATGCCTTTGGCAAACATTTCAACGCGTTAGGCTTAACTGACACCACTATTTGTGATCCTCACAGAGAGGGTGACAACACTGTGGATTGTGATTGTCCCGCTTTTGCTTGTATTAGAACGGAATCATTTCCAAGTGACACCTGATTGTAGTGCTTACATTCCATAGTTGACATTCCAAATCATAAAATTCAGCGCAAAGCAACCATCCCGACTAAGAGTACGTAACCGTCTTCAAACATTTCGCCAAATGTATCTAATTAAAATTTGAATTAATAAAAGAAGTGTCCCTCCCCTTCCCCACCGCCAATCCACACCTTCGTGATGTGGTCAAAGCCTAACGCTAACCACCTCTTAGCGTGTGATTTTACTTTTCTCAATCGCACGATGTTGTCATAGTTTTGTGTGTCGGAATGTGAGCGTGTGTTTGTGTGTTTGCCCACGAAATGTATTTCCGAAATCCGTCTGGCAATCTGCTCAAGATTTCTCCTCAATTATTCACTGATTTCCGGCGACCGATTGGATATTGTTTTTGTCCACTGCCCAGAGGGGCATCCGATCCCAGTAGACGACGACACTGCCACTCGCTTTAGAGTTTCTTGGGTTACCTGTTTCAAGTGTATCTGCTGCTGGTGTTGATGTAAATACTGTTACACCAATGAAAACAACAAGCTGATAGAAAGCGCTAGTAGTACATATATGAAAACACTGGTGATTACCAACCTCACTTTGGGAGAAGGGAGTGCCTCAGCAATTTGAAAGCAACAAACAACTTTTCAACTTGTTTAACAATTTTTTTTTTTTTGGTTTAAAATTTTTAGCGCCCGGATCCATCATGGATGCGCTTGTGTAACTAATGTGAAAACAGGATTTAAACGAACAAATTAGGTTGACAATGATACTCGACTTGAGGAATTATAATTAAACACACGTGTTTACCTTTCGCTGAACCGCAACCGCAACCGACTGGCTAAGAGAAAAGCGAAAGATTGCTCTTTATCTTTTCGTTAGGGCATGAGGGGGAACATTCTTTATCCGACAGGTTCTAGTGGAATTTGATACAATTGATTTTCAAGAGCACATCTGATGAACCATGGCAACAGATACCTACACACACACTTTATGCAATCAGTTAACCAAAACCAGAGATGTTTAGGTGTGTAAAAGGGATTGACACTTTCTACTAACTCCCACCTTCAACAAATGTATGCAAGTAGTGTATGGATGGTTGAGTATGTTTAATCCTTCAACGCATAATGCGTCAATCTCCCTACAGTTAATCTCCAGTGTAGGAACTAAGAAGACACAAGCATATTCAATCACTGCGGTCCAATTCACATTAAAGGGTAAGAAGATGCCTGTGGTCGAATTTTAAAGCGTGACGCAGTCATCAGACCCGTTTTTAAAGTTGAAGATATAATGGATGGGCACAATGCCAACAAGCCTCATTGTAACCAATCGTCGACCTGTACACTAAAGCAAATGGTAGCAAAGAACGTCTTACGACTGTAAGTCCAAATAGGTTAGAACTGTATGGCTAGATGGGCGAAAGCTGAAAACAAACGCTATATCCTGACTTAAACCTTCAAACACTCTCCCGAACACTCGAACGAAGGAAGAGCCATTAAAACCAACAAAACAACAACTGTTTTGGAGGAAGAAGTAGACTTCGGAATCTTGTCAGAGGAACATGCCATTGTCCGGTTGTTGAAACATCCGAACTACGCCGCCATTGCGTTCCTAGCTGAAATTCTAGCGTTAGCCGAGGTTAGTTATAACTTTGAGAAGAAGCATTCAGCTTAAAATCCTAAGCTCAAGGCACAAAGTCGGACATTCTGGGGCCCCGGGGCAGGGAAAATGTCGATGAATTGACAAGGTCGTGACTCGATGCTAGCCTCTAAAGACGTTTTGTACCATGACACACGGTTAGACTTCTGGAAACTAGCCGATGAGAGATGGAGCACACACAAGATGGTATTTAATGCTCACAGGCCACAACCTACTGGCGATCCATATAGAAAAAATGAGACTAAGTACGACTGGCGACATAGATGCAGAAGTGGACAGAACACACTACCTCAACAGAACCAGGAAAATAACTCTAGACGTTTACTTCTTTAGCGACCTTTGCGAACTGTCAACCATGCCGCCGAAGGCCATTTTAAAATTCATACTGGATTAGGGGCGGTTAAGAGAGGAGACCAATAGATACTAACTAATCATGAAGATCCAAGTTAGGCTACATCCTACATCAAGCCACCACACCTCTAATCTTAAGGAGGAAGGGAGGGAGAGAAGTCCATGGTCCGCGGGGACCTTTGTACCTACCATCCAGCCTAGAGGCTAGAGTTTGGATAGAGAGAACTCATATCGTCCTCCCACACCTCTATCCGCCCGGTCGCCTGGACACCTCTAACCTAACTTTCTATGCCAAGATGTCATGCTATCTCTGGAATCATCATTTATCTGAACAATAATGGAAGGGGAATCTCGATCTGGTGTCAAAGTATACGTGAGTACTTTATGCCATTTCTCCAGTGGCTGATCTTGGATCCTTCTTAATGCCTACACAGCTACATTCCAGACACGATATTAATTTGCTATGTGAAAAGAATAAATTTCCATTTAACACGGGACAATGTAGGGTAGACTACAAAATTTCTAGTCGGCGGCGCGCGGCGTGCCGACTTCAATACGCGTGAATGAAATGGAACGTGTACGTGTTTTAAAATTAAAATAAGTAAATCGGTATCAGTCTGCATCCAACAGAACAATGTGGAGGTAGACAACACGCGCAATGGAATTAGATTGGGGTCAGCACACCCAAAAATTGTTGGTTAGAGTGAAAATGGTGAAAATGCACTTGTATGGAATCCAAACACATCTCTAGACTTGTGAGAATATCGTTTATTTAAGTCTATTGGGTGTCCTCCCCCCTCTCCCCGTTTCTTAACAAATGCCCCTGTTTGACTAAAATGTATCGTTAGTAGTTTCATCCAGGATGAATAAGATGATGATCATTTCATTCCGTTTAAAGATACAGTGACTGTAGAACATTCCAAGGCTACAAATCCCAAACGGCGATGACGTATCAAATTTAGCTGTCAGTCGGAATGAACCATATAATTCGGCCACCTATTCCGCCTACACCCGACCTGAACGAAGATGACCACAGCCAATGTACCAATTCATCAGGAAAATATAATCGAACGCAGCATTGTTTGGCCGCTCTATAAGAGAAACCCTCTCAAATTGTGTAAAAACACCCGAAAGCCCTCATCATTGGACCCTATCAGTGCAGTTTCATGCCAAGGAACTCCACAATCGATCAAATTTTCACACTTCGGCAGATCCTGGAGGAAAATCTTCTTGGATTTCCAAAACGATACACACCATCTCTTTAGAGATTTTAAGACCGCTAGAATTTAAAGACACGAGCTATAGAGTCTCGTCCGTCGGTATGTGCAGGAGGATGATGATGGAGAATGTTGCTTCATCAAAGTGCAAACAAGGTGACATGCTGTCATGTGACTTCTTCAACAAATAAATTGCTTAAAGCTCCCGAGAACAATCTTTCAAAAGTCTGTCCAACTACTCACGAGTAGCTAAAATGGACAGAAAGTCTCAGCGAGGTAGTTAAGGTCCTTGTCTGGCTTGACTCTACTGTCACTTCTGAAAACGACATCTCATCAGAAATCAGGAATCAATCAGTTGAGTTGTAAGGCCCGATCTCGAAGAACTAAGACCAAAAGATATCCTTGATTGCTTTAAGCGAACAATTTCTTCTTAAGATATTCGGTCCCATTTCCGTTGACGCTCTTTGGAGAAGATACAGCGACACATTGGTCGCTTGAGACGGCTAGGACATGTCGAACAAATGAACACCAACCGTAGAGTCTTCGAATCTAACTCGGAGGGACAATGTACTAGAGAAAGATATCGCACAAGTAGAAGGTGACCTCAACCAACTTGAAGTGTGTAGCTGGAGGCGGTTATTTGAAAATCGGGCTAACTGGAGAAGTCTACAGATGTCATGTATGCATAGTTAGTTCCTTGAGTTGAGGCCCGTGTTCACATCATAACTAAACATCCCTTCCGCTGAACCGCAACGACTGACTAGAGAAAAGCAAAAGATTGCTCTCTGTCTTCTCATAAGGGCATGTGCGGGATATCTTTAAAGCTCTTACAGCGTAGTTGCCAAACAAAATTCTAACGGTTTTTCATGTCAAAATCTATTCGAAAGACTCAAATCTAAAAATAGTCTCTTCTCTTCGAAAAGAATCAAAGTTATTTTGCCAAACGTTTTAACATAAACAAATAAATTGGACCTTCAAATTAGGTCACTATTCCGAATGCAATAGCCAACATTGTTACGAATAGAATCACTTAAGCTGCTGCGCAGGTGCTATAGCTATTCTTAAAGGTGGGCAAAACCGGACCCAAACTCACAATTGAGTCGTCCAAAGAGAATAATAAATACTAATGCCGGCTTAAAATATTCAAGAAATCTTGAAAAAGAAAAAGAAAAAGAAAAAAACAGCCAACACATCGATAGTTCTGGTTTCCTAAAAATGGGGAAAACTCTCCATGCAACCTCCCCGAGTTAACATAACAGTCTCTCTCTTTACTTCTAGGGAATTAGTGGGTCGTTGTGCATATTACTTGTTTTCTTTTTTTTTTTTTTTTTACATACATAAGTCAGTAGCGTATGTATGTAGGTTGGGTAAATGCACACCACACCACAAAAAGTATTGCCAGATCCTCCAAGTTGTCTTGAAAAGCTAGTTTTCTTCGATAAAGTTCAAGATGAAGAAGAACACTTTAGATAGAGAGAATACAAAAAAAAAAAAAAAAAAAACAGAATCAAAATCGAGAAGGGCACAGATAGAGAAAGAAAGAAAGAAAGACACAGAGAGAGAAGGAGAGGGATAAAAAGAATGCAATCTGGTTGAGTTTAGCTTAAAGTAACTTTTCTTGTTCTTCTTTGATTTCCTTTTTCGTCGTCGTCGTCGTCGTTGCCATTCATACCGATCATGATAATGATGATGATGATGTTGCCATAGTATATGGCTATGGTCTATCTTTCTTTCTTTTTTTTTTCTTTTTCGCTTGGTTTCTCCCCTCCTCTTATAGTCTTTGGCATCTTATAACGCGAAATACTTGTGTGGCCAGTGGCCGTTGCGCGGCGCTCTCTTGTAAGAATCGCTTCACAATTTGGCCTGCAGGTCTTACCAATATATCGTTGAACTTACTACTTCAGTTGTTCGACTTTCATTCGAAATGAACGGTCGTCTTACATGTTTACCACGCTAAAGTCTGTGTATAAGCTTGACAAAAATACAAATAAATATATATTTATACAAAACTATTTAAATAAATATTTATTTTTATTTCTACATGCTTGTGTATAAGAAATTATATTTTCAAATTTTAGTTCATCACAAGTTATAAGAAAAAAAAAAAATAAAAATAAAAAAATGTCTCCCTTAACGCGGATCTAACATTTTTTATAGTTTTTCCAGAACTTTTTATTCAAAACGAATTTTTTTTTTAATTTTTTTTGTTTTATAGTTTTATTAGTAAATAAAATACAAGTGACTTGTAAATTTATAATTACAATATACGAAAAATTACAAGAAAAAAAAAATAAAATTGTGTATAAAACCATCATGAGATCAAGACGTGTGGCAGGGCTAAGGATTACAAATAAGCCCTGCATGCTTGTAATTGCTGTTTTACTAATATTACCAACAACTGGCTTAACACAACAGACAGGTAAATATATTTATATTTTTTTTTTACTATTTCCTTCAATTTGAGGATTTTATGTGTTTCAAAAACAAAAAAACCGGTTAGAATGAGATGGTAAAAAATTTATAACTCAACACTTGTACCATACACTCACCCTACCAGACAAGATTTTGTAAATGTCAATCGACTAATTTCTTAGATAATTATGTAAGAATGTCGTGCAGACACATATTTTGTTTGACAAATAAATAAATTAACTATAACGGAAGTATATATGTGTGAAAACAAGTGGTTGTTGTGACATGTTGGCAAGTCTATCGAAATCTAGCACTTGACGTCTTCAGAGTCTCGATCTTTATAAAAGATTAAGTTTTGATAAATCTATTCCCTAACGACTGACTATGACTGATTACTGTTCCAAATCATTGAGTTTGTTATTGTACGGCAGATACATTTTGGGATGACATACCTACTTTGGGGATATTTTGTGTAAAGATTTCTGTGGGAGCTGGCAGGAGTCCTTCAAAAACAAAATAAAATAAATCATTGAGAGCCAAGCGCCATTTATGTTGTGCATGTTATATTTTTCGCACGAATGGAAGGGTCCTACACAGTGACTTGTCTGTGAAGTTCCACCACGGTTTTTGTTGGTTCAGAGAGGATCGAACTTGTGTCCTCTCGTTTAGAAATCTAGCCACTAAACCACCACAGCGACCACTGAGTAGTCAGGAGTCCTCTCAAAGCAGCCCAGAGCAACCTCAACCATTTTTGACAAAATCAAAGTTCAATTGCATCCTTATCCCAAATCAACAACGATTGGCAAGAGTTTTATCCGTCTTTGATCTAATAACCTCAAAATTTATAAATGTTTACGGTGACGTTCTGTCTGAGACATCCTTTTTTTTTTTATAATTCACTAGCGCTAAAGGGGTTATGAATACCCTTATGATGCTGTTCACACACGCTAGTGTTGGTGTAGTGATTTTGAAACTCAGATGGTATAAGGTTTCAGTCCAGAATGACTGGGAAGAATTATTGATACTTTTTGTCATTGCTTATAACTCACAGTATTTTTTTCGAACGTTCCCATGTCATTAGTATGATCAATACTTTTAAGCCATATGACCACCCTGCTGCCAGTGTTATGCCTATGTACAGAGTGGACGTCAGTTGACAGTTGATCGACTTTTTTTGTTTTGATATCGGGATTCAAATCTGGTCGCTTCTGTTTCAATAGTTGTCAGCGTACGCGAAGAGTTGTATGGACTTTCTTAAGATTGTGCCTCTGGGAGTTTATGATGTTAAAGAAATTGCATGATAGCACGTCAGCTTGGATTGCTTACCAACTTTGATGGAGCAGCGTACATTCTCCTGCTCAGTCGGACGAGTTTGACGGGGATGCCATTGCATTGTATAGGTCGTCTCTATAGACCCCGTCATATGCGGGACGTAAAATCAATGAAAACGTAGTGGATATCGATTCTGGGGTTTTTTTTTTTTTATCTAAGATCGATTATAGACTTTTCTAGCCTAAAGCTAAAGCTTAAAAACTTATAAGGCCAATGTTGAGAAAAGAAGAAGTTAAGCAGTTTAAAGCGTCTGACAACCAATGTTCATCTAGCTAGCTTCGCTCTTTTTATCTTTCTTTTTTTTTGTTGGCAAACTTGGCTAGCCGTTCTTGTAATTGTAAATTAAAAGTTTTATTTTGTAGTTCGGTGGTCTCTAGAAAGTTCCGATGAAAAGTATCATTTAGCAGGCAGTTCAAGGCAATCTAAACAAAAGAAATATTTTTTAAATGTGCTGTTACACTACAGCTACTAAGAACCAGTTAGATGTTCTATTTTTTTCCTCATCGCTTGTTCAAATGATCTATCTGGCCTTCCAACAAAAAAAAAAAAAAAAAAAACGGTCCCAGTATCTATTAATCATAATTTTTCACAAACATATCTAGGTTAAACTATTTAAAAATCTATTTCAATGATGTAAAGGTAGTATACATGTACATATGAAGTCTTGGTTCAAATCACTTATGACTGTTGAAGCAAATTGCTGATTTCAAAAACAATGCACCCATCAAGAGATACATTAATGCAGATGCCACCGAACCTTGACTACCTTATGTTATGCGTTCGAGTGTGATTGCTTACAGCCCTTAGTACTGCAGGTTTCTCTTAAGAATTCTTCAGAAGGATGTTAGGGAACTTTTTTTAATGGATCGTCTCGTGGATGACAGCGCAAGCTGTTCCATTGGTAAAAACTTTGCCACAATGGGCATGCTGTAAGGATTAACATGTTTCATTGCTTATTTTGGTGTGTGTTAGATTTGTTTAACCCAAAAAAAAGCGCCATCTTTTGTCAATGATCCAAATTAACGTGCAACAAATGTCAAAATGTGAAAGTTAAATTCATGTTCCACATTTTAAGGGCTAAAAACAATTGCTTTCCATCGGCGGCATTGTGACTATTCCATCTTCCAAACACACAAAAGAAATTCATTAAACAAAATAAAATGTATCTCTTTACTGGTTACCAAATCGATAAAAAAAATTGACACAATACTTCATGGTCACTCTCCACTCACTTGTGAATAATTTTGAAATAAAAAAAAAGAAAAAAAAAATTTAAAAATAAAATGGAAAGCCAACTTCGTTAACAAGAAATTAACACAAAATTTTCGCTTTCAATTAGTGTGTCCTGCATTTTTTTTTTTGTTTTTTTTTTTTTTTTGCATTTTGCATTTAAAACAGCGATCATGAGAACTGAAAAATACATAATTCGCATACACTTACATATATCTAAGTCTGGGCGCGTGTGTTGGTCCATATCTTTGTCTTTTGAAGTGAATTGCTGCATTTTTCCGCCATCAAAATACAACCAACGTGTAATGATGATGTTCATTAGCAATAAGAAGTGTTTTAATTGTTTTTTTTTTCGTTTTTTGTTTTTATGTAATTATTTCTTCATGAGAATGATGAAAATGTTCCCATCACACGCACACACACGAAATAGATGAAAGATACGAATTAGAGTAAGGGATTAGCACACAACGTTTACTTTTGTTTGACAGAAGACGTCTTGAATAGAGTCATATCTCTGAGACACGAGAACCAATGGAATGGGTTCGAGAATCGACTAAATTTACTGATTTCGAAATTGGATACAGTTTATAAGGATTTAAGGTTGTTGAAAAAATTGACATATGTTATGAGTCATGAATCGGATTATCTGATCACAGAACACAGAAGGTGATTGTCAAAAGTCATATCGGTTGGCTTTAATCATAGTTCACTCCAGTTAGCCCGATCTTCAGATAACCGCCTCCAGCTACACACTTCAAGTTGGTTGAGGTCACCTTCTACTTGTGCGATATCTTTCTCTAGTACATTGTCCCTCCGAGTTAGATTCGAAGACTCTACGGTTGGTGTTCATTTGTTCGACATGTCCTAGCCGTCTCAAGCGACCAATGTGTCGCTGTATCTTCTCCAAAGAGCGTCAACGGAAATGGGACCGAATATCTTAAGAAGAAATTGTTCGCTTAAAGCAATCAAGGATATCTTTTGGTCTTAGTTCTTCGAGATCGGGCCTTACAACTCAACTGATTGATTTCTGATTTCTGATGAGATGTCGTTTTCAGAAGTGACAGTAGAGTCAAGCCAGACAAGGACCTTAACTACCTCGCTGAGACTTTCTGTCCATTGTTTGCTTAACCCATTTTAGCTACTCGTGAGTAGTTGGACAGACTTTTGAAAGATTGTTCTCGGGAGCTTTAAGCAATTTATTTGTTGAAGAAGTCACATGACAGCATGTCACCTTGTTTGCACTTTGATGAAGCAACATTCTCCATCATCATCCTCCTGCACATACCGACGGACGAGACTCTATAGCTCGTGTCTTTAAATTCTAGCGGTCTTAAAATCTCTAAAGAGATGGTGTGTATCGTTTTGGAAATCCAGGAAGATTTTCCTCCAGGATCTGCCGAAGTGTGAAAATTTGATCGATTGTGGAGTTCCTTGGCATGAAACTGCACTGATAGGGTCCAATGATGAGGGCTTTCGGGTGTTTTTACACAATTTGAGAGGGTTTCTCTTGTAGAGCGGCCAAACAATGCTGCGTTCGATTATATTTTCCTGATGAATTGGTACATTGGCTGTGGTCATCTTCGTTCAGGTCGGGTGTAGGCGGAATAGGTGGCCGAATTATATGGTTCATTCCGACTGACAGCTAAATTTGATACGTCATCGCCGTTTGGGATTTGTAGCCTTGGAATGTTTTGTTTTTCCAATATTTTCGGCACCGACTGTGAACTTTAAACCTTTCACCGGTCAATAACTGTTCAATTTCCCTTATGATGATCTCCATGTCAGTTTTTTTTCTTTCGAATATTGATGTTCATCTTTGTGAAGACATTTATCTTTAATTTTTTTCGGGGTTATATGACGTCTTCTGATACCTTAAACCTATTTTTCTTTTAACCTTCATGGTTGACGTTAAAAAAAATTTCATTAATTTGATGTGTTGGGCTCGCGGTTATAGTATTTAATACGGAAACTGTATTCATATCGTCTTACCTTGTATTTTTTATTTTTTTTATTTTTTATTGCATCTATTAAAACTTCTCAAGTTGCAGGACAACTATTCCGAAAAAAAAAAACAACTTTATCGCAGAGTAGCACACACAGAGTGCTTAAAACATGTTTGCGCTATGGATACCTGTTTGCAATTACTGTGGTTGCCTCGCAAATTACTTATTGCATTCCAACCGTTAGAAATCAACAAAATTCAGAAAAAATAAACTATAATTTACGAGTCTATATCGAAAAAAAAAAAAAAAAAAAAAACCCCAAGCTCGGTGAAGAACGTAAATGTTAATTAGTATTTGCTTTGTTCTTGTATCTTATATCTTGTACCTTGTATCTATCGCAATAACGTTTGCAGTTAACTTGTTTTGCAGTTTCTAGTTGCGCTTCTAGCCATCACATCACAAAAGTATCTCAATAATACTTGCACACATGACTTATGATTTAACGCATTTGTGTGAGTTTTCGCACAAACAATTGCGTGTGGGAGACTTTCAAGGACATTCCAAATGCCCTAGCAAGAACACACAAGCCTGGTTAATCTCAATCTCACCATCGCGCATCTTGTGTGTTTTCTCTTTTAACCATTATCTCGACATACATAGCGTAGCTCCCGAATCTAACGATTTAAGGTAAAGTTTTGCCAGAGTGGTTGGTGGTTGGTGGTGGCGAGTTTACCTGTTTCTTAATTTCAATTAATTTGAATAAAAATCTCACCAATCGAGATATACTGCATACATATGTGTGAGTGTGTGCTTAATGTGTTAGATTGAAAAACTTATTAACATCGGTATACAGATACACTTGTGTATAGTGAAAGTGTTTTTTTCTGTTTTTTGCTTACGTATAGATATTTTCCCTTTGGTCTTGTCGTTTATTTACATTTTTCCCATCTCGTGGATCCGTAAAAGGTGAGACTTTCTGCTATTTCAATCAAATGGTGGGGTTTTCTTTTTTTTTTTTCTATTTATTTGTACACATGTCGTTATAAGTTTACAAAAAAAAAAAAAAAAAAAACGTGCTACTGACTGTGATTTTAAAAATTAGGACAAGGGATTGAACTCACAATTGGATTTAACAAACTGAGTGCTACGGCTACAAGTCTTATTTGTAAGTCTTACTTTGGGTTAGCCCAAACGGGCCAGCTGTTGGTTGAGGTCCCTTTCAACTTGTGCCAACTGAAATGCGGTTTTGTCGCTTCTGCATTGAAGATTCTTTTGGTATTCATCCGCTCTAGTCATTTTGGTCATGTCGCCATCATTGCATCTTCTCCTCCACTGACCTACCTGTCTCTCGAAATAGCCTAGGTCGACTATATTCATTTTTGACAAAATTCATGGCTCTGTGTCTTAGAGCAGGATATGGGCTAATCAAGTTCTTATTTAGAGTTGTGCGAGAGAGGGCTTTGCTACTCAATTGCCTTCGCAGCACTGGTTTAGGTAGACAAAGACCTTATCTACTTCGAAGTTATAGCTGTCTTCGGTAAAACCCATCTTGACCGCTTCCATCAAAGATTGTGTCCTCTGGGTTGAGAGTTTCGAACAATTTGTTTCGTCACATTTCGTCTAAAACCTTTTTGACATCAAAGGTGTCTGTGAGGTTTTAACCGATCTTAAAGGATTTCAAAAGGGCCAACGCTGTCGTCGTCGTCGTCTAGAGACGGTACAAGATACCATGGCTGACCGGGTGGGGTATCGAGGGCTGCGGCTCAAAACCCTCTCAATTTCAAGTTGTGATAGGGTATCTGTAGTACGTATCAAGGTGTCAAGTTGCGAAACGGTTCTATCTAGCAAATCATATCAAAATTGAAAGCAAATCGAGTTTGTTCTTTGAATTCGACCAAAGACCAGTGGCTAGCAATGTAACCCTGGGGTTCGTTTTTGTATTTTAGCTACTATCTGTCGATAGTATATGTTAAGATGATACTTAATCCGATAGAGACAAAGGAGCCAGCTTGAATCGGGAAGGCTTGATTCGGCCTTCACTGGATGATTAGTCAAAACACTCCAAAGAGGGCCGTATCTTGGCCCTTTAATGAGGTGTTGAAGGAACATTTGATCTATGGCCAGTGTGTTCAAAACGGCCGGATCAGTGATAAAAAGTTGAGACTGGTCAAGGCAAAGGTCGCTAGCATCACCGACCTAAGCTAGTGATGTGCAGCGATCAGATTTTGGTGATTTTGGTATACAAAGTTCGAGCCAAGCTAAAGGCTTTATTGAAAGCTGAGCTACCCGTTTGGCCTAGAGCTAGGACATGGGTAACTTCAGGACCTACTGACCCGAAGGAACGTCCAGAATTGGAGGGTCATCAAGACAGGGGAATCGAGCAAAACCGGAAGATTTTAGTGTTTCTTTCTATAGACCTCCTTCATTGTACCTCTTGGTCATAGATATGAATTTTAGAACGCCATTCGGTGGCATGATTGACAGTTTGCCCGAATCGCTTAAGACGGTTTTTTTCTTTGTTTAGCTGAGGAAGTGTGTCGTGTCGATCGAACTCAGTCGCATTCTTTTTTAATGGATCCCCAGTAGTTTGTGACCTATGAGGATGCTGATCATTAGTGCTTAGTACCAACTGCTCAACGTAAGTATTTCTTCTTCGACATGATGGGTGTATGCTCCATCCCTCACTGCTGGCAAGTTTTCAGAAGTCTAACCGTGTGTCTTGTTTCAGAACCTGTGGGTCACAATCGAGCGATCGACCATTGTTTGGTTCAGTTTTGATCCTTTTTTTGTCGGTTCATTGGCCTTGGTATCAATGATTGAGAACAGTTCTTGTAAGGCCTCGATTATCGCTTGAAATGGATTGGCTTGGTTTAGAAGTTTCACTGAGTAAATTCTGAAGCTTACTCCTTCCTCCATTTTTAAGTAGTCGGTGTGAAAATGGTTGTATTGTCAGGTTTAATGGCCCATCCCTTGTTCCAGCTTTCTCTTGATGGAAACACAGTTTCAAAATTAAGCTCAAAATCAGAGGGATGACTTTACATAATCAGTTTTTGTTTCCATCTTCTACTACTTCTCTGCTTTCTTGAACAAAAACAGATAAATTTATAAAAAAAAAAAAATAAACTTTTTTCCTTATTTCCAGGTAAGACAAGACCCATAATGTGCTGTAAATCGATGGTAAAAGTAAAATTTAATTTATTTTATTTTATTTTTTTATTACTTATGCGCTCTCGAAATCGAATTAGGAAAATATCTACAATCAATTGGTCCAATTCGAAGAGTTTTTTTTTTTTTTTTTTATATTTAAAATGCTTCAAGTCGAATTTTAAGTTGAAATTTACAGATAAATTTGTAAAAATCTTATGGAGAAAACTGCTCAGTGATTGGGAGAAATTTCAAAGATACTTTTGTTATTATAGATTAAAACTTTTTCCGAAATACACACAAAAGTATGTAATAAACTTATCGAATAGAGCTAGATACTTGTGTAACTGTGTATACATATATTTTTTTTTGTTTCGAGATACTTTTCAATCAATGAAAGATAAAAATTCCAAGAGATCACTATGGATTTGTGATTTGTAAACGTAAAACTAGCACGTTTTGAATTTTTTTTATTATTTTTTTTACTATTTTTCAGAGAAATTTATTATTTATGAGATGTGGTTTTTTTTTTTTGAGAAAATTTTCGTATGCAAATTTTATTTGGAAATCTTTTTTTAAGTTTTTGTTTTCGTTTTTTGTTTTTTGTTTTTTTTTTTTTTTTGTGGTTAAGAAGAGTTACGTGTGAAGTATGTTTTTGTATGATCCACGCTGTATTGGATTATTAGATCATTGAATCAATGGAACAGGTTTCAACTTTATTTATGAAGATGAGGTCAGTAGATTGAATACACAACCTAAAATTAGGTTTTTGTATATTTTAAATGAAAAATGTTTGAATGCAAAATTTGCATATGGAAATATTTGTATAAGAGTATTCATTGTGCATGGAATCGAAAGAAGCCAGCTTAGCATTAAAAAAAAAAAATAAAAAAAAGACTCCTATGTGGACAATAATTTAGGCATAGTTTTGCAAGCAGAAATGCCTGAAATGGATGGAGGTGTCATTTTGAATCAATAGAAGAACGCAAAATTTTTAAGAAAAGTTGTGCTAGTAATGGAATACGATATCGGCCAAATGTCCACCCTGGTTTTGCCATCCTTTGATCAAATTTTTCATCACGTTTTTGCATAATAGCGGCTGTATTTCGCGAATGACAGAAATACTGTGAATTATAAGCAATGGCAACAGAACTAATAATTCTCCCCAGTTATTCTGGACACCAACCTCGGAGCAAAAAGACTGAATCCTAATATCTGTATGAATAGCATCATAAGGGTATTCATAACCCCTTTAGCGCTAGTGAATTATTAAAAAAAAAAAATAAATCGTTGGTGCAGCCACAAAGGAAACAGTCTAATCGTGTTATATCGGAAGATATGGGCCGCTAATTGAAGTCTCCATTTCGAGCCATTGCTCCACCAGCTGTGTGGCATTTGGCGCCGTCTTGCTGAAAATAAACGTCGTAATCACGTCCATAGCATCAATTTCAAACAAAAAAAAAAAAAAACGGTCGCACCAGCATCATTTTCGAAAAAAAAGTCCAAAAACCGCACCAGACTGTCACTCGTTATAGATGGAGCTGTTGTTCCACTATTTCTCTTGGGGTTTTCGGAACCCCAGATGGGAGACAGTTTTGTCTTGTTCATTCCATTTCTAGCACTCAGTCGAACGTGGTCCGCTGGCTTCAATTCTTTTAAAAACTGGGGACCTTTTTTTCACGGCTGTTTCCTTAAGATAGAGATCTAGGCTTCAGTTGGAGTAGTGCTAATGGAACCAGTGGTTCCTATGCATGCTAGTCGTTGAATTTTTGTTAGTTCCTTGAAGTTTGTGGTCTTCTCTGCACATAAATCGGGATGGGTCCGACAATGCATATACGTATACATTCAGTGGATGATTGGGGTTTCAGGAGCTCATGTTTTACTACACGCGTAAAAGGCAATTGACGCTTTCTTTATTCTTTCTGAAGTATTCACTGTCCATGTCATTTTGCGGTCGAGGATGCACCCTGGGACTTTCTGAGACTTGAAGACAGCACTGGATGTATACAACCATTATTGGACGCATCTTGACTTATGGTTGGCCAACGATAGAGAAAACCACAAAAATCACAAAAGTCACAACTTTGGTGTCGTTTTTTATTGGTGAAAAAAGGGGTCCTCCAAAGAGGGGTTTTATGTTTTCACAACCGACTATAACAAAAGGGTCTTTCATTAAGCGCTTCCTATCTTTAAATTTAAATAAAGCAAAGTGTGTGTTAGATATCATGAACATTTTTTATTCGTTTGAAAGGCCTATCGATGCCATTATGGCTGGAATATAACATCGTTCAAATGTCCGCCGCGGCTTCTCTGGGTGGTGCGCATCCGAAATGTCCAATTTTCAAAATCAGGCTGAAATTCGACCGATGGCATGGGCTATGTTGGCATAGACCTGCGACTTCAGAAAACCCCACAAGAAAAACTCTAACGGGGCCAAATCGCACGATCTCGGTGGTCACATCCACGTGAGATGACCATACCCTCGAATCGCTCATGCAGAATTTCCAATGTGGCACATAGCGCCGTTCTGTTGAAACCACATGTCGTTGGTGTCCATATCATCCAATTCAGGCCAAAAGAAGTTGGTAATCATCGACCTATAGGCCTGGCCAACGTCGTTCTCAAAGAAATATGGACCGATGACGCCGCCAGCCCAAAATCCACACCAAACAGTGCATTGGACGCTCTTGGATCTCATGTGGATTGGTAGCGTCCCAAATTCGACGGGCTCATTGCTGAAGATGATTTTTCGATGAAAATTAGGGTCAGTTTCCAACTGCTCCAGCGAACACACGTCGTTGTCTATGGTCAGCTCCTGGGTCAGTTGAATTTTGTACGGGTGCAGGCCTAAGTCACGACGCAAAATTCGCCAAGTTGTGGGGTCTACGAAAGGCCGAGTTCTTTTGAGCGACGCCAAAATCGACTGCCTCGGATTCTCCTGCACACTCTCACGGACAGCGGCGATGTTTTCGGCAGATCGGGTGTTGGTTGTTCGTTTACTTAACCAGTGGACTCAAATTTATCCACCACACTGCGAATAGTCCTCTCGGAAGGACGATTATGTCGACCGTAAAATGGACGAAGCGCGTGGGACGTTGCCCGAACAGAACACCCATTTGCACGTGTTGTTTAACGCTATATCTGTCCATGGTGATTTGGCAAAACAGACTGAATAAATGACAGCCAATTTGACAGAAGTAGCTTCAACAATATGGCCGCTATCAACTGTCAAAGTTAGGAAGTCCCTATTGGAAGACCCTTTAGTTCGTTGATGCTGGTCAGGAATTCTTCGGTTGCCAATCGGCTTGGACGCCTTAATTTCATTAAAATTTCATTAGCAGCTTCAACTCATGGTAGGGGTATCCCCACATGGCAAGGTTCTGGTTCCAATCTGTCTGTTTGGACTCATTATCTATCGTATGTATAGGTATTGTATAAACTGCCATTCTCCATTCCAATTCAATTGTATCTCTTCATCGATCATTAAAAGTCGTGTCATCTGTGTTAATCACCGAGAAGAACGAAAACGTTCTTGGAACCATCAACGAAAGCAACTCATTGAACTAGATCATGTAACAGAATATAAACTCTCTGAATGCGTATATGTATGCATGTGGGTTCGCAGCTACCTTAAGCATACCGATCTTCTTGTATCCGTTCTTACGTGTAGCTAATATGTATACAACAACACCTCCGGCGGCGCGGTATTCGGCTTGTTTTTTTCTTTCCCCATTTTTAGGTCATTCGTTATGCCACTTTTCACTGCCTTTATTTGTATGCAACTCTTTTCTCTCCCTGTCTCTCAGAATAATCGTAGAGAGAGACACTTTTATTGTTGTTTTTGTTGTGGAATAATTCAAAGAACATCTCTTTTTTTCTGTTTGTTGTCCGTTGTTTCTTTCCTTTCCAGTTGATGTAGCTTTATGTAGACCACGGTGTCTGGATATAAATATTTTGCAGATACGAATTGGAATGTATGCACAAGAGAGAGAGAGAGAGAGAGAGAGAGAAAATACAATTATATAACCAAATCATACAGATGCAAGTTTAAGGAAGTGAAATATAAGTTAACACCTGTGCGTGTTCGGTAATGGGAAAATTAACACGATAAGTGGTTGAGCCGTGTCTTAACATAAATTGTGGTCTAAATATTTTGTAAGGCTTGGGTGTGCCTTGATGTATTACCATTTCTGACATGATAACCCAACAACGGCGGCGGTGTAGTCATAAACTTTCATTTCTTTGGTAACAATGTGTTGCAAGTTAGGAGGACCAGTATATTAGATGCCTCAGGTGCGGTTCCATTAGATTTCTACTTCTTTCTTTCTACTAGCAAGTCTTGAGTCTCAATATTGAAGAAAAGCCTTGAACCTTATGACATTCTTGTGCCTGAATTTCAACACACAACAGACTATACTTGTAAGCGTCCTTCGTGTGGACCCAGGAAGTGTAAATGGTGGCAGCTTTCTCAAAATTGAGAACTATTTGTCAAGCAAGACAAGATAGGGTGCCATTAACGAGAGTCGCTTAGATTTAGGGCCCCCCCTAGTGTACCTAAGGAATTGCTTGTGAGGGAAAATTATATCCGTAAAACCATTAAGAGCGCTGGACATCTCTACAGCTTCTACAAAAAAAAAATCATTAAAGAGAGAGCCCCTAGTCTCCTAGCATGTTGTCCAATTAATCAGTGGTCTTCAATGACACCAGTGATGGTGAGAAGTTCCCTTAGCTTTTGGTCTTCTATTTCAGGACAGATAAGTCTGGTGGAATGACCCGTTTGACTTATCAAGGATGCCACTGTGTCCAAAAGTTATCTTTGGGGTGTAAAGGGTTACCATAGCTCTCTTGCCTCAGCACAGTTCGTTGTCAAAAATGACACCAGGGAATTTGGCCTGTAGAGTACTGTTAGTAGAGTTTTGGAATATTGATTGCGGGAGAAGGGAACTAGCTCTGTTTTGCTGATGGAAACATCAGTGTAGGATTTTAAGAATAAGACACACGGACTATCTGGGTTTCTTCAAGTAAGCGAAACATGGTCTGTTTTTTTGAGGGGCTTGTCTGATTGATTCGCAATGTCGCTGTACCCCGGAACCTAACAGATGCGTGCTGTATCCTCATAGACTTCCTCGTCGCTGCAGCTTTTACAGAGGTCTTTGGCTGTAAGTTTGTAGTGCAAAGCAACTTCCTTTGTTAAACTGGAACAAGGTAACTTATGTAACTAAGTAAAGTGTGCCATCGAACTGGTCGCATATAATTAACGTCCGCATCCATTGTAGCCACAAAGCAGATACGTATACACGACAAATGGATGATTATGGTTGACGGTCTATTTGTCATCGCAGTCTCTAGCTGGTGCGACAAAAGTAGCATGCTAATCAACTTTGGCTCGTGCGACTTATGTAAGTTACTTTTCTCGGTCGAACGTGTCAATCCGGCATAAGAGATATCTAACAAGGCTTCTGAATCTTATTTCAATCTTCTGTACCAAAGCTTTGAAGTGATCAGCATCTTGAGCCTGTTGGCAAGGATTCAAAGACACTGTTGTCTGTCTACCTACGCTCTAAACCACATATAGGTGCTGGTACAACATAATACATATGTACGAGTGTATGTATGTATTTAAGTGAGCGATCGAATCAATAGTTTTAACCGGATTTACCATCTACATTTGTTTGCAATGTAATACAGCACAGCATCCCGTAATGCGAAAACCC
Organism: Criorhina ranunculi; assembly: GCA_951813785.1. NCBI lineage: Eukaryota > Metazoa > Arthropoda > Insecta > Diptera > Syrphidae > Criorhina > Criorhina ranunculi. The sequence continues at coordinate 3,334,593 of OX638386.1, read as the reverse complement.
ATCCAAGCAGATGCCATAACAAATAGAAAACCGGCTTAAGAAAGTTTCTCTTTTTTTTTTTTTTTTTATACGTATCCGAACGTGTTAAATCATTGGCAGTGTCCGAACGAATCAGTGATGAAACGTTAGCACTGTTGTTCATTGTGTATTTGGGTATATCCACAAACACATTCCCACATGCATTCCAATCTAATCGAAAGATGCTAAGATTCAAGATACAATTATCTTAAACAATTCTTCTGTGACTATTGCACACTCGAACTGAGAAATTTGCTTGCAATGGCCCGTCTAAAAGAAAAGATGTTTACCTTCGTATTCGCGTAAGCATACACAGATATCGATTTTTTTTTTGAAAGAAGATCTGTTCATCTGTTCACCTGTTCACCTGTTCGCCAAGTCGCCGCCGCCGCCGGTGGACAAATAATTGATTTTAATATACACGAGCACAATTGTTGTTGATTTCGTGAAGGAAGTGAAAGCGTTGAATCAAGTTGATTGGAATTCGCCTTTCGAAAGCAAGGTTATCCGGTAGGTATACGAGTACCTTGTACATACCAGTGTTTGTATGCATAATGAGAATCATATGACAGAGTATCTCAGTCGTGAAAGCAAAAGTAAACAGTGTTCTATGATTTTGAAGTTTTATTTTTGTATGTATCTCGAAGCCTAATATTTACAAATCGCTGATGTGATGCACTTACACACTTATTGTTGCAAGTGGGTTGTTCATCACATCATTTATGGGGAACATGTATGACATCTTTTTGGGTGGCAATAACCGGGAGCAATAATCTTTGGTTCTCTGTCATACCGTATGCTGTTACACATTGAACATGTTAGTTACAAAATATAACGTCATCGTCAAATGCAGTAAATGCCTGATGGTGCAAAACATGTTCTCTCTAGAAAAAGAGCACTAGACCGGGACACATTTATGTGTCATCTATGCATCTAAAGGAGCTTACATCAGCTTATAGCAATTTGTCGATGGGAGATATTCAAATGGATATACCTACGGAAAACCTTTCATCTCAATAAATCCATCTTTTCAAAGAATCCGTTCTTCTTTCCGTCGCGTCGACGTACCCAACGCGCTTGCTTACAATGTGCCGTATACAAGGCAAAAAGGAGTTGAATTTTTTTGGCAACAATCTTAGCAAAAGGTTTTTTTGTGGGGATAAGTCAGATTTCTGTGCGGCAACGACTTAATCATTGGGTCAACTCTCTCCGTCATATAGTTCAATGTCAACGCATACTTCGACGAGACGGAGAGAACGGATTTTATCGATTGGGCCCTTAACTTCTGAATATCCATTCCATTCATGATTATAGCAAATCATTCTTCTATTCATCTAACCGTGCATTCATCCATCCATCGATCCATTAATTCGTTTATTCCTCCATCTGTCCATCCGTCCATCCGTCCATCCATCCATCCATCCATCTATCCATTCATTCATCCGTTCATCCATCCATTCGTCTATCCGTACATCCGCCCATCCGTCTCTCCATCCATCCATCCGTCAATCCGTGCATCCGTCCATCCGTCCATCCATCCATCCGTCCATCCGCCCATCCGCCGATCCGTCCATCCGTCCATCCGTGCATCCGCCCATCCGTCCATCCGTCCATCCGTCCATCCATCCATTCATTCATCGGTCCATCCGTCCATCCATCTGTCCACCTATCCATCCATCCGTCAATCCGTCCATCCGTCCATCCGTGCATCCGCCGATCCGTCCATCCGTCCGTCCATCCATCCATTCATTCATCCGTTCATCCGTCCATTCGTCCATCCGTACATCCGTCCATCCATCCATCCACCCATCCACCCATCCATCCGTCCATCCGTCCATCCATCCGTCAATCCGTCCATCCGTCCATCCCAAACTGGAGTCAGCTAGCTAAAGATCGAGCTAGCTGAAGACGCTTGTTCGCTTGTTTGTTAAGGCCTACGTCCAATCTGGACTGTAGCGCCATGAAACTGGCGGCAGCTAGCTTAAGATTGGCTGAAGACGCTTTTTCGTGTTGAGGCTCAGGTCCACCGTGAACTGTAGTGCCACCATAAGTAAGTAATTAATATGTATAGTGGGATCTGGCCACTCCTAGAGTACGCCAGTTAACTATGGTACACGTATCATCGTGTTCAAATTTGGTGGATGGCGGCCAGCGAGTTTGTTCCGTAGAGATGATTTCATCACCGAGGATTTTGCTCTCTAAGTTGGTAGAGAGCTGGGCATTCCGTTAAGATTTGTAGAAAGGTCTCTTCACTCTCAGGGCAGTTTCTACAGCTTGAATCTGTTACAAGATTCATGCGATGCAGGTGCCTTGTTCAGACGGCAGTGACCGCTGAGAAATTCAATTAGTGCTCCAAGGTTGCTCCCATCGAGGTTCTTCACAATGAAGTTCGATTTTCTTTGTGACGGTTCAGGATTCTCTAGACCCTTTACGAAGGGTTCGGGTCCAATGAAGTTTGTTGACGCGCCGTCTTTTCCAGTGAGTCAGTTGGCTTTTTCGTTGCCCGCAAATCCACTCTGTGGAGGAATCTAGTGAAGGATGCGATTACATTGCGGTGCATTCTGCTCTCTAAATTCAAGTTATATCTCTCCACCAGATCCCTAAGATGAAGCTAAATCGATCCAACTGCTTTATTCTTTCAGATGAACACTACATTGTGGAACCAACACCGGCTCTCAGACTTGGAGACGAAGGTAAGTTCGCTTTCATTACGAAATTACCAACAAAATTCTTTATATTTCGCACGTGTTTGTATTGTAATATTTCTTGTAAATAAATTGTATTACAACTTTTTTAGATTTTTTTTTTAAATTTTAAATTTTTAATTTTTTGTGTATTTTTTTTTTTTCTCTTTTTCTATCTAAATGGTCAACTTGTTGTACTTCTTAAACTACTACTACTACTACTACTACTCTTACTACTACTATTACTCTACACTACACCTACTGTGTTTTCTTCTTTTGAAAATTACTGTACTTACTGTAAATATACATGTACATACTTTGTAAATGTTAAACAAAAAAAAAAAAAAACAAAATAGACTTGACCACTGTCCTTCTGGTAAACAATGACAATCGTACAGAACCGCATGGACGATTCTTAAATGTTCGTCCTGCTGTTGGCCTCCTGACATCGACCGCTAGAACATTCATCCAGGAAGGTGTAACAACTGAATACGCTACACAAGTGTTGGGTACAACACTAGAAAATGGACGGTTGTACGCTCAGTTGTTGAAGAAAAGCTCAAGGGTGCTGTACGACAAGGATGTCATAACGCCAAGTGTAACCGTTAGTGGTGGGGGTGTGGTACACACAAGTATTGTCGGTGAAGGTCCACATCACAATTTATATGGTCAGCCAAAATCTTTGCTACAGAGTCACAATGACCTGGTAGCCGACAAGGATTGGCAGGATGTCGATGATAGGCTTATACTTGAGAAAAACTCATTCGTTGGCAATACGGATTATATTGGGAGTATACCAAGAGCATCGCAGGTTGTTTATACAATGAAATCGATAAGCATTGGAGGAGATAAACAGGAAGTCGTTGTTGGATTCAATAAGAATTTTTCGTCGAGTCGCACTAGTGTGCTAAGCGACGCGTTTAGGATTAAGGCAAACAAAGTACAGCCAGCTGTTGATTTACCGACTTTTACTGTGAAAAATATGTTTTCTCCGAGTGGATTTTCTTGGGAGACCTCACCACTAGAAACTGAGAATCAACAACAAAATGTCGATAGTGCTGCCCAGGCTACACCATCGGAACAGAGATCGCCAAAGTTACTCTACCATCAAGTGATGAAAGAGGAACACAGGCCGTTGTCGACGGTAACGTACTATGGTTTCGCAGATTTCACAACGATTGTTGGTGATAGTGTGATCGTATTCTCACCGAGTACATCATCAGATAATGTCCCTCTGGGACATGTGACGTCTATTAAGGGTGAGGCGACATTGGGCCGTCAGGATACGTCTTACATATCAAATGTCGCTATAACTATAACTCAGGACTTGATTGAGCCAACTTTCGTAGTTCCAATGCTATCGACAGATGTTAATGACTTGCAAATCACGCCAAAGGACATGCGCGTGCGCAATGAAGAGGAAATTATCGAAAGTAAATTTTCAATTGCGAATGGATTAGAACCTCCAATCCATGTTCATGTCGAAGAGACAAATGTTGCACATGAACCCGTAGAAGTGACCTATGAAGTTCAAACTAAATCGTCGCAGGATTTACCAAATGAGGAATATTCCACTGAATCAGTGTTCGACGAAAATACAACACTGCCTCCAATGGATGAAGAAGTTTACATTACAACGACACAGCCACAAAGTGTTGAAGACGAAGAAAGACCGTCGGGAATCGAACCTCCAAGGGAATATGAAGAAATTCTTTTGGTTTCGTCAATGTCGGATGTTAGTTTGGTAACAACAACATTCCCAACGGAACCAACACCAGTGGAAACGACATCTCGTGTTATGCTCTCTCGACCATCGGATGAAGAGATCCTTAGAATTTATTCATCGTTTGCTATGGCTGATGCGGCCAAGAAGGCTAGCGAAATGTCTGAAGCAAATTTGGCCTCAATTGGTGTTGAGACGACCATGACGACATCGACAACGACAACGACACCGGCAACGGAAACAGAAACGACAACGGAAACGACAACAACTACGACCACAACAACTGAAAATGTCATAGTAGCAGAGACAACAACCGAGGAAAATCAACCAACACCAGAGGAGGTATTGACCACCACTACAACTACAACAACAACTGAAGAGCCCATTCAACCTGACATCAAAATTCAAGGAGGCGCTACAACAATTTTCTTTGAAGACGACCCATTCCTAGATTTCATCTCACCGAGCTCAACAGAAACAGTTGTCACACAACAAACTCAAACTGCTGAAGTGTCAAGTACAACCGAAGCTGCAGACGAAGAAGAGAAAACCAATTCACCACCAGTGATGGACGATGAAATCGAAGGAATTACCGACATCCCTGTTACAGAAAAGTCTGAATCCGATTTTGAAGTCACAACTGTAATCGACTTAGAAACTGATAAGGCAGAGGAGGATCAAGAGGAAAGTAAAACCGAAAAACCAAAAGACACCTCAGAAGTGTATTACAAGCCAATCGTGAAGGAAATTGATGAAGGCGAACAAGCCATCGAAGGCTGCATCCGAACATCACAAGTTTTCCTTACCCAAGTTCCGAAGACACTCACCTACTATACGACATTTTTCATTCCAAACGAAAAGGACGAGGACCAAACCTCAACATCCATCGAAACCAATATAGTACCAAGTTTCGACATAGCTCAAGCCACCAAGCACTATTGCATTCAACCCACTCCTATCGTGGACATTGTAGAGAAGACCGAGGTGCCGGTCTTGGAGCGTCCCTCGAAACCAGATGAAAGCAATATTATTGATTCTGATGCCCAAGTGCCGGAGGTGACAACTCCGATGATGGTCGTTCGGGAAAATGCCGAATTCACGGAAGCAGAAGGTATCGATGTGTCTGGTTCCGGGTATGAAGACGAAGAGGATAGCGAAGACGACGAGGAGGAGGATGAAGATGACCAAGAGTCTGGCGAAGAGATTGAACTCATCTACAAGACTTTGTATACCACATATACCTATCTGACGACATTCTTTCATGACTCGACAACAAGTGTTTCAAGCCGTAAAGAGGTTGTGACAAATATCATCACATCGAGTCTGGGTATGGATAGCATAGGTTCCACCGTCGATGGGAATATCGAATCGACTGCGGCTCTTGTGCCGGGAATAGATGAAATTGCGCCCACAGTTAGTGTAGGTATAGGTCGTCCCACAACCAAATTCGTTGTGCAATCATCAGATTTGGTTAAAATTGACGGTATACTGCGAGATGAGTCAGACGGTATAGCGCCCACGATTCAGTTAGACGATAGCAAGATCGCCAAGACCTACTACACTACATACACATACTACACAACGATATTTGTCGACGGAGAAACAGAGGTTATGAGCCGAACAGAGGTGCATACTAACGTTGTGGGCAAAACCTCAGACATAGGTATAAGCCCATCGGCAAGAAATCTAAATATTGACGACACAGTCTTTGACGAGGATAATGCCGTTATCGACATTCGGCCAACAGCTACATATGACACCATACAAAGGACCGCCACGATATCTCCAAATGAAACTCCAAGGCAAGCCCAGAAAGATGACAACCAATTGAAGTATACCACACTCAACAGAGGCATCCAAGAACTTGAGTCATCATCGAGCAGTACATCGTCGAGAAGTGAAAAGAAAATTGTTCCAATCGATGCAGCCTCCGCAAGAATGGTCACTGATGTGCGATCTAGCAGTTCAAATGGGGATCATCAAATAATTGAAAATGGAGTTCTGGAGGATCAAATTAGTTCGGAGAGTAACACCGATGAAATTTTGCCATCAGCTACGCTCCTTTTGCAGACCAGTTTTACAACATTCACCTACTACACAACTATGTATGTCAGTGATGCAACAAATGTCATAAGTCGCCTGGAAACAGTAACAAACGTTGTGACAGAAACACTTCAGCCTACCAAGACTCTGAGTTTAGAAGAAGCTACCTTGCCTATAACTTATTTTACCACGTTTACCTACTGGACCAAGCTAGCGAAGGATGGTGAAATAACCACCCTTAGTCGAGAGGAAACGGTCTCAAATGTGGTCACACCTTCGTTGTCTGAAGCAATTGAGAGTAGCAGCATTCAGCCAACTCTAGCATCTGAACAGTCTGTTGCCGCTACTAGCGTGGCATCTGGTGAGGTGACACTACCCGTCCAGACAGCATTATCTGGTCTTGAACCGACAACTTACTACACAACCTACACGTACTACACAACCTCGTATTCCGGTGATCAAACGATCACTGATAGTCGCTTTGAAACCGTCACAAATGTAGTACAGCCTTCCAGTGTTGCAAGCGCAACAGTCGTCGATGAGTTTTCGAGAAAAATCGAAGCTATACCAGTCTCACTAGATGCGGCGTTCCAAACGAGAGATCTACCCCGAATCGTTTCGTATGACTACAAAACCATTGTGGATGCTGAAGGCATCAGTACGCTATATTTTAGAACCGAAGTCCTGGCAACCATTATCGATGGAACTTCTACAGAGATCTCTTCGAGCACGTCGACTATAAACATCGACGAAGTGAAAAAAGCTCTTTCGACGACAACAACACAGGCTGAGGGCAGTGAGTCTACGCGCACTTACAAGACCGGTCTGGTTCGTTTAATCGAAGGAACAATGTTATCGAACCGTACCACAACCGTTTACCAGTCCAAGGTAATCGGCACAATTATCGACGAGCGATACGCTCAAATCATCGAAAGCACTTCGAGTTTTGTAATTGAAAAAACCCAAGCACCGGTTCTCGACGCATTCGTCCCCCAAATCAGTGCAACTGCAACTCTATCGCCAACTGTAGTCCAGTCGACTGGATTCCTTGATACGACATCAGCCAAGGCAATTGAAAGTTCTATAAGCGATGATCTTGACGAAACTGAACAGCCAGACCACTATGGCGAAGAAGAAAGTGATGAAGAAGATGACGACGGAGAAGGCGACGAGAGCGGTCGGCCACGAACTCGCTTGTCTTTCCAAACGAAAAAGAAAACATTCACGCCTGTGATCAGGCCATTCGCCTCAAGGAATCGACCTCAATTCGCACCGAAACGCAAGAACATTGCCCCAAGTAGTGCAACTATTATCACGAGGTCGGACTTTACACCAACCATCACGGCAACGCCAGCCCTCAAGTCTGAATCACGTGGACGTTTCAGTAGTTCGCGTAAAGTTAATGCAGGTGGCTTCGCTAGCTCAGGCACTGCCGGTTCCGGCAGCTCGTCCCTGGGAGCCAAACGATTTGGCCGCCCAAGCAAATCATCACAATTCGGCGGATTTGGCTCGTCATCATCAAGTTTTCCAGGATCGTCACGCAACCGAGTGCAATCATCAAGAAGTCAGGGATCGGCTACTGCTAGCTTCGGTGGCTTCTCAAGCTCTCGCCGAAGTGGAGTTCCATTTAGAGGTTCATCGACAAATATTCGATCATTCTCGAGTGCCTATGCAGGCAATTCTCGATTGAGAATTAGACCATCAAACTCGTTGGCATACGACAGTGCGTCGAACACAGCTGGTTACACAACTCTGCCCCCAGACAGCGAAGAGGAGGGGGCCACACAAAAATATGAAAGTGAAGAGGAAACAGATGTGACCACAGAGAACTTAAGGAGGAATAATAATCCCCTATTGCGTTTCCGTAGGCCACCCGTAAATCGTCCTCCATTTCAACCAGGTCAACGAAATTCGCCGGTAGGTCAAGTCACGCCGCGTCGCAACCCTTTAACGCAAAAGCCTAAAACAGCAGCGACCACGAGCACAACAACAACTACCCAACGTCCAAGACCACGAGCCTTCCAGCGTCCAGCACTGGGACAAATCCAGAACCGATCGAGACCACAGAGCAATCTATTCCCGCCGCGTAGACTTTTCCCAGCTCAAAACATCAACCAAGCCTTAGACGAGGAGCAGAAAACGGGTGACGATTTCTCCGATCACGAAAATGACGAGAACGATTCGGCAGAGTATGAAAACGACGGAGAAGGAGCCGAGGAGGATGAACAAGAGGATGTCAATCGTCGCAGAAGGGAAAGTTTTTCAAAACTCTTAGCGAAGAAGCGCAACAAGCGCCAGGCTGACTCCAACATACGAAATAACTTCCGCAATCGATTCCGCCGACCTTCGACCTCCAGACCAGCAGCCGAAGAGCGAGTCGAAGTTCCCACAGAAGAAGAACCAAGTACAGTACGATCGCGGACAACGTCTCGATTTACGCCTCGCAGCCACACTTTACCGACATCTACCCACAGCAATAGCAAGCCTCAAGCCAACAGTCGGGCAATACGCCCCACAAAGCCAAATTCGAACAGTCGGGCCCAGTTCACTCTTCGCGAGAAGGACACCACACCAAAACATAATCCACGTCCCTCGTCGAATTTTAGGCGACCAACGCCAAATGGAGTTTCATCACGGCGCACAACAACAGCAGCCTCACGTCCAAAAGCCCCAAGGCTCAAAACATTCGGCACTACAGTTACCGAGTCAACACACAGCAGTCCCCGAGGTCGGACTACCAGTCGAACCAGAGCCACAACACGTGGCAGAAGTCGCAATGAATTCACAACTGATCCAATAATTCCAACTTTCGATGGAACGATCACTGTAACCCATACCACACCCACTGAAATAACCATTCCTGTCGTTAACGGTAAGGTAACGGAGTACAAAAACATTGTCACAACAACCAGCAGCACCGAGGTCTTGATGCCAAACCAGTATACCTCAATATTTGGTCAAAATGGTGCCTCAACGCTGGTGCTGAACAGAGAAGAAACCTCAGTAAATTCCAATGGAGCCACAGAAATTACCCAATTCATATTGAATGAATCGCCAACCACAACCGTTATATTCACACCCACAACCATTCGAGGACGGAAGACCTCTTTTGCCCATGTTATCCCCTCAACGGTGTACGAAGTCGAGAACATTGTCTCAACCATGCAAGCACAGCTGGCGGCCAATGCCCCATTAGCAAACATCCTTCTATCCCAACTCTTACTTGGAAACATTGGCTTGAACCAGCCCAACATCAATCCCCTTCTTGGTCTGGGAGCAACGCAAGCGATTTCCCAAACACCAGGCACCCCTACCACCGAATACAAAACCCGCAGTTCCACATATGTGACAACTGTAACAAACGCAATGTCCACAGTCATTCCACTCACGTTCCATGGTAAGGAAGTTCTGACAACGATCTTTGACAGCAAATCGAACGTCATCACCGCTACAGAATACTTCACAGACACCGTTGTGGTCACACCAACCCAGCAAGCCCAACAAGTACAGCAGGTCAATAGCCTGCTTCTGCCATTGCTGCTCCAGCAACAACTCCAGGGCCAACAACCAGCACAACCAGTCTTGCCATTGCAAAACTCCATACCAACGCAACTACAGCTGGCGGACAATCTCCAGGATTTGGACACGAATGGCATTCAAAAATACAACGACTACAGCCAAGACATTGAAGACTACTCCTCGAACAATCAGGACGAATTGGTCGAAGCTTCGCAAAATACTCACAGCACTCAAAAATCTGGCGGTCGGAAAAACGGCCGCAAGTTCTCCAACAAGCAACAGACCGTCGTCGTAGCTCCAAAATTCGAGTCGACCGTCATCACCCTTTATGTCTCTGGCCGACGACCTGGCGAATTCAGCACCGTCCTGTCCACAGTACAAATCGGAGGTGATTCCTCTCTGCACAAGCGCCAAATCAATCGCGCCCAACCGGTACTCAAATCCAATTCCCCAGATTATGAAGACTTTTACAGATCCGACGGCAGTGAGATTCAGGAATATCTACTCCCAGCCACGAATGACATTACCTCTAGTCAAAGCCTAACTAATAATTTCTTATCCGAAGAGACCCAGAGCCTTGAAAGCATAGTGGGCGATGTGGGTCTCTGGTATACAAAGACCTCAGCCCAATTAGAACATCTGTCACACAGTGACCAATCGACAATCTACGAAAGGAGTAGTAGCAGCACAAAGCTAGAATCCTCACTAGATGACACAGCTAACTCACAGTCAAAATATTTTTTAGTCTAATTGACCTTACTGAGGCGTCCCCACTCAAGTCTAAGGTCGCCACTGGTGAGCGGTATCATAACCGTTTCGGGGAAACACCATCATCACCAAAAGGCAGCAAGAAAAATTCTATATTTTCCGACAACAAAGTGGATGCTACTACAAATAATAAGGATAGTCTAACTAGGATAAGAAACAAACGTACTGCCGTAGATTTAAACACTAATATTTATATGGACCAAAGTGTGGTTAACAAGACACTACCCTTAAGAAGGAAGATCAAAAAGACCATTATACGGCGAATTCCCCTGATAAAACAGCAGCAGCCGAACCTTGAGGTAACTACTGAGGAGCCAACCAGAGTGGCAGCACCTCAACGCCGTCGTATTATCGTACGAAGGCGAAAACCAGTTCAAAGCACAACAAGCAAAACTCAATCATCATCTTCTACGTCGTCTAGCACAGATTCGACTGAAGTAGAGCCGATTCTGACTGAAAAACCGTCAGTAATTTTGATGACAGACCAAATTACTACAACCAAACCTACACCAACCAAACGTGTCGCAAGGAAATGTAAAAAAAGATGTCAGAGTCGAAGACGCCAAAATAAGTCTTCAAATATCGCGACATCAACAACACTGACAGTCATTGAAACGTCAACACAAGTAGAAACGTCACTTTCAATTCAAACGCAAATCATCCCGAAAACATACACATATGTAGTCGATCGAGTACACGACAACGAGCACCAAATCCAATCGTCAACACTGATACGTGACAGAACACAAACGACAACTCACACCTTGGTGAGGACAAACTTAATACTTTTGACAAATACTCTAACCATAGCACCGACAGCAGCCAACCCCCAGCAATCAGTATCCACAGCATACAGAGCAGACAATGTATCCAGCAGTTTGTATAAATAACACGATAGAAAAATCTCTGCCTGGCGGTGTGTGTGTGTGTATGTGGGGCTCTGTGCATAAGAAAGAATCCAATCCACCACAATCAGCTGTTAAATATTTTTTTTTGTTTGTTTTTGTTTTAATTACTAAGTTACTAACGACCAAAGCATTCCCCCCCCCCCCCCCTCCTACACAAGAGTAATATCTCGATCGAAAGTTCTAATCAAGGATTTCATCAAATCAAAGGTAAGCAAGACGTCCTTCCTTTTTCCCTTAACTAGAACCGTGTAACCGAACTTTTGTATATCATTTTCAGAGATACGTCACACATATGTTTCGGCGTAAATATGTACAATGACTTACTTCTAATAATGAGCACACACTTCTACTGTAACTGTAACTGTTAAACTGCTTTTCTATATAAATATACATATATTTCTTTCCATATTCTGGGACGCTAACGGATTTAAATACTCCTCTACTAGCATAAGTTAAGTTTTTTTTTAGTTATAAACTTTGTATATACAAATTTTTTTTATTTAAATGCATATATAATACACGTATGTACTATTTTCTATTGCACAATGGCAACACTGATCTAAATGTAGTACATGGCAGCGCAAAAAAAAACAAAAAACTTGCACCCTTTACGCCCTTTTTCTATACTTTTCATGGGTCCCCCGGGTAATATATGATTCCAGTTCGGTGTCCTTCCCTTTCTTGGTTAAGCCTAAAATGACCGGGACTGGGTAGACTACAGTAACACCCGGATAAGTAATCCCCCGCTTAGCTGCATTACCCGCATTGCTAATTAAAAATTTGAGACTTCAAAACTTGTCAGGAATGTAAGCGGGTACGGATAGGTAACTTCCCCTCGTTAAGTGCCCAACAAAATCAGTGCTCAAGGCCGCTATCCGGGGAGCACTGTATTTTAGGCTTAATGTGGCTGAGCCAGTGCAGTCGAGACCAGACAAGTTCGCTGTTTTGTAACTTCTCCTTCATTTGCTGAGACGTAGAAGTTGCCTTTCGAAGTGCCCGGTCTTATTTAAGGAAAGACACTGGCAAGACCAGACTTTTGTAAAGCATGATTTTTGTTCCTTCGATTTAGATCCTAGCCGAGGTAGATGAGCTCCTTCACTCCAAAATTGTTGTCACATTGCTGTCGCAGACGGTGTTCGATGTCCTTTGTTTTCTCCTCTTGTTCATCTAAGAAACGGACGTCTGCGTTACCCACCAGATGGAAATCTATTTCCAATCTAAAAGTGATTGAATAAGGTTTTCGAATCTATACTTGACGCTACATTTCGAGATAAATGTGGGGGGGGGGAGGGGCTCCAGTAAGCCCATTTCGTAGCTAAACTTTATTAAAAACTAGCTTTTACCCGCTAGGGCTTCGCCCTCATAATTTGCGAAGTTACACTTTTATAACCAAAAGTAGCCTATACCGTGACCCGAGGTACAGTCACTCTGTGTGCAAAATTTGAAGTTGATTGGTTCCGTAGTTTTCGTATTACAGAGGAACAAACAAACAAACGGACAACGTCTCACTTTTATAATATTAGTGTAGGAAGAAGGATTGGCTCTGCGACTGACACATATGGGGGCACTCACTGCGACCTAAAAGATCTATTGCGCTTGTATTCAAAGTGTTAGTTGAGAGGACCGACCCCCTCTGTTTGTGATCCCCACCTTAGGTGAGGTATTCCTGTACCTCCCTTTGGATTAGATTCTTTTTTTCTTTTTTTATTCCAAGTGCTAAAAGGGTTATGAATACTCTTATGATGTTAGCTAGTGTTGGTGTAATCTTTTTGCTCCGAGGGTGGTGTCCAGAATGACTGGGGAGAATTATTGGTATTTTTTGCCATTGCTTATAATTCACAGTATTTCTTTCGTTGACCGTTGAATCTATTTTATCGCGCTTCTGTCTCAATACTTGCCTAAATCCTTTTATGACATCAAAGGTCTACAGCAGTGATATTCCTCCATTATCATCCTGAATAGATGGATGAAGTTTGATAATTGATGAGAAAACTTAACATGACCCATATGTGGCTCGTCTCTATAAAAGCTGTAATTGAAAAGATATCATGTATGTATATCGCTTTGGACTTCTTGGGTTCTCTCCAGAGGATCTTTCTTACCTGAACAACATTCACATTTTGCGCTACCCTGTACTCAATCGCCGTTGCCATCCTATTCGAAGGAGAAATTTTGCCATAAATATTAAATTTTTTACTTTTTTTTTGCCAATTAAACCTAAAACCGAATCATTTTGTGGGCTAAATATTAAATAAATAAAAATTAAGTACATACATACGTGAGATATTTTGTATACATAGAGATGGCTTTGTAAAAAAAAAAAATAATAAATATATTAAAATCTATCAGAATAGATTTATTTTCTGTTTAAATGTTGATATTACATTTGTTTTATTTTTTTTAGTATTTCTTTTTGTTTTATTGTTAACAAATAAAATTATTATATCGTGTTATGTCGATAATTTGAACCGTTTTGACACGGGGACACACGAGCAAGGATTTGTTTTCAAAATGAAACTTGTCTATATTGACGTGACATGTTGTTAAAAATAAATTAAATAGAGATTCACATTATCGACGTAGTACGATATATAGAATTTTTTTTATTTTTTTATTTTTATTCTTTTAATAGTTTTATTATGTTATGCCTATGACATTTTTTTTTTTACAATTTTAATTTAATAATACATAAATACGAATATGTAAAACATAAATTATATTTTTTACGTGCATGTGTGCAATTAGTGATTATTTAAAGAAAAAAAAAAAAACAAAAATATACATATAAAAATAAAACAAGATTAATGGTTTCTTTTGTCTCTTTACTTGAAAATAAAAATAATTTCTTTACAACAACTTCTAATTCTAACACAATAAATACAAGACACAACCCAAGAATTTAAGACCCGACAGGATTTAATGCACCGGCTTTTCGGAAGATAAGAATCAATATTAGTACTGTAGCACGTATATGTACCTTTTCCATGTTCAATCTAAAATTAAACAAGCTGCATGCGACCAGTTCTTACTCTGTTCGTTGGCACCTTGTTACCTTGTTCCTGTTTGACAAAGGAAGTCGCTTTGCACTTTGTGGTAGCATATGAAAAAAACTACAAACTTACAGCCAAAGACCGCTGTAAAAGCTGCAGCGACGAGGAAGTCTATGAGGATACAGCACGCATCTGTTAGGTTCCGGGGTACAGCGACATTGCGAATCAATCAGACAAGCCCCTCAAAAAAACAGACCATGTTTCGCTTACTTGAAGAAACCCAGATAGCCCGTGTGTCTTATTCTTAAAATCCTACACTGATGTTTCCATCAGCAAAACAGAGCTAGTTCCCTTCTCCCGCAATCAATATTCCAAAACTCTACTAACAGTACTCTACAGGCCAAATTCCCTGGTGTCATTTTTGACAACGAACTGTGCTGAGGCAAGAGAGCTATGGTAACCCTTTACACCCCAAAGAGAACTATTGGTCACGTCCATACTCAGATCCATGACGGACTGCACTCGAAAACAGTTCATGATCAAGGTTCAAGGAATGAGTTGTCGCCTACTTAACTTGAGCCCTGAGATCACCCCCCTCTGTCGCGCTAGGGACCATTTCGAACCGGCAAATGCAGAAGCCCGTTTAAAGGCATCATGACCTTCCAAACAAATTTGATCGAACTTTCCCGTTCAAGGCTTTCAGGAGCGAAACCAATGATGATGTGGGCTGCGATCTGCCTCCCTTATCACTCGATTGTTTCCCAAACGGATAAATCCTTATCAACTGTCAGTAACAGTCCTTGATTGCACCTTTCGTCTCTTAACGAGACCAAGACTGACTGACTGCTTGTTGCCTGGACACAGTGACATCCTTGATAAGTCAAACGGGTCATTCCACCAGACTTATCTGTCCTGAAATAGAAGACCAAAAGCTAAGGAAACTTCGCACCATCACTGGTGTCATTGAAGACCACTGCCTAATTGGACAACATGCTAGGAGACTAGGGGCTCTCTCTTTAATGATTTTTTTTTTTTTGTAGAAGCTGTAGTGATGTCCAGCGCTATCGCACAATAGTTTTACGGGTATAATTCTCCTTTAGAAGGAATTTTTAAGGCTTCACAAGGGGGGCCTTGAGTATTTATTCAAACCTAAAGTGACCTTAATTTAAATTCGCAAATTATTATCAAATGCAACAACTGTTCGCATTCATTTTTAACTCCTCGAGGTATGTCTTAAGATCTCGACGCCTTGAGAAAGTTGAGCATAAGTTGCCGTCCAACTCTTGAAAGCTTGTGTTTCTATATGAGACTACCTTGCTAGATTCAGTCTCTTTTTACTCGTACCGGGACTTGAAGTGTTTATTTTGGACGACAATTTAAAGGGAGACTACAAATCAGACGACAGTGTTGAGTCTGTGAAATGAACCATCCTCTAGACTTGTTTATAAGTGTTTACTGTGACGTGCTGCATCACTAAAATTCTCTCTTCCTTTAATGTGTGTCTTTGTATTTTAAGCTCTTTGTACATACGTTCTTCTTAGCGGAAACACCATTAGATCGTAGTATAATCATAACTCGTAAGACATTTTACACACATAACCCCAAAAAAAAAAATAAATATATTCACCATGCGTACAGAACCTGATATAAACACAAACCGTCATCAACTTCAACAACAAAATACACACAATTTCAACGCAATGTTTGACAGCCAGCATGAAACTCCTAGCATAAATTTTTCGCCAATTAGCCAGCCAGAGCCCACAGATAGTGGGCGGTTTTTTCACTTTGGTTCGTTTGATATTGGCCCACCGAATGCATCTGACACCGCAGCATATTCTGATGACGACGATGGAGATGATGACGACGATGACGGCAACATAACTGCAGCCACTGGTATTGCAGAGGAAGCCCGATACAATTTGGCAACGCGTGTCATGTCAAACGGTGTCGAAGTGATCATAGCTGGTGACAAAAATGCCAAAGGATCTCATAAGCCGAATGCATTGAGAATACTACCGAGTTTATCACGCAAACCGATGACATTGGCACCGAGCACATTAAAGGATCAAATGATCTTGGTTATGCCATCGAATGCACAGGTATTGTATGACAACACACCGTGTCCAGTCAGTCAGTTGATATACGAATTTTTTTGTTTTTAATTTAGGAAAACTATACCATACCGATCAATTCGAATCATTTTATAACGAAAACCTGTCTTACCACGTACACTTATCGGACAACATACCTTCAAGATGGTAAAACAACGGTCGAAAGTCGTGAGAAGGTCGTCTCCAACACGGCCACCGAGGAGAGAAACTATTTGAAAATCTCCCCAACTGAATCTTTAGGTGTCACCTTATCTAGAGTGAGTATACATTTTTTGGATTTTTTTCTATAACAAACATTCCATTCAATTTGTCAATAGACACCCGAGCTTGCAGTAGGCACTTTCCACACAACATACACCTACTACAACACCATACTGGACGGTGATCTACCACTTGTCGTTTCCTCTCAACATGTTTTAACAAACACAATCACTGGGCCAGATGATTATATATCCTTCCTTCAACCATCGGAGGAGGCCACACCGGTTCTGGAGACAAACACATACTTTAGCAAAATAAGCCTCACGAAAACGCTCAAAGAATCCGATATTGAGAAAATCGTTAGCACGTCAAATATTCTGACACAGGTGATCATAACTGAGTCGCTACCACCTCGAAGTACGGCTGTGATGACTTCATATGTTGCGTTCGACATTGATATTGAATCTAGTACGCAAGATCCACCGCTGGGTGGTGCCACTGAATTGCTGAAAACTCAGTTTCATACATACGCATATTACAATGAAAATGACAACAGTAGCATTCTACAGAAAGACGGTTCGTCGACAGCTGTCAAAGTAGATAAAATCAGTCATTCAACAGCATCAAGTTCGGCTGCAAGTCTATATGGATCGCTTCAAAGTGATATGCACATTTATGCGACAAAAACCTACCTCACAACATTCACGTACTTCACAACTCTGATGAATACACATGGCAATGTCGAATCATCGACTGTTGTCAACTTCCACACGCGTGTGATCGAAAACGTCATCACCGAGTCAATACCGAGCTTCATAATCGACACGGATCTCTTGTCGAAGTTCGAAACCCAGCTTAAGGATCCTAAAAATCATAACAGCTACATCACAATGGTTACACTTACTGGTGGACAGTCATTGGAAATTACCGCTATGAATATGCTGCATCCGTCTCCGACACTAGCCCAAACACAAACCAAGAACGTCAACACCACAGTCCAAGAGGTCTCTGTCAGACTGGAGCCCATTGCAGCGGGTCTGCCAACCTCCGCTGTTTCATCTGTGGCTACAATAACACCACCGCCTATCATCGATAACTCCAATGAGATTATCGACTCAGACGTGGCAAGCTCAGAAAATGAGGAATTCCTAGCCGAACAGTACATCACAGCAGAGTCGGAAACAAATTTTCCAAAGAACAATACAAAAACCGCTGGCACAACAGACTTTCCATCGGTTAACCAAATAATCGGATCATTGAACCTAAATCGATTGCAAGCCTTGGGCCCGGTATTCAATGCAATGGCCGGTCTTATTCAAAACAACTTCGGTACCAGTCTCAGTGACTTTAAAAAGAATATTTCCGTTATAAATGCCGAGAGCAAGCATGCAGAGAAAAATATTTCAGCCTACGATAGTGCACAGATTCACGACGGACCGATCTATATTCCTGTTCAAAATCTACAGGGTGACAATTCTTATGGCAATTCAGAAGAAATTAAAGTCGCCGGCTATATCAGTCCACAGAGTTTGCATATATCGCCACCGGACACTGACTGGTACTTGGATGAGAAGAAAAATCGCGGTAAATTGGAACTTAGCGCCGGTAAGCCGACCTATGAGACGCCTCTGTTGAATGGTGGAATTCCAATAAGTCCAGGTGAGGTAATCACAACCAATTCGGATGTGATAGTTGGCAAACCGAATGGCATCCAACCACGAGTGCCATTTAATAGTAAAATCTCTGACGCCAGCGGCAATGCATTACTTCCACCTCCGCCTGTTGGAGCGCCGTTTTCCTATCAATTCCACTATCAACAACATCCTCAACAGCAGACCAAAGTGAACCCCAGTCCCATTCCATTAGAGGGAAACTACGATAAACAGATTAATTTCGATGGAATTCTTAAGCCACCGCCATTGAAACCACCAACATTGCAACATCAGTCACAGAATATAAATAAACATGTCCCGCATCATGGTTTCAATTCAAATTATAGAGTACAGTATGCAACTGGTCATATGCATCAGCATATACCTATGCAACAGCAACAGCAGCAGCAACACCAACAACAACAAGAACACCAACAACAACAACAACAGGAACAACAACAACAACAACAACAACAACAGCAGCAACAACAACAACAACAACAAGAACAACACCAACAACAACAACAACGCCAACAACAGCAACAACAACAACAACAACACCAACAACAACAACAACAACAACAAGAACACCAACAAGAACAACACCACCAACAACAGCAACAACAACACCACCAACATCAATACCAACACCAACACCAAAACCAGCCCCAACACCAACACCAACCACAACAACACCAACAACAACATCGTCATCATCCACAGCGACCACATAGCCAGCGCCCTGCGCCTGGTGGAATTTATAATTCAGGATTCCCAATGCATTCAAATCCTAGGCCAATCTCCCAGAAACCAAACTACATTCCATACGCTCCACACGACTACGATCAGTCGCATGTGCCGCCGCCGGTTGAGAAGAAAAACGAATTCGATTTCAACCAAGAGCTGCATAACAATGAGATTCTTGAGATCAAGCGTATTCCCGAGGTCTATAGTACGGACTTACCAGGAACCGAATCGGCAATAACCATTACAAGGAATAACACAGCAAATGGCAGTTACAAGACGCTTATCAAAAAGGTTATAAACTCAGACAAGCCAATGTTGGTGGACATTCAGCCATCACAAATCACAAACATTGTCATACCGCGAGACAATTCAGCGTCAATTTTGATAGTCGAGAGCGCCGTGAAACTCCACAAGAACGGTCAGTACTACGATGAACCAACAACATACCCGGACGCTATAGTCACTGGCAATGTTGCGCCGGCTCGCAAGCCTATTCTCTCCAATCAGCAAGTTAATCTAGACATGAATGTCCTCAGCCATAATGTTGACATCAATGTGCCGCCATTAACATTCAACAAGGATACTGACTTCCCACATTCGACTCCTGTTCGCGGACAAATCCAAAAGAACGAACCGGCTAACTTCTTCATGCCACATGTGACAATTCCCATAACCGACAATCAAGTTCAAGTCAAATTAACGCCACAGAATATGATAACGAAAAACGACATGGATTCGATGAGTGGAAGCGACAACACTGTTGGCGAATCCCTACTAAATATGCCAAATACTGGCCAAACATATGTCCGTCCTGTACCGAGACCGGTTTATAACAATCGGCCACTGGAGCACTCCTATCACTTTGGCAAAATACACCGACCAATGTCTGGCATGCCGCAATTCGTTGGTCTACCCGCTAAATCATCGAAACCCGTTCCCCATGTGATTCCATTGGGTAACAGCAGACCCGTCGGCTATTCAACAAAAACTCCATACAACCAACGTCCGACAACTAGTCATCCGAGACCACAACCACCGGAGGAATATTTGCAAATATTTGCGAATGTTACCCCAATTAAGCGACCGCCCAACAAAATTGAACATAACACCCCGGCTAAAGCTAACTTTAATCCCGTCCCACTGTTGAATCTTTTCTATGGCTTGCCCAACGATGGCGATGAGGACCTTGCTGGTGACTTTTCGCAAGGACCACCGCCATCAAAACCAGGTGGGGGCTATTGGCAGCCGGACAGCACTCAACAGGAAATCGACGACGATGACAACGATGATGAAGATACCGATCCGACAGAGGAGGCGAATAAAATTGACGATCAAAAGGCTTCGTCTTCCCTGAATATTGGTATCCCCACACAAAATCACCATATAAACAAGGACTCATCGACAACTCTTAAACCATCCACGACAACAACATTAAAGCCAGAATCGACATCGGTACCAAAGCTACAATCCGAAACAGTAACAACGAAAGCGACACCCCAATTAAACTTGAAATCATCAATGATTGGAACGGAATCATTTTTAGATCCAGCCAGCGTAAATGCAGTCAATAATATGGACGAACTAGATATACAAGTGCCGCCACCGCCACCGCCACCACCAACCATGGTCCGGCCACCATCTCCAGGCAGACCTTTCACCAAAAACAAATCCAACACAAGATTGCCGCCACAGAGAACTAAAAATGAACAAAAGATTTTCATAAGCTCCGGTGAGGGTTTTAGACTTCCTGAGGACAGTCAAATTGGCTTAGTCCAGTTATCCCTACCGGTGGACAGTAAGGAATCTTCCTATCGGCTGAAAAACAAAATCAACACTCAAACTGAGGCACCGTTCAATCCCCAGTACACTAAACGAAACAAAAGGCCGCCACAGACAAGTACAACAACATCTCCTCTACCTAGTACTAGAGTACAATCACCGCCACATCTTAATTTAAACAAAATGGAGGTTGTCAACCTCAGGAATCAATCAATTTTACACACCCACGTCAAAGAGTCAGCGGAAATATTTGACTTCCATGAGAGCATTAATCCCCATAACTACAACTTTGTCAACGTGGCTTACCCTGAAAGCACCACCCTCAAGGAAATCCCATACACATCTGATGTTATGACGCAAAGACCGGTGGGCCAGACAAACCCATATCAATTCGTATCGGAACCTTCGGTCGATATGAAACCACCACCGGTGTCGATTTTGCCACAAACCGAAAACGTTTTGGGGCTTAATCCACCGCCAGCTCCAACGATACCAATATCGATGACACCGATTTCCACGCCATCGTTCACACCATCAATGGCACCAACAGTAACGACCTATAAAACCATCGGCATTACGGTGACAAATCGTAATCCTCTCCTACCGCCTTCACCGCATACAACACTGCGTCCTATTAAGATACCCCTGCATCATGGGAAGACACCGCCTCCATCGAAATACAGTTACAGTACGTTACGACCGCGAACGAAACTAACTTACTCAACCCAAACTAGAATTACCTCGAGCACATCACCATCCAAACGGAAAACAACCTCATCGTCTACATTCGCATCGACATTGACACCATCATCGACATCGACATCGACATCGACTACGATCTTGCCATCTACAACAATTTCTTCACAAGTGCCTTCATCTACTGCATCATCGACAATAATTCAAAATAAAACAACGACCACTGGTAAAGCTCAATTGAAAATTTCACCAACCTCAAGTACTGCTATGCAGGACCCAAACCCTACGCAACGCAAGCCAACCTATAAGATTGCAAAAAATGGTGGCTCATATGAAATGCCAATGTTTACCCTGAATCAAAAGATTCCCGATGAAATCCTCATCGAGGGTTCCGAGGAGGATCATCGCGGACGGCCATCAATCAAAATCTTTGACAACCAAACCACAACGACAACAATCATTCGAGAACGCCCTGTAATCACTGACAATCAGCAACGACAGTCTCAGTCACAATCGCGATCACCTCTGAATCATATAAATACCAGAACGCGTATAACATCGCGCATCATTATTCCCACAAAATACGTAACAAATACACAGATACTCACTGTGACCACAACTAAGATCAGCGTTGTCACGAGTCTCGGCGTACCATCGACACAAACCTTCACTCTGACGAAAACGAAGACATCCACCCTGGTGGACACTGTTACCGAAACACACACATTGCTGCAGCCGACCAAAGTGACCACCGGTCAGGCAACAACAATGGCCACGCAATTCATTGACATGGACTACCAATCACCTAGTGGTAATATTCAGCCGACAATTGAAGTCGTACCGCCTGTTATAACAACAAACAAACAGCTTCCCGCTGAACAGCCAACAAATTCACCAATGGTGACACCACGGATGCCCACAACGTTACCCAATCCAAATCAAAACCTCGACAACAACAGCATCTTTGTGGTGATGACAGATAAAAAGAGCCACGGTGGTGTGTTCAGCATCAGTCCATCGATGATAGACACTCCACAAAATATAAACGCAATTGGCAGCGCACCTGGTGGCGGAACAGATAACGAAAGCTCTATCGAATTGAACTACGAGGACAACATCAAATTTGACTTACCGACACGCGATGAAGAGGCCGAAACAAACGAAGTAAACCATGTGCTCTTGGGCGGAGTACTCATTGCAACACCACCAAAATCTAGCGACAGCTCAAACCTAGCCACAGGCTCTGCATCAACATTCTGCAGACCGTCGTGCAAGGCCACACGCAATGAACTCTGCCAACAAGTAGACACTCGAATGCTATGCGTCTGCCGGCCAGGTTTCGCTCGCATATTCCCCGATCGACCATGCAAACGTAAGACACATCGCTAACGTGATGTTTTAGTGTATCTTTACCTGTATCTTCCTTTTCCAGCCACATACACGTACGCAATGCAGATACCCATTTACAGAGTAAGCAAACAAGTGCTGCACTTTAAGGACCAATATCGCGTCAGAGATTCCGAAGACTTCAAAGAGTTGGCCAGCATCACTCATGATGCAGTCGATCGAATGGTTATGCAGTCTGATCTACGTGATGTCTACCATGGAGTTCATGTGACATCCTTCGATATGACCAACACCGAGAATGGAGTTCTTGGCAAATTTCTCATCCAAGTACGATATGAAACCAAAGTTTGGTTTGTGACATCTTTGGTCACATCTTCTTTAATCCCTTTTCCATTTTGTCCAGCTCTCAGATAACAATGATGAGAAACGTTTAGGCGATGTCATCAAGAAGTATCTGCGACAGAACAACTTCAGTTTGGGCGGAACTGACACTTTCACAACCAAAAATGGTGCCAACTCGCTAGAGATTGTCGGTAAGTTCGTTAATTCCAAGACAAAATTTTAAATAGCTGAAGCTCAGTCCTTTTCCATCTCCCGAAGGGAAAAGCCTTCACAACCATGCGCGAGGGTCCTTTTGATTTTTTTTTTTTTGTGTAATTTTCAGATTTCAACGAGTGTGCACACAGTCAATTCCACGACTGTTCGGAAAACTCTAGATGCTTCAACCTGCAGGGTACCTATACCTGCAGCTGTCAAGAAGGATACGCTGATCTCTCCGAGAATTCAATCTATCCTGGCCGAATATGTTCAGCCGAGATGATTGGCTGTGAAAAGTGCCATTACCATGGCAAATGTGTACAAATGGATAAAAATATTCAACCTGTGTGCGAGTGTTTTCACTGGTATACGGGTGCGTCGTGCCAATTGAATTTGAAAATCCTTTTGATCGCTTTAATAGCCGTGGGAACAATTCTCTTTATCCTTTTGCTGTTTTGTGTACTTGTGACATGTACTAGGCGAAGAAAAAATCACAATATGCAGTCACTTATGTCGGGCATACACATTATAGCACCAAGGAATTCCCGACTCTCAACGAAAAGTCTAACAACAGATAAGCGAGCAATGATCAAAGACTCAAGTAGTGAGGCTAGTCAAAATTCCCTGCCATATGTGCTGAAGGTATAAGATTGGATTTTGTTTTTCTCCTTTCGGACTTATGTTTGAAAATATATTACAGAAGGATTCAAAAAAGCAGAATATAATTAAAAATAAACACGCACCACAACAGCAACAGCAAACACTGTATAGGAACATCAATCAGCGTGGTCATCCTAATCCATCATCAACATTGGTGTCTTCGCTGTCAGAGATCGATCATAGGCATGGTTACTCAGAGCAGAATGATAGATCGCTGACTGTTATGATTCCTAGAGCAAAGTATCATCATGCAATTTTAACACAATCTACTGCTCACGTGGACAGCTTAGATCATGCAGCTCACAGTACCGAGGCTCAATTGAAGCCAAGTCCTACCGAGAGTGGAACAAAAGCATCCTCATTTCATTGTAACACCGAGAAGGTATGACCAAAAATGGATTTCTCTTTCCTTGATCCAACTAATTGTAAGTTTTCTTCGAAAATCATAGATTCCAAGTGCTCCATCAAAAACTATTTCAACAAACAGTTCGAATCACGGTGCCCTACATACAACATCTACGGGAGCACTAGTCTCAGCCGGTTTCGAAGTATCGGCGACAGTTGGCAATATTGTTAGTCAACATATGGCTGTAGCCAATTCGATGGCAAACTTATCATCCACCTATGAGAATAGAGGCACTCAAATGCCGAAATTTATTGGTGAACTGTCGCATTCTCGAAAGTCAAACTATCCCGATCCGCATCTACAGTACAACACCTACAAAGAGGGTGAGAAGTAAGTATCATATGCAATTTCATGTGGCATAATCCATCCATAATCTGGATTTTGTTATGAGGCTAAATCTCGTTCTTTTACTTAATTACTTCCCTCTGCTTGGTTTAAAACATATCTACAGCTTGTGCAAAAATCATTGAACAGGCACACTGTCCACAGTCCAATTAGGCAGTGACGTGTCCTTTTCTTTGTAGTTAATAACCTCCCTTGAGGCGGCTTCGTACGCGTTAAATACATACTACGTTGCTAGAAATCGTCTCATCCTATCGAACTTTCAAATTCAACTCGGCAAAACAAAAACAACACACGATCACGAACCGATGTGCCGACCGACTACGATCTGCACCCTATATCTTGGCCCGTAGTTACAATTTTGAAAAACACGTGTTTCTTTATTTTTGTGGTAGAATTTACCTATCAAATTCTTAATTCCAATTTTCGAATAATGCCAGTTAGGTGGATTACTGCAAAGCTGTCTATGGCGCGTTCTAATAATGAACAGCGCCACCTGTTGATTTTTGTATGTACTTAATTTTATACGCTCTATAATTCTTAGCAAAGTTTTCTATTTTTTTCTTCTGTAAAACAATCGTTCGTGACGTCGATAGGTCTTCAACCCCTAAAGTAAATTCCAAAAATCTTTAAATGACGACAACTGTTTTTTCCGACATCCGATTTTAATAAAACAAAACCTATATGCTGCTCCAAATTATGCTCTGTCTACCTGTGAAAAGTACATGAAAATCCGTTCAGTAGTTTCGGAGATGTGCGCGAACAAACAAACGGACAGACAGACAGACAGATAGAAAAGAGTTCTAAAAAATCGCTCATTTGTGTTCTATTACTCTTCTTTAGTCACCCCCCCCCCCCTTTCTTTTTTATTACTTTTTCTTCAATGTACAGACACACTGGGCTCTACTGTTTTATATTGATTGATATTGATGATGATATATTGATATGATTGATGGATAAGTTTGGTGGAATGGCACATCTAGTTATGAATTGTTTGATGATGTTTGGTATATTCCCATGCTCCATGCAATGAGATGGAATTTCAAGGATGTTATTGTGTCCAGGCACCAAAATAATTATGAAAATTGAATTGCTCAGTCAGTCGCAGTCGCGATAAGAGATAGATGAAAGACGCACGCAATCAAGGACTTTTAGGGAATTTTTTAATGATGTTTATTTCCACTTGAAAAACACTACAGTGACTACAGGGAGGCAGATCGCCGGGTTTATATTGAGCTTGTATGAGTGGATTTTGTATATGTAAATTTGTTTGTTGACGTGTGGGAAATGTGACTATGAAAGGTTTTCGTAGATCAGGGAATCTGTCCTGCTAAAAATATATGTTTTTTGATGACTTGAACAAGATGATAGATAGCATTTCATATCGGGATAATTGTTGTATTTAAAATGTTAATAAAGGGAAACGTTAGAAGAAACTTAACAAACAATTTTTTTTTTATAAAAGGCTAATTGACTCTATGGACATATGGCTCGATACAATTCAACAAAATGAACTGTAAGCTTAAATAAAAAAAAAATAAAAAAAAACACTTTCTTTTCCTGACATCCCACTTAATTTTGTTTTTCATAGGGCGGCTGAAGCTAGATCATTTGACGAGACAACAATACAAGCACCAACAAAGTCCCTTCGTAGCGTCTACGAGAGACAAATGTCACAAAGCAATGGAAACGATGTAAGTATCTATTTTTGAACAGAAAAAACAACTTCACTTTTTGACAAAAATTTCTAGGAAGCAAACACAATGGCTGAACGGGATATAGGCTCAACATTTTTACTGCCACATACACATCTTTATAAGCCCGACAGGGTAAGCAATCACCCAAGTGTCCACATTGTCAAATTTAAATAATAAATTTTTTTTTTCTTTCTGTTTTTTAACAGGACAGTGACGTATCAGGTTTTGATTCATTTTAGTTCAACTTGCCGCACAAAATATTTCACAAACGAATAATATTTATAATTAAGTTTATAAGAATTATTATATTTAAATTATAAAAGAATTTTGCATTTAAAAAAAGAAAAACAGTAAATAATTGAGAGCAACACGCAACATGTCAGAGAGTCCAACCAAGCCTAATCTAAAATGTTATGAGAGTTGTCAAAAATAGTTTTAAATTAGGTAAATGAATTTAAATTTTAACAGAATTAATCTATTTATTTATTTATTTAATTTATTTAATTTATTGTTATGTTTTATTTTGCTTTATATAATTTATTTTATTTATTTTAACTTAACATTTTGGGAATTGAAAACACAAACAAACAAAATTACATAGCAGGAGTTGGGATTAATGGAAAAAAAATTCAAAGTGGGGGTTTACACAAACTTAAAAAAAAAAAAAATAAGAAAAATTTATTTATTGAGGTTGAGGATTTATATTATATTTATATATAACTTAGGAAAATATTTTGCTATATTTACATATACTGTGCCAGGTAAAAATATTTTTTTTATTTTTTACTTTTCTTTTCTACCGCTGCAGACGTGATATCTCCAATCCGCGATACTATTAGAATGAATTTAATTAAAAAATTAAAATCTGATTTAAATTTATCTTAGCCATACTATAGATAAGTTTATAAAAAAAAATAAAATAAAGTAAGAATTGAAGAAAATATACCTATATACATATATATATATATATAATCTAATTGTGTTTACTTAAGTGAGAACTTGGAAGAACAGAACTGTAATGCGTAGATAGTTGAGGGATTTTTTTTCATGGTTTTTCCCACACTTGATTGCCCCCACCTACATACACTACACCTGTGTGGCCATATGTCCATTGGTGTCCAGTATTAAACACTCTACCACCAATAGGGATGAAGGACCTTGTTTCGCGCACATCTGGTGTTGTATTGTGTGGGAAATATTGTAAGGAAAAGAGTGGTCACGCGCAAAGTGCCACTATACATGCAATGATCACTTAAGTGGTGTGGTTGGTTTTGCATGAGTGATTTTCTTTTCCTTTTTTTTTTTAGAGAGTGTTACGTTTGTATATATATGTAAGTGTGTGTATGCAATTAGTTGTGTCCTTTTCTTGTCCATTATTAAGTATAGTACACCTGGTGTCCAATAATCAACCTGTAATTGTGAACGGTACGTAGATAAACATATGTGTATGTGGAGAGGCAAGGTGAGTTGTTAAAATTGTATAGCATACATTTTCGATGTTAGTTGGTTATTTGTTGGATTAAGATACAAATATCACGAACTTTTCAGTAAAATGAGACATTTAAAGCTTTTTATTTTATTTTATTTTTTACAATGACGGTCGCGGGTACCGCTATTGTTATAGTCATGCAGCAATGCAGAGCAATGCCGCAGGTCTTCAAAATGAGATCGCGGGTTTCTAGAACACAGGGACGTTCTGGCAGAGCAGACGAGCTGGTAGGGAACCTTTTTTGGAAATAGACGCGAACCACCTGCTTCGCTAGAATTGAAGTTCGTTAGCCAAGATGGACTATAACAGGTGGAATAATATTAACACTTGTCCTTCGTCGAGACAGATCTAGTAGCAGTGCTGACAGGGCATTGTTTGATAGGCAAGCATACCACTTCACTTAAATGGTCGCCGGTTCTCATAATTTCTTTTGCAGAAGCTGTAGAAGACGAGATAGAGGAAAAAATGGTTACTCACCTGTTCTGTCCCTGCCTTGACCTATCAAGGCTGAGAAGGCAAACCTTCTATTTCATGAATACCTCAGTGACATAACCAAACTCCAATTTAATGAGCTTTGTCTGTGAATCCAAAATGATTCTGCACACAGTGTGAAGCAGTAATGCAATGTTCCTGGACCTGGTAATCCGGTACTCTGCATAGTCTGAGTGTGTTCCTACTTTAAGCGGGGACAGCTTAACCTTACCTAACCTAAGTCAATAAGAATTAATCCATTTTAAACAGTCTAACTTTTATCGGCCTGAAGACCCTTATAGATTCTTAACAAAGTCATTGACTTTTGACTCGATTAATAGGAAATTGCCTTCAAATCTGCACACGAAGAATTTTTCTATACTGCACCATCCCTTCGAGCCGGAATCAAAGACTCACCGGGGGAAGGGCGTTAATGTCTATCCGCTCAAAATGTCCCATCTACCTTAATTACCCTATTGGCATCTAATCTTTGGGTTTATTAAAAAGACAAACACTTACTTGAAGGAAGAATTACCTAGACCTGCCCAGACTTGCTCTACATCGAAAACTATACAGTAGTAGATGGATAGAAACGAATACTAAAACGATGTTCCTTAAATGAAAACTGGGTCAACTGAAGGATCATCAAACGGTTTTGATATCTATCCGAAAAGCTGTAGCCAAGGCTTAAAGAAAATTACTACTATTAAGGCTAGGCCACTCAGAACCTACAATACTTGATACTTATCTAGAGAAAATGGGAATCCTGAGAGCCGTATTAGTCTGTTAGGGATCTAGAAACCAATTAATAAAATGGACAGGCTGAGTATACGGTAACTAAATGTTAAAATATTCATACTTTGTTACAAACAAACATTACTATTCTTGTTCGAAAGAAATACTGTGAACTATAAGCAATGACAACAGAATCAATATCTTTCCCCAGTCATTCTGGACACCACCCTCGGAGCAAAAAGACTGAAACCTAATACCACCTGAGTTTCAAAAAAAACAAATCACTATACCTACACTAGCGCTGTGTGAATAGCATCATAAGGGTATTCATAACCCCTTTAGCGCTAATGAATTATAAAAAAAAAAGGCAAGACAGAGGTGAGAATTGGACGCACTATGGCTGGTACATCCACAAGGACATCTCTGGTTGAAGTCCTCACTTCTTTCCAAAGGTTTTGCTGCAGGCATTGAAGGCAAGAGGGAAAAAGGGTATTCATAACCCCTTTAGCGCTAGTGAATTATAAAAAAAAACAAAAAAAACCAAAACAAATGTTGTACGTGTTATATTTTTCACATGACAAATGGAAGGGACCTAAAGTTGCATCAACTAAAGTTTAATTGTTTTCCTGAGACTTGAACCTGTCGCAGCCCAATACACTTATCGCTACGCTAAGGCGATCATGGTTCAAACATGGACGGTGTACTTAACAAAAAGGCAATATAAAGTTTCTAAGCTTTCAGCTTTCATGTATTCCATGGACGGGCGACACAAGGAACCAGAAATATAGCCACCGGTAGGCATTTTTTTTTTTAACGATCAACCATAAAAATTATTCTCAGATTCAGATGAAACATCGTGTAGCCAAGCTCTCTCTATATAGACAGACATCCAGTCCGCAACACAACACATACCCTATGTCATTTAACAACAAGGGTTGTTTCATGGAAATAAAAAAAAATAAAAAATCGTCTATTGACCAACAGAAGGGGTAGCAGTGAATAAAAACAAAAAAACAACCACTCATACAGGACACTGGGTACAAGTCAATACCACTTGTTTCACTTGAGTTTCACCTGTAAACTATGACCCTCAGGTATGTACTGTGAACTATGGATAATTTATTCCACTATTACACTCATACAAACTATAATTACACTTTATATACCATATAAGAATCCGCGGTTTTCCCCCTCCAGGATTCAAAAAAAAAAATATAAATAAAAATATATTACGTGTTGTCCTTTGCCGGACACTCGCGTTCATTCAAAAATCATTCTGTCCAACGTGTGCGAATGAACAAACTATAGACTATACCATTAAGTTCACTTTAAATTTATACAGATCGTTATGTTCTCGCTCTTTTTTTGACGTGTATCTTATTATATAACGGTTTAAATCAGTATAATTTTAGCCTTCTTCCGACACTAGTAAAGTTTTCAAAAATAAAAAATAAAAAATAAAAAATAAAAAAAATATGAATATCGGCACAAATTTTTAAAAAGGAATTTCTATTTTTTTTTTTTTACTAAACATATTTTATTAAAAAAATAAATCAATCAAACAACAATGGTACACAAATAGCAAAAGGAAAAATGTCATCAAGGACCAAGAAACAATTAATTACCTGGGCGGTGGTCGATCTTAAAAAAAAAATTTTAAAAAAAAATTAAAACTCTCTACTCAGTAACAATTAAAAATTAAATTCTTTAAAAAAAGTTAACACATCTAAATACTATAATTGCGTGTGCAAAAGAAAGACATCATAGCTTTTAAATATAAAAAAATTAACAAAAAATAAATAAATAGATAAAAAAAGAAGGAAAATTATTGTGATAACCAATTGTTTATAGAATATATGAACAATAAATTATGTGTGTGTGTGTCTTTTTTAAAAAAAAAATAAAAGTCCAGCCAACTTATGTAACTTCAACTAGAAATATTCACGTGAGTTTACTCATCAGAAGTGTGAAAAATTTTACAACGCAAAAGGTTATAAAAAAAAAAAAGTGTGACCACAAGGACTTTTGATTTTTTTCGTCTTCTGACACAAAAGTAATTTGACTTTTAAGTTCGTGATTGAGTGTCCTTTTGACAAAAAAATCATCTTGGATTAACTGTTATGATATAGATTTCATACAAGTGTGTGCTTGGTTAAGAGAATTTCTTTTATTAACTTGTGGCAATTTAATGTGAATTTGGTCCATTGTATCAGAGGGTACAACCCCTTTGAAGATCTTTTGTATCCAAAGACAAGAAAATTCTGTCCTTTTAACGAGATTCAGGTAATAGTGTTGTAGACATGACTCTCAATGTACAAACAGTAGGAAGCTTGGTCATTTCAAAGCGCCTAATATTGTTTGGCTTGATTCACACCGATGATGCTCTGTCGATAGCAAATTGCATCTTGACTATAGCAACAATGATAATTCGACTAAAAAGAGATTAGCTCTCGAAAATTACTAAAGGCAGGCATGCTAAGCGTTTGGATATTACAGTGCTCCCTGTCTAGGTGTGCCTTGACAGTTTTTCTGGCTCCAAAACAGTGGGAAAGGGTGTATTCGCCAACGTGAACGTGTGAACGAAAACATCTCCTTCCGTTTATTGCCTAACTATTGTAGTGTCTTCCAAGCCGAGATTATGGCAATTAAGGAAGCCCTATCGTGGCTGAGGTAAAATGTACTATTTACACGGGATATCACAATTTTGACCGATAGTCTGTCGCCTTCAACTCGAAGACAGCCCTAAATTGTCGCTTGTCCCTTAACGTGGCTTAAGATGCCTGAGCAATTCAAAATTCACCATCTTATATGAGTGGCGGGGCACAGAGACATTCCGGGCAACTGCATGAC
Organism: Criorhina ranunculi; assembly: GCA_951813785.1. Classification (NCBI taxonomy): domain Eukaryota; kingdom Metazoa; phylum Arthropoda; class Insecta; order Diptera; family Syrphidae; genus Criorhina; species Criorhina ranunculi. The sequence goes on along the minus strand of OX638386.1, from coordinate 3,302,217 downwards.
GTTGCCACTCGCCACCTGCAAATTGCTACTCAATAGAAACACGATCAATATTGCCAACCATAGATGGACAGTTGGTAACAGATTTGGCCAAAGGTGGATCTCAAACGTTCCCACCGTCTCATCAGATGGAAAAGACTACTAATAAGCACCCTAGTCGGTGTCATAACGGGACACTGCAACATTGGCAAACACGCCAATAGGCTGGGCCTCCAATACAACGACATCTGCAGAAGCTGCATGGACAAGGAGGAGGATGAGACGATTCTCCACCTTCTTTATACGTGTCCGGCCCTCTCAGCTCGAACGAGAGCATACTTAGGAGTCAACTTCTAAGTGAACTGACTGACATCAACATAGGTAGCCTCCAGCGCTTCATTAACAAGCTCCGGCTGGTTCTGCGGGTATTTTTTTTCCAGTGAAATACAGATCCATGTGGTAACACAAACGACCTTATCTGGTCTAAGTGAGGTTGCAACCTAACCTAACCTTGGGCAAGTTACCTATCCGTATCCGCTTATATTGTTGACAATTTTTGAACCCTGAAATGTTTGGTTAGCAATGCGATTTACGCAGCTAAGCAAGGGAAATTTCTGTAGAAGCTGCAATTCCTCCTGAAGACCACCTTAGGGGTATACAATTCAATTGATCTGAATATTGCCAGTGTAGCCGATCTAAATGATTTTAGGAGAAGACTGGGGTCTCTCGTTCTAGGACCGCTTTAAACTTACCAACTAATTAACTACTGTGTTTTCAGCATTACCAGCATTCATCATATCAGACCTTGTTCCTTGTGGAGGTTTGGCAAAGGCGTCCGTCCGATGTCCCGTTTTCTACTGGCAGACAGCAAAAATGGGGCGGATTTCTTACAGACGTCGGGAAGCATCCGTTAAGTCATGCCACGTAGAGTTGAGTTTTGGTAAAAACGTCAATGGAAGTCCTCATCAAAGATACGGGCGCTGGAGAAGTTCTCCTCTAAACCTTATCTAGCAAGCTCATCGGAGAGCTCATTTCCACAACTCTTAGCAGATTCAGTCTTTAAATTGAACTCTAAAATATTGCAGAGCTTAATTGTCACTATAGACGCATATCCACCATCATATAAACTTGTTCGCAGCCACTTGTAAGACAGACGCCATATATACCTAGGGGAAAGTGCAATCTAATGTTGTTGTATTCCACAAAGATTCCAGCACCTGAACCATCACTGGTCTTGGATTATATTCCTTACCCGGCTTAGAATGTGGCGAAAATCAGTCTTATGCACAGGGAAGGTCTTAGTTCCAGAACTAGTACGTCAGATGGCATATATCCATAAGATTTGGACATAATTCCAGGCGTGTCAATACCAGAAATCACTTCTTTTGAAACATCAAAGGTTGATACATTCAGTGTTGCATCTAGGGCAGAGCCAAGGATGCTGGGAAAAACCTCTTTGTAGCTAAGACAAGCCCCTTGTCTAGCCAAAATATGCCTTACACTGTCAGAAAGCTGATGATTCGTTTTAGACATGCGACGTTAGTTGACCAAAGAGGTTTCCTATCTAACTGGTAGAGTCAGTCCAGCCAAGTTCTTCTTTTTCTAGTGAAGAGAACAATTTTTAGTTTTAAGGGGTCCAGTCCGAGTCGGACCTGGCCAACCAGCTAGATCATAAGCTAACTGCCTGCCTAACTTCCTTTCCACTTTGTGTGCGCCACCTGGGTCGCTTCTATAGTGCTGTCCCTCCGGGGTAGATTCGAAGACACTCCGCCCCTAAGCGCTGATGTGCATCCGTTCTACATGTCTCAGGCATTTTGTATCGTCATTGTGTTTGAAATCTTCTAAATGGGTCGGTCTCGCCGTCGTCGTTGCATCTTCTCCTCGGACCATAGATCACACGAAAGACTTTTCTCCACCCCATAGAGCAGAACAGCAAAGTTCCGGGTCTTGTATGGAGTCCCTTAAGTTTGCTACTAAATGGCCTTCTAAGCCGCAGAAAAACAACGATTGGCAACAGTATTGGTGTTCATTATAAGAGTTTATAGCGGAGCTTCCGTTTTAAAAAGCAAAGGTCCTTAACTTCTTCGAAGTTATAGCTGTTTACTTGTGACGTTGTGTCTGGCGTATGTACTTGGGGACACAATGGATCGTTTGAGATCCGAATGAGAATGTACCTAAGTGCAGCCACCCCTATAACCTTACCTAACCTGTGTTAGGGGTAAGATTTCGCCTATAGGTACAGTGAACTGAGTGTGGCGCGCAGAGGCGTTTTTTTTTTCTTCTTCAGCTCACGTACCTAACCTAACCGTTGCCCGCATTATTCGTAAATCTATCATGGCCGCTACTGACATCACACTGCATTCGTCGGCATACGCAAGCGATTGCATGAACTTTTGGAAGCATTGTGCCTCTGGTGTTGGCACAATTTCTTCAAGGACGATGTTAACAAAGTCGCACGATAGCGCGTCGCTTTGTCGAAAAACCTTTTTTGACATCGAAGGTCTCTGTGTGGAGTTTTTTTTTTTTTAACCGACCTTCACAATCGAACAGCTCATCTTGCATCTGATTAAAATAAAATGACATGTCCTTAACCTATTATTCTCCACTCTTTCGCAGGATAATCAAATTGCATCATGTCATCAACGGAGCAAGAGCAACATGAGCTTCTGGAAAACAACGTCAAATATGTATTTAATTTCTTTAATATTCCTCAGCCGAATAGCAGCACTACGAACACAAGCAATAATAACAACAACAATAACTGTAATAATAATAACAATCCGAACAATAACACTTCAACAAATCCAAGAAGTAAGTGGAAACAATTTGGAAAATTGATTTTGAATAACCTTTTGATGGAAATTTTTCCATTTTGCAGGTCCTAGCCCATCTGTTCAGTCAGAAAATTCAATAGAGTGCTCTTTATCAGGACATAACATGGTTAGTGATGCTGCATCAAGCTGTAGCGAAGAGTCCGAACAGGAACTAACTAATCTGACATGGCTAACCGAATTGCGGAATCAATCCCTAACTTGGCCTGATTCTGTGCAACCAATCATCGATGATGATAGTCGTGACCGAAAGTCTCATGGAAAGGGAGGCAGCGCCGCCGCCAACAATAGACTTTGTGGTAAATCGAATGAGGAAAACGTAACCGTCCAGCCGAAGCGACCAACACCTTCGGAGCGGTACGAGACATTTTTGGAAAAAGTCAAAAAGTTAGTGAGTCCCTTTCTGAAAGATTCCCCCCCTCGCACAGTGTTGACCTATGTATGTTGTTCTTAATTGCTCTCTCAGGGACATGGGCCAATACGATCTAGCAGCTGGAGTATATCAAACGGATGCCAGCGAGAAACCACCATTCAATTATTCGCATATCATTGGTATGGCAATGTTGGAGAACGGTCGGATGACCCTACAACAGATATGCTCATGGATTGAGTCGAAATTTGCATTTTTTCGCGTACGAAAAAAATGGAATGTAAGTACATATGTGTACATTTATCCTTAAGGGAGGGTAATTCTTTTCTTTTTTTTTTTTTTTTTTAGAACTCAATTCGTCACAATTTATCGTTGCATCACTGTTTCCGAAAGATCGATCGTAGTAAATACGAAAAGGGCAAGGGCGGCTACTGGGAGCTGGGTATCGATCCAAAGAAATGCGATCGCAAACGAATTAGAAATCGTAAGACCCTTAAGAACCGATCAACTAGCGAAGCCAAGGACAAAAGACAAACGAAGGGAGGTCATGTCGATAATTATAATGAGATGACATTACCATGCGCACAGCTGCTGGATCAAGGCGAAGAATTTATCTTAGACGAACTTGACGTGCAACAAAATATTGTCATCCCAAAGGAATCTAGGGACGCGATAATTCGAAACTCAGAATTACTAACATCGAATCCACATTCAAATGACGATAGTCATCGCCTGCGCCAATACGAAATGAACGATCCAATTCAATTGCAAGATGTATTCATAGCGGATATCGGCGACTGTGGTGGAAAAGTGGTGAACTCTTCCAATTTAACTGTTGGCGCTGAGTATCAGTTGGGCACAATTATTGTGAATTCTTCAGCAGCGGACATTACCGTACCGAGTCTGAACTTAAGCGAGATTCAGCAGCAAATGAATGTGAGTATTTGTGCATAGAGTTTAGTTTTTGTCAAGCAGAACTGTCTTAAGCCTTGAGGTCACACATTAATCCTTCTGATTACCCGCAAAGAAGCCCAGACTTGTCATAACAGATTAAGATGTCCACGTTTGAAAAGTTCAACAAATGAAAGGGATGGATTTGAAGATTTTGGGGTTTTTTTTTTTTTTTTATAATTCACTAGCGCTAAAGGGGTTATGAATACCCTTTTTCCCTCTTGCCTTCAATGCCTGCAGCAAAACCTTTGGAAAGAAGTGAGGACTTCAAGCAGAGATGTCCTTGTGGATGTACCAGCCATAGTGCGTCTTGCCTTTTTTTTTTATATAATTCACTAGCGCTAAAGGGGTTATGAATTTTTTTTTTCGAAACTCAAGTGGTATTAGGTTTCAGTCTTTTTGCTCCGAGGTTGGTGTCCAGAATGACTGGTACTTTTTTGCCATTGCTTATAATTCACAGTATTTCTTTCGAACATTCCGATATTATTGGTAAGGTTATGGTTAGGTTCTGTAGAAGTCATCGAAACAGGGTAGTTTTATCCTTGTTGGTACAACAGTTATTCTGTTTTGTTTTCGTGTTACACAGAGTTGTGAAACCCATTCAAGCATGGCACCTGTAACCTTCTCAAAGTTTAGAACAGGATCATTAAGCTTAAGAATTTGATTCTGATTTAGAGAAACAAGTTAAGATGGCGTTGTTGTACTGCCCCATCCCTCCATGAACTCTAGCCGACAGGCAACAAGCCAACAAGCGTTTAAAATTCTGCAAAATCCAACAGAACGTCAGATTCCAAGCCAACGATTCTCCATAGTTGGCCAAAAGATTAGAGGTCTCCACTAACGAAACTTTGACCAAAAGACTCTTTAGTGAAGTACTGAAGGATCATCTCATAGCAGCGGTTAAATATAACCGTCATCGTCTTTCTCCAAATCTCCAGGGCACAACTTGATGTCGATTCGAAGAATCAGATTCCAAGTCAACCAATTCGAGGTTTTTATGAAGCCATATTTGGCGAGTTCATCAGCCTTGCGGCACCCAACTGCTCCGCCATCTCTATAAGTGATGATCGGCAATCTAGACGAATTTGAAGAGACTGATTCCAAGGACCTGGTCCCTACTTGGCTGTCTGAAAAGATTCGTATCACGTTTTTCTTCAGCCAAGATAAGAACTTCTTTGATCACCAATTTTCGCCTAGAGCCAGGCTACAATGATTTGGAAGACGGAAAGAGAGGCTAAAAGTGGATCGAATTGTCCCTTTGGAAATTGTACATTTCCCCAAAGTGACCTTAAGGGGATTGGTAGCAAGGTGATGTGTGGTGACCACACTGTGGTCTATGGAGACGTGGCCAAAATCTTTGGTAGACACCACTGTTAAATTGATTTAAGGCGAACAGCTGAATTAACAGCCAATTGTCTGTCAAGGATGTCGAGGGGGGGTGTCAGATGTACATGTGTATAAAATGAGAGTTCCACCCACTGCCGTCTCGCATGAGCTCACGAGAAAGAAGTTATGCACATACATCACTAGGCGAATGGAACATAAGTGGGATTTAGATCACTCAAGACGTTTGAGGGATAGAATAGCCCCAACGCTTGGCTCGGTGTTGTCGTTCCATAACGCTTGTATGAATGTGCATTTTCTAATTTTTACGTTTTCAGTGCTGCGCTAATTCGAAGGGTTGTCCAGAAGCTGGAGGGCCTCAGGGTTCCGAGAGTATGCTGTCTGGCTCTGGCAAGTGCCGGGTAGTCACAGAGAAAGTGGAATAACGTTTCCTTTTCCGTGTGAGTTGTCGCAACTACGACAGTGCAGGGTTGAACGGAAAATGCCTAGCTTGGCAGCGTGTTGACCTATCGGCCCTAGTGGCCCGTGCTAATTGCTGTGATTCTTGCTGTCTCGATGCGGTTCCCATTGATCAGGTCATTCGTTCTGTTTTAGTGTAGGTGGGGCCAAATCTGTCTGAATAAACTTTTCCACCAACAGTTGGCAATAGAGAGAAAGTGTTGGAAAATTTTGCCCTTGATGAGTCCCATCGGGGAGCAGACTGACTCTGCAAGGGAGCCATCCAGGGTAGAACCGCATCTGGCTAACGCGTATGGCTAACGATGGCAGTCTGGCTGTCAATAAACATTCCTATGCTGTTTGAGGTACTAGAGCTGAGGCTAAGTATCTTGCAGGCTTCTCTAATCGCTATTACCTCCACCTGGAAGATACTTGAAGAGTCTGGGAGGCGGTACGGTTTGGATACGTTCAGTTCCGCTGAGATCAAAACCTGGGGCCTTTATAGATGTTTTCATTTAATTTTTGACTTCGGCTGGGCTAGTTGGTTCAATTTCCCCGTTGGGCAGCTCGTCGGTGTAACCTGGATTTGGTTGGAAAATTTCCCTCTAGATGTCCTGCGAATGTTTCCAAAATTGACAATTATTTTTGTTTTTTTTTTTATTTCTACAGATATTCGTGGAAGATGAAATACCACAACCATGTGAGAATGTTGTCATATCATCCTACCTCAGCAATGATAACCATGAAAATCAAAGTCACCCAAATGTTATTGTCGAACAAATGGAGCCCTACTACACAGTTTCAACAACGGAAAGTAATTTTCGTCCATACATTGACGGTATTGATGAGGCGTTTCAATATTTAAGAAACATGGACAGCCGATGCGATGATTTATTCGATAATCTCTTAGATATATCGGTTAGTGATTATTAAAAATTTGAGTTATATGAAAGTATTTATGTAAAAGAGATGAGCAAGCAATTAACGGTCCATTAAATCGTAATAATAATCTATACTTGTGTTAACAAACATATCCTTTAATTAGCGCAGAAATTTAGGGCAATCGAACTTTTGCATTGCAACTGATGAGTGTTTCAATGTTGGAAAAGGACTCAACATTCTAGAACCTACCTAAACTGGAAAGAAAACTTAATAGAAAAACGTAAACAGCATCCTGTCACTATCCACTGGATATACACAGCCATAACAAGGTTCATGCCTTTTTTTGGTGACGAAAACCACCAAATTTAAATATCCTGACGAAGTTTCAGCGACTGGCTTGCGTAGAAACCGCAAGTGCAATCAGGATAACATCGACTGCAGCCCTCGAGATGATCCTGGGGCTAATACCTGTCGCAAAAAGTGCCCTCCGCCTACAACAATTGAACCTTTAAATAAAAAAAAAGGCTCTGATAGCCTACCAAGCATTCACCAAATGGACGGGGGCATTGAAGCCAAAACTGATTATTTACACACCAATCCGTGAATTCAGCCCAAAACTTTGAACTCAAAATTCTCTCCACAGAGAGCTGGACAGATGAAGAGGTCATTAACCCCAAATTACATATCTATTTTCACGGATGGATCAAAAATGGATTCGATTGTATCTGTGCATCAGAACCAAACATCATAACGGTCGCAGAGGCAGAGGCAGAGGCCTTGCGAGAACAATATACACTCCAAAGAAGTTCCATCAACATTCATATAGATAGTAAAGCAGCCATCAAAGCCATCATCACATCCACAACAATCAGATCCAGAACCTTGATGAGCTCAAGGCACTCAAGACCGCTAATCATTACGTCACACTCATCTGGGTCCCGGGACATAAGGAATGAAAAGGGGAATTGACAATGACCCACCCCCCTTAGAACTCAAAAAGTCCAACATCACCATGAAATTCCACTCAAGACATACCCCGCACTTCAAAATACAAAACATAACACGTCCTCATACTCCTGGGAGACAGCAAAAAGTTCTCGCTTGTACCTTATCTTGCAAGCTTATCGGAGAACTCATTTGTGGTAGTCCCGCTGTGTCCAAGGACCTAAACAACTCTCCAGATTCAGTCTTCTAACTGAATTCTAGTCCTAAATTCACGAACTATTTCAGATCTAGTAAGAGGATTGAGTAAGGCCTTAAGCTTTTAAGACTGTTCCACCAATATAGTTCACAGCCATAAATACATCTCGACAGATGCCATATATACCTCAGGGAAAGCGCAATCTAATGCTGTCACATTCCTTAACCCGGCTTAGAATGCGGTGAAAAGCAGTACTGTGCACAGGAAAAGTCGACTCGAGCGGGCTCCGGTCAATATACTGACCGTACACATGCAAGCAAAGTGAGATTGTTGACCAAAGCTAGGTACAGAACAGCGTCCACAATTTAAAGCTCGACAAATATCGATGGTTCATATATTTGCTAAAAACATAAGCCTTCTACTACATTCAGTGCTTAGTTGGTTGGAGTCTTAACTAAGTATATTTTTTTTTTTTATAGCATATGTAGGAAAGCTGGTAAGCTTTTAATTTCTTTAAAGTGGATGAAAGTGGAAGGCAGAAAGCTTAAGAAAAATTTAAGACTGACATTTTGTCAACATTCAACTATCATTGCGATGACTTTTGTAATTTAAACAAATAAAACTGTCACGTCTGAAGCTCCGAAAACCGAAGAGAAATAGTGGAATAACCTCATGACCCACAACGAGTGGCGGTTTTTGGGCTGCATGCCGCCGCCGGTGTCATTGGACAAAATTTTTCGAAAATGATGCTGATGTGACCGACCGTTTCAGTCAATCGTAAGTGTATGGCAACTGTCACAGCAGGGGTGCTACAGGTGCCTTATATTTGATTGGATACGCAATCTACCAACATATACGTGAAGAAATGAATCCGGGATGTCCATTACACTGCAAGTCATAAGATGCATCTGCTCAATTGCCTTACCAATTTAAAGTGCAATTTACTGTTATACGTCATATTTATATACTAGCAGTCCAATCGCGGCTTCGCACGCGTTGAATGGCGTTTTAAATGGCTATAACTTTTCTGACATCCGATTTTGATAAAATAAAGTCTATATGCTGCTCCAAATTATGCCCTATCCACTTGTGAAAACTACATGAAAATCCGTTGAGTAGTTTCGGAGATGTGCGCGAACAAACAAACAGACAGACAGAAAAGAATTCTATTACTTTTCTTTAGTTACCCCCTTTCTTTTTTATGACTTTTTCTTCTACGTACAGACACACCGGGTTCTACTGTTTTATTATATGTATTGATGATGATGAGGGACACTCAGCGTTCACTTCTTAACGAACAAATCTTTGGAGAGTAAGACTGCTGGTCACGAAACAACCCCTTAATCCTTCCGTCTTATAAGCCTCTCATGTCTTTTATACGAGGAAATGCTCTTCTCGTGGCTATAACTATTTCTTTCAACAATTGATAACTTCCAACCTCCCCTTCTTCTCATGTTTTTTCATAACTCTTTTTGTCCAACCCACTCCTCCCACAACTCTCTTTTCCTATGACTTTCACAAAATCAGTGATTATCTCCCCGCCATTTTTCTCAAAAAATGTTCTTCCATTCTTTCCCTCGCCCTTTCTAATCCTTTCTCCTTTCACAAGGAGAATTTGGAAAACATCCTTCATAACCCTGATCCATAAAAAAGGACCGAACAATGAAATAAACAATTATCGTCCCAAACTCTTTGAAAGTCTCTTGTATGAAGCTCTAAGCTTTCAATGCAAATCTTTTATTTCCCCTAGACAAGATGGTTTCCTAAAAGGTAAATTAACTACCACAAATCTAATTGAATTTATATCCCTCGCCCTCTCAGCACTAAAGAATGGTAACGAGGTCGACGTTATAGCTACCGATTTTAGCAAGGCTTTTGATAAAATCTCCCATCAATCTATTGTTTTCAAACTGTCTGCCATCGGTCTGTTGAAATGGATATCTTTTTACCTGGAAAACCGTTTTTACAGTGTTCGATTTAGGTCCACCCACTCTGCTCCCTTTTTAGCTAAATCTGGTGTTCCACAAGGCAGCCATCTAGGTCCCCTTCTTTTCATACTAACTCGTCCGTCTCCCTTAACGCCGACGATACAAAATTTTTCAAAACCATTTCCTCATCCCAAGACTGTGTGTGTATCCTCCTTCAACAATTGCCTGGAATTAAATATGGCCAAATGCCAATCCATCACCTTCTCTCATCAGCGGCACCGATCTCCTCCCCGACTCTACCTTCGGTACAAGCAACCTGTCTCTTCCGTTCAATCTCTTCGCGACCTCTCGACATTTTGTATGATAGGGAGATTAATTTCCGTTCACATATGGATGAGATAATCCTTAAGGACAATTCTTTACCCATACGTAACCAGGTCTCTTGACATTATCTTTGTTCGCCCCCTCTTAAAGAATTCCAGTCAAGGGTGCTCATGTTTTGAGAATCGAAAGCATCCAGCGCGGTTTTCTTCAATTTGCTCTTCGAGGTCTGGCCTGGAGAGACCCTTTTGTTCTCCCTCCCTATCAAAACCGCCTCTATATCATTAACTTAAACACCCTTGAGCAACGCAGGGATGCAGCCGACATTCTCTTTTCTCTTCATTCATCGACTGCTTGCAGGTCACATTGAATGTGCGTCACTTTACTTTTGCTGTGCTTGTTGGGAGGTCCCAGAATGGTCTTGGGATGCAGAACCTTTTCCTGGCTAGTTCATCTGCCTTTTCATTACCTTCATATCCGCTATGGCCCGGTACCCAAATGAGATGGACTCTGTTTGTGCTAGCCAATGCTATGAGTAATTGGAGGCAGTCCCCAAACAAGTTAAGAGTTGATTTCGCAGGTGTTGATTGCTTGGAGGGCAGCTTTGCTGTCAGAAAGAATGCTGCGGTTGGAGCTGTTCTCATCGCCCCTGTTGTACACCCACAAGCTAGTCTTTGTAGTTTGTTGAGCTTTGGTCTGTGCGGTCTTTTATTTCGTCTTTTCACACCAGATACAGCTGACGACAGCTGTGTATAGCGTCATTTTGGGGTTGAGGCCCCAATTCTTTCCTGGGAGACATTTGCTGGTCCATATAGTGAGATCCTGGCTTTGTCTATGACCTTTTTGAGGTGGGTATTCCATGTAAGTTTTGAGTCTTGAGTTACCCCTAGGTATTTAACTTCCTTTGAGAATTCTATTGTTTTTCCAGTTTTCTTCTCTTGGTAAAGGCAATTATAGTGCTTTTCTTCGGGTTGATTCATGCACCATCTAACCACAAGATTAGAATTTCTTCGAATTTTCCTCTGATTAGGAGCGCTTTATCGTCTGTGTATCCTTGGACACAGAAACCTTCATTGCTTAGAATAACTAGCAGCTCATTTACCACGATGGACCACAATAGAGGGGAACCTTTAGCAGCTGTGATGCAGAGTTTTGCGCTACACCTAGTGCTGATTTTATTTTCCTAGCTTCTAGCATGCTTTTGATCCATCTACAGGTTGCGTCATCTACTCCTGTATTTTGGATGCATCTGAATATCTTAGATTGCTCTGTGTTGTCGCAGGCACCTTCAATATCCAGGAAGCAACCCACCGCAATCTCTTTTATTCTCTGAGCGATGTTGCAATTCTTGAGGTGAGATTTTGCAGCGAATGGGTGGTTGATTTCCCCGGGTTGGTAGGCATATTGATTTCTATGAAGGGGATTACGATGCCGGTCTATGATTTTTTCCATTGTTTTTGGGAAAAATGAGGTGAAGCTGATGGGTCTAAAGGATTTTGCTAGATTCGAGGATCTACGTCCAGCTTTTGGTATAAATCTTACAATGACCTCTTTCCAGCTCTTAGGTTAGCGTCCCCACGCGAAGCTAGTTCTGAAAATGTTAATCATTATTTTCATCGTGTGCAGGCAGCCCTTTTGAAGGAGTGCGGGGAATATACCGTCTTCCCCTGGAGCTTTGAAGGGTAAGAATGAGTTCAATGCCCATTTTATTTGCTCTTCAAAGAAGATCTCCCTTGATCTTTTCCAATCTTTACTGCCTCTTTCTAACTTTGAAGGGGGGAATGCTGCACTCCACCGAATTGAAAACCAACTACACACCCTCTTTTGGAATAAAAGAAATTATAAAATAATGGAGAAATACCATTTTAATTTTATTTTTTATGATACGATGTACACTCTATATGTATGCAGAGGTACTGACTACTGAATATAATAGGTAAATTGATTAAAGTAAATGTTTAATATTGAATATTGATTAAATTGTATGCTGAAGATTTGGCATCATTTAAAAAAAATGTTTTTGTTTTTTTATGGTCTCAATTGGTAATGCCAAATGACAACCATGCCACCTTCCAAATAATATCGCAAAACATGACGTTCTTGGCCAATTATCTCGTCCAAAACTGTAAACATTCCCTTACTTGCTGGTGGTGGTTGTATAATCTCCATACCAGCCCTCAAAACCAAGAAAGGCTTTGACTACAAAAACAAAATATTAATTTGGGAACACATTTAAAAATACATACCAACACTTACCCTGTGTTGTGCAGGAAGCCTTTGCTTCACAATAGCATCTATTTGCTGTTGGTTCATTGTTTCAAATACTTTTTGCACTAAGATTGTACAAAAAAATAAAAAAATTAATAAACATATTTATTTTAATTAAATTTAAAAAACATATGCGAAATTTTAAACAAAATTTAGATCCTTTCATGCTTTCCATGCGCCGGTTATGTGAAATAATGTAAATTTAGTTTTATTTCGCTTGGACATGGTACCGAATGTGTATTATTTCACAAAACCGTTATTGAAGCAAGAGCAGTGTTGCGACAGAGCTGCTTTATTTTTTAATTTTTTTTTTTTTTTAAATAGTCGCTCGCTGCGCTCGCTTTAATTTTTTATTTTTTTTTTGTTCTTTGACATATAAAATGAAGCAAAACATTGAATATTGAATAATAAGTTCCAACTATTACAACCGACAATGCAGCCAATAAAACTTACTGAATTTTTTGTTCTCCGTTTTGTTAGTTAGACCTTTAAGCCATGTTGCAGCAGCAGTACCACTTAAACTTACGTATATTTAGAATTGAGCCACCATCTAAAAATGCAGTTGAAGACAGACTGTTCTTTCGATAACATAAAATGCAATGATAACAAAATCATGCGATACAGTTTCGTATTGCAACTTCAAAACAATTGTTTACATCGATAATCAAAATATACCACAGAATAGTTAAAGAATTAAAGAATTTATTGCACCCTGTCTAGAAGTAAGATCTACAACTTGCATGGATATCTATCTATATAGCACTAGCAGTTCACCCGCGGCTTCGCATGCGTTAAATACAGGGTCTTCCAATAGGGACTTCCGAACTTTGACAGTTGATAGCGGCCATATTGTTGAAGCTACACACACTACATCCACACTGCTCGGTGTGGATATTTGGCTGGCGGCGTCATCGGTCCATATTTCCATTGAGAACGACGTTGGCCAGGCCTACAGGTCGATGGTTACCAACTTCTTTTGCCCTGAATTGGATGATATGGACACCAACGACATGTGGTTTCAACAGAATGGCGCTATGTGCCACATTGGAAATTCTGCATGAGCGATTCGAGGGTATGGTCATCTCACGTGGAGGTGATGTGATTTGACCCCGTTCGACTTTTCCGTGTGGGGTTTTCTGAAGTCGCAGGTCTATGCGAATGTATAACCCATGCCATCGGTCAAAATCAGCCGGATTTTGAAAATTGGACATTTCGGATGTGCGCCACCCAGAGAAGCCGCGACGGACATTTGAACGAGGTTATATTCCAGACATAATGGCATCGATAGGCCTTTCAAACGAATAAAAAATCTCGATGATATCTCACACGCCAGTGTCTAGAAGAGGAAAATATACATACGTATGTATGTATACACATTCTTTAAAAAAAAAAAAGAAGAAAACTGCACCTATGCAGCCTCATTCAAAAAGAAATAAAGAAAAAATTCAACAGGAAATGATACAATTCCTTCGTTGAAAAAGGAGAAACAAGTTCCAAACGTAATGGTTGCTATGTTTCCTCTAAGGAGCCTAAGAATTTTTCTGGTAACGAATTACAAACGAATAACGAACGCATTGTAACGAAAGAAAGTGTAGTCCTATTAAGGAAGTCACTTTCACTTATTTTTTATTCTACAGCAACCGAAAAAAATAAATTCGAAACATTTTATTTAAATTTCACAGAGATTTGAAAGTTTAAAAAGGACGATACACAAAAGTTCAACAAAAGCTCTTCACACTGCGCAAAATCTAGCGCAAGAAGTAACCCAAAGGCGAACGAAAATAGAAAAACTTTCTTCCTTTCAAAAAAACATATATACACAGAACTCATGCGTATTTAATCCCCTCAAACGTGTATCTTCCGTCTGTTGACGTAGAAACGGGTGTCATAGGAGCCCTAACTCAAAAAATAAAAAAAATTAAATAAAAGGGGTGGTGAAAAACACACTTGTTATAGCGCGTCGTTGTTGTAATAATTTAATTAAAAATGCTTCAACTTGAATAGTTAATTTGTTTAAATAAAAATTGTCAACAAAAACGAAATATTTTTTGAACAAATCAATAGTTTAGTTTCTTTTCTCACTCTGTTTCACTTCTTCTTTTTTTTTTTCTATCTATCTCTCTCTTTCTATCTTTATCTCTTTCGCTGAGTATGTCCTTAAAGTTTGTTGTTTCTTTTGTTTGTTTGTGAATCCCATAGTCATCGCAAATATATTTAATAAAAATAAATAAATTTAAAATATTCACAATTAATTTGTGAAGATTAAATTAAAAAAACAAAAAAACAAAAAAACAAAAAAACATGATTGTGTGTAATAAAATGTCGTGCAAATAAAAAATAAAAAAAATAAAACAAAAGTGAAAATATAACAAAAAAGAATTCAGTTTAAATAAATATCCTTGCAATGAATTTTGAAAGTTTATTACAATAAAAATATTACACAGGAGTTCATTGTATTTTTATTTTATTATTTTTTAATGGTAAGCAAAAAAAGCAATTAATACATGCAGACAAATAAATAAAATTTATATATGTAGGTGTACATTTGTGGCTGGCGGCCATTAATAAATAATTATAAAGGACAATAGACAATCAATCAAAATTTTTTTATGTTACAATGTTACAACAAAAATTGTGTTTTTATAAATTGAATTATGTAATTTGGTTAAATCCTTACCTGATTTTAGAAGAATTTAAATCAAATCTAAGGTTATCTATTTGAAAATGACCAAAATAAATACGAGCGTCGTGTCGGCTTCTTAGTTTCACTGCATCTACAATTGGGTATGCGTATTTGAAACTGTCTAGATGCGCTTCTATTGAATGTTGTGCAGCTTTTTTTTTTGCTTTCCCCAATCTTGTCGTCACACTCTTGCTCGTCGAATATTCTGTGCCCAGTTATTGGACTATATTGAGTTCCCGATTGCAGAGATTTTTTTTTTTTTTTTTTTTTTCAAATAAACCAAACGCATCCTTTTCTGATTCACGACGATTCAGGTGTATACACTTTTGACAATACGCTGTACAATGTTCACTTATTTTGTACGACAGTAGGCAATTATTATCGGTGTTGTTAAGGTGATTATTAAAAAAAAAAAAACAGGACACTCGATGCTCCTGTGTCAATAGTAAAACCGTTTAGTGTTTATTCAAAGGTATTTAAGGTTTTAATGGTTCTTCTTATCAATTATTTTCTGTTTTCTATAAAGTGTGTGTATTTGTAATTTTTAATTTAATCCTGACAGCGACTCTCATAGTAAATCTTCCATTTCGCTTTTGTCGGACATTGAACATTGACAGATCTAGCTAGAACCTAGAATTCAATATACATGAGGTCAGAAGTTCTTGTTCATCTTTTGTAGAAAAATTAGCATTAGAACAGTTGTTCAAAACACTTGCAGTCAAACAAGCATTAAAAAAAAAAAAAGCCGAAAATACAAAACGTGATGAAGCAAATAACTTAAAATCACAACTGCCCCACTGCGTTGTGGCTCATTTGATGCTCTGCCAATGTTTGGGCTGTGTAATGGGAACCTGCGAACAATTTCCGGCCTTTCACTGTTTTATCGAAGTGCTCCAGCGAAATAGCCAACTGAATTCTGCCTCTGCAACATTTCACCCGCGATACTCGTCATACTTCGAATGCACATCAGTTTACCCTTAATAGAGCGCTTCTTTCTTTAGCCGTACCACACATAGCTCTGTGTTTCCTCAGCACAATAATTTCAAAACTAACGTGCATCGGTACCTCCTTCGTCTCTAGTTTAAGAGTAGTCATATACCCCTTAACTTTTATCTGTGCCCACAACAGAAGAAGAGCCACATCCTTATTTATTTTTTTTATTCTTACACACGCTGCCAAGTAAGGCATTCCATTGCGACAATTCACACGAAAAGAAATCGCTATTCCCCTGCCCGAAACTAGCCAGAACCAGGCATCGCACTCTCGGAAAACTGTTTTTTTTTTTTTTAGGGAACTTCTGACATAGAACTCTGTAACATTATTAATTTTTCTGAACTCCAAAGGATTGGATCTGATAACTACGCTCTCAACATCCTGGTAAGGTGCGTTGTGTTATCAAAACGGAGCATCCACCTCATCGTGTCGACACCCAGGATTCTGGTAGTTTTGACGTGACAACAGATCGGAGTTTCCCCGAAATCCATCAGATGGCGCCTGTCATTTTTATTTACCTGGAGACCTCAAAAGTAATGGTCCTCACCCCACTAGAATTTCTAGCATCGTCTTGATTTTTCCATTCAAGGGGATTTGCTACAAAATGCATTTCACCATTAAAGCCCTTCACTTAGAAGGCAAGCATTAGAAGCTATTGCCGGCTTTTGAAATGCGAATTGCGCACTGTTAAGAAGGATGAAGCAGCTCCTTTGTCGATCATCGTGCACCTTGAGATCCACGTTTTTTTTTTTTTTTTTTTTACCGGTGGACTTCTCCGCGACAGCCCAATTCTGTCCCCTGGTATTACAGCCTTTGCAGGTTGTTGCATCTTTTACAGATTTTCGTAGTCAGGTAATGTTGCCGATAGATGGTGTTTTAGCAGAATGTCACAGGCAGGAGGCTCTGGTAAAAGATTGTCTCCAAACTTGGTCCCTGTTGCAGCAAAAAAAGCTGGTTTTGCATAAGTTTAGGTCTAAATCTGTAAATCTTGACTGTCTTTAGGTTTCAAAATTTATCCTCGATGCTTCTCAGCAATATACATGAGCTCTTGTGGATCTTAAGGTTTCCTTTACCACGTCTACTCATGCCATGTTGTACCATTATTGGCAGTACGACTTCAGCATTCTCCAAATCTCCTTCAACCTTCGTCGTCGTCGTCGTCGTGACTCTTCCGCTACTGTTTTACGCTGTACGCCAACTGCTTCTAACAAACAAACAGTTTTGTTACCACTTTCAACCGATAGCTTCACACAAATGGCGAATTCTTTTCTACAGGGTGACTTTGTTCGATCATGAAAGCAGTTAATCAAATAAGTAATAGATACGTGTAGTCTTAAGAACTAAAAACTATTAAAATATACTTACGTATTTTTTTTTAAATTTTTTATTTTTATTTTTTATCATTGCAGCATCTCTAATTAATAACAAACATCTGTTTGAACAATTGATGATATTTTTGCAACGCATTTCAACGAGAGGATAGCTTATAAATATGTTTTATCCGAAATTTCCGCGTCGCACTTTGGCACTGATACTCTTCTGTCTAGTGATTACACTAGGGGCGGTGGGAGTTCTTTTCCTTGTATACTTTTTCAATGAGAGCAGCGCATTTTTGATGGACTCATCACTGAAAACAGTGTACGGAGTCCAAAAGCAAAATCCCCAATATCGACAAAATCAATACAATTTCGAACAGAAACCGGCCGAAGGCAGCACAAGTCCTGCAAAGATCACTAACAAGACGACCAATTTAATGTATCAGACATCCTCAAGTGAGAATTTTCCCACTTCGTCTGCGTCACAGGAGTTTGACAAACAGGATTTTCTAATAAAATCAAGGGGTTCGAAGGATTCGAATTTGGACACGATTTACATAGACGATGTGGACAGACCGACTTACAACGTTAAGAGCAAATCAGAAGTGAGTAACATCGATTACTTTGACACAATTCTTGTGGATCATACAAATGAAAAAAACAAAAATCCTCCACGAAAATTGAGCAGCAGTCTACGCCAGCAACAGGAAGAACTAGCATCAATGCATTCGATAATCTATCAAAACAATTTAATGTCCGATATCGATTCGGATATCAATTTAAAACATAATAAAGAAAATGAAAAGAAATTAAGGATAAACAGTAAACGTAGAGGCAATACCAATAATCGCTGGAACAAAACCAAGCTCCTGAGGTATACACAACTTTCACAGAATGCCAACGATGACGATGACATATACGATCTAGAGATCGATACAACCGCCAGTGGTAGCGGTGATTTTATCGATGATACCGAAATCAATGAAATTTTTATTAAGCAAATCAACACAAAAGTTATTAACAAAAAGGAAAACAACAATCCAGGATGGTCGCTAAGAAGAAATACACTTAAAAGTGGACGCAATCGAAAAAAGCATCACAACTACTTTTACAACAACGATTCGTCACCGCCCCTGCTGTTGACAACACAATCATCATTATCCGATGATAAATCGATTACTAACAGGGTGAATCAGAAAAGTTTCAAAAAATCTCTATCGTTATCATTGTATCCCACTACCGAACAACAGATCGGTGCTGAACCTTTGGCAAAAAAAAATTGGCCACCACCGGAACTAATAACAAATCATCACAAGTTATTTATAAATGACTCTGTTGACAATTACAGTGCGAATTTACCAACACCATCGTACAGCAGCAGCAATAACAACAACAATTTTCAATCACAATTGGAGCTCGGTGAATTGTCGTCCACAGCAGTGGCAACAAAAATGATTGAAAGCTCACTTACTAACTTACGCGACCAGCTAAGCACTAGTGAAAATAACGAAGCCTGGATAGAAACCCGAACCAGACGTATCATGGGGAATGTCAAAAAAAGCGAAGAACGATCACGCCAATTGCTGCTTTGTGAAGAAGCCGGTGGCGGTGAATTATGCCGAATGTTATTTAAGGGTCATATTAATGATTAAGTTAAACCATATACATATTACAAATAAAAGCCATTACGAAATGTTGCACAAAAAAAAAACAAAAAAACAAAAAAAAACCCCCCCATTAAACAACCAACTAAAATCTAAAGCGTGTATGTTAGAAAAATATTAGTAAAAACAAGAAATAATAATTAAATACCAAAAAAAAAAAGAAAAGCTTTTTATATACATGCATTAAGTCATAACCTAAACAATAACAAGTATGAAAAAAATAAATAAAAAATATAAAAAAAATCCATGTGTAGCTACGAAAGAATTTTAAAGTTAAATTAAAAACTGGTACACTATACATAAAATTATATTTAAAAAAAAATATATAATAATTAACTCAAAACTGGGCGATACACCCTGTGCAATCTTTATCTTAAAACAAACAACAAAAAAAAAAACAGCAAATAGTAAAGAAAAATAAGAAAATTGTATTTAATTATAAGTAACATTTGCAAACAGCTTATACATATATATAACATCTATGTATTTAAGGAAAAACAAATACAGTTATCACATCTCAAACATACAAAATAGTCTGTGTTGTAAGACATGTTTATACATAATTGATTCTTATAAGTATTGTTTTTGTTTTGTCCTGTCAATAGCGGGATAAACCTTTTGAGTAGATAATTATTAGTTTACAAAAAAACAAAAACAAACATATTTTTATGAACAAAGTTTCATAAAGCTTACCACCCAAAGAATGATTTTTTTATTAAATTAGACCATTAATAACGGAATTTTGTCCGCCATGACATAAGAAAGTTCGAAACACTATCAATAATTCTACCCAAATTATTTTGTACAACTATCGTCGGAGTTTTAAGTCTTTAAACTGTGTGAATAGCATCATAAGGGTGTTCATAGGCCCTTTTTCAAATTTTGACTGAAAATTCATCTAAAACCGTGAGAAATCAATTTGACAGCCATTTTGCTAACGCCATTTTGAATTCCATAATTTTTACTGAAAATTCGTAGTCTGCAGTCCCAAAACTCCCTAAATATCGATTTTGAATCGAATCGGGTCATAAATACGAAATTTGTCAGCCATTTTGATGCCGCCATTTTGAATTCTATAATTTTTACTACAAATTCGTAGTCTGCAGTCCCAAAACTCCCTAAATATCGATTTTGAATCGAATCGGGTCATAAATGCGAAATTTGTCAGCCATTTTGATGCCGCCATTTTGAATTCCATAATTTTTACTGAAAATTCTTAGTCTGCAGTCCCAAAACTCTGACTCCCTCAGCTGTTTTAGAACCTCTGCCGTAAACAACGGATGTAGACTCATTAAAGAGGACCTCTCCCTAACTTCAGACGCTTCCTGCCTGGTATTGTATGCTTGCAGTCCATGTTGAGGTCATTTTCAGTGGGAAGCATATCAGTTGTTTTAAGGTCAAGCAACCTCGACATCATCAAAAGTCTTTGACGCAAATGCAGTTGCATTTACAAACAGTTAACCTCAAATATTACATATCATTGTACTCATGATATTACAATTATACTTCATACAAATTTCACCATCATATTTATGTTTTAACAAATTTATTTAAGAATTATAAAAACCAAAACAAACAACTGCAATGGATGGTCCATTCCTTCTTTCACCCTTAAAACACCCCAATTAACTGGCAAAGAAATTAAAATAACTAATTTATAATTACATTATAAGAAATATATAGTTACATGTAAAGTAATTTAATTGTTGTACAGATTGTGAAGTATACCAGAGAAAATGGCAACCAAACGATGCGGTGCTGTATGACACCAAACAATGGAGTCCGTAGTCTCAAGTAAGTTCTAGAACAACCATCTGTGGGTGGTAGTTTTGTGTCATACCTACCCCACATCGTTCAAATCAACCAAACATTTAACACATCAACAGAATAAAATCTACTTAAAGGATTTTCACATCCTTCCTTCTATGTCCCTTAAAAAAAAAACAAAAAAAATTATTTATTTTTCCAAAATGTTATTTGATGTAATTTGTATTCTAGATTAGTTTTTGAATACACCCTATCAGTTTTTAAAAAAAAATAAAAACCGCAATTACTTTTAAGTGTTAAACCGTCTGCTGATTTCGATTTTATACTTTGAATTCATACATCAATGGATTTAAAATACATGAAATAAAAAATAAAAGAAATAAAAAAAGGATACATAGGTACATATGTATGTATATTAGTTTTGAGTGTTTTTTGTTTTTTTTTTCTAAATAGACAACAGTCGTAAGACGGGGGCCGCGCCGTGAGAAAGGTTTGCTGCATCAAATGGTGCCAATTAAGAGGCCTCCCACTGAAATCTAATCGAAAAAAAAAAAATCGAAATGGTTTTTGAAGTAAAGGGGCGCTTTCATTAAGCGCTTCCTATCTTTAAATTTAAATAAAACAAAGTGTGTGTGAGATATCATCGAGATTTTTTATTCGTTTGAAAGGCCTATCGATGCCATAATGTATGGAATATAAAATCATTCAAATGTCGGCCGCGGCTTCTCTGGATGGCGCACATCCGAAATGTCCAATTTTCAAAATCAGGCTGAATTTGACCGATGACATGGGTTATACATTCGCATAGACCTGCGACTTCAGAAAACCCCACACGGAAAAGTCGAACGGGGTCAAATCACATCACCTCCACGTGAGATGACCATACCCTCGAATCGCTCATGCAGAATTTCCAATGTGGCACATAGCGCCGTTCTATTGAAACCACATGTCGTTGGTGTCCATATCATCCAATTCAGGCCAAAAGAAGTTGGTAATCATCGACCTATAGGCCTGGCCAACGTCGTTTTCAACGGAAATATGGACCGATGACGCCGCCAGCCCAAGATCCACACCAAGCAGTCCATTGGACGCTCTTGAATCTCATGTGGATTGGTATCGTCCCAAATTCGACGGCCTCATCGCTGAAGATGATTTTTCGATGAAAATTAGGGTCTGTTTCCAACTGCTCCAGCGAACACACGTCGTTGTCTATGGTCAGCTCCTGGATCAGTTGAATTTTGTACGGGTGCAGGCCCAAGTCACGACGCAAAAATCGCCAAGTTGTGTACGCTCTGCTAAATGCCGAGTTCTTGTGAGCGACGCCAAAATCGACTGCCTCGGATTCTCCTGCACACTCTCACGGACCGCGGCAGATCGGGTGTTGGTTGATCGTTTACTGAACCAGTGGACTCAAATTTATCCACCACATTGCGAATAGTCCTCTCGGAAGGACGATTATAGAGACCGTAAAATGGGCGAAGCGAGCGGGACGTTGCCCGAATAGAACACCCAAAACACACTGAATAAATGACAGCCAATTTGACAGATGTAGCTTCAACAATATGGCCGCTATCAACTGTCAAAGTTCGGAAGTCCCTATTGGAAGACCATTTATTTTTAAGAACGATGTCCTCTCTACAATTTGCTAATTGGCAAGTGGTTTTTGAAGACATTGCACTAAGACGTTCCGTTTCCGACTGTATGGGTAGGTAGGTGGGTAGGAGTGGCTGAAACTGGTAAGCCTGCCAGAGACACCACAACTCATGTGACCTGGGTGTTGATGGGCGTAGCTGAGAGTGTAGTTTTAATGTACATCCTGGTGGAGTTGAGAAAATTGATAATGTTGCAGAATTTGATGTTAGAAATCTCAGAAAGTTCCTTTAAAAAAAGGGTTTTCCGGGCAGCAGTCACAGAGAAAGTGGAATGACGTTTCCTTTACTTGTGAATTGTCGCAACTACGACAATGCAGGGCTGAACAGAAAATGCCTAGCTTGGCAGCGTGTTGACCTATCGGCCCTAGTGGCCCGTGCTAATTGCTGTGATTCTTGCTGTCTCGATGCGGTTCCCATTCGTTCTGTTTTTAGTGTAGGTGGGCCAAATCTGTCTAGATATGGCACAAGTTGCAAGACTTTGTTGGAAAACTTTAAGTCCCATTGGGGAGCAGACTGACTCCGCGAGGGAGACATCCAGGGTAGAACCGCATCTGGCTAACGCGTCGGCTCTCTCGTTACCCTCTATGTTACTATGACCGGGGGAGCGTTTGCCTGCGTTATAGTTTCCTTACACTGGTTCAACTAATTTAGAGGACGAAGAAAGTGAGTGTGGAGCGCTTTGAGATGGCAGCCTGACTGTCAATAAAGATTCCTATCTTGTTTGAGGCAGGCTTCTCTAATCGCTAGTTTCCGACTGTATAGTGCCTTCTGTGTTAACGCTGGCCATTAGCACTATTAAATTAAAAAAAAAAAAAGTCACACGACAGCGCGTCTCCTTACCGAAATCCGGTGCATGTTTGCAATAATTACACAATCGTTTAGATTACATATTATCACCGATCTTTGGAGTTCGGATAAATAAAATAAAACAAAAGATTTCCCCTTAGGAACCAGACATCAAGATCTACATTTATATATATTTTTTTTAAAAATTTCATAAACAGTTTGTCATAAAAAAATATAATGTAAGAAAATATTCTTTTTATATTAACTTAGATTTTTAAATAAATTTTTTGTTCCACAAGTATAATCAGTTATAGTAAAATTTATATTTGTATTCAAAATATGCATATGTTTTTGTTTTCAAAAAAAACCATATAAATAGTTCTGATTTATTAGTAAAAAAAATATACAGTTTTACTTATATCGCATTTAAAATACGTATTTATAAATAAATATATTTAATACATTTATAATTCACATTTATATTATTAATATTTATATGAGTCCAATATATTTATTGAACACATAATTTATTTTTATTCTTTGTTTTGTTTTGTTAAACTTTTTTTTTCACATTTATAACAAGCTCGTTACACAAATATATATTTTAATCAATAGGTTTTTAGGTATATATATATATATATCATTTCATGCAGATAAGATTTATGTTTCTAAATGAAATACAAATATAAATATAAATTAAGTTATTTTATATTTATGTTTGAAATGTAAATGAATTTTTATTAAAAGTTTACCAATTTGTTTTACTGTTCTATCAGTTTCACATTTAGATTTATAATTTGGCATGCAAGTTGATTTTTTGTTACACACTTATATATTAAACACACATGTTGTAGGTCTTAAAATGTAATAGTAGCATTAGTAGCTTCACTCTTTCATTTTTTTTTTTTTTAATTATAATTCTTTTTTCGAAAAATTGCCAATCCTTGAAATTCAAATTTTGTAGGAATAAGAGTTAAGATGAGAGACGTTTTATTTTGGCCATTTATTTATACACAACATCGATTCATATACACTAAAATTTGTGTTTTTTTTTTTTTTTTTTTTTTTAACTAGTCAATTGTATAAGAATAGGGGCCCACAATTTTTATTGTCTAGTCCGAACGGCGGATTGAGAAGCTATTTCAATGTGGTTCTGTGACCTCTCACTTACGGCCATAAAATTCACTCACTTTAATCCGGTTTAAAACTAAAAGTGAGTTTAACCAACAAATTAAACCCACTATTTGAAACTTGACAGCGTAAACTGCACTCCGGAGACCAGTTTAAATTCTTTAACTCGGTTTAATACTCAATTTCATAATATTCACTCTTTTTGTTTTAGGTCAGTCACATTTTTGACATTTCTTCGCTTGCAGGAGGCAGAAAATAAGAACTTTAGGTGGACAACTTTCTTTCAGGCTTCTAAGACTTGATCGAGAGCTTAACCATACAAGTCGCAGCAAATCAGAAGATGCCAAATTGTAAAAGGTCAAAAATGATGATTCAAAGAGCTACATTGGAGGGAGTGGTCAATTGCTGAAAACGTCTAAAGTAAGATTTCGAAAATTAAAAGAAAGTCGGCCTATTCAAATGGAAAAGTCAGAAACTTCCATTCTTGGGCCATGGTTCTCATCTTAAATGGAAGGGCAAAGAAATGACTGCAATTAAGGACTTTGTAGCTAAAAGCGGATAGTCAATTGGAAGACTTAGGTTCTATACTAGGCAAATCCTAGTTTTCTTCAATAAAAAAAAAAAAAAAACATCCAGAGATCAACCTTGGTCGACAAAAAGTCAACCAGGCCTTCATAAGATGTGGGAATTTCTAGCCAAAAGAGGCAGATCCTAGATGATGCTAAGATTTCTTAGAAAATATCCAACAACGATCGCTAGAGTTAGCTGTCGTAGACTTCAGAAGGCCAAGCGGGCAGTATCTACTAGTTTCGACATGGACACCTTAACCACGTAGAAAGAACATAGGACTTAGGAATTTACCCCCAAAGAGACATCATATTTATGCTCAAAAACTTATAACCTCCAGCTAATGAAGATCAGAATCAATTTTGCAAGCATCTAGGAGCGCTGTTTGTACATTTCTGGACAATGATCGTCTAATTTTTGTAGTTGTCCCTCTCCGCCCGCCGTCGAGTAGAACTTCGCGACTAGTTTAGAGCCAGGTCGTTCTATACATTCATTTGAATCTTCCGTCCAAGTGACTTATCAAAACCGCCTGCCTATGTTCGTCTTGCTAAGTTCCTTTTTCTGGCTGAACAAACAACAACAAAAGAAAGTATATGTCATTTTATGTGAAATTTGGCATGTTTTTGAGTGAATATTATGGATATAGGTTTAAATTGTCAGGTTTAAAGCGGATTAAATGGTTCGGTGTAAGTTTAACTTATAAACCTGATTTACACCCGAAGTGAATAATATGGCCGTAAGCCATGGCGACCACGTTATATCAAACAGGGGCTACGAATTACGGCATCACGTAAAAAACGAGCATTATAACGTCGCTCATTTTAACGTGACGAGTTACTCGATCATTGATGCCGTACTTCGACCCCAGAATGTTTAAAAAGATCTCGTGCTGGATAACTGCGTCAGAAATGATAAAAAAAAAAACAAATCCTGACTCTGACTGGATTAAATCTTTGCTTCTACTTGCTAGTGAAACAACCAAATTAATAAGTTTTTAAGTCTAACAACCTTGGAGTTGCCATTTCTGAGGCATATTTGGATGTGAATTTTCAATCCAAGTTCACACATTCACATTTATCAAGGACACACATGAAATTGGATCTCCTCAGCACGACCGGAATAGGCGAGTATTTAAAGTGAATACAAATAAGAACGGATATGTAAACATAAACATAATGGATACCGTTCGCATTATGCTTATGCATTACACAAATACTACATGTCAGATCCTAGATTTGACCACTTAATTAAAACACACATATCAACAACAAAAAAAAACCCATTTGAACTAGAAGAGTGGCAAATAAGTAGTAGTAGATTCAGACCAGTAAAATTCTTGTTGAATATTACCTAAATCCAATAATTCAATCGAAATATTCGATTTTTGTTCGATGTCAACCACACTGTGTTTCATGTGGGACATTGATTTTGGCACTGTTTACTTAAAACGTACGTGCTCGTTGTAAATTTCGAATTCTCAGGGGGGTTGCGGACAGTATTTGTATTTGCCACGGAAATACACCCTGACAGCTCTGGAGACATCGAACAAAGTCTTTTTTTTTTGTGTTCCATCTGTCTGACAGTTAAATTGTCAATGTGTTGACACACCTTCGGCAATTCCACTGCTGAGAGATGTTATTAATGTTGCGACTGCGGAGATTACTGTACATCTTTTTAAAGACGTCGTTTTTTTCCTTGTATTTCTGACAATCAAATTCGGTGCCGGAGTTATTGCTGAATTTACTGGCCATAAAAAATTGTTCGCAGATTTTTCCAAAATTAAAGTCGAAGTTTCTGTTAAAGCTTTTGCCGGAATAATTGTCGGTGTTTCGTTAAGATTTTCTGTCGAAATTTCTACTGAAGTAGCTGTTGGTAATTGATCAAATACTTTTGTCGTTATTTCCTGCATTTCGTTCGAAACCGACTCCGATAGTCATGTGGTTTTTTTCAATTTTCTTCGCAACGCAGCATCCATAAGTTGCGCTGGCATAGGGAATTGCGATTTGATGTCCCAACGTTTCATCCAATTGCGAAGAGTTTTTCGCGGTACTACATGAAGTCGAGAGGCCCTTCAAATATATAAGAAATATGTTGTAAAAATTGTATATAGCCTAATTGAAACAAACCCAAAGCGTAGGTTAGATTGAATCACGATTCGAACGGACGCCATAACAGGATTATCAAAGCTAATCTTCGAAACTGTCATGGTATTGGGCAAATTGATTGAATTTCAGTCTTGAGACCGTTATATATAGTCAGCAGACAGTTTAGTTTAGTTTGTTGAGGTCCTCTGTGAAGAGGAATAGGTCCAATGTGCATGCTCGGATTGGATCCCAATCTATAGATACTCGTGAAATTTAAGTAATTTTTGATCGGGGCCGTTCTGGCGGTGTTCAAGAAATACATATCAGAGGCACCCAGTCGAACGTAACACAATCTTACCTAATTTATTTATAAAAAAAAATCAGTCCGACCACCGGATTGAAATGATTTAAAATTGTTTTCGTTGTGGAAGGATTAATTTCGTTTCACTTTTAGGTAAATTTGTACATTTTGGGGGTTTATTTTCCTCCAAAAGTAAACGAGGATATATCAAAAAAATCATCCAAATCGGAGGTGAGACCTTTTTTGGAAACCCAGATGTTTATATAGAAATGATGTAAATGAATTAAACTCACTTGTAAATACTTTCTCCATATTTGACAGCCATCAAGGCATTAAACAAAGACTCGGTTGAATAATGCCTTGGTTGATTGCTTCGAGGGTTTCTTAAAATAACCATTTCTGGTGATCCTCCCTCGGTTAGTGGAGAATGAGAAACTCCATTCAAAATGGACTGATCTGTCATAAGGATTATTTTGCCATTCTCGTCTGTGTTTAACAGATGATCGTCATAGTAGCATTTTTTATTCCCTGGGCCAGCGCGTCTCGCAGATAACGGTATCAAAGTTGGTGGGCAATTTAGCCTATCGGATTTAGGTACTGGTAGTATCGTTGGTGAAAAGAAATGCATTGAAAAATTATTGGGCTTTTTTTTTGCCTTAGATTTTGCCTTTGAGATCGATGTTGCCGATCTCTTCCTTTTTCCTTGATTTTTTTCAAATGGTTGTGAAACCAACAAGTCGCAATCAATGCATATGTGATCTTCGTTATTATAACCTTCAAATCCCCTAGCATAACGGGCTTGTTCCGTTTGTCTTTCTCTTTCGGCTTTGGCTTTGGCTTTGGCTGCAGCTGCGATTTTGGCTTTCTCTTTAGCTCTGGCTTTTGCTTCGTTTTCAGCTTTGGCCTTGGCAAACGCTTCAGCTGCTGCTCTTGCCTCACGTTGTGCTTTCAGATGAGCTGCCAATTCAGCTGCAATTTTGGCTGCAGCATTGTCCCTTACAGTTTCTTCATGCTCATAGTGTTTGCAGAGGTCATAAAAATCTGGGAAAATACCTCGTGTTAGCAAAATGTTACCTATAATGACAGGTTTCTCGTCATATATCTCTTCGCAATCTTGTGCATAATTTGAATCAATTGTTGGTAACATATCGGGGTCAATTTCTATCGGTAGATGTACCTCCATCGGCTCAGGTCTTGGTCCATTATATCTGTATAATGGCGGTGGGCCGGCATCATAATTGATCCTAGAAATGGTTGCTTGTGGTGAAGTGGTGTTAATTGTTCTTCCATAATTACGCAATACTGGCGGTAGAATATTGGCTTCAGAATTGAACCCAGAAGAACCCCGGGGAACGGTTGAAGTGATTTCCTCTTCCCCATCCGATTCCATTGCCAAATTGACTACCTCATAATTGTCTTGTGTTGAGTTTAGATCCAGATCTTCTATAATTAATGGTTTCTCTTCATATTGTTCCAATGGCGGCATAAAAGTTTCCTCCGAATCGAATCCAGAAGTTACAGACGAAGTAAACCACGAAGTGGTTGGATTTATCTCCGGTTCAGGATCTGATTTCAATGCCATATTCAGGACCTCAATTCTCTCTTGTGTTGGAGTGAGATCTAGATTGTTAATGGAAAATACCATAGAATTGTCGTCATCGTATTCCATGTATGGCGACATATTTGTATCCTTAGGAGTTGCCTTAGAGCTGTCCCTTGAAGTTATCCCAGATGTTTGTGTACAAGTGACTTTGGACTTTGGTTTGGAATTGGATCTAGACGTGATGGAGGTGGTGGACTTTAAAAACGAAGTAACTGCAGGAGTAGTGGCCTTGAAAGTGGCCCTAGTTGTTGCCCTAGTAGCGGCTTTAGTAGTAGTAGTAGTAGTAGTAGTGCCAGAAGTGGTCACCTTAGGAGACCTGCCTCGTTTTTTTCTTGCCCGAGTGGTAGTTTCTTCCTGATCTAGGAATGGCCACGGTAACTGATCGGGGCTAATGGGTATATTATGCGGTTTGACTGGTAAGGGAACAACAAAGGTTCCTGATATAGATGGTGTCTGGTTACTAGACGACGACGGTAACTGATTGCAGCTTACAGGTAAATTATCTGGTTTGACTGATAAGGGAACAGCTAAAGTTCCTGATATCTGGTTATTAGCCGATGGTAACTGGTTGCTTGTTAATGGTATCTGGTCGCTAGCTGATGGGATTGACAAGCTGACCATGTTGGCTTCTTCTGTCGGACCGCTGGATTCTAGCATTTCGACAAGCAACCGGTCCACGGGTACTTGCCTTTTGGTTGACACGGGCACGTATCTGCTGTTTGCCGTATCAATATCGCAGTTTTTAGGTAAATTTCCACTAATTACCGGCTTGCGATTAGACATAGTATACTTAATTAGCGATACTGCTGGAGTATTTTCCCCAATCATCGATGGAACAGCACAAATGCCAGTTTTTTCTACAGATCTGGGCTCTTTCGAGCTCTGTGATTGGTTCTTTATCATTGTAAACAGCTGCAACTGGGGATTGTTGATTATTGTATTTATTGTATTATTATTGTCAATTTGTCGATTGGTGATATGAGCACTAGTGCTGATGTCAGATGCTGGTGTAGCTCGATCTGTAATCAATTTAAATTGGGAAATTTTTTTTGGAATTAGAGATACGTTTAGACTAAAACGAGAAAGATTCTAAGTTCAACACGTGTGCTGATAAATTTACCTTGAAAAATATTTGGAACATCTGGACTCATATCGATTCTTAATACATCAATTGGAGGTTTCCTTTGATTCTCTTGTGGGTTAGCTGAATTTTGGCCAATATTGTCACTCTCCGGTTGGAGTTCAGCTCCAACTTTACGGTTAGCTCTTTGCTCTTGAAGTTTTTCGTCCTGTGTTTCAAAATATTCTCGAAATTGCCCCTTTCGGTTGTATAAGCCCGTTATTTGAAGTGCATGAGCACTTTCTACCAAATCCTGAAGTCCAGAATGACTTACGGTGGTTTCTCCTTGATACATAAAGTCAATCAGTGCCTGAAGAATATGTGCCTTGATGCCAACTGGTAAAATCACAATAGGATGTTCTATGGCCGTTTCCAATAGTAGCTCTTCAAGAAGTGGTGAAGACGATGACAAAACCAAACGATGACAATTGAATTGATGTCCATCGCATGACAGCGTCACATCAAGGAATCGCTTTAACCTCAAAAGCTATAAGTTAAACATAATTTTAACAAATTTTCAAACCTTAATACAATTTAACGATAGATTAATGGGCGATCGGTTTTGAATGATTGCGCACCCATGCAAAAAGATGTATGTAGTCTCAAGCTTCACTTCAAGAATAACAATGATGAACATCTTATGAAACTAATGCAATACAAATAACGGAATAGTGATGAAAAGACTCAAAGAAACACTGTGTGTCTCCCCACAACGGAGACAAGCTGAAATTCATTTGAAACGAGTATATGTGCCTTAGAGGTATCAAAAGTGTTCAATCATATCAAGGCGAAAGCCAAGACTCGATTAAATTAAGATGGAGTACTCCGCTTGGGCAGGAACACACTTAGGCCAAAATGTAGGCGCTATGGTCGGCCCAATCAAGGCTGAGAATTTAAAAATTTGCAAACCTGTGCGAAGCTACTTTGAGAACAGGCTTCTTCTTTACGTGACGAAACATCTGGAAGAAATAGAGGACATCTCTAACGAATGTATCTAAAGAGTGAGACGTATCGCAGAACAAAAAACGGGAAGCAGTATTAGTGTGTATCCACAACAAGAAAGACACAATTACCATCAGGATAGGTCATTAGATGCTTAGGCTGTACGAACGACAAAAGACTCTCTTACTTAGGGTATGCCGTGTATTTCGGAGCGTATCAGCTGATGTTATATACATACATATGTCATCGCATCGAACTACAGAGGACCAACGATGCCAACATTTAGGAACTTCAGCTAAAAAATAATTGAGCTGCCAAGCATTAAAGATTGAACCAGAGTCGTCGAAAGGAAGATGGACCTATCGACTCATACCGGATATATTTAGAAAATAAAGAGCTTTGTCTGTGGGTCATTGAGACCAAAAATGAGATCCATCATGTATGGTTCCTCGTGCTGGTTAGTCGCTGGTTACTCTACGTGGTACCACAATGCGCCTACATTCTGGTCTTAGTATGCCCCTACTTAAGCCGAGACGTCATGGAGATAAAATGTGTGTTGGCAAGGAAATTGACTACTAGTTATATTCTAATCACCTTTTACCGTATCTTATTCTATCCTTATAGGACCATTCAATTAGAGTCCCGCCTTTAAAGTAGTGACTCTCCGAGCAAAGCAAACAACAAAGACCAACTAAAGACTAAGATTATTGAAAAAATCGGACTTACCCTCTTAGCGCACGCTTCCAAATTCGTGTCGGTATTGCTGTTGCGAATAGTGTAACACGGTTCTTTTAGTTTTTTCTGAAACAAAAAATAAAACATGTGTGAGTGACGCGGTAATTGATGTGTAGATACATAAACATGTGTACTCTCGTATCCGTTCGATTTGAAGGAATTCAGATCGCAGAGGGGACTTTAATGGCGCTGAGCAGCAATTCCAGAGGAGAGGCTCTATTGGAAACATTCGCTCCGCTAGCGATAGGCACAGAGCCAAAGAAGCATTACTCACACAGCGACCATATAATTCTGAAAATCAAATGAAAGAAAGCAGCAGCAGCTTCCAAAATTTACGATCGATCTTTCAATAAGGTGGGCCTAGATGGAACAGTTG
Source organism: Criorhina ranunculi (assembly GCA_951813785.1). Taxonomy (NCBI): domain Eukaryota; kingdom Metazoa; phylum Arthropoda; class Insecta; order Diptera; family Syrphidae; genus Criorhina; species Criorhina ranunculi. Next base: position 3,270,047 of record OX638386.1, on the reverse strand, counting down.
GGATCCCGCACATCGCCCTACAGGCACCATCACCACTGCATGCGATGCATCAATGCCAATAGAATAAACAGCAGGAAGCAGCACCGAAGGAATTCCTACAAGTCCGGTGAAAAGTCCAGCGATCAAGAATGGGAGCAGACTTCAAACAGCACTTGGACACCCTTAGACTGATGGTCTCTCTAAAGGACAGTGGTCAGGAGGTTACAGTGTAGATTTTGCGAAAAGATTCAAAACCCAGCGGAATCTTCTAGACTATGCAGAATCCTCTCAACCAGAAGTTGGATCTGCTAATGGATACCAACTTCTCCGGCTGCCCGCCTGTTACTGCCAATTTACCTGCTCTGGAAAGCTATACGAGACCGACAAACTTCGAACTGATTCGACAAGTGAGAATAAGCTTTTCCCATCCATATGCTCCTCCGATGTTTTTGACAAATAATCGGTCGGTGGTTCTGGGTCAATTTGGTGAATTTCGTTGTCAGTTCATTGGCCCTTCGACATTAAGCCACACGCCTCGAGAAGACTGGCTCAACACGAGATAGACGTAGCCGGTCCTGAAGATCGAGAATATTGGTGCTGCAGCTGCAGATGGTCCCAAGAGGACCCTTAAACGTCTTTACAGCCAATTTGGATGAAATACTTGAAGATATTTTGGTTTAAAGTGAAAACAGTGTGCGTGTACATTTTTAACCAAATCTTCCTAGACCTCGACCACAATTTGGATGATTTTCATGAGCGTGTCGTGGCGCATTTCCAACTATCGCTTCAACGGCATTTAAAATCCGCGCGTTATACACAAAAAGCCATTACATCCTCACAAAGTCATTATTTGGCATGCGCGTCGTGTTGGAAAATACTACCCTTGATGAGCCCCATTGGGGAGTAGACTACTTGAAACTATCTAAGTGGTGATTGAGTGAAAAAGAAGAAGCTACTTGTCCTGCAACTGACCCAAACACAAATATACACACATGCATATGTATGTGTGGTTTTAATTGCGATGCAATACTAAACCCCTCTAACACACGAAAGACAATATTTAGGTAGGAATTCTAGGAAATATCGAACAGATCCGTGATTTTTTTTTAAATCTCCACCAGAGATACATTTGCGTATGAATGCATTTTTTTTTTTTGTTATTTAAGTAAACAAAAGAATATAATTTTTGTACTCACAGAAGTTTCATCGTCGACTCTCTGCTCAATAGACACTGTTGCCGTATCCTGAAAATTGCTGTCCGGCGCAATAATTGATGTCCGCCGAATAGTTGCTGTTGCCCTCTGCTGAGGCATCGACTCTTTCCTTTGCACAAAAACCTTTGTTACTTCTGTCTGTACAGCAGTTGTTCTTATCTCTCGTTGAGACATTTTCAACCCCTTTGCAGTCACAGCAAACTCAATGAATGATGCCCCCCCTGCAACCGTTTTCCAAGAAGCCCCCTTTTTTTTCTATACAAAATTCAGAACAAACAAACAAATTATAGGAAAAAAAAGCTTAATAACACATTAAAAAAACAAAAAATACGTATCTACGTATCCAAAGAAATCCAAAAAGTTGTGTATAAAATAGTTCGTGTGTTGAAAAATCAAACCGGAAGAAGGCTTTGGAAATTTCATTTGAAAAATAACAAAAAAAAAAAACCAACTTACCCTTAAACTTGTTGAGCTTTGTCACGGATTTTCCTTTTTTATGTCAATCTTTTGGTTTTTTTGTTTTTTTTTTAATAAAGAAAAATTCACCAAACAACAACAGCTATGACCCTCTACAACCTTTCTTTGCAAATAATTGATACTTACTGAGACCATGAATTATAACAAAACTGTCCCTACGCCTGCCTTTCAGTTTCAGAAGTGCTTTTCGTGAGAGCGTTCAAATTTTTTGTTTGTTTGTTTCTAGAAAGCACACATACATACAAGTGTGTATATGAAGTTCGGTTCGGTCGAATGGGAGGAACAGCGCGTTGATGAAATTCCTTCCAGTGTTGCCATAATAAATCATTTACAGGGCGTACCAAATATGATTTATGTAAGCAAAATGCATTATTATGGCATATGACAAGTTAAAGATTTGATGTCCTTGAAATGGAGCGTATCGGTGAGACCGATTCTCAGAATCTTGCGTTTTTATTTGAATCAAACCGTGTTGGCTATTGAATCCCCCATTCACGAAATGTCTAAATTCACTGTGGAAGAACTCATACATAATCCCTAACCACAAAAACTCCATTGCTTAACCTAAGCTCTTCGAAAGCATTGTCTATGACACAATGCAAGTCTATTTTTTCTCACTAGCCTCACAGAATTCCTGTCTCGAGCGCTATGTGCACTGGAGAATTTTCCAAGGAAACGTCTTTTGGGCGACATGTGGTCTTACATTATCGTATCTAATGGATTTGATTGGCCAAAACCGAGCGTTTTTTTTTTTTTTTGGTCAAATAGCCACAATTAGTCCAGACAGTTGCTTACAGTACGAAGTGAATAATTCCTCTGAAATCTGTAACAGTTTTTGCGATGCATTCCGGCACCTTCACCCGCTTTTCTTTGAATCCTTTTTCGAGTACAAAACCAACTTTTCATCGTTCATTCTCTTAGCAATCTCAGCAGTTGTAATCCTTGGGTTATTTTCCATGAAGGTACGGAGTATCTTAGTTTTTGTTAAAAAGTATTTGGGGTGCCATTTTGCAGCCTTAGATTCTTCATTTTCTCTTCCGATCCGTCGAACACCGTCTAGGTCAAAACCTAACAATTGACAGCTGTAATATTGAGGCAACCTCGAGGCAACTATAAACTCGACGAAGGATAACCTTAGGCAACCGCTGCTACTTCGGTTTGTCCAAACAGCTAGGGTTCAAACTCCTAAATCGAAGGTTCCAAATTATGCTCTACAAAACCCGGATCTTGCTAGTTTTGCTTTATTAAGTTGAATGCTGGACGATAATTGAGACAGCGGATCAGATCTTGGGATCCTTCGAAAGAAAAATCCTACGTCGAATTTTTGGTCCAGTCTGCGAGGAGGGCGAACTCTACGAGCTGCACAAAGATTTGGATGTAGTCCGGAAGGCAAAAATCCACCGACGACCACGTCGAGCGAATGGACGAGAATGCTCCAGCTAGGAGGATCTTCGTATCCCAGCCACCTGGTTCACGAAGAAGAGGAAGACCGAACCTCCGGTTTAAAGATCAGACAATCGCGGACGCCAGAAACCTTGGTCTAGTTAATTGGAAGCAGCGTGCCCCGGGACCGTAAAGGATGGAAAGCGGCATTAGTTCAGGCTCAGACCCTCAAAGGGTCTATACCTACTAGGGTTCTATACCTATATCACCCTGTTTAACCTTAAGTCAAGTTTATAAACCAATTTCAAATGGTTGTTTTTATAAGAACTTGAGATCTAATACCTTTTTTAAGTACTTTTCGTTTTTGATGAGATGTACACACTGAATTCTCAATACTATTTGAACTCGGCAATAGTAGGCCTCGCATACGTATACGTATTCGAATTCGATAGAACGAAAGACCTACACAAAGCATAAATAATAAAAAGATTTTGCGCAGTACACGAAGGCTAAGGTTCTCTGAGTGTTCAATGTGGGATGCTGGATTCATCCGTGGGAAGCAGCATTCGAAATGTCCAAAATGTATTCCAAAGGTCTGTTGTGCAGAGAAAAATAATTTTCCCAAATAATATTTCCCTTCCCTTATAAGATACAACATTTTTTTGTTAGGGGTTTCTCTTCGTTCATATAAGGGCTTACCAACTTGCCCTAAACATTTTTAGGAGAAGTTGCATATTCGTTTCGAAATTCGTTTTCGCAAAGACAAGACAAATCATCGAACATTGAGATAGAGACCTCTATGAATAGATGTCTAAAAATATGTAAATATGTATACGCATACAGGCTGTGCTGTAAAGAAGAAATAACAACATAGAAGAGAGGAAGCGAAGGGAGGAAAATGCATATCCCAAGTTTTTTTTTTTTTTTTTTTTGCACAAGCAATTCGTATCTGAGGAGGAATAGCTCTGCGAACAGCAGCACCCTTAAAAATTGGTGTATGCCTGTGCAGTGCACATATAAAGCCGTTTATTCAAAGCTTCAACACTATAGTCCATCCAAACATTTGTGCAATGGATTCTTTGGGAGCTTAAAGGAAGGATGAGGTGATTGCTTTTGGGTCCATTGCGCAACATCCTCGTATCGGTGGCAAAACCGTGGCAAAAACGCCTAACGACAAATATTTTAGTGTAAGAGTACATAGAGTGTACATATACCCACCGAATGGGCCAAATCGAATTGCAAGGACTAATTTCACGTTCCTACGATCCTTTTGGGCTATATCCCGGGCTCGTAGAGCCCATGGTTTGCAGATGGCGAGTGCCTGCTAGCAGCACAAGAGTCTCCCATACAAAATGTATGTGTTTCTATGGATTTCATTGAGGAGCGAGATTCACGCCTACCGCCCACCGAATGGGACAAATCGAATTGCAAGGACTAATTTCACGTTCCTACGATCCTTATAGGCTCCATCCCAGGCTCGTGGAGCCCATGGTTTGCAGATGGCGAGTGCCTGCTAGCAGCACAAGAGTCTCCCATACAAAATGTATGTGTTTCTATGGATTTCATTGAGGAGCGAGATTCACGCCTACCGCCCACCGAATGGGCCAAATTGAATTGCCAGGACTAATTTCACGTTCCTCCGATCCTTATAGGCTCCATCCCAGGCTCGTAGATCCCACGGTTTGCAGATGGCGAGTGCCTGCTAGCAGCACAAGAGTCTCCCATACAAAATGTATGCGTTTCTATGGATTTCATTGAGGAGCGAGATTCACGCCTACCGCCCACCGAATGGGCCAAATCGAATTGCAAGGACTAATTCTACGTTCCTACGATTCTTATAGGCTCCATCCCAGGCTCGTAGAGCGCACGGTTTGCAGATGGCGAGTGCCTGCTGCAGCAGCACAAGAGTCTCCCATACAAAATGTATGCGTTTCTATGGATTTCATTGAGGAGCGAGATTCACGCCTACCGCCCACCGAATGGGCCAAATCGAATGGCAAGGACTAATTTCACGTTCCTACGATCCTTCTGGGCTATATCCCGGGCTCGTAGACCCCATGGTTTGCAGATGGCGAGTGCCTGCTTGCAGCACCAGAGTCTCCCATACAAAATGTATGCCTTTCTATGGATTTCATTGAGGAGCGAGATTCACGCCTACCGCCCACCGAATGGGCCAAATCGAATTGCAAGGACTAATTCTACGTTCCTACGATTCTTATAGGCTCCATCCCAGGCTCGTAGAGCCCACGGTTTGCAGATGGCGAGTGCCTGCTGCAGCAGCACAAGAGTCTCCCATACAAAATGTATGCGTTTCTATGGATTTCATTGAGGAGCGAGATTCACGCCTACCGCCCACCGAATGGGCCAAATCGAATGGCAAGGACTAATTTCACGTTCCTACGATCCTTCTGGGCTATATCCCGGGCTCGTAGACCCCATGGTTTGCAGATGGCGAGTGCCTGCTAGCAGCACCAGAGTCTCCCATACAAAATGTATGCGTTTCTATGGATTTCATTGAGGAGCGAGATTCACGCCTACCGCCCACCGAATGGGCCAAATCGAATTGCAAGGACTAATTTCACGTTCCTACGATCCTTTTGGGCTATATCCCGGCCTCGTAGAGCCCATGGTTTGCAGATGGCGAGTGCCTGCCAGCAGCACAAGAGTCTCCCATACAAAATGTATGTGTTTCTATGGATTTCATTGAGGAGCGAGATTCACGCCTACCGCCCACCGAACGGGCCAAATCGAATTGCAAGGACTAATTTCACGTTCCTACGATCCTTTTGGGCTATATCCCGGCCTCGCAGAGCCCATGGTTTGCAGATGGCGAGTGCCTGCCAGCAGCACAAGAGTCTCCCATACAAAATGTATGCGCTTCTATGGATTTCATTGAGGAGCGAGATTCACGCCTACCGCCCACCGAATGGGCGAAATCGAATCGCCAGGACTAATTTCACGTTCCTACGATCCTTTTGGGCTATATCACGGGCTCGTAGAGCCCACGGTTTGCAGATGGCGAGTGCCTGCTGCAGCAGCACAAGAGTCTCCCATACAAAATGTATGTGTTTCTATGGATTTCATTGAGGAGCGAGATTCACGCCTACCGCCCACCGAATGGGCCAAATCGAATTGCAAGGACTAATTTCACGTTCCTCCGATCCTTATAGGCTCCATCCCAGGCTCGTAGAGCCCACGGTTTGCAGATGGCGAGTGCCTGCTAGCAGCACAAGAGTCTCCCATACAAAATGTATGCGTTTCTATGGATTTCATTGAGGAGCGAGATTCACGCCTACCGCCCACCGAATGGGCCAAATCGAATTGCAAGGACTAATTTCACGTTCCTACGGTCCTTATGGGCTGCATCCCAGGCTCGTAGAGCCCATGGTTTGCAGATGGCGAGTGCCTGCTAGCAGCACCAGAGTCTCCCATACAAAATGTATGTGTTTCTATGGATTTCATTGAGGAGCGAGATTCACGCCTACCGCCCACCGAATGGGCCAAATCGAACTGCAAGGACTAATTTCACGTTTCTACGATCCTTTTGGGTTATATCACGGGCTCGTAGACCCCATGGTTTGCAGATGGCGAGTGCCTGCTAGCAGCACCAGAGTCTCCCATACAAAATGTATGTGTTTCTATGGATTTCATTGAGGAGCGAGATTCACGCCTACCGCCCACCGAATGGGCCAAATCGAATTGCAAGGACTAATTTCACGTTCCTCCGATCCTTATAGGCTCCATCCCAGGCTCGTAGAGCCCACGGTTTGCAGATGGCGAGTGCCTGCTAGCAGCACCAGAGTCTCCCATACAAAATGTATGTGTTTCTATGGATTTCATTGAGGAGCGAGATTCACGCCTACCGCCCACCGAATGGGCCAAATCGAATGGCAAGGACTAATTTCACGTTCCTACGGTCCTTATGGGCTGCATCCCAGGCTCGTAGAGCCCACGGTTTGCAGATGGCGAGTGCCTGCTGCAGCAGCACAAGAGTCTCCCATACAAAATGTATGCGTTTCTATGGATTTCATTGAGGAGCGAGATTCACGCCTACCGCCCACCGAATAGGCCAAATCGAATTGCGAGGACTAATTTCACGTTCCTCCGATCGTTATAGGCTCCATCCCAGGCTCGTAGAGCCCACGGTTTGCAGATGGCGAGTGCCTGCTGCAGCAGCACAAGAGTCTCCCATACAAAATGTATGTGTTTCTATGGATTTCATTGAGGAGCGAGATTCACGCCTACCGCCCACCGAATGGGCCAAATCGAATTGCAAGGACTAATTTCACGTTCCTACGGTCCTTATGGGCTGCATCCCAGGCTCGTAGAGCCCACGGTTTGCAGATGGCGAGTGCCTGCTGCAGCAGCACAAGAGTCTCCCATACAAAATGTATGTGTTTCTATGGATTTCATTGAGGAGCGAGATTCACGCCTACCGCCCACCGAATGGGCCAAATCGAATGGCAAGGACTAATTTTACGTTCCTACGATCCTTCTGGGCTATATCCCGGGCTCGTAGACCCCATGGTTTGCAGATGGCGAGTGCCTGCTAGCAGCACCAGAGTCTCCCATACAAAATGTATGTGTTTCTATGGATTTCATTGAGGAGCGAGATTCACGCCTACCGCCCACCGAATGGGCCAAATCGAATTGCAAGGACTAATTTCACGTTCCTCCGATCGTTATAGGCTCCATCCCAGGCTCGTAGAGCCCACGGTTTGCAGATGGCGAGTGCCTGCTGCAGCAGCACAAGAGTCTCCCATACAAAATGTATGTGTTTCTATGGATTTCATTGAGGAGCGAGATTCACGCCTACCGCCCACCGAATGGGCCAAATCGAATTGCAAGGACTAATTTCACGTTCCTCCGATCCTTATAGGCTCCATCCCAGGCTCGTAGAGCCCACGTTTTGCAGATGGCGAGTGCCTGCTAGCAGCACCAGAGTCTCCCATACAAAATGTATGCGTTTCTATGGATTTCATTGAGGAGCGAGATTCACGCCTACCGCCCACCGAATGGGCCAAATCGAATTGCAAGGACTAATTTCACGTTGCTGCGATCCTTATAGGCTCCATCCCAGGCTCGTAGAGCCCATGGTTTGCAGATGGCGAGTGCCTGCTAGCAGCACAAGAGTCTCCCATACAAAATGTATGTGTTTCTATGGATTTCATTGAGGAGCGAGATTCACGCCTACCGCCCACCGAATGGGCCAAATCGAATTGCAAGGACTAATTTCACGTTCCTACGGTCCTTATGGGCTGCATCCCAGGCTCGTAGAGCCCATGGTTTGCAGATGGCGAGTGCCTGCTAGCAGCACCAGAGTCTCCCATACAAAATGTATGTGTTTCTATGGATTTCATTGAGGAGCGAGATTCACGCCTACCGCCCACCGAATGGGCCAAATCGAACTGCAAAGACTAATTTCACGTTCCTACGGTCCTTACGGGCTGCATCCCAGGCTCGTAGAGCCCATGGTTTGCAGATGGCGAGTGCCTGCTAGCAGCACAAGAGTCTCCCATACAAAATGTATGCGTTTCTATGGATTTCATTGAGGAGCGAGATTCACGCCTACCGCCTACCGAATGGGCCAAATCGAATTGCAAGGACTAATTTCACGTTCCTACGGTCCTTACGGGCTGCATCCCAGGCTCGTAGAGCCCATGGTTTGCAGATGGCGAGTGCCTGCTAGCAGCACCAGAGTCTCCCATACAAAATGTATGCGTTTCTATGGATTTCATTGAGGAGCGAGATTCACGCCTACCGCCCACCGAATGGGCCAAATCGAATTGCAAGGACTAATTTCACGTTCCTACGGTCCTTATGGGCTGCATCCCAGGCTCGTAGAGCCCATGGTTTGCAGATGGCGAGTGCCTGCTAGCAGCACCAGAGTCTCCCATACAAAATGTATGCGTTTCTATGGATTTCATTGAGGAGCGAGATTCACGCCTACCGCCCACCGAATGGGCCAAATCGAATTGCAAGGACTAATTCTACGTTCCTACGATTCTTATAGGCTCCATCCCAGGCTCGTAGAGCCCATGGTTTGCAGATGGCGAGTGCCTGCTAGCAGCACAAGAGTCTCCCATACAAAATGTATGTGTTTCTATGGATTTCATTGAGGAGCGAGATTCACGCCTACCGCCCACCGAATGGGCCAAATCGAATTGCAAGGACTAATTTCACGTTCCTACGGTCCTTATGGGCTGCATCCCAGGCTCGTAGAGCCCATGGTTTGCAGATGGCGAGTGCCTGCTAGCAGCACCAGAGTCTCCCATACAAAATGTATGTGTTTCTATGGATTTCATTGAGGAGCGAGATTCACGCCTACCGCCCACCGAATGGGCCAAATCGAACTGCAAAGACTAATTTCACGTTCCTACGGTCCTTACGGGCTGCATCCCAGGCTCGTAGAGCCCATGGTTTGCAGATGGCGAGTGCCTGCTAGCAGCACAAGAGTCTCCCATACAAAATGTATGCGTTTCTATGGATTTCATTGAGGAGCGAGATTCACGCCTACCGCCTACCGAATGGGCCAAATCGAATTGCAAGGACTAATTTCACGTTCCTACGGTCCTTACGGGCTGCATCCCAGGCTCGTAGAGCCCATGGTTTGCAGATGGCGAGTGCCTGCTAGCAGCACCAGAGTCTCCCATACAAAATGTATGTGTTTCTATGGATTTCATTGAGGAGCGAGATTCACGCCTACCGCCCACCGAATGGGCCAAATCGAATTGCAAGGACTAATTCTACGTTCCTACGATTCTTATAGGCTCCATCCCAGGCTCGTAGAGCCCATGGTTTGCAGATGGCGAGTGCCTGCTGCAGCAGCACAAGAGTCTCCCATACAAAATGTATGCGTTTCTATGGATTTCATTGAGGAGCGAGATTCACGCCTACCGCCCACCGAATGGGCCAAATCGAATGGCAAGGACTAATTTCACGTTCCTACGATCCTTCTGGGCTATATCCCGGGCTCGTAGACCCCATGGTTTGCAGATGGCGAGTGCCTGCTAGCAGCACCAGAGTCTCCCATATAAAATGTATGTGTTTCTATGGATTTCATTGAGGAGCGAGATTCACGCCTACCGCCCACCGAATGGGCCAAATCGAATTGCAAGGACTAATTTCACGTTCCTCCGATCGTTATAGGCTCCATCCCAGGCTCGTAGAGCCCACGGTTTGCAGATGGCGAGTGCCTGCTAGCAGCACCAGAGTCTCCCATACAAAATGTATGCGTTTCTATGGATTTCATTGAGGAGCGAGATTCACGCCTACCGCCCACCGAATGGGCCAAATCGAATTGCAAGGACTAATTTCACGTTCCTCCGATCCTTATAGGCTCCATCCCAGGCTCGTAGACCCCATGGTTTGCAGATGGCGAGTGCCTGCTAGCAGCACCAGAGTCTCCCATACAAAATGTATGTGTTTCTATGGATTTCATTGAGGAGCGAGATTCACGCCTACCGCCCACCGAATGGGCCAAATCGAATTGCAAGGACTAATTTCACGTTCCTCCGATCGTTATAGGCTCCATCCCAGGCTCGTAGAGCCCACGGTTTGCAGATGGCGAGTGCCTGCTGCAGCAGCACAAGAGTCTCCCATACAAAATGTATGTGTTTCTATGGATTTCATTGAGGAGCGAGATTCACGCCTACCGCCCACCGAATGGGCCAAATCGAATTGCAAGGACTAATTTCACGTTCCTCCGATCCTTATAGGCTCCATCCCAGGCTCGTAGAGCCCACGTTTTGCAGATGGCGAGTGCCTGCTAGCAGCACCAGAGTCTCCCATACAAAATGTATGCGTTTCTATGGATTTCATTGAGGAGCGAGATTCACGCCTACCGCCCACCGAATGGGCCAAATCGAATTGCAAGGACTAATTTCACGTTGCTGCGATCCTTATAGGCTCCATCCCAGGCTCGTAGAGCCCATGGTTTGCAGATGGCGAGTGCCTGCTAGCAGCACAAGAGTCTCCCATACAAAATGTATGTGTTTCTATGGATTTCATTGAGGAGCGAGATTCACGCCTACCGCCCACCGAATGGGCCAAATCGAATTGCAAGGACTAATTTCACGTTCCTACGGTCCTTATGGGCTGCATCCCAGGCTCGTAGAGCCCATGGTTTGCAGATGGCGAGTGCCTGCTAGCAGCACCAGAGTCTCCCATACAAAATGTATGTGTTTCTATGGATTTCATTGAGGAGCGAGATTCACGCCTACCGCCCACCGAATGGGCCAAATCGAACTGCAAAGACTAATTTCACGTTCCTACGGTCCTTACGGGCTACATCCCAGGCTCGTAGAGCCCATGGTTTGCAGATGGCGAGTGCCTGCTAGCAGCACAAGAGTCTCCCATACAAAATGTATGCGTTTCTATGGATTTCATTGAGGAGCGAGATTCACGCCTACCGCCTACCGAATGGGCCAAATCGAATTGCAAGGACTAATTTCACGTTCCTACGGTCCTTACGGGCTGCATCCCAGGCTCGTAGAGCCCATGGTTTGCAGATGGCGAGTGCCTGCTAGCAGCACCAGAGTCTCCCATACAAAATGTATGCGTTTCTATGGATTTCATTGAGGAGCGAGATTCACGCCTACCGCCCACCGAATGGGCCAAATCGAATTGCAAGGACTAATTTCACGTTCCTACGGTCCTTATGGGCTGCATCCCAGGCTCGTAGAGCCCATGGTTTGCAGATGGCGAGTGCCTGCTAGCAGCACCAGAGTCTCCCATACAAAATGTATGCGTTTCTATGGATTTCATTGAGGAGCGAGATTCACGCCTACCGCCCACCGAATGGGCCAAATCGAATTGCAAGGACTAATTCTACGTTCCTACGATTCTTATAGGCTCCATCCCAGGCTCGTAGAGCCCATGGTTTGCAGATGGCGAGTGCCTGCTAGCAGCACAAGAGTCTCCCATACAAAATGTATGTGTTTCTATGGATTTCATTGAGGAGCGAGATTCACGCCTACCGCCCACCGAATGGGCCAAATCGAATTGCAAGGACTAATTTCACGTTCCTACGGTCCTTATGGGCTGCATCCCAGGCTCGTAGAGCCCATGGTTTGCAGATGGCGAGTGCCTGCTAGCAGCACCAGAGTCTCCCATACAAAATGTATGTGTTTCTATGGATTTCATTGAGGAGCGAGATTCACGCCTACCGCCCACCGAATGGGCCAAATCGAACTGCAAAGACTAATTTCACGTTCCTACGGTCCTTACGGGCTGCATCCCAGGCTCGTAGAGCCCATGGTTTGCAGATGGCGAGTGCCTGCTAGCAGCACAAGAGTCTCCCATACAAAATGTATGCGTTTCTATGGATTTCATTGAGGAGCGAGATTCACGCCTACCGCCTACCGAATGGGCCAAATCGAATTGCAAGGACTAATTTCACGTTCCTACGGTCCTTACGGGCTGCATCCCAGGCTCGTAGAGCCCATGGTTTGCAGATGGCGAGTGCCTGCTAGCAGCACCAGAGTCTCCCATACAAAATGTATGTGTTTCTATGGATTTCATTGAGGAGCGAGATTCACGCCTACCGCCCACCGAATGGGCCAAATCGAATTGCAAGGACTAATTCTACGTTCCTACGATTCTTATAGGCTCCATCCCAGGCTCGTAGAGCCCATGGTTTGCAGATGGCGAGTGCCTGCTGCAGCAGCACAAGAGTCTCCCATACAAAATGTATGCGTTTCTATGGATTTCATTGAGGAGCGAGATTCACGCCTACCGCCCACCGAATGGGCCAAATCGAATGGCAAGGACTAATTTCACGTTCCTACGATCCTTCTGGGCTATATCCCGGGCTCGTAGACCCCATGGTTTGCAGATGGCGAGTGCCTGCTAGCAGCACCAGAGTCTCCCATATAAAATGTATGCCTTTCTATGGATTTCATTGAGGAGCGAGATTCACGCCTACCGCCCACCGAATGGGCCAAATCGAATTGCAAGGACTAATTTCACGTTCCTCCGATCCTTATAGGCTCCATCCCAGGCTCGTAGACCCCATGGTTTGCAGATGGCGAGTGCCTGCTAGCAGCACCAGAGTCTCCCATATAAAATGTATGCCTTTCTATGGATTTCATTGAGGAGCGAGATTCACGCCTACCGCCCACCGAATGGGCCAAATCGAATTGCAAGGACTAATTTCACGTTCCTCCGATACTTATAGGCTCCATCCCAGGCTCGTAGAGCCCACGGTTTGCAGATGGCGAGTGCCTGCTAGCAGCACCAGAGTCTCCCATACAAAATGTATGTGTTTCTATGGATTTCATTGAGGAGCGAGATTCACGCCTACCGCCCACCGAATGGGCCAAATCGAATGGCAAGGACTAATTTCACGTTCCTACGATCCTTCTGGGCTATATCCCGGGCTCGTAGACCCCATGGTTTGCAGATGGCGAGTGCCTGCTAGCAGCACCAGAGTCTCCCATACAAAATGTATGTGTTTCTATGGATTTCATTGAGGAGCGAGATTCACGCCTACCGCCCACCGAATGGGCCAAATCGAATTGCAAGGACTAATTTCACGTTCCTCCGATCCTTATAGGCTCCATCCCAGGCTCGTAGAGCCCACGGTTTGCAGATGGCGAGTGCCTGCTAGCAGCACAAGAGTCTCCCATACAAAATGTATGTGTTTCTATGGATTTCATTGAGGAGCGAGATTCACGCCTACCGCCTACCGAATGGGCCAAATCGAATTGCAAGGACTAATTTCACGTTCCTACGATCCTTCTGGGCTATATCCCGGGCTCGTAGACCCCATGGTTTGCAGATGGCGAGTGCCTGCTAGCAGCACCAGAGTCTCCCATACAAAATGTATGTGTTTCTATGGATTTCATTGAGGAGCGAGATTCACGCCTACCGCCCACCGAATGGGCCAAATCGAATTGCAAGGACTAATTTCACGTTCCTCCGATCCTTATAGGCTCCATCCCAGGCTCGTAGAGCCCACGTTTTGCAGATGGCGAGTGCCTGCTAGCAGCACCAGAGTCTCCCATACAAAATGTATGCGTTTCTATGGATTTCATTGAGGAGCGAGATTCACGCCTACCGCCTACCGAATGGGCCAAATCGAATTGCAAGGACTAATTTCACGTTCCTACGATCCTTCTGGGCTATATCCCGGGCTCGTAGACCCCATGGTTTGCAGATGGCGAGTGCCTGCTAGCAGCACCAGAGTCTCCCATACAAAATGTATGTGTTTCTATGGATTTCATTGAGGAGCGAGATTCACGCCTACCGCCCACCGAATGGGCCAAATCGAATTGCAAGGACTAATTTCACGTTCCTCCGATCCTTATAGGCTCCATCCCAGGCTCGTAGAGCCCACGTTTTGCAGATGGCGAGTGCCTGCTAGCAGCACCAGAGTCTCCCATACAAAATGTATGCGTTTCTATGGATTTCATTGAGGAGCGAGATTCACGCCTACCGCCTACCGAATGGGCCAAATCGAATTGCAAGGACTAATTTCACGTTCCTACGATCCTTCTGGGCTATATCCCGGGCTCGTAGACCCCATGGTTTGCAGATGGCGAGTGCCTGCTAGCAGCACCAGAGTCTCCCATACAAAATGTATGTGTTTCTATGGATTTCATTGAGGAGCGAGATTCACGCCTACCGCCCACCGAATGGGCCAAATCGAATTGCAAGGACTAATTTCACGTTCCTCCGATCCTTATAGGCTCCATCCCAGGCTCGTAGATCCCACGGTTTGCTAGATGGCGAGTGCCTGCTAGCAGCACAAGAGTCTCCCATACAAAATGTATGTGTTTCTATGGATTTCATTGAGGAGCGAGATTCACGCCTACCGCCCACCGAATGGGCCAAATCGAACTGCAAGGACTAATTTCACGTTCCTACGATCCTTTTGGGCTATATCCCGGGCTCGTAGAGCCCATGATTTGCAGATGGCGAGTGCCTGCTAGCAGCACAAGAGTCTCCCATACAAAATGTATGTGTTTCTATGGATTTCATTGAGGAGCGAGATTCACGCCTACCGCCCACCGAATGGGCCAAATCGAACTGCAAGGACTAATTTCACGTTCCTACGATCCTTTTGGGCTATATCACGGGCTCGTAGAGCCCATGATTTGCAGATGGCGAGTGCCTGCTAGCAGCACCAGAGTCTCCCATACAAAATGTATGTGTTTCTATGGATTTCATTGAGGAGCGAGATTCACGCCTACCGCCCACCGAATGGGCCAAATCGAATGGCAAGGACTAATTTCACGTTCCTACGATCCTTCTGGGCTATATCCCGGGCTCGTAGACCCCATGGTTTGCAGATGGCGAGTGCCTGCTAGCAGCACAAGAGTCTCCCATACAAAATGTATGTGTTTCTATGGATTTCATTGAGGAGCGAGATTCACGCCTACCGCCCACCGAATGGGCCAAATCGAACTGCAAAGACTAATTTCACGTTCCTACGGTCCTTACGGGCTGCATCCCAGGCTCGTAGAGCCCATGGTTTGCAGATGGCGAGTGCCTGCTAGCAGCACCAGAGTCTCCCATACAAAATGTATGTGTTTCTATGGATTTCATTGAGGAGCGAGATTCACGCCTACCGCCCACCGAATGGGCCAAATCGAACTGCAAGGACTAATTTCACGTTTCTACGATCCTTTTGGGTTATATCACGGGCTCGTAGACCCCATGGTTTGCAGATGGCGAGTGCCTGCTAGCAGCACCAGAGTCTCCCATACAAAATGTATGTGTTTCTATGGATTTCATTGAGGAGCGAGATTCACGCCTACCGCCCACCGAATGGGCCAAATCGAATTGCAAGGACTAATTTCACGTTCCTCCGATCCTTATAGGCTCCATCCCAGGCTCGTAGAGCCCACGGTTTGCAGATGGCGAGTGCCTGCTAGCAGCACCAGAGTCTCCCATACAAAATGTATGTGTTTCTATGGATTTCATTGAGGAGCAAGATTCACGCCTACCGCCCACCGAATGGGCCAAATCGAATTGCAAGGACTAATTCTACGTTCCTACGATTCTTATAGGCTCCATCGCAGGCTCGTAGAGCCCACGGTTTGCAGATGGCGAGTGCCTGCTGCAGCAGCACAAGAGTCTCCCATACAAAATGTATGCGTTTCTATGGATTTCATTGAGGAGCGAGATTCACGCCTACCGCCCACCGAATGGGCCAAATCGAATTGCAAGGACTAATTTCACGTTCCTCCGATCGTTATAGGCTCCATCCCAGGCTCGTAGAGCCCACGGTTTGCAGATGGCGAGTGCCTGCTGCAGCAGCACAAGAGTCTCCCATACAAAATGTATGTGTTTCTATGGATTTCATTGAGGAGCGAGATTCACGCCTACCGCCCACCGAATGGGCCAAATCGAATGGCAAGGACTAATTTCACGTTCCTACGATCCTTCTGGGCTATATCCCGGGCTCGTAGACCCCATGGTTTGCAGATGGCGAGTGCCTGCTAGCAGCACCAGAGTCTCCCATACAAAATGTATGTGTTTCTATGGATTTCATTGAGGAGCGAGATTCACGCCTACCGCCCACCGAATGGGCCAAATCGAATTGCAAGGACTAATTTCACGTTCCTCCGATCCTTATAGGCTCCATCCCAGGCTCGTAGATCCCACGGTTTGCAGATGGCGAGTGCCTGCTAGCAGCACAAGAGTCTCCCATACAAAATGTATGTGTTTCTATGGATTTCATTGAGGAGCGAGATTCACGCCTACCGCCCACCGAATGGGCCAAATCGAACTGCAAGGACTAATTTCACGTTCCTACGATCCTTTTGGGCTATATCACGGGCTCGTAGAGCCCATGATTTGCAGATGGCGAGTGCCTGCTAGCAGCACAAGAGTCTCCCATACAAAATGTATGTGTTTCTATGGATTTCATTGAGGAGCGAGATTCACGCCTACCGCCCACCGAATGGGCCAAATCGAACTGCAAGGACTAATTTCACGTTCCTACGATCCTTTTGGGCTATATCACGGGCTCGTAGAGCCCATGATTTGCAGATGGCGAGTGCCTGCTAGCAGCACAAGAGTCTCCCATACAAAATGTATGTGTTTCTATGGATTTCATTGAGGAGCGAGATTCACGCCTACCGCCCACCGAATGGGCCAAATCGAATTGCAAGGACTAATTCTACGTTCCTACGATTCTTATAGGCTCCATCCAAGGCTCGTAGAGCCCATGGTTTGCAGATGGCGAGTGCCTGCTAGCAGCACAAGAGTCTCCCATACAAAATGTATGCGTTTCTATGGATTTCATTGAGGAGCGAGATTCACGCCTACCGCCTACCGAATGGGCCAAATCGAATTGCAAGGACTAATTTCACGTTCCTACGGTCCTTACGGGCTGCATCCCAGGCTCGTAGAGCCCATGGTTTGCAGATGGCGAGTGCCTGCTAGCAGCACCAGAGTCTCCCATACAAAATGTATGTGTTTCTATGGATTTCATTGAGGAGCGAGATTCACGCCTACCGCCCACCGAATGGGCCAAATCGAATTGCAAGGACTAATTCTACGTTCCTACGATTCTTATAGGCTCCATCCCAGGCTCGTAGAGCCCACGGTTTGCAGATGGCGAGTGCCTGCTGCAGCAGCACAAGAGTCTCCCATACAAAATGTATGTGTTTCTATGGATTTCATTGAGGAGCGAGATTCACGCCTACCGCCCACCGAATGGGCCAAATCGAATTGCAAGGACTAATTTCACGTTCCTACGATCCTTCTGGGCTATATCCCGGGCTCGTAGACCCCATGGTTTGCAGATGGCGAGTGCCTGCTAGCAGCACCAGAGTCTCCCATACAAAATGTATGTGTTTCTATGGATTTCATTGAGGAGCGAGATTCACGCCTACCGCCCACCGAATGGGCCAAATCGAATTGCAAGGACTAATTTCACGTTCCTCCGATCCTTATAGGCTCCATCCCAGGCTCGTAGATCCCACGGTTTGCAGATGGCGAGTGCCTGCTAGCAGCACAAGAGTCTCCCATACAAAATGTATGTGTTTTTATGGATTTCATTGAGGAGCGAGATTCACGCCTACCGCCCACCGAATGGGCCAAATCGAACTGCAAGGACTAATTTCACGTTCCTACGATCCTTTTGGGCTATATCACGGGCTCGTAGAGCCCATGATTTGCAGATGGCGAGTGCCTGCTAGCAGCACAAGAGTCTCCCATACAAAATGTATGTGTTTCTATGGATTTCATTGAGGAGCGAGATTCACGCCTACCGCCCACCGAATGGGCCAAATCGAACTGCAAGGACTAATTTCACGTTCCTACGATCCTTTTGGGCTATATCACGGGCTCGTAGAGCCCATGATTTGCAGATGGCGAGTGCCTGCTAGCAGCACAAGAGTCTCCCATACAAAATGTATGTGTTTCTATGGATTTCATTGAGGAGCGAGATTCACGCCTACCGCCCACCGAATGGGCCAAATCGAATTGCAAGGACTAATTCTACGTTCCTACGATTCTTATAGGCTCCATCCCAGGCTCGTAGAGCCCATGGTTTGCAGATGGCGAGTGCCTGCTAGCAGCACAAGAGTCTCCCATACAAAATGTATGCGTTTCTATGGATTTCATTGAGGAGCGAGATTCACGCCTACCGCCTACCGAATGGGCCAAATCGAATTGCAAGGACTAATTTCACGTTCCTACGGTCCTTACGGGCTGCATCCCAGGCTCGTAGAGCCCATGGTTTGCAGATGGCGAGTGCCTGCTAGCAGCACCAGAGTCTCCCATACAAAATGTATCTGTTTCTATGGATTTCATTGAGGAGCGAGATTCACGCCTACCGCCCACCGAATGGGCCAAATCGAATTGCAAGGACTAATTCTACGTTCCTACGATTCTTATAGGCTCCATCCCAGGCTCGTAGAGCCCACGGTTTGCAGATGGCGAGTGCCTGCTGCAGCAGCACAAGAGTCTCCCATACAAAATGTATGCGTTTCTATGGATTTCATTGAGGAGCGAGATTCACGCCTACCGCCCACCGAATGGGCCAAATCGAATGGCAAGGACTAATTTCACGTTCCTACGATCCTTCTGGGCTATATCCCGGGCTCGTAGACCCCATGGTTTGCAGATGGCGAGTGCCTGCTAGCAGCACCAGAGTCTCCCATACAAAATGTATGCCTTTCTATGGATTTCATTGAGGAGCGAGATTCACGCCTACCGCCCACCGAATGGGCCAAATCGAATTGCAAGGACTAATTTCACGTTCCTCCGATCCTTATAGGCTCCATCCCAGGCTCGTAGAGCCCACGGTTTGCAGATGGCGAGTGCCTGCTGCAGCAGCACAAGAGTCTCCCATACAAAATGTAGGTGTTTCTATGGATTTCATTGAGGAGCGAGATTCACGCCTACCGCCCACCGAATGGGCCAAATCGAATTGCAAGGACTAATTTCACGTTCCTCCGATCCTTATAGGCTCCATCCCAGGCTCGTAGATCCCACGGTTTGCAGATGGCGAGTGCCTGCTGCAGCAGCACAAGAGTCTCCCATACAAAATGTATGTGTTTCTATGGATTTCATTGAGGAGCGAGATTCACGCCTACCGCCCACCGAATGGGCCAAATCGAACTGCAAGGACTAATTTCACGTTCCTACGATCCTTTTGGGCTATATCACGGGCTCGTAGAGCCCATGATTTGCAGATGGCGAGTGCCTGCTAGCAGCACCAGAGTCTCCCATACAAAATGTATGTGTTTCTATGGATTTCATTGAGGAGCGAGATTCACGCCTACCGCCCACCGAATGGGCCAAATCGAATTGCAAGGACTAATTTCACGTTCCTCCGATCCTTATAGGCTCCATCCCAGGCTCGTAGATCCCACGGTTTGCAGATGGCGAGTGCCTGCTGCAGCAGCACAAGAGTCTCCCATACAAAATGTATGTGTTTCTATGGATTTCATTGAGGAGCGAGATTCACGCCTACCGCCCACCGAATGGGCCAAATCGAATTGCAAGGACTAATTCTACGTTCCTACGATTCTTATAGGCTCCATCCCAGGCTCGTAGAGCCCATGGTTTGCAGATGGCGAGTGCCTGCTAGCAGCACAAGAGTCTCCCATACAAAATGTATGTGTTTCTATGGATTTCATTGAGGAGCGAGATTCACGCCTACCGCCCACCGAATGGGCCAAATCGAATTGCAAGGACTAATTTCACGTTCCTACGATCCTTCTGGGCTATATCCCGGGCTCGTAGACCCCATGGTTTGCAGATGGCGAGTGCCTGCTAGCAGCACCAGAGTCTCCCATACAAAATGTATGTGTTTCTATGGATTTCATTGAGGAGCGAGATTCACGCCTACCGCCCACCGAATGGGCCAAATCGAATTGCAAGGACTAATTTCACGTTCCTCCGATCCTTATAGGCTCCATCCCAGGCTCGTAGATCCCACGGTTTGCAGATGGCGAGTGCCTGCTGCAGCAGCACAAGAGTCTCCCATACAAAATGTATGTGTTTCTATGGATTTCATTGAGGAGCGAGATTCACGCCTACCGCCCACCGAATGGGCCAAATCGAACTGCAAGGACTAATTTCACGTTCCTACGATCCTTTTGGGCTATATCACGGGCTCGTAGAGCCCATGATTTGCAGATGGCGAGTGCCTGCTAGCAGCACCAGAGTCTCCCATACAAAATGTATGTGTTTCTATGGATTTCATTGAGGAGCGAGATTCACGCCTACCGCCCACCGAATGGGCCAAATCGAATTGCAAGGACTAATTTCACGTTCCTCCGATCCTTATAGGCTCCATCCCAGGCTCGTAGATCCCACGGTTTGCAGATGGCGAGTGCCTGCTGCAGCAGCACAAGAGTCTCCCATACAAAATGTATGTGTTTCTATGGATTTCATTGAGGAGCGAGATTCACGCCTACCGCCCACCGAATGGGCCAAATCGAATTGCAAGGACTAATTCTACGTTCCTACGATTCTTATAGGCTCCATCCCAGGCTCGTAGAGCCCATGGTTTGCAGATGGCGAGTGCCTGCTAGCAGCACAAGAGTCTCCCATACAAAATGTATGTGTTTCTATGGATTTCATTGAGGAGCGAGATTCACGCCTACCGCCCACCGAATGGGCCAAATCGAATTGCAAGGACTAATTTCACGTTCCTACGATCCTTCTGGGCTATATCCCGGGCTCGTAGACCCCATGGTTTGCAGATGGCGAGTGCCTGCTAGCAGCACCAGAGTCTCCCATACAAAATGTATGTGTTTCTATGGATTTCATTGAGGAGCGAGATTCACGCCTACCGCCCACCGAATGGGCCAAATCGAATTGCAAGGACTAATTTCACGTTCCTACGATCCTTCTGGGCTATATCCCGGGCTCGTAGACCCCATGGTTTGCAGATGGCGAGTGCCTGCTAGCAGCACCAGAGTCTCCCATACAAAATGTATGTGTTTCTATGGATTTCATTGAGGAGCGAGATTCACGCCTACCGCCCACCGAATGGGCCAAATCGAATTGCAAGGACTAATTTCACGTTCCTCCGATCCTTATAGGCTCCATCCCAGGCTCGTAGATCCCACGGTTTGCAGATGGCGAGTGCCTGCTGCAGCAGCACAAGAGTCTCCCATACAAAATGTATGTGTTTCTATGGATTTCATTGAGGAGCGAGATTCACGCCTACTGCCCACCGAATGGGCCAAATC
Source organism: Criorhina ranunculi (assembly GCA_951813785.1). Classification (NCBI taxonomy): domain Eukaryota; kingdom Metazoa; phylum Arthropoda; class Insecta; order Diptera; family Syrphidae; genus Criorhina; species Criorhina ranunculi. Next base: position 3,248,332 of record OX638386.1, on the reverse strand, counting down.
GAATTGCAAGGACTAATTTCACGTTCCTCCGATCGTTATAGGCTCCATCCCAGGCTCGTAGAGCCCACGGTTTGCAGATGGCGAGTGCCTGCTGCAGCAGCACAAGAGTCTCCCATACAAAATGTATGTGTTTCTATGGATTTCATTGAGGAGCGAGATTCACGCCTACCGCCTACCGAATGGGCCAAATCGAATGGCAAGGACTAATTTCACGTTCCTACGATCCTTCTGGGCTATATCCCGGGCTCGTAGACCCCATGGTTTGCAGATGGCGAGTGCCTGCTAGCAGCACCAGAGTCTCCCATACAAAATGTATGTGTTTCTATGGATTTCATTGAGGAGCGAGATTCACGCCTACCGCCCACCGAATGGGCCAAATCGAATTGCAAGGACTAATTTCACGTTCCTCCGATCCTTATAGGCTCCATCCCAGGCTCGTAGAGCCCACGGTTTGCAGATGGCGAGTGCCTGCTAGCAGCACAAGAGTCTCCCATACAAAATGTATGCGTTTCTATGGATTTCATTGAGGAGCGAGATTCACGCCTACCGCCCACCGAATAGGCCAAATCGAATTGCAAGGACTAATTTCACGTTCCTCCGATCGTTATAGGCTCCATCCCAGGCTCGTAGAGCCCACGGTTTGCAGATGGCGAGTGCCTGCTGCAGCAGCACAAGAGTCTCCCATACAAAATGTATGTGTTTCTATGGATTTCATTGAGGAGCGAGATTCACGCCTACCGCCCACCGAATGGGCCAAATCGAATTGCAAGGACTAATTTCACGTTCCTCCGATCCTTATAGGCTCCATCCCAGGCTCGTAGAGCCCACGTTTTGCAGATGGCGAGTGCCTGCTAGCAGCACCAGAGTCTCCCATACAAAATGTATGCGTTTCTATGGATTTCATTGAGGAGCGAGATTCACGCCTACCGCCCACCGAATGGGCCAAATCGAATTGCAAGGACTAATTTCACGTTCCTCCGATCCTTATAGGCTCCATCCCAGGCTCGTAGAGCCCACGGTTTGCAGATGGCGAGTGCCTGCTAGCAGCACAAGAGTCTCCCATACAAAATGTATGCGTTTCTATGGATTTCATTGAGGAGCGAGATTCACGCCTACCGCCCACCGAATAGGCCAAATCGAATTGCAAGGACTAATTTCACGTTCCTCCGATCGTTACAGGCTCCATCCCAGGCTCGTAGAGCCCACGGTTTGCAGATGGCGAGTGCCTGCTGCAGCAGCACAAGAGTCTCCCATACAAAATGTATGTGTTTCTATGGATTTCATTGAGGAGCGAGATTCACGCCTACCGCCCACCGAATGGGCCAAATCGAATTGCAAGGACTAATTTCACGTTCCTCCGATCCTTATAGGCTCCATCCCAGGCTCGTAGAGCCCACGTTTTGCAGATGGCGAGTGCCTGCTAGCAGCACCAGAGTCTCCCATACAAAATGTATGCGTTTCTATGGATTTCATTGAGGAGCGAGATTCACGCCTACCGCCCACCGAATGGGCCAAATCGAATTGCAAGGACTAATTTCACGTTCCTCCGATCCTTATAGGCTCCATCCCAGGCTCGTAGAGCCCACGTTTTGCAGATGGCGAGTGCCTGCTAGCAGCACAAGAGTCTCCCATACAAAATGTATGCGTTTCTATGGATTTCATTGAGGAGCGAGATTCACGCCTACCGCCCACCGAATGGGCCAAATCGAATTGCAAGGACTAATTTCACGTTCCTCCGATCCTTATAGGCTCCATCCCAGGCTCGTAGAGCCCACGGTTTGCAGATGGCGAGTGCCTGCTAGCAGCACAAGAGTCTCCCATACAAAATGTATGTGTTTCTATGGATTTCATTGAGGAGCGAGATTCACGCCTACCGCCCACCGAATGGGCCAAATCGAATTGCAAGGACTAATTTCACGTTCCTCCGATCCTTATAGGCTCCATCCCAGGCTCGTAGAGCCCACGTTTTGCAGATGGCGAGTGCCTGCTAGCAGCACAAGAGTCTCCCATACAAAATGTATGCGTTTCTATGGATTTCATTGAGGAGCGAGATTCACGCCTACCGCCCACCGAATGGGCCAAATCGAATTGCAAGGACTAATTTCACGTTCCTCCGATCCTTATAGGCTCCATCCCAGGCTCGTAGATCCCACGGTTTGCAGATGGCGAGTGCCTGCTAGCAGCACAAGAGTCTCCCATACAAAATGTATGTGTTTCTATGGATTTCATTGAGGAGCGAGATTCACGCCTACCGCCCACCGAATGGGCCAAATCGAACTGCAAGGACTAATTTCACGTTCCTACGATCCTTTTGGGCTATATCACGGGCTCGTAGAGCCCATGATTTGCAGATGGCGAGTGCCTGCTAGCAGCACAAGAGTCTCCCATACAAAATGTATGTGTTTCTATGGATTTCATTGAGGAGCGAGATTCACGCCTACCGCCTACCGAATGGGCCAAATCGAATGGCAAGGACTAATTTCACGTTCCTACGATCCTTTTGGGCTATATCACGGGCTCGTAGAGCCCATGATTTGCAGATGGCGAGTGCCTGCTAGCAGCACAAGAGTCTCCCATACAAAATGTATGTGTTTCTATGGATTTCATTGAGGAGCGAGATTCACGCCTACCGCCCACCGAATGGGCCAAATCGAATTGCAAGGACTAATTCTACGTTCCTACGATTCTTATAGGCTCCATCCCAGGCTCGTAGAGCCCATGGTTTGCAGATGGCGAGTGCCTGCTAGCAGCACAAGAGTCTCCCATACAAAATGTATGCGTTTCTATGGATTTCATTGAGGAGCGAGATTCACGCCTACCGCCTACCGAATGGGCCAAATCGAATTGCAAGGACTAATTTCACGTTCCTACGGTCCTTACGGGCTGCATCCCAGGCTCGTAGAGCCCATGGTTTGCAGATGGCGAGTGCCTGCTAGCAGCACCAGAGTCTCCCATACAAAATGTATGTGTTTCTATGGATTTCATTGAGGAGCGAGATTCACGCCTACCGCCCACCGAATGGGCCAAATCGAATTGCAAGGACTAATTTCACGTTCCTACGATTCTTATAGGCTCCATCCCAGGCTCGTAGAGCCCACGGTTTGCAGATGGCGAGTGCCTGCTGCAGCAGCACAAGAGTCTCCCATACAAAATGTATGCGTTTCTATGGATTTCATTGAGGAGCGAGATTCACGCCTACCGCCCACCGAATGGGCCAAATCGAACTGCAAGGACTAATTTCACGTTCCTACGATCCTTTTGGGCTATATCACGGGCTCGTAGAGCCCATGATTTGCAGATGGCGAGTGCCTGCTAGCAGCACAAGAGTCTCCCATACAAAATGTATGTGTTTCTATGGATTTCATTGAGGAGCGAGATTCACGCCTACCGCCCACCGAATGGGCCAAATCGAATTGCAAGGACTAATTCTACGTTCCTACGATTCTTATAGGCTCCATCCCAGGCTCGTAGAGCCCATGGTTTGCAGATGGCGAGTGCCTGCTAGCAGCACAAGAGTCTCCCATACAAAATGTATGCGTTTCTATGGATTTCATTGAGGAGCGAGATTCACGCCTACCGCCTACCGAATGGGCCAAATCGAATTGCAAGGACTAATTTCACGTTCCTACGGTCCTTACGGGCTGCATCCCAGGCTCGTAGATCCCACGGTTTGCAGATGGCGAGTGCCTGCTAGCAGCACAAGAGTCTCCCATACAAAATGTATGTGTTTCTATGGATTTCATTGAGGAGCGAGATTCACGCCTACCGCCCACCGAATGGGCCAAATCGAACTGCAAGGACTAATTTCACGTTCCTACGATCCTTTTGGGCTATATCACGGGCTCGTAGAGCCCATGATTTGCAGATGGCGAGTGCCTGCTAGCAGCACCAGAGTCTCCCATACAAAATGTATGTGTTTCTATGGATTTCATTGAGGAGCGAGATTCACGCCTACCGCCCACCGAATGGGCCAAATCGAACTGCAAGGACTAATTTCACGTTCCTACGATCCTTTTGGGCTATATCACGGGCTCGTAGAGCCCATGATTTGCAGATGGCGAGTGCCTGCTAGCAGCACAAGAGTCTCCCATACAAAATGTATGTGTTTCTATGGATTTCATTGAGGAGCGAGATTCACGCCTACCGCCCACCGAATGGGCCAAATCGAATTGCAAGGACTAATTTCACGTTCCTCCGATCCTTATAGGCTCCATCCCAGGCTCGTAGAGCCCACGTTTTGCAGATGGCGAGTGCCTGCTAGCAGCACCAGAGTCTCCCATACAAAATGTATGCGTTTCTATGGATTTCATTGAGGAGCGAGATTCACGCCTACCGCCCACCGAATGGGCCAAATCGAATTGCAAGGACTAATTCTACGTTCCTACGATTCTTATAGGCTCCATCCCAGGCTCGTAGAGCCCATGGTTTGCAGATGGCGAGTGCCTGCTAGCAGCACAAGAGTCTCCCATACAAAATGTATGCGTTTCTATGGATTTCATTGAGGAGCGAGATTCACGCCTACCGCCCACCGAATGGGCCAAATCGAATTGCAAGGACTAATTTCACGTTCCTCCGATCCTTATAGGCTCCATCCCAGGCTCGTAGAGCCCACGTTTTGCAGATGGCGAGTGCCTGCTAGCAGCACCAGAGTCTCCCATACAAAATGTATGCGTTTCTATGGATTTCATTGAGGAGCGAGATTCACGCCTACCGCCCACCGAATGGGCCAAATCGAATTGCAAGGACTAATTTCACGTTCCTACGATCCTTCTGGGCTATATCCCGGGCTCGTAGACCCCATGGTTTGCAGATGGCGAGTGCCTGCTAGCAGCACCAGAGTCTCCCATACAAAATGTATGTGTTTCTATGGATTTCATTGAGGAGCGAGATTCACGCCTACCGCCCACCGAATGGGCCAAATCGAATTGCAAGGACTAATTTCACGTTCCTCCGATCCTTATAGGCTCCATCCCAGGCTCGTAGATCCCACGGTTTGCAGATGGCGAGTGCCTGCTAGCAGCACAAGAGTCTCCCATACAAAATGTATGTGTTTCTATGGATTTCATTGAGGAGCGAGATTCACGCCTACCGCCCACCGAATGGGCCAAATCGAACTGCAAGGACTAATTTCACGTTCCTACGATCCTTTTGGGCTATATCACGGGCTCGTAGAGCCCATGATTTGCAGATGGCGAGTGCCTGCTAGCAGCACAAGAGTCTCCCATACAAAATGTATGTGTTTCTATGGATTTCATTGAGGAGCGAGATTCACGCCTACCGCCCACCGAATGGGCCAAATCGAACTGCAAGGACTAATTTCACGTTCCTACGATCCTTTTGGGCTATATCACGGGCTCGTAGAGCCCATGATTTGCAGATGGCGAGTGCCTGCTAGCAGCACAAGAGTCTCCCATACAAAATGTATGTGTTTCTATGGATTTCATTGAGGAGCGAGATTCACGCCTACCGCCCACCGAATGGGCCAAATCGAATTGCAAGGACTAATTCTACGTTCCTACGATTCTTATAGGCTCCATCCCAGGCTCGTAGAGCCCATGGTTTGCAGATGGCGAGTGCCTGCTAGCAGCACACGAGTCTCCCATACAAAATGTATGCGTTTCTATGGATTTCATTGAGGAGCGAGATTCACGCCTACCGCCTACCGAATGGGCCAAATCGAATTGCAAGGACTAATTTCACGTTCCTACGGTCCTTACGGGCTGCATCCCAGGCTCGTAGAGCCCATGGTTTGCAGATGGCGAGTGCCTGCTAGCAGCACCAGAGTCTCCCATACAAAATGTATGTGTTTCTATGGATTTCATTGAGGAGCGAGATTCACGCCTACCGCCCACCGAATGGGCCAAATCGAATTGCAAGGACTAATTCTACGTTCCTACGATTCTTATAGGCTCCATCCCAGGCTCGTAGAGCCCACGGTTTGCAGATGGCGAGTGCCTGCTGCAGCAGCACAAGAGTCTCCCATACAAAATGTATGCGTTTCTATGGATTTCATTGAGGAGCGAGATTCACGCCTACCGCCCACCGAATGGGCCAAATCGAATGGCAAGGACTAATTTCACGTTCCTACGATCCTTCTGGGCTATATCCCGGGCTCGTAGACCCCATGGTTTGCAGATGGCGAGTGCCTGCTAGCAGCACCAGAGTCTCCCATACAAAATGTATGCCTTTCTATGGATTTCATTGAGGAGCGAGATTCACGCCTACCGCCCACCGAATGGGCCAAATCGAATTGCAAGGACTAATTTCACGTTCCTCCGATCCTTATAGGCTCCATCCCAGGCTCGTAGATCCCACGGTTTGCAGATGGCGAGTGCCTGCTAGCAGCACAAGAGTCTCCCATACAAAATGTATGTGTTTCTATGGATTTCATTGAGGAGCGAGATTCACGCCTACCGCCCACCGAATGGGCCAAATCGAATTGCAAGGACTAATTTCACGTTCCTCCGATCCTTATAGGCTCCATCCCAGGCTCGTAGATCCCACGGTTTGCAGATGGCGAGTGCCTGCTAGCAGCACAAGAGTCTCCCATACAAAATGTATGTGTTTCTATGGATTTCATTGAGGAGCGAGATTCACGCCTACCGCCCACCGAATGGGCCAAATCGAACTGCAAGGACTAATTTCACGTTCCTACGATCCTTTTGGGCTATATCACGGGCTCGTAGAGCCCATGATTTGCAGATGGCGAGTGCCTGCTAGCAGCACAAGAGTCTCCCATACAAAATGTATGTGTTTCTATGGATTTCATTGAGGAGCGAGATTCACGCCTACCGCCCACCGAATGGGCCAAATCGAACTGCAAGGACTAATTTCACGTTCCTACGATCCTTTTGGGCTATATCACGGGCTCGTAGAGCCCATGATTTGCAGATGGCGAGTGCCTGCTAGCAGCACAAGAGTCTCCCATACAAAATGTATGTGTTTCTATGGATTTCATTGAGGAGCGAGATTCACGCCTACCGCCCACCGAATGGGCCAAATCGAATTGCAAGGACTAATTTCACGTTCCTACGGTCCTTACGGGCTGCATCCCAGGCTCGTAGAGCCCATGGTTTGCAGATGGCGAGTGCCTGCTAGCAGCACCAGAGTCTCCCATACAAAATGTATGTGTTTCTATGGATTTCATTGAGGAGCGAGATTCACGCCTACCGCCCACCGAATGGGCCAAATCGAATTGCAAGGACTAATTCTACGTTCCTACGATTCTTATAGGCTCCATCCCAGGCTCGTAGAGCCCACGGTTTGCAGATGGCGAGTGCCTGCTGCAGCAGCACAAGAGTCTCCCATACAAAATGTATGCGTTTCTATGGATTTCATTGAGGAGCGAGATTCACGCCTACCGCCCACCGAATGGGCCAAATCGAATTGCAAGGACTAATTTCACGTTCCTCCGATCCTTATAGGCTCCATCCCAGGCTCGTAGAGCCCACGGTTTGCAGATGGCGAGTGCCTGCTAGCAGCACAAGAGTCTCCCATACAAAATGTATGTGTTTCTATGGATTTCATTGAGGAGCGAGATTCACGCCTACCGCCCACCGAATGGGCCAAATCGAATTGCAAGGACTAATTTCACGTTCCTACGGTCCTTACGGGCTGCATCCCAGGCTCGTAGAGCCCATGGTTTGCAGATGGCGAGTGCCTGCTAGCAGCACCAGAGTCTCCCATACAAAATGTATGTGTTTCTATGGATTTCATTGAGGAGCGAGATTCACGCCTACCGCCCACCGAATGGGCCAAATCGAATGGCAAGGACTAATTTCACGTTCCTACGATCCTTCTGGGCTATATCACGGGCTCGTAGATCCCTTGGTTTGCGGATGGCGAGTGCCTGCTAGCAGCACAAGAGTCTCCCATACAAAATGTATGCGTTTCTATGGATTTCATTGAGGAGCGAGATTCACGCCTACCGCCCACCGAATGGGCCAAATCGAATTGCAAGGACTAATTTCACGTTCCTCCGATCGTTATAGGCTCCATCCCAGGCTCGTAGAGCCCACGGTTTGCAGATGGCGAGTGCCTGCTGCAGCAGCACAAGAGTCTCCCATACAAAATGTATGTGTTTCTATGGATTTCATTGAGGAGCGAGATTCACGCCTACCGCCCACCGAATGGGCCAAATCGAATTGCAAGGACTAATTTCACGTTCCTACGGTCCTTATGGGCTCCATCCCAGGCTCGTAGAGCCCATGGTTTGCAGATGGCGAGTGCCTGCTAGCAGCACCAGAGTCTCCCATACAAAATGTATGTGTTTCTATGGATTTCATTGAGGAGCGAGATTCACGCCTACCGCCCACCGAATGGGCCAAGTCGAACTGCAAGGACTAATTTCACGTTCCTACGATCCTTTTGGGTTATATCACGGGCTCGTAGAGCCCTTGGTTTGCAGATGGCGAGTGCCTGCTATCAGCACAAGAGTCTCCCATACAAAATGTATGCGTTTCTATGGATTTCATTGAGGAGCGAGATTCACGCCTACCGCCCACCGAATGGGCCAAATCGAATTGCAAGGACTAATTTCACGTTCCTACGATCCTTCTGGGCTATATCCCGGGCTCGTAGAGCCCATGGTTTGCAGATGGCGAGTGCCTGCTAGCAGCACCAGAGTCTCCCATACAAAATGTATGTGTTTCTATGGATTTCATTGAGGAGCGAGATTCACGCCTACCGCCCACCGAATGGGCCAAATCGAATTGCAAGGACTAATTTCACGTTCCTCCGATCCTTATAGGCTCCATCCCAGGCTCGTAGATCCCACGGTTTGCAGATGGCGAGTGCCTGCTGCAGCAGCACAAGAGTCTCCCATACAAAATGTATGTGTTTCTATGGATTTCATTGAGGAGCGAGATTCACGCCTACCGCCCACCGAATGGGCCAAATCGAACTGCAAGGACTAATTTCACGTTCCTACGATCCTTTTGGGCTATATCACGGGCTCGTAGAGCCCATGATTTGCAGATGGCGAGTGCCTGCTAGCAGCACAAGAGTCTCCCATACAAAATGTATGTGTTTCTATGGATTTCATTGAGGAGCGAGATTCACGCCTACCGCCCACCGAATGGGCCAAATCGAATTGCAAGGACTAATTCTACGTTCCTACGATTCTTATAGGCTCCATCCCAGGCTCGTAGAGCCCATGGTTTGCAGATGGCGAGTGCCTGCTAGCAGCACAAGAGTCTCCCATACAAAATGTATGTGTTTCTATGGATTTCATTGAGGAGCGAGATTCACGCCTACCGCCCACCGAATGGGCCAAATCGAATTGCAAGGACTAATTTCACGTTCCTACGATTCTTATAGGCTCCATCCCAGGCTCGTAGAGCCCACGGTTTGCAGATGGCGAGTGCCTGCTGCAGCAGCACAAGAGTCTCCCATACAAAATGTATGCGTTTCTATGGATTTCATTGAGGAGCGAGATTCACGCCTACCGCCCACCGAATGGGCCAAATCGAATGGCAAGGACTAATTTCACGTTCCTACGATCCTTCTGGGCTATATCCCGGGCTCGTAGACCCCATGGTTTGCAGATGGCGAGTGCCTGCTAGCAGCACCAGAGTCTCCCATACAAAATGTATGCCTTTCTATGGATTTCATTGAGGAGCGAGATTCACGCCTACCGCCCACCGAATGGGCCAAATCGAATTGCAAGGACTAATTTCACGTTCCTCCGATCCTTATAGGCTCCATCCCAGGCTCGTAGAGCCCACGGTTTGCAGATGGCGAGTGCCTGCTAGCAGCACCAGAGTCTCCCATACAAAATGTATGTGTTTCTATGGATTTCATTGAGGAGCGAGATTCACGCCTACCGCCCACCGAATGGGCCAAATCGAATTGCAAGGACTAATTTCACGTTCCTACGGTCCTTATGGGCTGCATCCCAGGCTCGTAGAGCCCATGGTTTGCAGATGGCGAGTGCCTGCTAGCAGCACCAGAGTCTCCCATACAAAATGTATGTGTTTCTATGGATTTCATTGAGGAGCGAGATTCACGCCTACCGCCCACCGAATGGGCCAAATCGAATTGCAAGGACTAATTTCACGTTCCTACGGTCCTTATGGGCTGCATCCCAGGCTCGTAGAGCCCATGGTTTGCAGATGGCGAGTGCCTGCTGGCAGCACCAGAGTCTCCCATACAAAATGTATGTGTTTCTATGGATTTCATTGAGGAGCGAGATTCACGCCTACCGCCCACCGAATGGGCCAAATCGAATTGCAAGGACTAATTTCACGTTCCTCCGATCGTTATAGGCTCCATCCCAGGCTCGTAGAGCCCACGGTTTGCAGATGGCGAGTGCCTGCTGCAGCAGCACAAGAGTCTCCCATACAAAATGTATGTGTTTCTATGGATTTCATTGAGGAGCGAGATTCACGCCTACCGCCCACCGAATGGGCCAAATCGAACTGCAAGGACTAATGTCACGTTCCTACGATCCTTTTGGGCTATATCACGGGCTCGTAGAGCCCATGATTTGCAGATGGCGAGTGCCTGCTAGCAGCACACGAGTCTCCCATACAAAATGTATGTGTTTCTATGGATTTCATTGAGGAGCGAGATTCACGCCTACCGCCCACCGAATGGGCCAAATCGAATTGCAAGGACTAATTCTACGTTCCTACGATTCTTATAGGCTCCATCCCAGGCTCGTAGAGCCCATGGTTTGCAGATGGCGAGTGCCTGCTAGCAGCACAAGAGTCTCCCATACAAAATGTATGCGTTTCTATGGATTTCATTGAGGAGCGAGATTCACGCCTACCGCCTACCGAATGGGCCAAATCGAATTGCAAGGACTAATTTCACGTTCCTACGGTCCTTACGGGCTGCATCCCAGGCTCGTAGAGCCCATGGTTTGCAGATGGCGAGTGCCTGCTAGCAGCACCAGAGTCTCCCATACAAAATGTATGTGTTTCTATGGATTTCATTGAGGAGCGAGATTCACGCCTACCGCCCACCGAATGGGCCAAATCGAATTGCAAGGACTAATTCTACGTTCCTACGATTCTTATAGGCTCCATCCCAGGCTCGTAGAGCCCACGGTTTGCAGATGGCGAGTGCCTGCTGCAGCAGCACAAGAGTCTCCCATACAAAATGTATGCGTTTCTATGGATTTCATTGAGGAGCGAGATTCACGCCTACCGCCCACCGAATGGGCCAAATCGAATGGCAAGGACTAATTTCACGTTCCTACGATCCTTCTGGGCTATATCCCGGGCTCGTAGACCCCATGGTTTGCAGATGGCGAGTGCCTGCTAGCAGCACCAGAGTCTCCCATACAAAATGTATGCCTTTCTATGGATTTCATTGAGAAGCGAGATTCACGCCTACCGCCCACCGAATGGGCCAAATCGAATTGCAAGGACTAATTTCACGTTCCTCCGATCCTTATAGGCTCCATCCCAGGCTCGTAGAGCCCACGGTTTGCAGATGGCGAGTGCCTGCTAGCAGCACCAGAGTCTCCCATACAAAATGTATGTGTTTCTATGGATTTCATTGAGGAGCGAGATTCACGCCTACCGCCCACCGAATGGGCCAAATCGAATTGCAAGGACTAATTTCACGTTCCTACGATCCTTCTGGGCTATATCCCGGGCTCGTAGACCCCATGGTTTGCAGATGGCGAGTGCCTGCTAGCAGCACAAGAGTCTCCCATATAAAATGTATGTGTTTCTATGGATTTCATTGAGGAGCGAGATTCACGCCTACCGCCTACCGAATGGGCCAAATCGAATTGCAAGGACTAATTTCACGTTCCTACGGTCCTTACGGGCTGCATCCCAGGCTCGTAGAGCCCATGGTTTGCAGATGGCGAGTGCCTGCTAGCAGCACCAGAGTCTCCCATACAAAATGTATGTGTTTCTATGGATTTCATTGAGGAGCGAGATTCACGCCTACCGCCCACCGAATGGGCCAAATCGAATTGCAAGGACTAATTTCACGTTCCTCCGATCGTTATAGGCTCCATCCCAGGCTCGTAGAGCCCACGGTTTGCAGATGGCGAGTGCCTGCTGCAGCAGCACAAGAGTCTCCCATACAAAATGTATGCGTTTCTATGGATTTCATTGAGGAGCGAGATTCACGCCTACCGCCCACCGAATGGGCCAAATCGAATGGCAAGGACTAATTTCACGTTCCTACGATCCTTCTGGGCTATATCCCGGGCTCGTAGACCCCATGGTTTGCAGATGGCGATTGCCTGCTAGCAGCACAAGAGTCTCCCATACAAAATGTATGCGTTTCTATGGATTTCATTGAGGAGCGAGATTCACGCCTACCGCCCACCGAATAGGCCAAATCGAATTGCAAGGACTAATTTCACGTTCCTCCGATCCTTATAGGCTCCATCCCAGGCTCGTAGAGCCCACGGTTTGCAGATGGCGAGTGCCTGCTAGCAGCACCAGAGTCTCCCATACAAAATGTATGTGTTTCTATGGATTTCATTGAGGAGCGAGATTCACGCCTACCGCCCACCGAATGGGCCAAATCGAATGGCAAGGACTAATTTCACGTTCCTACGATCCTTCTGGGCTATATCCCGGGCTCGTAGACCCCACGGTTTGCAGATGGCGAGTGCCTGCTGCAGCAGCACAAGAGTCTCCCATACAAAATGTATGTGTTTCTATGGATTTCATTGAGGAGCGAGATTCACGCCTACCGCCCACCGAATGGGCCAAATCGAATTGCAAGGACTAATTTCACGTTCCTACGGTCCTTATGGGCTCCATCCCAGGCTCGTAGAGCCCATGGTTTGCAGATGGCGAGTGCCTGCTAGCAGCACCAGAGTCTCCCATACAAAATGTATGTGTTTCTATGGATTTCATTGAGGAGCGAGATTCACGCCTACCGCCCACCGAATGGGCCAAATCGAACTGCAAGGACTAATTTCACGTTCCTACGATCCTTTTGGGCTATATCACGGGCTCGTAGAGCCCTTGGTTTGCAGATGGCGAGTGCCTGCTATCAGCACAAGAGTCTCCCATACAAAATGTATGCGTTTCTATGGATTTCATTGAGGAGCGAGATTCACGCCTACCGCCCACCGAATAGGCCAAATCGAATTGCAAGGACTAATTTCACGTTCCTCCGATCGTTATAGGCTCCATCCCAGGCTCGTAGAGCCCATGGTTTGCAGATGGCGAGTGCCTGGTGCTAGCAGCACAAGAGTCTCCCATACAAAATGTATGTGTTTCTATGGATTTCATTGAGGAGCGAGATTCACGCCTACCGCCCACCGAATGGGCCAAATCGAATTGCAAGGACTAATTTCACGTTCCTACGATCCTTCTGGGCTATATCCCGGGCTCGTAGACCCCATGGTTTGCAGATGGCGAGTGCCTGCTAGCAGCACCAGAGTCTCCCATACAAAATGTATGTGTTTCTATGGATTTCATTGAGGAGCGAGATTCACGCCTACCGCCCACCGAATGGGCCAAATCGAATTGCAAGGACTAATTTCACGTTCCTCCGATCCTTATAGGCTCCATCCCAGGCTCGTAGATCCCACGGTTTGCAGATGGCGAGTGCCTGCTGCAGCAGCACAAGAGTCTCCCATACAAAATGTATGTGTTTCTATGGATTTCATTGAGGAGCGAGATTCACGCCTACCGCCCACCGAATGGGCCAAATCGAACTGCAAGGACTAATTTCACGTTCCTACGATCCTTTTGGGCTATATCACGGGCTCGTAGAGCCCGTGATTTGCAGATGGCGAGTGCCTGCTAGCAGCACAAGAGTCTCCCATACAAAATGTATGTGTTTCTATGGATTTCATTGAGGAGCGAGATTCACGCCTACCGCCCACCGAATGGGCCAAATCGAATTGCAAGGACTAATTCTACGTTCCTACGATTCTTATAGGCTCCATCCCAGGCTCGTAGAGCCCATGGTTTGCAGATGGCGAGTGCCTGCTAGCAGCACAAGAGTCTCCCATACAAAATGTATGTGTTTCTATGGATTTCATTGAGGAGCGAGATTCACGCCTACCGCCCACCGAATGGGCGAAATCGAATTGCAAGGACTAATTTCACGTTCCTACGATCCTTCTGGGCTATATCCCGGGCTCGTAGACCCCATGGTTTGCAGATGGCGAGTGCCTGCTAGCAGCACCAGAGTCTCCCATACAAAATGTATGTGTTTCTATGGATTTCATTGAGGAGCGAGATTCACGCCTACCGCCCACCGAATGGGCCAAATCGAATTGCAAGGACTAATTTCACGTTCCTCCGATCCTTATAGGCTCCATCCCAGGCTCGTAGATCCCACGGTTTGCAGATGGCGAGTGCCTGCTGCAGCAGCACAAGAGTCTCCCATACAAAATGTATGTGTTTCTATGGATTTCATTGAGGAGCGAGATTCACGCCTACCGCCCACCGAATGGGCCAAATCGAATTGCAAGGACTAATTCTACGTTCCTACGATTCTTATAGGCTCCATCCCAGGCTCGTAGAGCCCACGGTTTGCAGATGGCGAGTGCCTGCTGCAGCAGCACAAGAGTCTCCCATACAAAATGTATGTGTTTCTATGGATTTCATTGAGGAGCGAGATTCACGCCTACCGCCCACCGAATGGGCCAAATCGAATTGCAAGGACTAATTTCACGTTCCTACGGTCCTTATGGGCTGCATCCCAGGCTCGTAGAGCCCACGGTTTGCAGATGGCGAGTGCCTGCTGCAGCAGCACAAGAGTCTCCCATACAAAATGTATGCGTTTCTATGGATTTCATTGAGGAGCGAGATTCACGCCTACCGCCCACCGAATAGGCCAAATCGAATTGCAAGGACTAATTTCACGTTACTCCGATCGTTATAGGCTCCATCCCAGGCTCGTAGAGCCCATGGTTTGCAGATGGCGAGTGCCTGCTAGCAGCACCAGAGTCTCCCATACAAAATGTATGTGTTTCTATGGATTTCATTGAGGAGCGAGATTCACGCCTACCGCCCACCGAATGGGCCAAATCGAATTGCAAGGACTAATTTCACGTTCCTACGGTCCTTATGGGCTGCATCCCAGGCTCGTAGAGCCCATGGTTTGCAGATGGCGAGTGCCTGCTGGCAGCACCAGAGTCTCCCATACAAAATGTATGTGTTTCTATGGATTTCATTGAGGAGCGAGATTCACGCCTACCGCCCACCGAATGGGCCAAATCGAATTGCAAGGACTAATTTCACGTTCCTCCGATCGTTATAGGCTCCATCCCAGGCTCGTAGAGCCCACGGTTTGCAGATGGCGAGTGCCTGCTGCAGCAGCACAAGAGTCTCCCATACAAAATGTATGTGTTTCTATGGATTTCATTGAGGAGCGAGATTCACGCCTACCGCCCACCGAATGGGCCAAATCGAATTGCAAGGACTAATGTCACGTTCCTACGATCCTTTTGGGCTATATCACGGGCTCGTAGAGCCCATGATTTGCAGATGGCGAGTGCCTGCTAGCAGCACACGAGTCTCCCATACAAAATGTATGTGTTTCTATGGATTTCATTGAGGAGCGAGATTCACGCCTACCGCCCACCGAATGGGCCAAATCGAATTGCAAGGACTAATTCTACGTTCCTACGATTCTTATAGGCTCCATCCCAGGCTCGTAGAGCCCATGGTTTGCAGATGGCGAGTGCCTGCTAGCAGCACAAGAGTCTCCCATACAAAATGTATGCGTTTCTATGGATTTCATTGAGGAGCGAGATTCACGCCTACCGCCTACCGAATGGGCCAAATCGAATTGCAAGGACTAATTTCACGTTCCTACGGTCCTTACGGGCTGCATCCCAGGCTCGTAGAGCCCATGGTTTGCAGATGGCGAGTGCCTGCTAGCAGCACCAGAGTCTCCCATACAAAATGTATGTGTTTCTATGGATTTCATTGAGGAGCGAGATTCACGCCTACCGCCCACCGAATGGGCCAAATCGAATTGCAAGGACTAATTCTACGTTCCTACGATTCTTATAGGCTCCATCCCAGGCTCGTAGAGCCCACGGTTTGCAGATGGCGAGTGCCTGCTGCAGCAGCACAAGAGTCTCCCATACAAAATGTATGCGTTTCTATGGATTTCATTGAGGAGCGAGATTCACGCCTACCGCCCACCGAATGGGCCAAATCGAATGGCAAGGACTAATTTCACGTTCCTACGATCCTTCTGGGCTATATCCCGGGCTCGTAGACCCCATGGTTTGCAGATGGCGAGTGCCTGCTAGCAGCACCAGAGTCTCCCATACAAAATGTATGCCTTTCTATGGATTTCATTGAGGAGCGAGATTCACGCCTACCGCCCACCGAATGGGCCAAATCGAATTGCAAGGACTAATTTCACGTTCCTCCGATCCTTATAGGCTCCATCCCAGGCTCGTAGAGCCCACGGTTTGCAGATGGCGAGTGCCTGCTAGCAGCACCAGAGTCTCCCATACAAAATGTATGTGTTTCTATGGATTTCATTGAGGAGCGAGATTCACGCCTACCGCCCACCGAATGGGCCAAATCGAATTGCAAGGACTAATTTCACGTTCCTACGATCCTTCTGGGCTATATCCCGGGCTCGTAGACCCCATGGTTTGCAGATGGCGAGTGCCTGCTAGCAGCACAAGAGTCTCCCATATAAAATGTATGTGTTTCTATGGATTTCATTGAGGAGCGAGATTCACGCCTACCGCCTACCGAATGGGCCAAATCGAATTGCAAGGACTAATTTCACGTTCCTACGGTCCTTACGGGCTGCATCCCAGGCTCGTAGAGCCCATGGTTTGCAGATGGCGAGTGCCTGCTAGCAGCACCAGAGTCTCCCATACAAAATGTATGTGTTTCTATGGATTTCATTGAGGAGCGAGATTCACGCCTACCGCCCACCGAATAGGCCAAATCGAATTGCAAGGACTAATTTCACGTTCCTCCGATCGTTATAGGCTCCATCCCAGGCTCGTAGAGCCCACGGTTTGCAGATGGCGAGTGCCTGCTGCAGCAGCACAAGAGTCTCCCATACAAAATGTATGCGTTTCTATGGATTTCATTGAGGAGCGAGATTCACGCCTACCGCCCACCGAATAGGCCAAATCGAATTGCAAGGACTAATTTCACGTTCCTCCGATCCTTATAGGCTCCATCCCAGGCTCGTAGAGCCCACGGTTTGCAGATGGCGAGTGCCTGCTAGCAGCACCAGAGTCTCCCATACAAAATGTATGTGTTTCTATGGATTTCATTGAGGAGCGAGATTCACGCCTACCGCCCACCGAATGGGCCAAATCGAATGGCAAGGACTAATTTCACGTTCCTACGATCCTTCTGGGCTATATCCCGGGCTCGTAGACCCCACGGTTTGCAGATGGCGAGTGCCTGCTGCAGCAGCACAAGAGTCTCCCATACAAAATGTATGTGTTTCTATGGATTTCATTGAGGAGCGAGATTCACGCCTACCGCCCACCGAATGGGCCAAATCGAATTGCAAGGACTAATTTCACGTTCCTACGGTCCTTATGGGCTCCATCCCAGGCTCGTAGAGCCCATGGTTTGCAGATGGCGAGTGCCTGCTAGCAGCACCAGAGTCTCCCATACAAAATGTATGTGTTTCTATGGATTTCATTGAGGAGCGAGATTCACGCCTACCGCCCACCGAATGGGCCAAATCGAACTGCAAGGACTAATTTCACGTTCCTACGATCCTTTTGGGCTATATCACGGGCTCGTAGAGCCCTTGGTTTGCAGATGGCGAGTGCCTGCTATCAGCACAAGAGTCTCCCATACAAAATGTATGCGTTTCTATGGATTTCATTGAGGAGCGAGATTCACGCCTACCGCCCACCGAATAGGCCAAATCGAATTGCAAGGACTAATTTCACGTTCCTCCGATCGTTATAGGCTCCATCCCAGGCTCGTAGAGCCCATGGTTTGCAGATGGCGAGTGCCTGGTGCTAGCAGCACAAGAGTCTCCCATACAAAATGTATGTGTTTCTATGGATTTCATTGAGGAGCGAGATTCACGCCTACCGCCCACCGAATGGGCCAAATCGAATTGCAAGGACTAATTTCACGTTCCTACGATCCTTCTGGGCTATATCCCGGGCTCGTAGACCCCATGGTTTGCAGATGGCGAGTGCCTGCTAGCAGCACCAGAGTCTCCCATACAAAATGTATGTGTTTCTATGGATTTCATTGAGGAGCGAGATTCACGCCTACCGCCCACCGAATGGGCCAAATCGAATTGCAAGGACTAATTTCACGTTCCTCCGATCCTTATAGGCTCCATCCCAGGCTCGTAGATCCCACGGTTTGCAGATGGCGAGTGCCTGCTGCAGCAGCACAAGAGTCTCCCATACAAAATGTATGTGTTTCTATGGATTTCATTGAGGAGCGAGATTCACGCCTACCGCCCACCGAATGGGCCAAATCGAACTGCAAGGACAAATTTCACGTTCCTACGATCCTTTTGGGCTATATCACGGGCTCGTAGAGCCCGTGATTTGCAGATGGCGAGTGCCTGCTAGCAGCACAAGAGTCTCCCATACAAAATGTATGTGTTTCTATGGATTTCATTGAGGAGCGAGATTCACGCCTACCGCCCACCGAATGGGCCAAATCGAATTGCAAGGACTAATTCTACGTTCCTACGATTCTTATAGGCTCCATCCCAGGCTCGTAGAGCCCATGGTTTGCAGATGGCGAGTGCCTGCTAGCAGCACAAGAGTCTCCCATACAAAATGTATGTGTTTCTATGGATTTCATTGAGGAGCGAGATTCACGCCTACCGCCCACCGAATGGGCGAAATCGAATTGCAAGGACTAATTTCACGTTCCTACGATCCTTCTGGGCTATATCCCGGGCTCGTAGACCCCATGGTTTGCAGATGGCGAGTGCCTGCTAGCAGCACCAGAGTCTCCCATACAAAATGTATGTGTTTCTATGGATTTCATTGAGGAGCGAGATTCACGCCTACCGCCCACCGAATGGGCCAAATCGAATTGCAAGGACTAATTTCACGTTCCTCCGATCCTTATAGGCTCCATCCCAGGCTCGTAGATCCCACGGTTTGCAGATGGCGAGTGCCTGCTGCAGCAGCACAAGAGTCTCCCATACAAAATGTATGTGTTTCTATGGATTTCATTGAGGAGCGAGATTCACGCCTACCGCCTACCGAATGGGCCAAATCGAATGGCAAGGACTAATTTCACGTTCCTACGATCCTTCTGGGCTATATCCCGGGCTCGTAGACCCCATGGTTTGCAGATGGCGAGTGCCTGCTAGCAGCACCAGAGTCTCCCATACAAAATGTATGTGTTTCTATGGATTTCATTGAGGAGCGAGATTCACGCCTACCGCCCACCGAATGGGCCAAATCGAATTGCAAGGACTAATTTCACGTTCCTCCGATCCTTATAGGCTCCATCCCAGGCTCGTAGAGCCCACGGTTTGCAGATGGCGAGTGCCTGCTAGCAGCACAAGAGTCTCCCATACAAAATGTATGCGTTTCTATGGATTTCATTGAGGAGCGAGATTCACGCCTACCGCCCACCGAATAGGCCAAATCGAATTGCAAGGACTAATTTCACGTTCCTCCGATCGTTATAGGCTCCATCCCAGGCTCGTAGAGCCCACGGTTTGCAGATGGCGAGTGCCTGCTGCAGCAGCACAAGAGTCTCCCATACAAAATGTATGTGTTTCTATGGATTTCATTGAGGAGCGAGATTCACGCCTACCGCCCACCGAATGGGCCAAATCGAATTGCAAGGACTAATTTCACGTTCCTCCGATCCTTATAGGCTCCATCCCAGGCTCGTAGAGCCCACGTTTTGCAGATGGCGAGTGCCTGCTAGCAGCACCAGAGTCTCCCATACAAAATGTATGTGTTTCTATGGATTTCATTGAGGAGCGAGATTCACGCCTACCGCCCACCGAATGGGCCAAATCGAATTGCAAGGACTAATTTCACGTTCCTCCGATCCTTATAGGCTCCATCCCAGGCTCGTAGATCCCACGGTTTGCAGATGGCGAGTGCCTGCTAGCAGCACAAGAGTCTCCCATACAAAATGTATGTGTTTCTATGGATTTCATTGAGGAGCGAGATTCACGCCTACCGCCCACCGAATGGGCCAAATCGAATTGCAAGGACTAATTTCACGTTCCTCCGATCCTTATAGGCTCCATCCCAGGCTCGTAGATCCCACGGTTTGCAGATGGCGAGTGCCTGCTAGCAGCACAAGAGTCTCCCATACAAAATGTATGTGTTTCTATGGATTTCATTGAGGAGCGAGATTCACGCCTACCGCCCACCGAATGGGCCAAATCGAATTGCAAGGACTAATTTCACGTTCCTCCGATCCTTATAGGCTCCATCCCAGGCTCGTAGATCCCACGGTTTGCAGATGGCGAGTGCCTGCTAGCAGCACAAGAGTCTTACATACAAAATGTATGTGTTTCTATGGATTTCATTGAGGAGCGAGATTCACGCCTACCGCCCACCGAATGGGCCAAATCGAATTGCAAGGACTAATTTCACGTTCCTCCGATCCTTATAGGCTCCATCCCAGGCTCGTAGATCCCACGTTTTGCAGATGGCGAGTGCCTGCTAGCAGCACCAGAGTCTCCCATACAAAATGTATGTGTTTCTATGGATTTCATTGAGGAGCGAGATTCACGCCTACCGCCCACCGAATGGGCCAAATCGAATTGCAAGGACTAATTTCACGTTCCTCCGATCCTTATAGGCTCCATCCCAGGCTCGTAGATCCCACGTTTTGCAGATGGCGAGTGCCTGCTAGCAGCACCAGAGTCTCCCATACAAAATGTATGTGTTTCTATGGATTTCATTGAGGAGCGAGATTCACGCCTACCGCCCACCGAATGGGCCAAATCGAATTGCAAGGACTAATTTCACGTTCCTCCGATCCTTATAGGCTCCATCCCAGGCTCGTAGATCCCACGGTTTGCAGATGGCGAGTGCCTGCTAGCAGCACAAGAGTCTCCCATACAAAATGTATGTGTTTCTATGGATTTCATTGAGGAGCGAGATTCACGCCTACCGCCCACCGAATGGGCCAAATCGAATTGCAAGGACTAATTTCACGTTCCTACGGTCCTTATGGGCTGCATCCCAGGCTCGTAGAGCCCATGGTTTGCAGATGGCGAGTGCCTGCTAGCAGCACCAGAGTCTCCCATACAAAATGTATGTGTTTCTATGGATTTCATTGAGGAGCGAGATTCACGCCTACCGCCCACCGAATGGGCCAAATCGAATTGCAAGGACTAATTTCACGTTCCTACGGTCCTTATGGGCTGCATCCCAGGCTCGTAGAGCCCATGGTTTGCAGATGGCGAGTGCCTGCTAGCAGCACCAGAGTCTCCCATACAAAATGTATGTGTTTCTATGGATTTCATTGAGGAGCGAGATTCACGCCTACCGCCCACCGAATGGGCCAAATCGAACTGCAAGGACTAATTTCACGTTTCTACGATCCTTTTGGGTTATATCACGGGCTCGTAGAGCCCTTGGTTTGCGGATGGCGAGTGCCTGCTAGCAGCACAAGAGTCTCCCATACAAAATGTATGTGTTTCTATGGATTTCATTGAGGAGCGAGATTCACGCCTACCGCCCACCGAATGGGCCAAATCGAATTGCAAGGACTAATTTCACGTTCCTCCGATCGTTATAGGCTCCATCCCAGGCTCGTAGAGCCCACGGTTTGCAGATGGCGAGTGCCTGCTGCAGCAGCACAAGAGTCTCCCATACAAAATGTATGTGTTTCTATGGATTTCATTGAGGAGCGAGATTCACGCCTACCGCCCACCGAATGGGCCAAATCGAACTGCAAGGACTAATTTCACGTTCCTACGATCCTTTTGGGCTATATCCCGGGCTCGTAGACCCCATGGTTTGCAGATGGCGAGTGCCTGCTAGCAGCACACGAGTCTCCCATACAAAATGTATGTGTTTCTATGGATTTCATTGAGGAGCGAGATTCACGCCTACCGCCTACCGAATGGGCCAAATCGAATTGCAAGGACTAATTTCACGTTCCTACGGTCCTTACGGGCTGCATCCCAGGCTCGTAGAGCCCATGGTTTGCAGATGGCGAGTGCCTGCTAGCAGCACCAGAGTCTCCCATACAAAATGTATGTGTTTCTATGGATTTCATTGAGGAGCGAGATTCACGCCTACCGCCCACCGAATGGGCCAAATCGAATTGCAAGGACTAATTCTACGTTCCTACGATTCTTATAGGCTCCATCCCAGGCTCGTAGAGCCCACGGTTTGCAGATGGCGAGTGCCTGCTGCAGCAGCACAAGAGTCTCCCATACAAAATGTATGCGTTTCTATGGATTTCATTGAGGAGCGAGATTCACGCCTACCGCCCACCGAATGGGCCAAATCGAATGGCAAGGACTAATTTCACGTTCCTACGATCCTTCTGGGCTATATCCCGGGCTCGTAGACCCCATGGTTTGCAGATGGCGAGTGCCTGCTAGCAGCACCAGAGTCTCCCATACAAAATGTATGCCTTTCTATGGATTTCATTGAGGAGCGAGATTCACGCCTACCGCCCACCGAATGGGCCAAATCGAATTGCAAGGACTAATTTCACGTTCCTCCGATCCTTATAGGCTCCATCCCAGGCTCGTAGAGCCCACGGTTTGCAGATGGCGAGTGCCTGCTAGCAGCACCAGAGTCTCCCATACAAAATGTATGTGTTTCTATGGATTTCATTGAGGAGCGAGATTCACGCCTACCGCCCACCGAATGGGCCAAATCGAATGGCAAGGACTAATTTCACGTTCCTACGATCCTTCTGGGCTATATCCCGGGCTCGTAGACCCCATGGTTTGCAGATGGCGAGTGCCTGCTAGCAGCACCAGAGTCTCCCATACAAAATGTATGTGTTTCTATGGATTTCATTGAGGAGCGAGATTCACGCCTACCGCCCACCGAATGGGCCAAATCGAATGGCAAGGACTAATTTCACGTTCCTACGATCCTTCTGGGCTATATCCCGGGCTCGTAGACCCCATGGTTTGCAGATGGCGAGTGCCTGCTAGCAGCACAAGAGTCTCCCATACAAAATGTATGTGTTTCTATGGATTTCATTGAGGAGCGAGATTCACGCCTACCGCCCACCGAATGGGCCAAATCGAATTGCAAGGACTAATTTCACGTTCCTCCGATCCTTATAGGCTCCATCCCAGGCTCGTAGAGCCCACGGTTTGCAGATGGCGAGTGCCTGCTAGCAGCACAAGAGTCTCCCATACAAAATGTATGCGTTTCTATGGATTTCATTGAGGAGCGAGATTCACGCCTACCGCCTACCGAATGGGCCAAATCGAATTGCAAGGACTAATTTCACGTTCCTACGGTCCTTACGGGCTGCATCCCAGGCTCGTAGAGCCCATGGTTTGCAGATGGCGAGTGCCTGCTAGCAGCACCAGAGTCTCCCATACAAAATGTATGTGTTTCTATGGATTTCATTGAGGAGCGAGATTCACGCCTACCGCCCACCGAATAGGCCAAATCGAATTGCAAGGACTAATTTCACGTTCCTCCGATCGTTATAGGCTCCATCCCAGGCTCGTAGAGCCCACGGTTTGCAGATGGCGAGTGCCTGCTGCAGCAGCACAAGAGTCTCCCATACAAAATGTATGCGTTTCTATGGATTTCATTGAGGAGCGAGATTCACGCCTACCGCCCACCGAATGGGCCAAATCGAATGGCAAGGACTAATTTCACGTTCCTACGATCCTTCTGGGCTATATCCCGGGCTCGTAGACCCCATGGTTTGCAGATGGCGAGTGCCTGCTAGCAGCACAAGAGTCTCCCATACAAAATGTATGTGTTTCTATGGATTTCATTGAGGAGCGAGATTCACGCCTACCGCCCACCGAATGGGCCAAATCGAACTGCAAGGACTAATTTCACGTTCCTACGATCCTTTTGGGCTATATCACGGGCTCGTAGAGCCCATGATTTGCAGATGGCGAGTGCCTGCTAGCAGCACACGAGTCTCCCATACAAAATGTATGTGTTTCTATGGATTTCATTGAGGAGCGAGATTCACGCCTACCGCCCACCGAATGGGCCAAATCGAATTGCAAGGACTAATTTCACGTTCCTACGATCCTTCTGGGCTATATCCCGGGCTCGTAGACCCCATGGTTTGCAGATGGCGAGTGCCTGCTAGCAGCACCAGAGTCTCCCATACAAAATGTATGTGTTTCTATGGATTTCATTGAGGAGCGAGATTCACGCCTACCGCCCACCGAATGGGCCAAATCGAATTGCAAGGACTAATTTCACGTTCCTCCGATCCTTATAGGCTCCATCCCAGGCTCGTAGAGCCCACGGTTTGCAGATGGCGAGTGCCTGCTAGCAGCACAAGAGTCTCCCATACAAAATGTATGCGTTTCTATGGATTTCATTGAGGAGCGAGATTCACGCCTACCGCCCACCGAATAGGCCAAATCGAATTGCAAGGACTAATTTCACGTTCCTCCGATCGTTATAGGCTCCATCCCAGGCTCGTAGAGCCCACGGTTTGCAGATGGCGAGTGCCTGCTGCAGCAGCACAAGAGTCTCCCATACAAAATGTATGTGTTTCTATGGATTTCATTGAGGAGCGAGATTCACGCCTACCGCCCACCGAATGGGCCAAATCGAATTGCAAGGACTAATTTCACGTTCCTCCGATCCTTATAGGCTCCATCCCAGGCTCGTAGATCCCACGGTTTGCAGATGGCGAGTGCCTGCTAGCAGCACAAGAGTCTCCCATACAAAATGTATGCGTTTCTATGGATTTCATTGAGGAGCGAGATTCACGCCTACCGCCCACCGAATAGGCCAAATCGAATTGCAAGGACTAATTTCACGTTCCTCCGATCGTTATAGGCTCCATCCCAGGCTCGTAGAGCCCACGGTTTGCAGATGGCGAGTGCCTGCTGCAGCAGCACAAGAGTCTCCCATACAAAATGTATGTGTTTCTATGGATTTCATTGAGGAGCGAGATTCACGCCTACCGCCCACCGAATGGGCCAAATCGAACTGCAAGGACTAATTTCACGTTCCTACGATCCTTTTGGGCTATATCACGGGCTCGTAGACCCCATGATTTGCAGATGGCGAGTGCCTGCTAGCAGCACAAGAGTCTCCCATACAAAATGTATGCGTTTCTATGGATTTCATTGAGGAGCGAGATTCACGCCTACCGCCCACCGAATGGGCCAAATCGAATTGCAAGGACTAATTCTACGTTCCTACGATTCTTATAGGCTCCATCCCAGGCTCGTAGAGCCCATGGTTTGCAGATGGCGAGTGCCTGCTAGCAGCACCAGAGTCTCCCATACAAAATGTATGCCTTTCTATGGATTTCATTGAGGAGCGAGATTCACGCCTACCGCCCACCGAATGGGCCAAATCGAATTGCAAGGACTAATTTCACGTTCCTCCGATCCTTATAGGCTCCATCCCAGGCTCGTAGAGCCCACGGTTTGCAGATGGCGAGTGCCTGCTAGCAGCACCAGAGTCTCCCATACAAAATGTATGTGTTTCTATGGATTTCATTGAGGAGCGAGATTCACGCCTACCGCCCACCGAATGGGCCAAATCGAATTGCAAGGACTAATTTCACGTTCCTACGGTCCTTATGGGCTGCATCCCAGGCTCGTAGAGCCAATGGTTTGCAGATGGCGAGTGCCTGCTAGCAGCACCAGAGTCTCCCATACAAAATGTATGTGTTTCTATGGATTTCATTGAGGAGCGAGATTCACGCCTACCGCCCACCGAATGGGCCAAATCGAACTGCAAGGACTAATTTCACGTTTCTACGATCCTTTTGGGTTATATCACGGGCTCGTAGAGCCCTTGGTTTGCGGATGGCGAGTGCCTGCTAGCAGCACAAGAGTCTCCCATACAAAATGTATGCGTTTCTATGGATTTCATTGAGGAGCGAGATTCACGCCTACCGCCCACCGAATGGGCCAAATCGAATTGCAAGGACTAATTTCACGTTCCTACGGTCCTTATGGGCTGCATCCCAGGCTCGTAGAGCCCATGGTTTGCAGATGGCGAGTGCCTGCTAGCAGCACAAGAGTCTCCCATACAAAATGTATGTGTTTCTATGGATTTCATTGAGGAGCGAGATTCACGCCTACCGCCCACCGAATGGGCCAAATCGAATTGCAAGGACTAATTTCACGTTCCTCCGATCCTTACAGGCTCCATCCCAGGCTCGTAGAGCCCACGTTTTGCAGATGGCGAGTGCCTGCTAGCAGCACCAGAGTCTCCCATACAAAATGTATGCGTTTCTATGGATTTCATTGAGGAGCGAGATTCACGCCTACCGCCCACCGAATGGGCCAAATCGAATTGCAAGGACTAATTTCACGTTCCTACGATCCTTCTGGGCTATATCGCGGGCTCGTAGACCCCATGGTTTGCAGATGGCGAGTGCCTGCTAGCAGCACCAGAGTCTCCCATACAAAATGTATGCCTTTCTATGGATTTCATTGAGGAGCGAGATTCACGCCTACCGCCCACCGAATGGGCCAAATCGAATTGCAAGGACTAATTTCACGTTCCTCCGATCCTTATAGGCTCCATCCCAGGCTCGTAGAGCCCACGGTTTGCAGATGGCGAGTGCCTGCTAGCAGCACCAGAGTCTCCCATACAAAATGTATGTGTTTCTATGGATTTCATTGAGGAGCGAGATTCACGCCTACCGCCCTCCGAATGGGCCAAATCGAATTGCAAGGACTAATTTCACGTTCCTACGGTCCTTATGGGCTGCATCCCAGGCTCGTAGAGCCCATGGTTTGCAGATGGCGAGTGCCTGCTTGCAGCACCAGAGTCTCCCATACAAAATGTATGTGTTTCTATGGATTTCATTGAGGAGCGAGATTCACGCCTACCGCCCACCGAATGGGCCAAATCGAATGGCAAGGACTACTTTCACGTTTCTACGATCCTTTCGGGTTATATCACGGGCTCGTAGAGCCCTTGGTTTGCGGATGGCGAGTGCCTGCTAGCAGCACAAGAGTCTCCCATACAAAATGTATGCGTTTCTATGGATTTCATTGAGGAGCGAGATTCACGCCTACCGCCCACCGAATGGGCCAAATCGAACTGCAAGGACTAATTTCACGTTCCTACGATCCTTTTGGGCTATATCACGGGCTCGTAGAGCCCATGATTTGCAGATGGCGAGTGCCTGCTAGCAGCACAAGAGTCTCCCATACAAAATGTATGCGTTTCTATGGATTTCATTGAGGAGCGAGATTCACGCCTACCGCCCACCGAATGGGCCAAATCGAATTGCAAGGACTAATTTCACGTTCCTACGGTCCTTACGGGCTGCATCCCAGGCTCGTAGAGCCCATGGTTTGCAGATGGCGAGTGCCTGCTAGCAGCACAAGAGTCTCCCATACAAAATGTATGTGTTTCTATGGATTTCATTGAGGAGCGAGATTCACGCCTACCGCCCACCGAATGGGCCAAATCGAATTGCAAGGACTAATTCTACGTTCCTACGATTCTTATAGGCTCCATCCCAGGCTCGTAGAGCCCACGGTTTGCAGATGGCGAGTGCCTGCTGCAGCAGCACAAGAGTCTCCCATACAAAATGTATGCGTTTCTATGGATTTCATTGAGGAGCGAGATTCACGCCTACCGCACACCGAATGGGCCAAATCGAATGGCAAGGACTAATTTCACGTTCCTACGATCCTTCTGGGCTATATCCCGGGCTCGTAGACCCCATGGTTTGCAGATGGCGAGTGCCTGCTAGCAGCACCAGAGTCTCCCATATAAAATGTATGCCTTTCTATGGATTTCATTGAGGAGCGAGATTCACGCCTACCGCCCACCGAATGGGCCAAATCGAATTGCAAGGACTAATTTCACGTTCCTACGATCCTTATAGGCTCCATCCCAGGCTCGTAGAGCCCACGGTTTGCAGATGGCGAGTGCCTGCTAGCAGCACAAGAGTCTCCCATACAAAATGTATGCGTTTCTATGGATTTCATTGAGGAGCGAGATTCACGCCTACCGCCTACCGAATGGGCCAAATCGAATTGCAAGGACTAATTTCACGTTCCTACGGTCCTTACGGGCTGCATCCCAGGCTCGTAGAGCCCATGGTTTGCAGATGGCGAGTGCCTGCTAGCAGCACCAGAGTCTCCCATACAAAATGTATGTGTTTCTATGGATTTCATTGAGGAGCGAGATTCACGCCTACCGCCCACCGAATGGGCCAAATCGAACTGCAAGGACTAATTTCACGTTCCTACAATCCTTTTGGGCTATATCACGGGCTCGTAGAGCCCATGATTTGCAGATGGCGAGTGCCTGCTGCAGCAGCACAAGAGTCTCCCATACAAAATGTATGCGTTTCTATGGATTTCATTGAGGAGCGAGATTCACGCCTACCGCCCACCGAATGGGCCAAATCGAATTGCAAGGACTAATTTCACGTTCCTACGATCCTTCTGGGCTATATCCCGGGCTCGTAGACCCCATGGTTTGCAGATGGCGAGTGCCTGCTAGCAGCACCAGAGTCTCCCATATAAAATGTATGCCTTTCTATGGATTTCATTGAGGAGCGAGATTCACGCCTACCGCCCACCGAATGGGCCAAATCGAATTGCAAGGACTAATTTCACGTTCCTCCGATCCTTATAGGCTCCATCCCAGGCTCGTAGAGCCCACGGTTTGCAGATGGCGAGTGCCTGCTAGCAGCACCAGAGTCTCCCATACAAAATGTATGCGTTTCTATGGATTTCATTGAGGAGCGAGATTCACGCCTACCGCCCACCGAATGGGCCAAATCGAATGGCAAGGACTAATTTCACGTTCCTACGATCCTTCTGGGCTATATCCCGGGCTCGTAGACCCCATGGTTTGCAGATGGCGAGTGCCTGCTAGCAGCACCAGAGTCTCCCATACAAAATGTATGTGTTTCTATGGATTTCATTGAGGAGCGAGATTCACGCCTACCGCCCACCGAATGGGCCAAATCGAACTGCAAGGACTAATTTCACGTTCCTACGATCCTTTTGGGCTATATCACGGGCTCGTAGAGCCCATGATTTGCAGATGGCGAGTGCCTGCTAGCAGCACAAGAGTCTCCCATACAAAATGTATGTGTTTCTATGGATTTCATTGAGGAGCGAGATTCACGCCTACCGCCCACCGAATGGGCCAAATCGAATTGCAAGGACTAATTCTACGTTCCTACGATTCTTATAGGCTCCATCCCAGGCTCGTAGAGCCCATGGTTTGCAGATGGCGAGTGCCTGCTAGCAGCACAAGAGTCTCCCATACAAAATGTATGCGTTTCTATGGATTTCATTGAGGAGCGAGATTCACGCCTACCGCCTACCGAATGGGCCAAATCGAATTGCAAGGACTAATTTCACGTTCCTTCAATCCTTATAGGCTCTATCCCAGGCTCGTAGAGCCCTTGGTTTGCAGATGGCGAGTGCCTGGTGCTAGCAGCACAAGAGTCTCCCATACAAAATGTATGTGTTTCTATGGATTTCATTGAGGAGCGAGATTCACGCCTACCGCCCACCGAATGGGCCAAATCGAATGGCAAGGACTAATTTCACGTTCCTACGATCCTTCTGGGCTATATCCCGGGCTCGTAGACCCCTTGGTTTGCAGATGGCGAGTGCCTGCTAGCAGCACAAGAGTCTCCCATACAAAATGTATGCGTTTCTATGGATTTCATTGAGGAGCGAGATTCACGCCTACCGCCCACCGAATAGGCCAAATCGAATTGCAAGGACTAATTTCACGTTCCTACGGTCCTTATGGGCTGCATCCCAGGCTCGTAGAGCCCATGGTTTGCAGATGGCGAGTGCCTGCTAACAGCACCAGAGTCTCCCATACAAAATGTATGTGTTTCTATGGATTTCATTGAGGAGCGAGATTCACGCCTACCGCCCACCGAATGGGCCAAATCGAACTGCAAGGACTAATGTCACGTTCCTACGATCCTTTTGGGTTATATCACGGGCTCGTAGAGCCCTTGGTTTGCAGATGGCGAGTGCCTGCTAGCAGCACAAGAGTCTCCCATACAAAATATATGCGTTTCTATGGATTTCATTGAGGAGCGAGATTCACGCCTACCGCCCACCGAATAGGCCAAATCGAATTGCAAGGACTAATTTCACGTTCCTCCGATTGTTATAGGCTCCATCCCAGGCTCGTAGAGCCCACGGTTTGCAGATGGCGAGTGCCTGCTGCAGCAGCACAAGAGTCTCCCATACAAAATGTATGTGTTTCTATGGATTTCATTGAGGAGCGAGATTCACGCCTACCGCCCACCGAATGGGCCAAATCGAATTGCAAGGACTAATTTCACGTTCCTACGGTCCTTATGGGCTGCATCCCAGGCTCGTAGAGCCCATGGTTTGCAGATGGCGAGTGCCTGCTAACAGCACCAGAGTCTCCCATACAAAATGTATGTGTTTCTATGGATTTCATTGAGGAGCGAGATTCACGCCTACCGCCCACCGAATGGGCCAAATCGAATGGCAAGGACTAATGTCACGTTCCTACGATCCTTTTGGGTTATATCACGGGCTCGTAGAGCCCTTGGTTTGCAGATGGCGAGTGCCTGCTAGCAGCACAAGAGTCTCCCATACAAAATATATGCGTTTCTATGGATTTCATTGAGGAGCGAGATTCACGCCTACCGCCCACCGAATAGGCCAAATCGAATTGCAAGGACTAATTTCACGTTCCTCCGATTGTTATAGGCTCCATCCCAGGCTCGTAGAGCCCACGGTTTGCAGATGGCGAGTGCCTGCTGCAGCAGCACAAGAGTCTCCCATACAAAATGTATGTGTTTCTATGGATTTCATTGAGGAGCGAGATTCACGCCTACCGCCCACCGAATGGGCCAAATCGAATTGCAAGGACTAATTTCACGTTCCTCCGATTGTTATAGGCTCCATCCCAGGCTCGTAGAGCCCACGGTTTGCAGATGGCGAGTGCCTGCTGCAGCAGCACAAGAGTCTCCCATACAAACTGTATGTGTTTCTATGGATTTCATTGAGGAGCGAGATTCACGCCTACCGCCCACCGAATGGGCCAAATCGAACTGCAAGGACTAATGTCACGTTCCTACGATCCTTTTGGGTTATATCACGGGCTCGTAGAGCCCTTGGTTTGCAGATGGCGAGTGCCTGCTAGCAGCACAAGAGTCTCCCATACAAAATATATGCGTTTCTATGGATTTCATTGAGGAGCGAGATTCACGCCTACCGCCCACCGAATAGGCCAAATCGAATTGCAAGGACTAATTTCACGTTCCTCCGATTGTTATAGGCTCCATCCCAGGCTCGTAGAGCCCACGGTTTGCAGATGGCGAGTGCCTGCTGCAGCAGCACAAGAGTCTCCCATACAAAATGTATGTGTTTCTATGGATTTCATTGAGGAGCGAGATTCACGCCTACCGCCCACCGAATGGGCCAAATCGAATTGCAAGGACTAATTTCACGTTCCTACGGTCCTTATGGGCTGCATCCCAGGCTCGTAGAGCCCATGGTTTGCAGATGGCGAGTGCCTGCTAACAGCACCAGAGTCTCCCATACAAAATGTATGTGTTTCTATGGATTTCATTGAGGAGCGAGATTCACGCCTACCGCCCACCGAATGGGCCAAATCGAACTGCAAGGACTAATGTCACGTTCCTACGATCCTTTTGGGTTATATCACGGGCTCGTAGAGCCCTTGGTTTGCAGATGGCGAGTGCCTGCTAGCAGCACAAGAGTCTCCCATACAAAATATATGCGTTTCTATGGATTTCATTGAGGAGCGAGATTCACGCCTACCGCCCACCGAATAGGCCAAATCGAATTGCAAGGACTAATTTCACGTTCCTCCGATTGTTATAGGCTCCATCCCAGGCTCGTAGAGCCCACGGTTTGCAGATGGCGAGTGCCTGCTGCAGCAGCACAAGAGTCTCCCATACAAAATGTATGTGTTTCTATGGATTTCATTGAGGAGCGAGATTCACGCCTACCGCCCACCGAATGGGCCAAATCGAATTGCAAGGACTAATTTCACGTTCCTACGGTCCTTATGGGCTGCATCCCAGGCTCGTAGAGCCCATGGTTTGCAGATGGCGAGTGCCTGCTAACAGCACCAGAGTCTCCCATACAAAATGTATGTGTTTCTATGGATTTCATTGAGGAGCGAGATTCACGCCTACCGCCCACCGAATGGGCCAAATCGAACTGCAAGGACTAATGTCACGTTCCTACGATCCTTTTGGGTTATATCACGGGCTCGTAGAGCCCTTGGTTTGCAGATGGCGAGTGCCTGCTAGCAGCACAAGAGTCTCCCATACAAAATATATGCGTTTCTATGGATTTCATTGAGGAGCGAGATTCACGCCTACCGCCCACCGAATAGGCCAAATCGAATTGCAAGGACTAATTTCACGTTCCTCCGATCGTTATAGGCTCCATCCCAGGCTCGTAGAGCCCACGGTTTGCAGATGGCGAGTGCCTGCTGCAGCAGCACAAGAGTCTCCCATACAAAATGTATGTGTTTCTATGGATTTCATTGAGGAGCGAGATTCACGCCTACCGCCCACCGAATGGGCCAAATCGAATTGCAAGGACTAATTTCACGTTCCTACGGTCCTTATGGGCTGCATCTCAGGCTCGTAGAGCCCATGGTTTGCAGATGGCGAGTGCCTGCTAGCAGCACCAGAGTCTCCCATACAAAATGTATGCGTTTCTATGGATTTCATTGAGGAGCGAGATTCACGCCTACCGCCCACCGAATGGGCCAAATCGAATTGCAAGGACTAATTTCACGTTCCTACGGTCCTTTTGGGTTATATCACGGGCTCGTAGAGCCCTTGGTTTGCAGATGGCGAGTGCCTGCTAGCAGCACAAGAGTCTCCCATACAAAATATATGCGTTTCTATGGATTTCATTGAGGAGCGAGATTCACGCCTACCGCCCACCGAATAGGCCAAATCGAATTGCAAGGACTAATTTCACGTTCCTCCGATCGTTATAGGCTCCATCCCAGGCTCGTAGAGCCCACGGTTTGCAGATGGCGAGTGCCTGCTGCAGCAGCACAAGAGTCTCCCATACAAAATGTATGTGTTTCTATGGATTTCATTGAGGAGCGAGATTCACGCCTACCGCCCACCGAATGGGCCAAATCGAATTGCAAGGACTAATTTCACGTTCCTACGGTCCTTATGGGCTGCATCCCAGGCTCGTAGAGCCCATGGTTTGCAGATGGCGAGTGCCTGCTAGCAGCACAAGAGTCTCCCATACAAAATATATGCGTTTCTATGGATTTCATTGAGGAGCGAGATTCACGCCTACCGCCCACCGAATAGGCCAAATCGAATTGCAAGGACTAATTTCACGTTCCTCCGATTGTTATAGGCTCCATCCCAGGCTCGTAGAGCCCACGGTTTGCAGATGGCGAGTGCCTGCTGCAGCAGCACAAGAGTCTCCCATACAAAATGTATGTGTTTCTATGGATTTCATTGAGGAGCGAGATTCACGCCTACCGCCCACCGAATGGGCCAAATCGAATTGCAAGGACTAATTTCACGTTCCTACGGTCCTTATGGGCTGCATCCCAGGCTCGTAGAGCCCATGGTTTGCAGATGGCGAGTGCCTGCTAACAGCACCAGAGTCTCCCATACAAAATGTATGTGTTTCTATGGATTTCATTGAGGAGCGAGATTCACGCCTACCGCCCACCGAATGGGCCAAATCGAACTGCAAGGACTAATGTCACGTTCCTACGATCCTTTTGGGTTATATCACGGGCTCGTAGAGCCCTTGGTTTGCAGATGGCGAGTGCCTGCTAGCAGCACAAGAGTCTCCCATACAAAATATATGCGTTTCTATGGATTTCATTGAGGAGCGAGATTCACGCCTACCGCCCACCGAATAGGCCAAATCGAATTGCAAGGACTAATTTCACGTTCCTCCGATTGTTATAGGCTCCATCCCAGGCTCGTAGAGCCCACGGTTTGCAGATGGCGAGTGCCTGCTGCAGCAGCACAAGAGTCTCCCATACAAAATGTATGTGTTTCTATGGATTTCATTGAGGAGCGAGATTCACGCCTACCGCCCACCGAATGGGCCAAATCGAATTGCAAGGACTAATTTCACGTTCCTACGGTCCTTATGGGCTGCATCCCAGGCTCGTAGAGCCCATGGTTTGCAGATGGCGAGTGCCTGCTAACAGCACCAGAGTCTCCCATACAAAATGTATGTGTTTCTATGGATTTCATTGAGGAGCGAGATTCACGCCTACCGCCCACCGAATGGGCCAAATCGAACTGCAAGGACTAATGTCACGTTCCTACGATCCTTTTGGGTTATATCACGGGCTCGTAGAGCCCTTGGTTTGCAGATGGCGAGTGCCTGCTAGCAGCACAAGAGTCTCCCATACAAAATATATGCGTTTCTATGGATTTCATTGAGGAGCGAGATTCACGCCTACCGCCCACCGAATAGGCCAAATCGAATTGCAAGGACTAATTTCACGTTCCTCCGATCGTTATAGGCTCCATCCCAGGCTCGTAGAGCCCACGGTTTGCAGATGGCGAGTGCCTGCTGCAGCAGCACAAGAGTCTCCCATACAAAATGTATGTGTTTCTATGGATTTCATTGAGGAGCGAGATTCACGCCTACCGCCCACCGAATGGGCCAAATCGAATTGCAAGGACTAATTTCACGTTCCTACGGTCCTTATGGGCTGCATCCCAGGCTCGTAGAGCCCATGGTTTGCAGATGGCGAGTGCCTGCTAGCAGCACCAGAGTCTCCCATACAAAATGTATGCGTTTCTATGGATTTCATTGAGGAGCGAGATTCACGCCTACCGCCCACCGAATGGGCCAAATCGAATTGCAAGGACTAATTTCACGTTCCTCCGATCCTCATAGGCTCCATCCCAGGCTCGTAGATCCCACGGTTTGCAGATGGCGAGTGCCTGCTGCAGCAGCACAAGAGTCTCCCATACAAAATGTATGTGTTTCTATGGATTTCATTGAGGAGCGAGATTCACGCCTACCACCCACCGAATGGGCCAAATCGAATTGCAAGGACTAATTTCACGTTCCTACGGTCCTTATGGGCTGCATCCCAGGCTCGTAGAGCCCATGGTTTGCAGATGGCGAGTGCCTGCTAGCAGCACCAGAGTCTCCCATACAAAATGTATGCGTTTCTATGGATTTCATTGAGGAGCGAGATTCACGCCTACCGCCCACCGAATGGGCCAAATCGAATTGCAAGGACTAATGTCACGTTCCTCCGATTTTTATAGGCTCCATCGCAGGCTCGTAGATCCCACGGTTTGCAGATGGCGAGTGCCTGCTGCAGCAGCACAAGAGTCTCCCATACAAAATGTATGTGTTTCTATGGATTTCATTGAGGAGCGAGATTCACGCCTACCGCCCTCCGAATGGGCCAAATCGTATCGCATGGACTAATTTCACGTTCCTGTGATCCTTATAGGCTCCATCCCAGGCTCGTAGAGCCCATGGTTTGCAGATGGCGAGTGCCTGCTAGCAGCACAAGAGTCTCCCATACAAAATGTATGTGTTTCTATGGATTTCATTGAGGAGCGAGATTCACGCCTACCACCCACCGAATGGGCCAAATCGAATTGCAAGGACTAATTTCACGTTCCTACGGTCCTTATGGCCTGCATCCCAGGCTCGTAGACCCCATGGTTTGCAGATGGCGAGTGCCTGCTAGCAGCACAAGAGTCTCCCATACAAAATGTATGTGTTTCTATGGATTTCATTGAGGAGCGAGATTCACGCCTACCGCCCACCGAATGGGCCAAATCGAATGGCAAGGACTAATTTCACGTTCCTACGATCCTTCTGGGCTATATCCCGGGCTCGTAGACCCCATGGTTTGCAGATGGCGAGTGCCTGCTAGCAGCACCAGAGTCTCCCATACAAAATGTATGCGTTTCTATGGATTTCATTGAGGAGCGAGATTCACGCCTACCGCCCACCGAATGGGCCAAATCGAATTGCAAGGACTAATGTCACGTTCCTCCGATTTTTATAGGCTCCATCCCAGGCTCGTAGATCCCACGGTTTGCAGATGGCGAGTGCCTGCTGCAGCAGCACAAGAGTCTCCCATACAAAATGTATGTGTTTCTATGGATTTCATTGAGGAGCGAGATTCACGCCTACCGCCCACCGAATGGGCCAAATCGAACTGCAAGGACTAATTTCACGTTCCTACGATCCTTTTGGGCTATATCACGGGCTCGTAGAGCCCATGATTTGCAGATGGCGAGTGCCTGCTAGCAGCACAAGAGTCTCCCATACAAAATGTATGTGTTTCTATGGATTTCATTGAGGAGCGAGATTCACGCCTACCGCCCACCGAATGGGCCAAATCGAATTGCAAGGACTAATTCTACGTTCCTACGATTCTTATAGGCTCCATCCCAGGCTCGTAGAGCCCATGGTTTGCAGATGGCGAGTGCCTGCTAGCAGCACAAGAGTCTCCCATACAAAATGTATGCGTTTCTATGGATTTCATTGAGGAGCGAGATTCACGCCTACCGCCTACCGAATGGGCCAAATCGAATTGCAAGGACTAATTTCACGTTCCTTCAATCCTTATAGGCTCTATCCCAGGCTCGTAGAGCCCTTGGTTTGCAGATGGCGAGTGCCTGGTGCTAGCAGCACAAGAGTCTCCCATACAAAATGTATGTGTTTCTATGGATTTCATTGAGGAGCGAGATTCACGCCTACCGCCCACCGAATGGGCCAAATCGAATGGCAAGGACTAATTTCACGTTCCTACGATCCTTCTGGGCTATATCCCGGGCTCGTAGACCCCTTGGTTTGCAGATGGCGAGTGCCTGCTAGCAGCACAAGAGTCTCCCATACAAAATGTATGCGTTTCTATGGATTTCATTGAGGAGCGAGATTCACGCCTACCGCCCACCGAATAGGCCAAATCGAATTGCAAGGACTAATTTCACGTTCCTACGGTCCTTATGGGCTGCATCCCAGGCTCGTAGAGCCCATGGTTTGCAGATGGCGAGTGCCTGCTAACAGCACCAGAGTCTCCCATACAAAATGTATGTGTTTCTATGGATTTCATTGAGGAGCGAGATTCACGCCTACCGCCCACCGAATGGGCCAAATCGAACTGCAAGGACTAATGTCACGTTCCTACGATCCTTTTGGGTTATATCACGGGCTCGTAGAGCCCTTGGTTTGCAGATGGCGAGTGCCTGCTAGCAGCACAAGAGTCTCCCATACAAAATATATGCGTTTCTATGGATTTCATTGAGGAGCGAGATTCACGCCTACCGCCCACCGAATAGGCCAAATCGAATTGCAAGGACTAATTTCACGTTCCTCCGATTGTTATAGGCTCCATCCCAGGCTCGTAGAGCCCACGGTTTGCAGATGGCGAGTGCCTGCTGCAGCAGCACAAGAGTCTCCCATACAAAATGTATGTGTTTCTATGGATTTCATTGAGGAGCGAGATTCACGCCTACCGCCCACCGAATGGGCCAAATCGAATTGCAAGGACTAATTTCACGTTCCTACGGTCCTTATGGGCTGCATCCCAGGCTCGTAGAGCCCATGGTTTGCAGATGGCGAGTGCCTGCTAACAGCACCAGAGTCTCCCATACAAAATGTATGTGTTTCTATGGATTTCATTGAGGAGCGAGATTCACGCCTACCGCCCACCGAATGGGCCAAATCGAATGGCAAGGACTAATGTCACGTTCCTACGATCCTTTTGGGTTATATCACGGGCTCGTAGAGCCCTTGGTTTGCAGATGGCGAGTGCCTGCTAGCAGCACAAGAGTCTCCCATACAAAATATATGCGTTTCTATGGATTTCATTGAGGAGCGAGATTCACGCCTACCGCCCACCGAATAGGCCAAATCGAATTGCAAGGACTAATTTCACGTTCCTCCGATTGTTATAGGCTCCATCCCAGGCTCGTAGAGCCCACGGTTTGCAGATGGCGAGTGCCTGCTGCAGCAGCACAAGAGTCTCCCATACAAAATGTATGTGTTTCTATGGATTTCATTGAGGAGCGAGATTCACGCCTACCGCCCACCGAATGGGCCAAATCGAATTGCAAGGACTAATTTCACGTTCCTCCGATTGTTATAGGCTCCATCCCAGGCTCGTAGAGCCCACGGTTTGCAGATGGCGAGTGCCTGCTGCAGCAGCACAAGAGTCTCCCATACAAAATGTATGTGTTTCTATGGATTTCATTGAGGAGCGAGATTCACGCCTACCGCCCACCGAATGGGCCAAATCGAACTGCAAGGACTAATGTCACGTTCCTACGATCCTTTTGGGTTATATCACGGGCTCGTAGAGCCCTTGGTTTGCAGATGGCGAGTGCCTGCTAGCAGCACAAGAGTCTCCCATACAAAATATATGCGTTTCTATGGATTTCATTGAGGAGCGAGATTCACGCCTACCGCCCACCGAATAGGCCAAATCGAATTGCAAGGACTAATTTCACGTTCCTCCGATTGTTATAGGCTCCATCCCAGGCTCGTAGAGCCCACGGTTTGCAGATGGCGAGTGCCTGCTGCAGCAGCACAAGAGTCTCCCATACAAAATGTATGTGTTTCTATGGATTTCATTGAGGAGCGAGATTCACGCCTACCGCCCACCGAATGGGCCAAATCGAATTGCAAGGACTAATTTCACGTTCCTACGGTCCTTATGGGCTGCATCCCAGGCTCGTAGAGCCCATGGTTTGCAGATGGCGAGTGCCTGCTAACAGCACCAGAGTCTCCCATACAAAATGTATGTGTTTCTATGGATTTCATTGAGGAGCGAGATTCACGCCTACCGCCCACCGAATGGGCCAAATCGAACTGCAAGGACTAATGTCACGTTCCTACGATCCTTTTGGGTTATATCACGGGCTCGTAGAGCCCTTGGTTTGCAGATGGCGAGTGCCTGCTAGCAGCACAAGAGTCTCCCATACAAAATATATGCGTTTCTATGGATTTCATTGAGGAGCGAGATTCACGCCTACCGCCCACCGAATAGGCCAAATCGAATTGCAAGGACTAATTTCACGTTCCTCCGATCGTTATAGGCTCCATCCCAGGCTCGTAGAGCCCACGGTTTGCAGATGGCGAGTGCCTGCTGCAGCAGCACAAGAGTCTCCCATACAAAATGTATGTGTTTCTATGGATTTCATTGAGGAGCGAGATTCACGCCTACCGCCCACCGAATGGGCCAAATCGAATTGCAAGGACTAATTTCACGTTCCTACGGTCCTTATGGGCTGCATCCCAGGCTCGTAGAGCCCATGGTTTGCAGATGGCGAGTGCCTGCTAGCAGCACCAGAGTCTCCCATACAAAATGTATGCGTTTCTATGGATTTCATTGAGGAGCGAGATTCACGCCTACCGCCCACCGAATGGGCCAAATCGAATTGCAAGGACTAATTTCACGTTCCTACGGTCCTTTTGGGTTATATCACGGGCTCGTAGAGCCCTTGGTTTGCAGATGGCGAGTGCCTGCTAGCAGCACAAGAGTCTCCCATACAAAATATATGCGTTTCTATGGATTTCATTGAGGAGCGAGATTCACGCCTACCGCCCACCGAATAGGCCAAATCGAATTGCAAGGACTAATTTCACGTTCCTCCGATCGTTATAGGCTCCATCCCAGGCTCGTAGAGCCCACGGTTTGCAGATGGCGAGTGCCTGCTGCAGCAGCACAAGAGTCTCCCATACAAAATGTATGTGTTTCTATGGATTTCATTGAGGAGCGAGATTCACGCCTACCGCCCACCGAATGGGCCAAATCGAATTGCAAGGACTAATTTCACGTTCCTACGGTCCTTATGGGCTGCATCCCAGGCTCGTAGAGCCCATGGTTTGCAGATGGCGAGTGCCTGCTAGCAGCACAAGAGTCTCCCATACAAAATATATGCGTTTCTATGGATTTCATTGAGGAGCGAGATTCACGCCTACCGCCCACCGAATAGGCCAAATCGAATTGCAAGGACTAATTTCACGTTCCTCCGATTGTTATAGGCTCCATCCCAGGCTCGTAGAGCCCACGGTTTGCAGATGGCGAGTGCCTGCTGCAGCAGCACAAGAGTCTCCCATACAAAATGTATGTGTTTCTATGGATTTCATTGAGGAGCGAGATTCACGCCTACCGCCCACCGAATGGGCCAAATCGAATTGCAAGGACTAATTTCACGTTCCTACGGTCCTTATGGGCTGCATCCCAGGCTCGTAGAGCCCATGGTTTGCAGATGGCGAGTGCCTGCTAGCAGCACAAGAGTCTCCCATACAAAATATATGCGTTTCTATGGATTTCATTGAGGAGCGAGATTCACGCCTACCGCCCACCGAATAGGCCAAATCGAATTGCAAGGACTAATTTCACGTTCCTCCGATCGTTATAGGCTCCATCCCAGGCTCGTAGAGCCCACGGTTTGCAGATGGCGAGTGCCTGCTGCAGCAGCACAAGAGTCTCCCATACAAAATGTATGTGTTTCTATGGATTTCATTGAGGAGCGAGATTCACGCCTACCGCCCACCGAATGGGCCAAATCGAATTGCAAGGACTAATTTCACGTTCCTACGGTCCTTATGGGCTGCATCCCAGGCTCGTAGAGCCCATGGTTTGCAGATGGCGAGTGCCTGCTAGCAGCACCAGAGTCTCCCATACAAAATGTATGCGTTTCTATGGATTTCATTGAGGAGCGAGATTCACGCCTACCGCCCACCGAATGGGCCAAATCGAATTGCAAGGACTAATTTCACGTTCCTCCGATCCTCATAGGCTCCATCCCAGGCTCGTAGATCCCACGGTTTGCAGATGGCGAGTGCCTGCTGCAGCAGCACAAGAGTCTCCCATACAAAATGTATGTGTTTCTATGGATTTCATTGAGGAGCGAGATTCACGCCTACCACCCACCGAATGGGCCAAATCGAATTGCAAGGACTAATTTCACGTTCCTACGGTCCTTCTGGGCTATATCCCGGGCTCGTAGACCCCATGGTTTGCAGATGGCGAGTGCCTGCTAGCAGCACCAGAGTCTCCCATACAAAATGTATGCGTTTCTATGGATTTCATTGAGGAGCGAGATTCACGCCTACCGCCCACCGAATGGGCCAAATCGAATTGCAAGGACTAATGTCACGTTCCTCCGATTTTTATAGGCTCCATCGCAGGCTCGTAGATCCCACGGTTTGCAGATGGCGAGTGCCTGCTGCAGCAGCACAAGAGTCTCCCATACAAAATGTATGTGTTTCTATGGATTTCATTGAGGAGCGAGATTCACGCCTACCGCCCACCGAATGGGCCAAATCGAATTGCAAGGACTAATTTCACGTTCCTCCGATCCTTATAGGCTCCATCCCAGGCTCGTAGATCCCACGGTTTGCAGATGGCGAGTGCCTGCTGCAGCAGCACAAGAGTCTCCCATACAAAATGTATGTGTTTCTATGGATTTCATTGAGGAGCGAGATTCACGCCTACCGCCCTCCGAATGGGCCAAATCGTATCGCATGGACTAATTTCACGTTCCTGTGATCCTTATAGGCTCCATCCCAGGCTCGTAGAGCCCATGGTTTGCAGATGGCGAGTGCCTGCTAGCAGCACAAGAGTCTCCCATACAAAATGTATGTGTTTCTATGGATTTCATTGAGGAGCGAGATTCACGCCTACCACCCACCGAATGGGCCAAATCGAATTGCAAGGACTAATTTCACGTTCCTACGGTCCTTATGGCCTGCATCCCAGGCTCGTAGACCCCATGGTTTGCAGATGGCGAGTGCCTGCTAGCAGCACAAGAGTCTCCCATACAAAATGTATGTGTTTCTATGGATTTCATTGAGGAGCGAGATTCACGCCTACCGCCCACCGAATGGGCCAAATCGAATGGCAAGGACTAATTTCACGTTCCTACGATCCTTCTGGGCTATATCCCGGGCTCGTAGACCCCATGGTTTGCAGATGGCGAGTGCCTGCTAGCAGCACCAGAGTCTCCCATACAAAATGTATGCGTTTCTATGGATTTCATTGAGGAGCGAGATTCACGCCTACCGCCCACCGAATGGGCCAAATCGAATTGCAAGGACTAATGTCACGTTCCTCCGATTTTTATAGGCTCCATCCCAGGCTCGTAGATCCCACGGTTTGCAGATGGCGAGTGCCTGCTGCAGCAGCACAAGAGTCTCCCATACAAAATGTATGTGTTTCTATGGATTTCATTGAGGAGCGAGATTCACGCCTACCGCCCACCGAATGGGCCAAATCGAATTGCAAGGACTAATTTCACGTTCCTCCGATCCTTATAGGCTCCATCCCAGGCTCGTAGATCCCACGGTTTGCAGATGGCGAGTGCCTGCTAGCAGCACCAGAGTCTCCCATACAAAATGTATGTGTTTCTATGGATTTCATTGAGGAGCGAGATTCACGCCTACCGCCCACCGAATGGGCCAAATCGAACTGCAAGGACTAATTTCACGTTCCTACGATCCTTCTGGGCTATATCCCGGGCTCGTAGACCCCATGGTTTGCAGATGGCGAGTGCCTGCTAGCAGCACCAGAGTCTCCCATACAAAATGTATGCGTTTCTATGGATTTCATTGAGGAGCGAGATTCACGCCTACCGCCCACCGAATGGGCCAAATCGAATGGCAAGGACTAATTTCACGTTCCTACGATCCTTCTGGGCTATATCCCGGGCTCGTAGACCCCATGGTTTGCAGATGGCGAGTGCCTGCTAGCAGCACCAGAGTCTCCCATACAAAATGTATGCGTTTCTATGGATTTCATTGAGGAGCGAGATTCACGCCTACCGCCCACCGAATGGGCCAAATCGAATTGCAAGGACTAATTTCACGTTCCTCCGATCCTTATAGGCTCCATCCCAGGCTCGTAGATCCCACGGTTTGCAGATGGCGAGTGCCTGCTAGCAGCACCAGAGTCTCCCATACAAAATGTATGTGTTTCTATGGATTTCATTGAGGAGCGAGATTCACGCCTACCGCCCACCGAATGGGCCAAATCGAACTGCAAGGACTAATTTCACGTTCCTACGATCCTTTTGGGCTATATCACGGGCTCGTAGAGCCCATGATTTGCAGATGGCGAGTGCCTGCTAGCAGCACAAGAGTCTCCCATACAAAATGTATGTGTTTCTATGGATTTCATTGAGGAGCGAGATTCACGCCTACCGCCCACCGAATAGGCCAAATCGAATTGCAAGGACTAATTTCACGTTCCTACGATTCTTATAGGCTCCATCCCAGGCTCGTAGAGCCCATGGTTTGCAGATGGCGAGTGCCTGCTAGCAGCACAAGAGTCTCCCATACAAAATGTATGCGTTTCTATGGATTTCATTGAGGAGCGAGATTCACGCCTACCGCCTACCGAATGGGCCAAATCGAATTGCAAGGACTAATTTCACGTTCCTACGGTCCTTACGGGCTGCATCCCAGGCTCGTAGAGCCCATGGTTTGCAGATGGCGAGTGCCTGCTAGCAGCACCAGAGTCTCCCATACAAAATGTATGTGTTTCTATGGATTTCATTGAGGAGCGAGATTCACGCCTACCGCCCACCGAATGGGCCAAATCGAATTGCAAGGACTAATTCTACGTTCCTACGATTCTTATAGGCTCCATCCCAGGCTCGTAGAGCCCACGGTTTGCAGATGGCGAGTGCCTGCTGCAGCAGCACAAGAGTCTCCCATACAAAATGTATGCGTTTCTATGGATTTCATTGAGGAGCGAGATTCACGCCTACCGCCCACCGAATGGGCCAAATCGAATGGCAAGGACTAATTTCACGTTCCTACGATCCTTCTGGGCTATATCCCGGGCTCGTAGACCCCATGGTTTGCAGATGGCGAGTGCCTGCTAGCAGCACCAGAGTCTCCCATATAAAATGTATGCCTTTCTATGGATTTCATTGAGGAGCGAGATTCACGCCTACCGCCCACCGAATGGGCCAAATCGAATTGCAAGGACTAATTTCACGTTCCTCCGATCCTTATAGGCTCCATCCCAGGCTCGTAGAGCCCACGGTTTGCAGATGGCGAGTGCCTGCTAGCAGCACAAGAGTCTCCCATACAAAATGTATGTGTTTCTATGGATTTCATTGAGGAGCGAGATTCACGCCTACCGCCCACCGAATGGGCCAAATCGAATTGCAAGGACTAATTTCACGTTCCTACGGTCCTTATGGGCTGCATCCCAGGCTCGTAGAGCCCATGGTTTGCAGATGGCGAGTGCCTGCTAGCAGCACCAGAGTCTCCCATACAAAATGTATGTGTTTCTATGGATTTCATTGAGGAGCGAGATTCACGCCTACCGCCCACCGAATGGGCCAAATCGAATTGCAAGGACTAATTTCACGTTCCTACGGTCCTTATGGGC
The DNA here is from genome assembly GCA_951813785.1 of Criorhina ranunculi. Taxonomy (NCBI): domain Eukaryota; kingdom Metazoa; phylum Arthropoda; class Insecta; order Diptera; family Syrphidae; genus Criorhina; species Criorhina ranunculi. Next base: position 3,203,937 of record OX638386.1, on the reverse strand, counting down.
TGCATCCCAGGCTCGTAGAGCCCATGGTTTGCAGATGGCGAGTGCCTGCTGCAGCAGCACAAGAGTCTCCCATACAAAATGTATGTGTTTCTATGGATTTCATTGAGGAGCGAGATTCACGCCTACCGCCCACAGAATGGGCCAAATCGAACTGCAAGGACTAATTCCACGTTCCTTCAATCCTTATAGGCTCTATCCCAGGCTCGTAGAGCCCTTGGTTTGCAGATGGCGAGTGCCTGGTGCTAGCAGCACAAGAGTCTCCCATACAAAATGTATGTGTTTCTATGGATTTCATTGAGGAGCGAGATTCACGCCTACCGCCCACCGAATGGGCCAAATCGAATGGCAAGGACTAATTTCACGTTCCTACGATCCTTCTGGGCTATATCCCGGGCTCGTAGACCCCTTGGTTTGCAGATGGCGAGTGCCTGCTAGCAGCACAAGAGTCTCCCATACAAAATGTATGCGTTTCTATGGATTTCATTGAGGAGCGAGATTCACGCCTACCGCCCACCGAATAGGCCAAATCGAATTGCAAGGACTAATTTCACGTTCCTCCGATTGTTATAGGCTCCATCCCAGGCTCGTAGAGCCCACGGTTTGCAGATGGCGAGTGCCTGCTGCAGCAGCACAAGAGTCTCCCATACAAAATGTATGCGTTTCTATGGATTTCATTGAGGAGCGAGATTCACGCCTACCGCCCACCGAATGGGCCAAATCGAATGGCAAGGACTAATTTCACGTTCCTACGATCCTTCTGGGCTATATCCCGGGCTCGTAGACCCCATGGTTTGCAGATGGCGAGTGCCTGCTAGCAGCACCAGAGTCTCCCATATAAAATGTATGCCTTTCTATGGATTTCATTGAGGAGCGAGATTCACGCCTACCGCCCACCGAATGGGCCAAATCGAATTGCAAGGACTAATTTCACGTTCCTCCGATCCTTATAGGCTCCATCCCAGGCTCGTAGAGCCCACGGTTTGCAGATGGCGAGTGCCTGCTAGCAGCACAAGAGTCTCCCATACAAAATGTATGTGTTTCTATGGATTTCATTGAGGAGCGAGATTCACGCCTACCGCCCACCGAATGGGCCAAATCGAATTGCAAGGACTAATTTCACGTTCCTACGGTCCTTATGGGCTGCATCCCAGGCTCGTAGAGCCCATGGTTTGCAGATGGCGAGTGCCTGCTAGCAGCACCAGAGTCTCCCATACAAAATGTATGTGTTTCTATGGATTTCATTGAGGAGCGAGATTCACGCCTACCGCCCACCGAATGGGCCAAATCGAATTGCAAGGACTAATTTCACGTTCCTACGGTCCTTATGGGCTGCATCCCAGGCTCGTAGAGCCCATGGTTTGCAGATGGCGAGTGCCTGCTGCAGCAGCACAAGAGTCTCCCATACAAAATGTATGTGTTTCTATGGATTTCATTGAGGAGCGAGATTCACGCCTACCGCCCACAGAATGGGCCAAATCGAACTGCAAGGACTAATTTCACGTTCCTTCAATCCTTATAGGCTCTATCCCAGGCTCGTAGAGCCCTTGGTTTGCAGATGGCGAGTGCCTGGTGCTAGCAGCACAAGAGTCTCCCATACAAAATGTATGTGTTTCTATGGATTTCATTGAGGAGCGAGATTCACGCCTACCGCCCACCGAATGGGCCAAATCGAATGGCAAGGACTAATTTCACGTTCCTACGATCCTTCTGGGCTATATCCCGGGCTCGTAGACCCCTTGGTTTGCAGATGGCGAGTGCCTGCTAGCAGCACAAGAGTCTCCCATACAAAATGTATGCGTTTCTATGGATTTCATTGAGGAGCGAGATTCACGCCTACCGCCCACCGAATAGGCCAAATCGAATTGCAAGGACTAATTTCACGTTCCTCCGATTGTTATAGGCTCCATCCCAGGCTCGTAGAGCCCACGGTTTGCAGATGGCGAGTGCCTGCTGCAGCAGCACAAGAGTCTCCCATACAAAATGTATGTGTTTCTATGGATTTCATTGAGGAGCGAGATTCACGCCTACCGCCCACCGAATGGGCCAAATCGAATTGCAAGGACTAATTTCACGTTCCTACGGTCCTTATGGGCTGCATCCCAGGCTCGTAGAGCCCATGGTTTGCAGATGGCGAGTGCCTGCTAACAGCACCAGAGTCTCCCATACAAAATGTATGTGTTTCTATGGATTTCATTGAGGAGCGAGATTCACGCCTACCGCCCACCGAATGGGCCAAATCGAACTGCAAGGACTAATGTCACGTTCCTACGATCCTTTTGGGTTATATCACGGGCTCGTAGAGCCCTTGGTTTGCAGATGGCGAGTGCCTGCTAGCAGCACAAGAGTCTCCCATACAAAATATATGCGTTTCTATGGATTTCATTGAGGAGCGAGATTCACGCCTACCGCCCACCGAATGGGCCAAATCGAATGGCAAGGACTAATTTCACGTTCCTACGATCCTTCTGGGCTATATCCCGGGCTCGTAGACCCCATGGTTTGCAGATGGCGAGTGCCTGCTAGCAGCACCAGAGTCTCCCATACAAAATGTATGCGTTTCTATGGATTTCATTGAGGAGCGAGATTCACGCCTACCGCCCACCGAATGGGCCAAATCGAATTGCAAGGACTAATGTCACGTTCCTCCGATTTTTATAGGCTCCATCCCAGGCTCGTAGATCCCACGGTTTGCAGATGGCGAGTGCCTGCTGCAGCAGCACAAGAGTCTCCCATACAAAATATATGCGTTTCTATGGATTTCATTGAGGAGCGAGATTCACGCCTACCGCCCACCGAATGGGCCAAATCGAATTGCAAGGACTAATGTCACGTTCCTCCGATTTTTATAGGCTCCATCCCAGGCTCGTAGATCCCACGGTTTGCAGATGGCGAGTGCCTGCTGCAGCAGCACAAGAGTCTCCCATACAAAATGTATGTGTTTCTATGGATTTCATTGAGGAGCGAGATTCACGCCTACCGCCCACCGAATGGGCCAAATCGAATTGCAAGGACTAATTTCACGTTCCTACGGTCCTTATGGGCTGCATCCCAGGCTCGTAGAGCCCATGGTTTGCAGATGGCGAGTGCCTGCTAACAGCACCAGAGTCTCCCATACAAAATGTATGTGTTTCTATGGATTTCATTGAGGAGCGAGATTCACGCCTACCGCCCACCGAATGGGCCAAATCGAACTGCAAGGACTAATGTCACGTTCCTACGATCCTTTTGGGTTATATCACGGGCTCGTAGAGCCCTTGGTTTGCAGATGGCGAGTGCCTGCTAGCAGCACAAGAGTCTCCCATACAAAATATATGCGTTTCTATGGATTTCATTGAGGAGCGAGATTCACGCCTACCGCCCACCGAATGGGCCAAATCGAATTGCAAGGACTAATGTCACGTTCCTCCGATCCTTATAGGCTCCATCCCAGGCTCGTAGATCCCACGGTTTGCAGATGGCGAGTGCCTGCTGCAGCAGCACAAGAGTCTCCCATACAAAATGTATGTGTTTCTATGGATTTCATTGAGGAGCGAGATTCACGCCTACCACCCACCGAATGGGCCAAATCGAATTGCAAGGACTAATTTCACGTTCCTACGGTCCTTATGGGCTGCATCCCAGGCTCGTAGACCCCATGGTTTGCAGATGGCGAGTGCCTGCTAGCAGCACCAGAGTCTCCCATACAAAATGTATGCGTTTCTATGGATTTCATTGAGGAGCGAGATTCACGCCTACCGCCCACCGAATGGGCCAAATCGAATTGCAAGGACTAATGTCACGTTCCTCCGATTTTTATAGGCTCCATCCCAGGCTCGTAGATCCCACGGTTTGCAGATGGCGAGTGCCTGCTGCAGCAGCACAAGAGTCTCCCATACAAAATGTATGTGTTTCTATGGATTTCATTGAGGAGCGAGATTCACGCCTACCGCCCACCGAATGGGCCAAATCGAATTGCAAGGACTAATTTCACGTTCCTCCGATCCTTATAGGCTCCATCCCAGGCTCGTAGATCCCACGGTTTGCAGATGGCGAGTGCCTGCTGCAGCAGCACAAGAGTCTCCCATACAAAATGTATGTGTTTCTATGGATTTCATTGAGGAGCGAGATTCACGCCTACCGCCCACCGAATGGGCCAAATCGAATGGCAAGGACTAATTTCACGTTCCTACGATCCTTCTGGGCTATATCCCGGGCTCGTAGACCCCATGGTTTGCAGATGGCGAGTGCCTGCTAGCAGCACCAGAGTCTCCCATACAAAATGTATGTGTTTCTATGGATTTCATTGAGGAGCGAGATTCACGCCTACCACCCACCGAATGGGCCAAATCGAATTGCAAGTACTAATTTCACGTTCCTACGGTCCTTATGGCCTGCATCCCAGGCTCGTAGACCCCATGGTTTGCAGATGGCGAGTGCCTGCTAGCAGCACAAGAGTCTCCCATACAAAATGTATGTGTTTCTATGGATTTCATTGAGGAGCGAGATTCACGCCTACCGCCCACCGAATGGGCCAAATCGAATGGCAAGGACTAATTTCACGTTCCTACGATCCTTCTGGGCTATATCCCGGGCTCGTAGACCCCATGGTTTGCAGATGGCGAGTGCCTGCTAGCAGCACCAGAGTCTCCCATACAAAATGTATGCGTTTCTATGGATTTCATTGAGGAGCGAGATTCACGCCTACCGCCCACCGAATGGGCCGAATCGAATTGCAAGGACTAATGTCACCTTCCTCCGATTTTTATAGGCTCCATCCCAGGCTCGTAGATCCCACGGTTTGCAGATGGCGAGTGCCTGCTGCAGCAGCACAAGAGTCTCCCATACAAAATGTATGTGTTTCTATGGATTTCATTGAGGAGCGAGATTCACGACTACCGCCCACCGAATGGGCCAAATCGAATTGCAAGGACTAATTTCACGTTCCTCCGATCCTTATAGGCTCCATCCCAGGCTCGTAGATCCCACGGTTTGCAGATGGCGAGTGCCTGCTGCAGCAGCACAAGAGTCTCCCATACAAAATGTATGCGTTTCTATGGATTTCATTGAGGAGCGAGATTCACGCCTACCGCCCACCGAATGGGCCAAATCGAATGGCAAGGACTAATTTCACGTTCCTACGATCCTTCTGGGCTATATCCCGGGCTCGTAGACCCCATGGTTTGCAGATGGCGAGTGCCTGCTAGCAGCACCAGAGTCTCCCATACAAAATGTATGTGTTTCTATGGATTTCATTGAGGAGCGAGATTCACGCCTACCGCCCACCGAATGGGCCAAATCGAACTGCAAGGACTAATTTCACGTTCCTACGATCCTTTTGGGCTATATCACGGGCTCGTAGAGCCCATGATTTGCAGATGGCGAGTGCCTGCTGCAGCAGCACAAGAGTCTCCCATACAAAATGTATGTGTTTCTATGGATTTCATTGAGGAGCGAGATTCACGCCTACCGCCCACCGAATGGGCCAAATCGAATTGCAAGGACTAATTTCACGTTCCTACGATTCTTATAGGCTCCATCCCAGGCTCGTAGAGCCCATGGTTTGCAGATGGCGAGTGCCTGCTAGCAGCACAAGAGTCTCCCATACAAAATGTATGCGTTTCTATGGATTTCATTGAGGAGCGAGATTCACGCCTACCGCCTACCGAATGGGCCAAATCGAATTGCAAGGACTAATTTCACGTTCCTACGGTCCTTACGGGCTGCATCCCAGGCTCGTAGAGCCCATGGTTTGCAGATGGCGAGTGCCTGCTAGCAGCACCAGAGTCTCCCATACAAAATGTATGTGTTTCTATGGATTTCATTGAGGAGCGAGATTCACGCCTACCGCCCACCGAATGGGCCAAATCGAATTGCAAGGACTAATTCTACGTTCCTACGATTCCTATAGGCTCCATCCCAGGCTCGTAGAGCCCACGGTTTGCAGATGGCGAGTGCCTGCTGCAGCAGCACAAGAGTCTCCCATACAAAATGTATGCGTTTCTATGGATTTCATTGAGGAGCGAGATTCACGCCTACCGCCCACCGAATGGGCCAAATCGAATGGCAAGGACTAATTTCACGTTCCTACGATCCTTCTGGGCTATATCCCGGGCTCGTAGACCCCATGGTTTGCAGATGGCGAGTGCCTGCTAGCAGCACCAGAGTCTCCCATATAAAATGTATGCCTTTCTATGGATTTCATTGAGGAGCGAGATTCACGCCTACCGCCCACCGAATAGGCCAAATCGAATTGCAAGGACTAATTTCACGTTCCTCCGATCGTTATAGGCTCCATCCCAGGCTCGTAGAGCCCACGGTTTGCAGATGGCGAGTGCCTGCTGCAGCAGCACAAGAGTCTCCCATACAAAATGTATGTGTTTCTATGGATTTCATTGAGGAGCGAGATTCACGCCTACCGCCCACCGAATGGGCCAAATCGAATTGCAAGGACTAATTTCACGTTCCTTCGGTCCTTATGGGCTGCATCCCAGGCTCGTAGAGCCCATGGTTTGCAGATGGCGAGTGCCTGCTAGCAGCACCAGAGTCTCCCATACAAAATGTATGTGTTTCTATGGATTTCATTGAGGATTGAGATTCACGCCTACCGCCCACCGAATGGGCCAAATCGAACTGCAAGGACTAATTTCACGTTCCTACGATCCTTTTGGGCTATATCACGGGCTCGTAGAGCCCATGATTTGCAGATGGCGAGTGCCTGCTAGCAGCACAAGAGTCTCCCATACAAAATGTATGTGTTTCTATGGATTTCATTGAGGAGCGAGATTCACGCCTACCGCCCACCGAATAGGCCAAATCGAATTGCAAGGACTAATTTCACGTTCCTACGATTCTTATAGGCTCCATCCCAGGCTCGTAGAGCCCATGGTTTGCAGATGGCGAGTGCCTGCTAGCAGCACAAGAGTCTCCCATACAAAATGTATGCGTTTCTATGGATTTCATTGAGGAGCGAGATTCACGCCTACCGCCTACCGAATGGGCCAAATCGAATTGCAAGGACTAATTTCACGTTCCTACGGTCCTTACGGGCTGCATCCCAGGCTCGTAGAGCCCATGGTTTGCAGATGGCGAGTGCCTGCTAGCAGCACAAGAGTCTCCCATACAAAATGTATGTGTTTCTATGGATTTCATTGAGGAGCGAGATTCACGCCTACCGCCCACCGAATGGGCCAAATCGAATTGCAAGGACTAATTCTACGTTCCTACGATTCTTATGGGCTCCATCCCAGGCTCGTAGAGCCCACGGTTTGCAGATGGCGAGTGCCTGCTGCAGCAGCACAAGAGTCTCCCATACAAAATGTATGCGTTTCTATGGATTTCATTGAGGAGCGAGATTCACGCCTACCGCCCACCGAATGGGCCAAATCGAATTGCAAGGACTAATTTCACGTTCCTACGATCCTTCTGGGCTATATCCCGGGCTCGTAGACCCCATGGTTTGCAGATGGCGAGTGCCTGCTAGCAGCACCAGAGTCTCCCATATAAAATGTATGCCTTTCTATGGATTTCATTGAGGAGCGAGATTCACGCCTACCGCCCACCGAATAGGCCAAATCGAATTGCAAGGACTAATTTCACGTTCCTCCGATCGTTATAGGCTCCATCCCAGGCTCGTAGAGCCCACGGTTTGCAGATGGCGAGTGCCTGCTGCAGCAGCACAAGAGTCTCCCATACAAAATGTATGTGTTTCTATGGATTTCATTGAGGAGCGAGATTCACGCCTACCGCCCACCGAATGGGCCAAATCGAATTGCAAGGACTAATTTCACGTTCCTACGGTCCTTATGGGCTGCATCCCAGGCTTGTAGAGCCCATGGTTTGCAGATGGCGAGTGCCTGCTAGCAGCACAAGAGTCTCCCATACAAAATGTATGTGTTTCTATGGATTTCATTGAGGAGCGAAATTCACGCCTACCGCCCACCGAATGGGCCAAATCGAATTGCAAGGACTAATGTCACGTTCCTCCGATCGTTATAGGCTCCATCCCAGGCTCGTAGAGCTCATGGCTTGCAGATGGCGAGTGCCTGCCGCAGCAGCACAAGAGTCTCCCATACAAAATGTATGTGTTTCTATGGATTTCATTGAGGAGCGAGATTCACGCCTACCGCCCACCGAATGGGCCAAATCGAATTGCGAGGACTAATTTCACGTTCCTACGATCCTTATAGGCTCCATTCCAGGCTCATAGAGCCCACGGTTTGCAGATGGCGAGTGCCTGCTAGCAGCACAAGAGTCTCCCATACAAAATGTATGTGTTTCTATGGATTTCATTGAGGATCGAGATTCACGCCTACCGCCCACCGAATGGGCCAAATCGAATTGCCAGGACTAATTTCACGTTCCTCCGATCCTTATAGGCTCTACCCCAGGCTCGTAGAGCCCTTGGTTTGCAGATGGCGAGTGCCTGGTGCTAGCAGCACAAGAGTCTCCCATACCAAATGTATGTGTTTCTATGGATTTCATTGGGGAGCGAGATTCACGCCTACCGCCCACCGAATGGGCCAAATCGAATTGCAAGGACTAATTTCACGTTCCTACGATCCTTATAGGCTATATCCCGGGCTCGTAGAGCTCATGGTTTGCAGATGGCGAGTGCCTGCTAGCAGCACAAGAGTTTCCCATACAAAATGTATGCGTTTCTATGGATTTCATTGAGGAGCGAGATTCACGACTACCGCCCACCGAATGGGCCAAATCGAACTGCAAGGACTAATTTCACGTTCCTACGATCCTTATAGGCTCCATCCCAGGTTCGTAGAGCCCATGGTTTGCAGATGGCGAGTGCCTGGTGCTAGCAGCACAAGAGTCTCCCATACAAAATGTATGCGTTTCTATGGATTTCATTGAGGAGCGAGGTTCACGCCTAACGCCCACCGAATGGGCCAAATCGAATTGCAAGGACTAATTTCACGTTCCTACGATCCTTATAGGCTCCATTCCAGGCTCATAGAGCCCATGGTTTGCAGATGGCGAGTGCCTGCTAGCAGCACAAGAGTCTCCCATACAAAATGTATGCGTTTCTATGGATTTCATTGAGGAGCGAGATTCACGCCTACCGCCCACCGAATGGGCCAAATCGAATTGCAAGGACTAATTTCACGTTCCTACGATCCTTATAGGCTATATCCCGGGCTCGTAGAGCTCATGGTTTGCAGATGGCGAGTGCCTGCTAGCAGCACAAGAGTCTCCCATACAAAATGTATGCGCTTCTATGGATTTCATTGAGGAGCGAGATTCACGCCTACCGCCCACCGAATGGGCCAAATCGAACTGCAAGGACTAATTTCACGTTGCTACGATCCTTATAGGCTCCATCCCAGGCTCGTAGAGCCCATGGTTTGCAGATAGCGAGTGCCTGGTGCTAGCAGCACAAGAGTCTCCCATACAAAATGTATGTGTTTCTATGGATTTCATTGAGGAGCGAGATTCACGCCTACCGCCCACCGAATGGGCCAAATCGAATTGCAAGGACTAATTTCACGTTCCTACGGTCCTTATGGGCTGCATCCCAGGCTCGTAGAGCCCATGGTTTGCAGATGGCGAGTGCCTGCTAACAGCACCAGAGTCTCCCATACAAAATGTATGTGTTTCTATGGATTTCATTGAGGAGCGAGATTCACGCCTACCGCCCACCGAATGGGCCAAATCGAATTGCAAGGACTAATTTCACGTTCCTACGGTCCTTATGGGCTGCATCCCAGGCTCGTAGAGCCCATGGTTTGCAGATGGCGAGTGCCTGCTTACAGCACCAGAGTCTCCCATACAAAATGTATGTGTTTCTATGGATTTCATTGAGGAGCGAGATTCACGCCTACCGCCCACCGAATGGGCCAAATCGAATTGCAAGGACTAATTTCACGTTCCTACGATCCTTATAGGCTCCATTCCAGGCTCATAGAGCCCATGGTTTGCAGATGGCGAGTGCCTGCTAGCAGCACAAGAGTCTCCCATACAAAATGTATGCGTTTCTATGGATTTCATTGAGGAGCGAGATTCACGCCTACCGCCCACCGAATGGGCCAAATCGAATTGCAAGGACTAATTTCACGTTCCTACGATCCTTATAGGCTATATCCCGGGCTCGTAGAGCTCATGGTTTGCAGATGGCGAGTGCCTGCTAGCAGCACAAGAGTTTCCCATACAAAATGTATGCGTTTCTATGGATTTCATTGAGGAGCGAGGTTCACGCCTAACGCCCACCGAATGGGCCAAATCGAATTGCAAGGACTAATTTCACGTTCCTACGATCCTTATAGGCTCCATTCCAGGCTCATAGAGCCCATGGTTTGCAGATGGCGAGTGCCTGCTAGCAGCACAAGAGTCTCCCATACAAAATGTATGCGTTTCTATGGATTTCATTGAGGAGCGAGATTCACGCCTACCGCCCACCGAATGGGCCAAATCGAATTGCAAGGACTAATTTCACGTTCCTACGATCCTTATAGGCTATATCCCGGGCTCGTAGAGCTCATGGTTTGCAGATGGCGAGTGCCTGCTAGCAGCACAAGAGTCTCCCATACAAAATGTATGCGCTTCTATGGATTTCATTGAGGAGCGAGATTCACGCCTACCGCCCACCGAATGGGCCAAATCGAACTGCAAGGACTAATTTCACGTTGCTACGATCCTTATAGGCTCCATCCCAGGCTCGTAGAGCCCATGGTTTGCAGATAGCGAGTGCCTGGTGCTAGCAGCACAAGAGTCTCCCATACAAAATGTATGTGTTTCTATGGATTTCATTGAGGAGCGAGATTCACGCCTACCGCCCACCGAATGGGCCAAATCGAATTGCAAGGACTAATTTCACGTTCCTACGGTCCTTATGGGCTGCATCCCAGGCTCGTAGAGCCCATGGTTTGCAGATGGCGAGTGCCTGCTAACAGCACCAGAGTCTCCCATACAAAATGTATGTGTTTCTATGGATTTCATTGAGGAGCGAGATTCACGCCTACCGCCCACCGAATGGGCCAAATCGAATTGCAAGGACTAATTTCACGTTCCTACGGTCCTTATGGGCTGCATCCCAGGCTCGTAGAGCCCATGGTTTGCAGATGGCGAGTGCCTGCTTACAGCACCAGAGTCTCCCATACAAAATGTATGTGTTTCTATGGATTTCATTGAGGAGCGAGATTCACGCCTACCGCCCACCGAATGGGCCAAATCGAACTGCAAGGACTAATGTCACGTTCCTACGATCCTTTTGGGTTATATCACGGGCTCGTAGAGCCCTTGGTTTGCAGATGGCGAGTGCCTGCTAGCAGCACAAGAGTCTCCCATACAAAATATATGCGTTTCTATGGATTTCATTGAGGAGCGAGATTCACGCCTACCGCCCACCGAATGGGCCAAATCGAATGGCAAGGACTAATTTCACGTTCCTACGATCCTTCTGGGCTATATCCCGGGCTCGTAGACCCCATGGTTTGCAGATGGCGAGTGCCTGCTAGCAGCACCAGAGTCTCCCATACAAAATGTATGCGTTTCTATGGATTTCATTGAGGAGCGAGATTCACGCCTACCGCCCACCGAATGGGCCAAATCGAATTGCAAGGACTAATGTCACGTTCCTCCGATTTTTATAGGCTCCATCCCAGGCTCGTAGATCCCACGGTTTGCAGATGGCGAGTGCCTGCTGCAGCAGCACAAGAGTCTCCCATACAAAATATATGCGTTTCTATGGATTTCATTGAGGAGCGAGATTCACGCCTACCGCCCACCGAATGGGCCAAATCGAATTGCAAGGACTAATGTCACGTTCCTCCGATTTTTATAGGCTCCATCCCAGGCTCGTAGATCCCACGGTTTGCAGATGGCGAGTGCCTGCTGCAGCAGCACAAGAGTCTCCCATACAAAATGTATGTGTTTCTATGGATTTCATTGAGGAGCGAGATTCACGCCTACCGCCCACCGAATGGGCCAAATCGAATTGCAAGGACTAATTTCACGTTCCTACGGTCCTTATGGGCTGCATCCCAGGCTCGTAGAGCCCATGGTTTGCAGATGGCGAGTGCCTGCTAACAGCACCAGAGTCTCCCATACAAAATGTATGTGTTTCTATGGATTTCATTGAGGAGCGAGATTCACGCCTACCGCCCACCGAATGGGCCAAATCGAACTGCAAGGACTAATGTCACGTTCCTACGATCCTTTTGGGTTATATCACGGGCTCGTAGAGCCCTTGGTTTGCAGATGGCGAGTGCCTGCTAGCAGCACAAGAGTCTCCCATACAAAATATATGCGTTTCTATGGATTTCATTGAGGAGCGAGATTCACGCCTACCGCCCACCGAATGGGCCAAATCGAATTGCAAGGACTAATGTCACGTTCCTCCGATCCTTATAGGCTCCATCCCAGGCTCGTAGATCCCACGGTTTGCAGATGGCGAGTGCCTGCTGCAGCAGCACAAGAGTCTCCCATACAAAATGTATGTGTTTCTATGGATTTCATTGAGGAGCGAGATTCACGCCTACCACCCACCGAATGGGCCAAATCGAATTGCAAGGACTAATTTCACGTTCCTACGGTCCTTATGGGCTGCATCCCAGGCTCGTAGACCCCATGGTTTGCAGATGGCGAGTGCCTGCTAGCAGCACCAGAGTCTCCCATACAAAATGTATGCGTTTCTATGGATTTCATTGAGGAGCGAGATTCACGCCTACCGCCCACCGAATGGGCCAAATCGAATTGCAAGGACTAATGTCACGTTCCTCCGATTTTTATAGGCTCCATCCCAGGCTCGTAGATCCCACGGTTTGCAGATGGCGAGTGCCTGCTGCAGCAGCACAAGAGTCTCCCATACAAAATGTATGTGTTTCTATGGATTTCATTGAGGAGCGAGATTCACGCCTACCGCCCACCGAATGGGCCAAATCGAATGGCAAGGACTAATTTCACGTTCCTACGATCCTTCTGGGCTATATCCCGGGCTCGTAGACCCCATGGTTTGCAGATGGCGAGTGCCTGCTAGCAGCACCAGAGTCTCCCATACAAAATGTATGTGTTTCTATGGATTTCATTGAGGAGCGAGATTCACGCCTACCGCCCACCGAATGGGCCAAATCGAATTGCAAGGACTAATTTCACGTTCCTACGGTCCTTATGGCCTGCATCCCAGGCTCGTAGACCCCATGGTTTGCAGATGGCGAGTGCCTGCTAGCAGCACAAGAGTCTCCCATACAAAATGTATGTGTTTCTATGGATTTCATTGAGGAGCGAGATTCACGCCTACCGCCCACCGAATGGGCCAAATCGAATGGCAAGGACTAATTTCACGTTCCTACGATCCTTCTGGGCTATATCCCGGGCTCGTAGACCCCATGGTTTGCAGATGGCGAGTGCCTGCTAGCAGCACCAGAGTCTCCCATACAAAATGTATGCGTTTCTATGGATTTCATTGAGGAGCGAGATTCACGCCTACCGCCCACCGAATGGGCCGAATCGAATTGCAAGGACTAATGTCACCTTCCTCCGATTTTTATAGGCTCCATCCCAGGCTCGTAGATCCCACGGTTTGCAGATGGCGAGTGCCTGCTGCAGCAGCACAAGAGTCTCCCATACAAAATGTATGTGTTTCTATGGATTTCATTGAGGAGCGAGATTCACGACTACCGCCCACCGAATGGGCCAAATCGAATTGCAAGGACTAATTTCACGTTCCTACGATCCTTATAGGCTCCATTCCAGGCTCATAGAGCCCATGGTTTGCAGATGGCGAGTGCCTGCTAGCAGCACAAGAGTCTCCCATACAAAATGTATGCGTTTCTATGGATTTCATTGAGGAGCGAGATTCACGCCTACCGCCCACCGAATGGGCCAAATCGAATTGCAAGGACTAATTTCACGTTCCTACGATCCTTATAGGCTATATCCCGGGCTCGTAGAGCTCATGGTTTGCAGATGGCGAGTGCCTGCTAGCAGCACAAGAGTTTCCCATACAAAATGTATGCGTTTCTATGGATTTCATTGAGGAGCGAGGTTCACGCCTAACGCCCACCGAATGGGCCAAATCGAATTGCAAGGACTAATTTCACGTTCCTACGATCCTTATAGGCTCCATTCCAGGCTCATAGAGCCCATGGTTTGCAGATGGCGAGTGCCTGCTAGCAGCACAAGAGTCTCCCATACAAAATGTATGCGTTTCTATGGATTTCATTGAGGAGCGAGATTCACGCCTACCGCCCACCGAATGGGCCAAATCGAATTGCAAGGACTAATTTCACGTTCCTACGATCCTTATAGGCTATATCCCGGGCTCGTAGAGCTCATGGTTTGCAGATGGCGAGTGCCTGCTAGCAGCACAAGAGTCTCCCATACAAAATGTATGCGCTTCTATGGATTTCATTGAGGAGCGAGATTCACGCCTACCGCCCACCGAATGGGCCAAATCGAACTGCAAGGACTAATTTCACGTTGCTACGATCCTTATAGGCTCCATCCCAGGCTCGTAGAGCCCATGGTTTGCAGATAGCGAGTGCCTGGTGCTAGCAGCACAAGAGTCTCCCATACAAAATGTATGTGTTTCTATGGATTTCATTGAGGAGCGAGATTCACGCCTACCGCCCACCGAATGGGCCAAATCGAATTGCAAGGACTAATTTCACGTTCCTACGGTCCTTATGGGCTGCATCCCAGGCTCGTAGAGCCCATGGTTTGCAGATGGCGAGTGCCTGCTAACAGCACCAGAGTCTCCCATACAAAATGTATGTGTTTCTATGGATTTCATTGAGGAGCGAGATTCACGCCTACCGCCCACCGAATGGGCCAAATCGAATTGCAAGGACTAATTTCACGTTCCTACGGTCCTTATGGGCTGCATCCCAGGCTCGTAGAGCCCATGGTTTGCAGATGGCGAGTGCCTGCTTACAGCACCAGAGTCTCCCATACAAAATGTATGTGTTTCTATGGATTTCATTGAGGAGCGAGATTCACGCCTACCGCCCACCGAATGGGCCAAATCGAACTGCAAGGACTAATGTCACGTTCCTACGATCCTTTTGGGTTATATCACGGGCTCGTAGAGCCCTTGGTTTGCAGATGGCGAGTGCCTGCTAGCAGCACAAGAGTCTCCCATACAAAATATATGCGTTTCTATGGATTTCATTGAGGAGCGAGATTCACGCCTACCGCCCACCGAATGGGCCAAATCGAATGGCAAGGACTAATTTCACGTTCCTACGATCCTTCTGGGCTATATCCCGGGCTCGTAGACCCCATGGTTTGCAGATGGCGAGTGCCTGCTAGCAGCACCAGAGTCTCCCATACAAAATGTATGCGTTTCTATGGATTTCATTGAGGAGCGAGATTCACG